>JANUYF010000003.1:189526779-190165112 GCA_026167975.1 Phrynosoma blainvillii | reverse complement strand
GTAAAATGACCTGGGACCATCTATATTAGACTATATGGGTATTAAACTCAGGATGACCATTCAGTTCAGATTCTGGTGTGTTGGAGTGTTCAATAAAATTGGATTCATGATGTTGGAAAATGGATAGGATATACAGTCAGAGTAGAAATGTAGAGATGTGTGTGTGTGAAAATTTCCTATGGGAACAGTGTCTACTGAAAACAAAGAGGACTTGGGTAAGCAAGTGGATTGAAGTCAAAACGTGCTCACAGGGCAGAATAACAAAAACACGTTTGAGCTTGGGAACAGATAGTTAACACATAAACAAATGAGCTCATGGAAAGGAAGTCACATGAGGGAATGACATACAGCTAGAGGCTGGGTTAAAGTACATAATCCAATCATCATAAGGTTAACACCCAGAAGGTAGAGTATGGGAAGGGCCAAGAGTTTTCTTTGTTCTCCTTGTTTATATATGCATACAATGTGTTTGTGTATACAACTCATCATCTACCACACCTACAACCTGGATCTGTAAACATGGATCTGTAACTTTTTCTATTGCTGTATTTCTACAACATCAGCAAGATGTAATTCTATAGTATTTTGCCATCAGCAAGATGGACTGTATTTTTTTTTTGTTTTCTTTATGGAACAATAAAACTTTACTTTAGAACTACAAAATGTGTCTTCATGCAAGTAGCATGGAAGAGGCTGATGAAGGAAGCTGGTTCCTGAGCTCTGTCCAAATTCAACATATGATTCCCCAGCATGACCTTCTAATTTTTCCTGAAGTTACTGGGGAAAAAGCTCCCTTTCACACACCAACTTTGTGCCTGGCATTGACATTAGTAAAAGAAATGAGGTGGATAACAAAGATTAAAGGCCAATATATAATAGTGAAGTGGATTTTCAGGGGTGAAAATAGAATGGTACCAAGAAGAGGAAGCAGCCAGACAAGCAAAAGGATGGCACATGCATAGAGGTTCGTCAATTTATTAGTTTGTCTCTTTGAAGACAGAGATATAAAAGTTGTCTGGTCTAATCTCACTGCGTATTGCTTCTTGCAGGCCAGCACAATTGAATGAGGAAGGCTCATTTTTCAGACAAATGTCTCATTCTAGCTGAATATTTTTCATTTTTAGAAATATTACAAAACAAAGCAATAAGCTTACTGCAAGTTTGTTGTCGAAATTACACAAAATGCTAAAGTGGTAGATGTTGAGGTCTTTTTGGATAAATTGGTGAAGAATTACCAAGAAGAGCACTTAATATCCCTCACCATCAATATAGCAAGTGAATGGCAAAACCTTCTGCTGACAAGTGTCATCTCAGAAAGGGAGTATTTAAGCTGTGTCCTTTAAGGATCCTCAATTGCCACCAAAATCATACATTGTTCCCCATGCAAGTAGAATGGGACCAAGCTAGAATGATTGAATTAATCCATTATCCACTTTTTCTGTTTCTGCTGCTGCTCACAGTACTGCAGCAGAAAAAAAATATTATGAACTAAAAAATCTGTGTACAATAGGCACAGCAGTCACACAACTTCCAGTTGGGATGCCACACACAAGAACCATCTTTACTCCCCAAGGTTTAATTCATGTAGGAATTTTATCCCTAGTTCATTGAGATGAATGTATGTGCATGTGCTTATGGGTATTTAGAGCGGTGGTTCTTAATACTTTTTGGATCACAGACCACTTTGAGAATCTGTGAACCCCTATCCCTAGACAAAAGCACTTAAACACAATTTTCAAAATAACTTGAAAGAAATATGAATAGAGTTATTTCTCTTTCATGGACCATTTGATGTTCATCCTGACACCCCAAAGGTCCATGGACCATAGGCTTAAAAAGGCCTGGTGGGGAAAGATTTCTAGTCTGCTTATCATAAAATATAAGAATAATATCTCAAGCAATCCAAAATGAAAAGAAAACAACACATTGTATACAACACAACACAAAACAAAAAAATCCATACAATTAAGTGTATCTTTAAGGATGGATATAGTCACAGGGGAAGATATTGAATGCCATTGTCAGCACAAGTAATGTATTTTTGCATCTGTTATTAGGTACATTTTAATGTCAAATGAGTATTGATTTTTACACTGCAGTGAAAATGGAATCCTGGGAGAAAAAAAAGAAAGTGGTCAGAATCCTGTAAGCACTATCAACAGTGTTGGTTGTTACGTCAATTGTCGTAGTGGCAGTGATAAGGGGGAAAATGTTGCTCTGGCTACCAAAGGCCGGAGCAAGAGTAATGGTAGCAGGAATAAGTGAACTCCAAATCACCTGTTTCTAGATTTCTGCTTGTTGCTTGTCTTGAATTCCTAGCTTTGAGGTGTTTTCTTTTTATTTTCTTTCTTTCTTTTTTTTACTTTTGAACCAAAGCAGTATGGGAGGGATGGCTTGCATAATTGCCTATCTGGTACAGTTAATTGTCTAGGTTACCCATCCCATTCTGCTTTGAATCTGATGAAATACATACAAGAAGTCAGACAATTGAAGAATATCTGGCTCGGAGCTGGTGTGTGCCTTCAAGTCATTTCTGACTTGGTGACCCTAAGGTAAACCTATGATGGGATTTTCTTGGCAAGTTTCTTCAGAGGGGGTTGCCATTCCCATCTTCTGAGGCTGAGAGAATATGACTTCCTGAAGGTCATCCAGTGGATTTCCATGGCCAAGCTGGGATTCTAACCCTGGTCCTAGTCCAACACTCAAACCACTACACCATGCTGGCTCTTGGAGCTGGCAGCCCCCTCTTATTTTCAGTGGTGTTGGTTCCCAACTTCCCTGTGGACTACAGAGATAGTACAATGACTTGTATAACTGATATGTGAGCAGTGTACAACTGTAGGATCCCATCTTGGCAATTAAAATTCATACACTTCACATCACTGTCTTGGTAGCAGAATTATCAAAATGTATGTAATTTAATTTTTATGAAGAAACAACTCTCTTCTGGAAACATACAAAATATCGTTACTTGTTTACTCAGTTTGAACAGATCTACTGAGTATGATTCAAATACTGTTTGACCATTTAAAAATACTGTATAATCTCACAACAAAATCAACTTCACATAAATAAATGTGGGAGGATCATTACGTTGATCGCATTACATTTTAAGCCAAGATGTGCTGTAAATTCATTATTTTTTTTTCCAAATTAAAATCTCTCTGCTTGAGAAATAAGCCTCAAATGTGAAACAGCTTAAGGGAGCTACAGAATGCAGGGTCACTGTCTTACCAAGTGTGCAAACAATACTGGAAAAGGATCATTTCTAGCTATTGAAATAATTTCCTTCCATGGGGAAAAAATCCTCAGGAATATAGCTTACTTTCTTTAGTAGTGCCCAGTGTAGCCCTGACTCACTATTGTCACCACTACTGCTTTTTAATACCACAAAAAAAGGATTCTGTGTAGTTTGACACAGAGCTTGGAAATAACTAATTTTAAAAATTTGTTCGTTTTAATTAATTATCTTTCCCAATGACCAAGGCATAGCTAACCATGCAATGACCAAGGCATAGCAAAGATACAGTGGTTATAGGGATCTGAAGGATGTCCTCCTCCTTCTTCTTCCAGAAATGTCCCTCTGCTGACAGAATTTCTTTTGCTGTGAGATCCTTGCCAACCTCAAACAGAGAATAACTGCTCTGCTGACAGAGATCTGCCAGCAGGACCCCAAGGGTGGATGGATGGAAACAAACCAGGAAGGGAAGAAGTGGAACAATAGAGGCATTTTGCCATATCTAAACTATCACAATTTCAGGACAAAATGAGGGTAGTCTTAAGCAATAGTTAACATCTCTAGGCTGAAAGTGGTTTAGATTCAGGGCCACTTTAGCTGACTGAGTGTTGACTTGAGTGGCCATTCTGGCTACTTACAACTGTACCAGTATGGCTGTAACTTAAAGAGGGATAACTTCATTCCTTTTAACATATTATTGTAACTTGTTTTTTGTTTGTTTGTTTGTTTTGTTTTTACATTTACAGTTACAGAGCTGTAATCTCCATAAATAGAATGGGGGAATATTACATGGTTCAAATGCAGGCTTGTTCTGTTGCTTACATGTTATTGTGGGTGTTGAAATTATAATGATGTAGACAGGAAAAAAGAATGTGATCCTTTCCTCTAGGCTGCCCTTTGATATGTGAAATGGAAGAAGAGTGGACAATCTGAGAAAGGAAAGGCATGGCATTTCATCTCAAGAACTATGAGAAGTCTAGCAAGCTGGACAATTAACCTGGGGGGGGGTCATTGTCCAGGAAGGACAATGGAAGGAATATGAACTTGTTGAATCATGTGTACACCATGTCTTCTATTAGATGGTGAGTGGCAGCCCAGGATGTACAGCTGTCTGGGACAAAGAACAAGATGATGCTCTATCCAGAAATAATGCAGAAACAATTTCAGAAAAAGATGAGGGTAGTCGTAAGCAATACTCAACATCCTTAGGCTGAAAGTGGTTTAGGTTCATGTGGCAAAGCTGACCAGTACAGCAGTCTAATCTCAGTTCAGTACTGGTAATAATAGGACAGTGTCCTCAACCACACTTGAGGTTAAAAGATTAATGAAAGGGATGCAGGACACGCCATGTGGGTATATGGAGGTTTACCCTGGAACAAAGGGAAGAGGCAGGAAATCTAAAGAACAATGGCTATGCGGATACTGCCTGGAGTGTTTGCCTCAATCTGCCTATAATAGACAACCTGATTTGGTTCCCCCCCCCCCCTCCCAAATCTCCTCACATACTTTGCTTTCTACAGTTTGAAGAGTTCATTTGAATTAAAATAACCTAGTGAATATGCTTTCTTAAGCTCTCAGTAGTGAAAGAAAGAAAGGAAAGAAATGAATTCAGCTTGGTTGCTATATAGCTTCTATTAAGCTTTTCTCTTGCTAATGAGATAGAAAAACAATCTTGTGCTAATCTGCCAGTTGAATCATTGCTCAATTTGGAAGAGTCATTTTATGAAATACCTTGAGTAATGTGTTAAAATTCAGCAGCGGTAAAAAAAATAATGACTGTTAAAGATGATTATGAATGAATGCAAGTTTTCTTTGAGCAATGAAAGGTCAGAGGAGAGACAGTTTCTATGCCTCAAGAACTTGCAGTGGTGATAAGATGTGCAAAAAAGAAAGTAAAAGTTGGACAGATGCTTGGGGAGAATAAAATAGTATAGAGTTATAAAATCTTTTGCCATCTGTGCATGTGTGCATCTGCAAGAGAACCAGCATGGCATAATGGTCTGAGTGTTGGATTAGAATTCCCAAGATATCAGGGTTTGAATCTCCACTCAGGTATGGAAACCCAGTGGGTGACCTTGGGGAAGTCATACCCTCTCAGCCTAAGAGGACGGGAATGGCAGATCTCCTCTGAAGAATTCATATAAAGAAAACTGTATGGAAGGTGTCATGACCTGAAGGCTCAGAACATAAATATAAGCAAATGCATGTGCCAGAGGCATTTGTTTTTTGATGTTGTGTTGTTTTCAGTAGAAGTGACACATTGATGCAAATTCAAATGAGTCACTTTTGATGAGTCACCATTTACTGGTGATTTCCTAATTCTCCAAAGCAGACATGAGAGTACAAGAAGGAGGGATTACAGGGCCAGAGGAATTTAGTTGGTTACAAGTATCTATTCCACTACCAGGAAGATAGCCTTGAGTACAACCCAATGTGTGGAAGTGATTTTTAAATTTGATTGCCAACAATATTTTGTAAATATGTACATGCTGAATTTATGTTTATGCTAAGTTTTCTGCAACCACAAATTGGAGACATCTTCCATTATGATTCTTACTGTTCTTGCTATCTTATGTTTAATTAACATCCCTATCCAGGAGTTTTGCTCACTGTTGACATAAAACATGAACCATCTTCTCTCCTTAGTACTTTTGCCTTTCCCATCTCTTCCCTCCCTCATTTGCCTTTCTTGTTCTATCTTCTAATTCTGGGCTTGGGAATGTGTCATCCAATGTCATTTAGAGCCAACATAACCAATGGTGAAGGATGATCAGAGTTACAGTTACCAGCATCTGAATGCATGCACGTTCGAATGTAAGCAGATACTCAACTTTTATTCTTGTAAATCTCATGCTATTTTATCAGTCATAATTCAAATCTCAATCAGGAGACATTTTCAAGAGCATAAGAATTAATTGTTCATGCAAGAAACAGAGAAATGCCAATACTTACAACTAAAACAGGGGTGTGAGTCTATTATTTCATTGCAGTGAAGAGAAGATGTAGGTTAAGAGACCTTGCAAGGAATAAAGACTGGAGTCCATTCAATGGCTAGGTAATGGAACAGCACATGATATTCTCTGATTTAGCCTATACAAAATGAGAATTAATTATCAGTATTGAGGAAAGCTTCACCTTTGTGCCTCATTTCAAGTTCCTGTCTATACTGAGTATTTCTTGGGCAATATTACTAGAACTCTTGCAAACCTGATGGCAACTCTCAGCCTTCACATCACCCCTCCTCTTACTTTCTCACCTTCTCCCCCTGCCCTTAATAGCAAGGCTGATCCGCTTACACACCACCAGCAGTTTAATCAATCAATAGACAGGGTAAGCACTGAATAATAGTCAATGCTCTTTAAAAGTATTGAGCCCCATCTCACTCTTTCTTGGTTCTCTGTCGTCTAGAGTTGCTGCATGTAAAATGGGTAATTTGGTCCATTTCCTTTGCAACAAAAGACAGCTGTGTCCCCAAGACCTTTTAATATGTCCCTGCTGATCAAATGGATAGCACGTGCTAAAAGTAAATAAATAAACTTAAATAAAAAA
Source organism: Phrynosoma blainvillii (assembly GCA_026167975.1). Classification (NCBI taxonomy): domain Eukaryota; kingdom Metazoa; phylum Chordata; class Lepidosauria; order Squamata; family Phrynosomatidae; genus Phrynosoma; species Phrynosoma blainvillii. The sequence goes on along the minus strand of JANUYF010000003.1, from coordinate 190,158,325 downwards.
CAGCCTACAATTACATGCCTTGTTTGTTCATCTTTAATGAACTGAGAAGTGAACAATCAAGGTGTTGTATGTTAGTGTATTTGTCTGTCAACATACAGCAACACCATGAATTTCATCAGGTTTCCTTAGGCATGGAAATCTCAAAGGTAATTTTGCTAGTTCCTTCTTCTGAAATGGAGCCAATAGCACTTGATCTTTGTTGATAGTCTCCCATCTATGTACTAACCAGGGTGGACTCTGCTTAGCTTCCAAGATCAGACAGGAGCTGGTGCCTTTACATTATTACACAAGGTATGAAATAATACAGTAGGGTGGGTAAGATTGAAATATGAATATAAACTAAGCAAGGCAAAAGTATATTTCACCAGAACATTGATGACCTTTGTTGTTATTGTGTGCCTTCAAGTTGTTTCTGACCTATGGTGAGCCTAAGGAGAACCTATAATGGAGTTTTCTTGACAAGATTTGTTCAGAGGAGGTTTGCCATTGCCTTCCTCTGAGGCTGACAGCTTGTCACTTGCCCAAGGTCACCCTAGAGGGTTTGTTTTATATACAGTGAGCCCTTGATATTTGCTTGGGTTTGCTTCCAGGATCCCCCATGGATACCGAAATCTGTGGATGCTCAATCCCATTAAATACAATGTTATAATAAAATGGTGCCCCTTATATAAAATAGGAAAATCCAGGCTTGCTTTTTTGAATTTATATTTCTTCTTCGTGGTCTCTGCGAATCACACAAATGGGTTTTATCTGTGCATGCACAGCTAGTTCGGAACCTTCTAGAATCACTAGGCAGAAGTTGGATTGCAACTTTTTGGCAGTAGCTCCGCCCACCTCTATATAAGCCCCGTATTCCCGCTCGCTCCTCAGTTCCTTTCGTCTGCTGCTTTTGCAGCTAGCAAGGGACCTCGCTACTAGTGCAGTTAATCGACCTAACTGCTCTGACCATGTTTTGACTTGACTATTCTTCGGATTGTGACTTATTGATCTAACAAATTTGACTCGGACCATCTATCAACTTTGCCTTCATCTCATTCCTTCAATTTGGTGTTCTTCCTGATTTGGTGATCTGACTCGGACTGTTCCTCGACTTGGCCTTTGCTTTGCCCTTCAACTCAGCATTATGGCTTCCTTTAAGCACTGCATTTCATGCAACTCTAAGTTTCCGACCTCTGACCAGCACGATGAGTGCATCTTCTGCCTCGAGGATACTCATTCGATTCCACTTCCGACTCCCCCTCAAAGTTGCTCACCATCCCACCTCAAGTCACGGCGTCTCTTCGCTGGTGGCTCCATCCCAGCAACGTCTGCTCGAGAATGCCATTTCTACCTCCTCAGCCCTCACCACAGATGCATCAATGGAAGGTTGGGGAGCTCACTCCCGAGGACTAACTAAGGGGAGTGTGGTCCCCAGATGAGAAGACTCTGCATATCAATGCCCTGGAGATGCTCGCTGTGGAGAAAGCGCTCAAAGCTTTCCAAGTGGACTTGTCGGACAAAGTGGTTCTGCTCATGACGGACAACACCACCATCATGTACTACTTGAACAAGCAAGGTTGAACCAAATCTTCAACCTTACTCAACATCACACTTCACATCTGGGATTGGTGCATCCATCACAACATCCTCTTCCAGTCCATCCACCTCCCAGGATAGGAGAACGAACTGGCCGACAGCCTCAGCAGGGCATCCAATCCATGTCACGAATGGCGTCTCCATCCCGAGATGGTTTCCCGGCTTTTTTCCCTCTGGGGGACCAGAGACATCAACCTGTTTGCCACAGAGGACAACACTCACTGCACAGAGTTTTGTTCGAGGATATCAACCCGAGCTTCTCAAGGCGATGCCTTCCAATTTGTGTGGTGTGGGAGGAAATTTTACGCGTTTCCTCCATTTCCGCTCATAACCAGAGTGCTCACCAAGATGTGAACAGACAAGTCAGATGCCATCTTGATCACTCCATGGTGTCCGAGACTAACTGTGGTTTGCTCCACTTCTGCATCTTTCTCAAGAAACCTACTGTCACCTGGAGTATCGCCCAGACCTCCTCACGATGCACATGGGCAGAGTGCTTCACCCAGACCTGGACTCTCTATCTCTGGTAGCATGGAGAATTAGACCTTAAGCTCACTTCCACCTCACCTGCAGACAATAATTAAAGCAGCCCAGAAGCCCTCTACTAGAAGGTCTTAATCCTGCAAGTGGAAAAAGTTCATGGACTTCCTCTCATCCAGAGGGATTCCTCCATCCCGAGTCTCGGTACCGACAGTACTTGAGTTTCTTCTTTCCCTTTCCGATTCAGGACTTTGTCTTGCTTCTATCAAGTGCTACCTCTCAGCTATCTGCTCCCATTACCAGTTGGAGGTCAGACCATCCCTTAGTCAAGAAGTTTTTTAAAGGACTTAATAATTTGCACCCACCATCCTCGGTACCGACACCAGCCTGGAGCCTGGACTTGGTATTGTCTTACCTATCTACAAAACCTTTTGAGCCCATAGCTACTACTGACATTAGAATCTTGACGTGGAAAACAGCATTTCTTGTAGCTTTGACTTCAGCTCGCCGGGCCGGTGAGCTATGTGCCTTAAGGATGGACCAACCCTATCTTCGGTTCCACAAAGACAAGGTGGTCCTCTGTACTGACATCACCTTTTTACCAAAGGTGGTGTCCGCCTTCCATATCAACCAAGACATTGTGCTACCCACCCTGGTCCCGAACCCGACCACTGAGGTCAAACAAAGACTACATACATTGGACACTCGTAGAGCTTTGTCTTTTTATTTGGAGCGTACCTCGGGCTCGAGACACTCGGAGAGACTTTTTGTGTGCTACTCTGAACACAAGAAAGGACTGCCAGTCACTCCACAAAGACTGTCCAAGTGGGTGACCTCAACCATTTACTTGTGCTACGAACTGACAGGCAAGACTCCACCGGGCCGGGTGTATGCGCACTCCACAAGGGCGGTAGCTTCATCGTCTGCTTTCCTGTTTGGCATTCCCTTGGAAGATGTATGTAAGGCAGCTGTCTGGTCCCAACCAATGACTTTTATCAAACATTACAGGTTGGACACATGAGCCAGACAGGAGGCTGCCTTTGGGAGAGCAGTATTATTATCTGGACTTCATTGAATGTATTTGTACAATGTTTGCACTAATTTCATTATGCACTTGCTCAACTTGAGTATGTTGATTATTTGCTGTGGTACAAATGTATGTACATTGCTACCTGACTTTAAGGTTTATTTGTTATTTATTGAGATCAATACGGGTTCTACTTGAATTCAGACTTGACACTATGCAATTCTTAATGTTTATTCCATTTGCAGACTTAAATTCGTTAACTGTTGAATTTCACTCACTTCTTGATGCTCTTGAATGCAATGCATATATGTGTGAAGGTGACTAATTTATTTGGCTGATGTTGTGCCAATAAACGTTCTCCCCTAAGTCGTGTCCTCTCTATTTGTTAACCTTGCTGTCACTTTTTAGCGGTGTACTTGGAACTAAGGAGCGAGCGGGAACGCGGGGCTTATATAGAGGTGGGCGGAGCTACCACCAAAAAGTTGCAATCCAACTTCTGCCTAGTGATTCTAGAAGTTTCCGAACTAGCTGTGCATGCACAGATAAAACCCATTTGTGTGAATTCACAAATGAACACTCGAAGAAATACCGTTACAGGTAAGTAACCTGTCCTTTTTCAGTCTATGGATGTGTGAATCCATGGATAAAATAATCTATGGACATGGAGGGCCAAATGAGCCTTCACATTCTTTTGAGCATTCACATACATTTTGTTAGTCATCCTTCCAACAGAGGTGGGGGCACAATTGGTCTTTCTGAGGTTTTGGCTTAGCAAAACTTCATTTATATACTGCTTCATACCATGCTATGCAATATCTAAGCAGTTTGCAACTGTAAGCTCATTGCCCCCCAACAGGTGGGTACGCATTTTAGCGACCTCGAAAGGATGCAGGCCTGAGTCAAGCCTGAGCCCTGGCTAGTATTGAACTCACAACCTTGTGGTTTATGAGTGAGTGGCTGCAGTACAGGCATTTAACCACTGCACCACCATGGCTCCTACACCATCGCTTACAACTCTTAGAAACCCCAAGCCACATAGCCAGTGTTAATGGGTTCTTGGACTCATACCCTAAAATGTCTGAAGAGGCAAAGATTCCTCAGTCATACATCAATGCTGTAAGGCAGGTCAGTATGCTTATCATTTCATTTTCAGGCATGTTATGTGGAAGAATACTGGGGCCGGGGGGGGGGGGCTCTGAATTATCAGTATATAAAACCATGTTGCTTATTCATGCAAATGCTTTTACAAAGCCAATTAAAGCCCCCTCAAATAACAGACAGCTCTCTAACGCTATATTTGGCTTGATAAATATAATCTCATACATATGTTGAGATGAAATATGTTTTAAATAATATTAAAATGCAAATTTTGTGTGGCTTTTTTAAAAAGTAGATTAATTCAATGATAGTAAGAAACACATATGCAAATATGACACTTAAGAAAAGACCGTTTTGCCCATGTCTAGTGTACTCTAGCACATTATGTACTGTGCCACAGGGTAGCAGGCACAAACAGACCTAGAAAATGGAGATTCCAAAAGGGCAGCTGGAAAAGCCTATCTGACAGAAAGGAAGAAAGAAAGGGATAACTGTATAGCAAGCAATTAGGGTAAGGGCAACAAAAGGTACTTCACTGTTTTGTTCTGTCATTTTAGGAAAACTTTCCCAGTCTATCCAGAAGTCTCTGGATTTTCACAATAGTGGTATGATGGTTGATTATTATCCAGTGTTGTTTGTCCATAGCACTAGAAACCTGGAAGGGAAGTTGTTCCCAAGTGTGAAATTTACTTCTACATACCAGACTTGTCCCATCAGCCATGCTACCACACTAATGGTTTTTCTAATATATCCAATAATATAAAATGAAAATCAAATTAACAAACAAATTAAAACTCCATGAGTTTTTGTTTCATTTTAGCAAGCCCATGGCTGCATTAGTTGTCTCAGCTTTCTACCATTACTATGAATTACCTGTTTAAAACATGGAAAAGGAAAGGTATAAGAAGCATATAGAAATGTTGTTTAGTACTTCTGAAAATGAATAAAGATTATATATATTAATACTGTATGTACAGATGACTAGATGTTTGCAATTTCAATATAGACTTAATTAGAGTAAAAAAGAGGTGATCAAACTTTAGAACATTTTGTTGCTTGTGCCGTATATTTTCTAAAAGCTCAATGTAACAAACAGAAATAATTTAGATTGATTCTTTCTCTGCTGTTAAAAAATCTCTTCCAGAAGTTTAATTTTGCTGCACACAGGAAATTATAGCATAATGTCCATACATTGATTTACTTGATTTAATAAATGATCAGAGGGGTTTTGGGGGAGGGGTGCAGAGTTCATCTAAGAGAGAGAAATCTTCCAGGGTATTTTTAAATCAATGTTGCAGTATAACAGCATGCTTAGCAGATATCTGTCTGACTGAGAATACAATAAGCAGGGTGCTCAGTAACAAAGATCTACAGATCTTTTTCATCCTGGAAATCCATCATATGAATTCTGTAAGGGTTTCAAGCAAGCTGCTGGGTTTTCCACTCAGTTTGGATGTGAACCCATTGTGCCCTTAGAAGCATGTATTTCTTCAGATAATGTTACCACAGGAGGTGGTGTTCAATTGTGAACCTCCCTATTGACCGTGTCTTGGGCTTTGTGTTCAAAGTAGCATTGGATTCAGCTGCTAACCTGCAAAGGTCATTTATGAAGAACAAAGTAAGTAATCCAGGATTGGGGAGAAGATGATTTGAGATCTACAGGTAGATCTGAGGGTAATTTGAGAAAGATCTGCAAGGGGTTCTGTCTCCCAGTAACATAACAATAGCAAGGATGCCCTCTCTTTCTCTTAAAATGCAGATACTTTGTTTCAACATGTATGCATTTGATGTATTCAGAGAGATTTCAAGATGGCCAAATGAGTTTTATTCCTTGCCTTCAATTCTAGATTGGGCTGTGGAAAAAATAAATAAAGGTTTATGTGCACGAGAACCAGGAGTAGATTTGGGGGTGAAGAGATTGTAGACTTCCTTTTCTTCATTGTCAAGGAATGTCTTGTGCATACATTTTCATCATCTTTGCCAAGGATCTAGGGTGTTGTTGTTTATAAAAGAATGCAGGACAGCTTGTTACATGGAGCCCAGGATATTTTTTAGAACTCTTGCTGAACACTGTATCCTATTGTTTGGAATGCAGCTTCTTCCTTTAATCAATTCAAGATTTCAGTTTGACATACTAATCTAAAAAAACAGCTTTTCAAATTCCCCACCTAGCTGTGTCTGATACTGTAGATGACTTATGCTTGTAAAAGAGCTGATTGGAACTATTTATGGAAGCATTAGGAATTAGATATGAATGGATTCTCCCATCGAATAATTGCATGTAACCCTGCTTCAGTAGCACACAGACTGGAATTGTGGGTCTTCCACAGCTATCACACTTCCTTCTGTTCCTTTACTCTGGGATCCTGTTTCCTCTTTATAAACTTAAGCAAATGCATTTAATTAGAGGAATATGCATTGCTCTCCATTCAGAGACATTTAGCATTTTGCAAATGATCATAAACAGTTGTGTCTGTGTACCTGCTAAGGATGAAAATCTTTCCTTGCTTATTTAATTCCCACATGCAGCAATGAAATATTTCAAAAGTTGATTCCTGCTGGGAAGAATGAGAGTTGTTTTGCTGTTGTTGTTTTCATTTGTAGCAACAATTTCATTTGTGCAAAAGGCAGTGTTTCTGGATTGTTAGGGTTCTTTTTTATTTATTTATTTTAAGAATAAATCACATGCTGTGATTGATAACTGAAATACAATCAGCACACAGAATAATCTGTAATTGTGGATTGATTCTTACTTGTCCAACTTACTGCTCCTCCACCATAGAAGATCAGCTTTCCACTGGTTTATTTTCTGTCTGCCCTTTCCCAAGGATGTCATCACAGCGCATGCTGCTACACACGGCACACACCATCAAGACGTCATCACAGTGCAGCGTTTTTACATACTGTGCCAGAAGAGACACAAATGAGCCATGTGGCGGCTCTTCGGGCACCCTTTTCACCACCTGTGAAAGGAGCGGTGTTTTGGTGCTCCTTTCTCAGGCAGCGAAAGGGAGGATTGGGGCTGACGCATCTGGCAGCCTCAGCCTCGATCCTCCGTTTTCCGGGGTGGCCTAGGGCTACCCGTCTGCATCCCTCCTTAATGTCCTTTAAAAATCCTACTTCCATTGGAGTCTTTCAGGTCAAGACAGTCTAAAAGATCCATTATCTTCTGCTTCTGATTAAGGAAGAAACTTCCATCACTACTTCTTTGTATTTGCACTCTAAGATAGTGTGAGATGTCTTCTAAATTATTGATATCAATCTCCTCCTTGATATTCTCAATTATCTTTTCACTATCTGCTGTGTTCTCACTGCTCAGGATCAGATCATCAACATAACTTGTGATATAAATCCATTTAATATTTTTGAATCTCTTGTACACACATTTGTCAACAGTGCCTGGAGCAAACCCCTCTTGCATCCAGCCCCTTCTGGATGCAAAATCTCTAAAGGATGAAAGAACTCCATGTGTTCTTGTTGCTGGTGGAGTCTTCTTCTACTGCAAATAAATCTAAATAGACATCTTGGTTTGGATTAGATTTGGGCTGTGGCCTTTCATCAATATAAACAGCACTTGTTAATTTTATTGTGCATCCATCTGGATTTAGAATTCTGTAACCATTTCTAGCATAACCAACAAAAATTCCCTCTTCACTCCTGCCGTTAAGTTTGCCTCTTTTCTGCTTGGGAATATAGGTAAATGCTTTATTTCCAAAAACCTTTACATGGTTTAATCTAGGCTTAACTCCATGCCATAATGGGGTTGCATCTTTGGATTTAGTTGGCAGTTGGTTATACAGGTATGTAGCAGTCATGATGGCTTCAGACCAATAGAATTTAGGCATATTGGCTTCCAAAAGCATGGTAACTGCCATCTCCTTGAGAGTTCTGTTCATTCTTTCTGCCACACCATTTTGTTCTGGAGAATATGCCTGTGTTGTCTGATGGCCAATATCATGTTCCTTTAATAATTCATCAAATTCAGCATTGACAACTCTGCACCCTAGTGTCATTGTCAGTGTGCAGGTTGTTCGGTTTATAGCCATATTTGTTAGAGATTCAATTAAAGTACTCTTTGAATTTTTGAAAGGCCTGACTCTTCTCTCTGAGAAGATAAGTGTATGTGTATCTGCTGAAATTATCAATAATAGTCATAAAGTAAGATTTGGCTCCTGCTGACTTTTGTTTCATTGGTCCAGAAAGATGTAAAAGATCCAAGGCCTTGTTGGATTGTCTCTCAGTAACTGGAGGGTGTGGAGCTCTTGTGGCCTTTGCTTTCAAACATTCTACACATCTTTTATTGTCAGAACATGCTTTGAATTTAAAGTTTCTTGCAAGCTCTTGATTTGCCAATCTCTTCATATTTTCTATACTTTAATGAGCAAATCTGTGATGCCGAAAAGTTGAACAATCTTTGTGATTACATTGGGTCACACTGTTTGCAGATGAATGCAGATGCTTATTTTTGTGAAAAATATTTTTTTAAAATAATAATAATAATAATAATAATAATAAATTAAAAAACCTCTCCTTTCTCCTCCCACTGAGCCTCACCCCACTCACCCCATATCTTCAGCATTTTAAAGGGATGCAGGCAAATGGTACAGCCTATTTCTGTCAAACAGCCCATGGTTGGTGAACAGTGGTGTCACCATCTCACTTTGGCTATCACCTGCTGTGGCCCACACACCCCATACCTCCTAGTGGCATCCTTGCTACTGAGTAGATATCCATCAGACTGCAGTCACTGTCTGTATTCCCATAAATGGAACATAAGGAGTAGTAGAAGACAAATCAGTTGGGTGGTCATATGGGGGAAAAACAAAAAATAGGGATTGATAATGCTTCATAATAGGACAACTAAATACATACAGAACTGGTACAAAGTTTCAGTGTTACACAACTGGTACATTGATGAGGTGAGATTTTCAGTTCTTCACTATTCTTCATCATTAATGAATGGTGCAAAAATTAGAGGATAAGGGAAGAAACAGAAATCCAACATTTTAGCCTGTGGGTCAAGGGTTGTGCTCTCTGCAGCTTCAAGACAGTCATTCACTGTAGAGAACACATGTTAAATTGCATCTCACTAAGTAGAGAGCTGCCTGATAACCTACAAATTATCATCTTTTACTGGAGTAGTAGCACCCCAGACATGTTAGATTCACCTTAGGGTCACTATAAATCAGAAACAACCTATAGGCACACAACAACAACAATAAAGTACAATGAAAATGTCATGCAATCCCCTATGGAAAGGTTCTGTTGGAGTCCTACACTTGTTTGAAAAACCATTGGGGAAACAGCTACATTTCTCAGAGGTTGTGCAAGTGCAATCCATACTGTAAGAAAATTATTCTTCAAACACACACACCCCATCCACTAACAGATGGATAAGACTATGGAAACCATTGTAGAAGAGAGCCTACATTACTATGCTGGCATATATTTATGCTGAACGTATCAGAACCAGTATGGTGTGACAGTTAATACCAAGACTGCAGATTTCAATCCCCACTGGGTGACCTCGAGCCAATCATAGCCTAATCTTCCTGAACATGTTGTAAGGGTAAAAATGGAGGGGGAGGACTTGCTTTTTAGCTGGACCATATTGGAGTAAAAAGTAGGATTAAAATGTAATAAAATAAATAATGTCCCCTATTTAGTCCCCCAAAACCAACAACAAAAACATATTGCTAGATTAAAGAAAAGAGAAAATTCATTAATTCAGTGAAACTGATTTTTTAATCAATTAATTAATGGAAATACAGTGCATGGGAATTATGACTTTGGGATGGCAAAACAATATGACACACAACATCAAGTGACAGATTTGCTTATATCTATTTAGGTGAAACTAATGGCCAAGATCCTACATTGTGTGTAACTACATAAATGTAGCTGTTTAATTATGAACGACCCCAGGAATCAATCCCTGGAGCCCATCTTAAAAATCATGGGAGCAATTCTGTACTATGGAAATCTGTGCCACAGGCAAATCAGACACTTCAGAAGGAGGGAGATAGTCCCCTCCTACCCCGCAAGCCACAGATTCCATCCAGGACATATTAAAGTTCATGGCAATAGCACCACCATTGTGAATACAGAGTTTAGGTGAATATGCAGCACTTATAGATCTGTAAATCTAAGTTACAACTCAACTGCAATACAGAATGCCAGCCCATAGAAATAATTTCAGAGTCACATTTAATGATCTGACACACTTAATAACTGAAAAAGTAAACAAGTAGCCTCAAGAAAATCCCTGTATGTTTGAGAATTTTTGAAAACTAATCACTGCTTGTGAACTATATGTGAAATGTGGCATGGATTATTGATGGCATTTTAAGGTTGGATGTTTTTTAAATGGCCTTTCAGTGCATCTCTGTGTTATTTCATGTTCCTCATATACTATGCTCAGTGTTATTTCCTGTTTTTCAATTTCAGTGTTGCTGACTGTAGCAATTTTAAAATTGCTATCTTCTCTGGTACAGAAAACACAGTAGTTTCCAGAGTCCCTCAGACATAATGTGCTGTAGAGTCCATTTGTCATTGACACAGTAACAGTAATGACTCTATATTGTTTTTTGTGGTGAGACAAACTGTCTCTCTTTATGTACAGATAATGGTCAATGCTGAAGGGGGGAAATGCTCCTTCTCTTGTATTCTGTGGTGCTCTGTATTCTTTTTGTCCATCAACTAAGAAATTTAGATTATAGGCTCAATCCAGGAGTCCAATGAGGACCAAGCATGCTGAATGTTGATTGTTGAGATGAGGGGGCTGGAAAAAGAGGATAAAAAAGAGTGGAGTCCTGGAAAAGAAGGATAGAGGAAAAGACACAACTAGAAGATGTGTTACAGTGCTTTGGAACAGCCCAGTTTGGAGGCTGCACAGTTTCAATGCAGTCCAGGTTCAAAGCAGGACTCAGGAACATGAAGTTTAATTTCTCTCCTTTGCTATCCTGTAAATATATCTTGGTGGATATGTCCCCCACCAACATCACAGCAAACAGTGGTAGTGCCCTCTTCAACCACAGGGTCAAATATTAGGTTGTTCTGCTTGCATGCTTAGCCTTCTGGTTTTTAACCTTTAGCCCTCCAGATATGTTGTATATCAGGAACCTCTATGTATTTCTAAACTACTCTCACTTCTTTCACCAAACACTGAAAGAGAAGTTACTGTCTCCTCAAATCCACTAAATGGGGTGCTTCGTCTGACTATTTGGCTGTTGTAGCTGCCTTGTTGAACCTAATGATAAGGCTAGTTCTAACATCCTAGAATCATAAAATCATAGAGTTGCAAGAAACCAGGAAGGGATATACAATCAAAGCAGTCCCAACAGATGGTCATTCAGCCTCTCTTTAAAAACAAACAACCCTTTCTTTAAAACAACAAAGTGCTATACATTGGGCCTTTGACATCTGCTGGGCTTTGGTTCCTGGACATGCCATAGATATCAAAATCCATGTATGCTCAAGTTCCATTATATACAATGGTGTAGAAAAATGGTGTCTCTTGTATAACATGCCAAAATCAAGGTTTGCTCTTTGGATTTCATATATTTTAAAACACATCCTGAAGCTGTGGAAGGCTGATTCTATGGATAAGAAATCTGTACATTATTTTACACACACAGCCCAACTGCAGGTTATGTGGAGAATAGTTAAAGCTGTTGTTCACTATTACACCCTGTTGCTGGCTTGAGGTATCTCCTGTTGGAGGGTAACTTATATTGCTCACTATTCATAAAACAATGGGTTTGTTTCCCTGTCAAAAGTCCCCTATGCCAATCAGGTTGGTGCAAAAGTCAAATTCTTTAAATTATGTCCACCACCACCACCTCTACCCCATATACTTTTTTCTTAGATCAAGTAAAGTATTGAAAAGCATATTATGGCTTCATGATTGATCGTATTTTTATGAAACAATAACAATTTTCTCCATGAAGTTAAATAAGAAGTAAAGTGGGAATGCCTTTTATACTGACTTCTGTTTTTTCACATGTAGGTATATCATTTACAGTACAAATCATTCTAGCTTCAGGTCTAGTCATGGAAGGAAAGTAGTCTAAAGACCTTTGCAGACTGCCAGAAATAGTGCAAACTGAGTCCACTTTAACTGCCCTGACTCAGTGCTAGGGAATCATGGGAACTGTAGTTTATTGTGGCACCAGAGCTCTCTGACAGAGAAAGCTCAATGTCTTAGCAAAAAATACAATTCCCATGATTCCCTAGCACTGAGCCAGGGCATTTAAAGTGGACTCAGTTTGCACTATTTCTAGCAGTCTGCAAAGGCCCTTAGTCATTTTGATGGCTTACTCTGGGACTCTGGGATTCTCTTGGACCTCTTAACATCTGCTATCAGTTGTGGTACCTTTCTAGACCATTTGGCTAGGGTGAGATTTAGAGGTGATATTTTATTATGAATTCAATTCTTCAGTTCTTCTCAGAGGGGCAGTTACAGAATGTCATGCAGATGGACTCATGTTTTAATTGGCCTGTGGTGTCTCAGAATTCCATCTTGTCCCCCATACTACTTAATAGTCACATGAAACTTCTAGATACAGTTTCCCATGTTTTACAGTTTGACATCATTTGCTGTCCAGTCACTAGGGTTCAACTTATGGTGACCCTATGAATGAGAGGCCACCAAGAGATCCTGTTACTAACAGGATTTGCAATCTCACAGCATTCTGGAAAGTGGCTTTACTCTTTTCCTACTACCTTCCGCTTTACCTAGCATTATCATCTTTTTCAAAGAATCATGTCATCTGATAATATATCCAAAGTGCAATAGCCTCAGTTTAGTCACTTTACCTCTTAGGGCCTTTGCAGACTGCCAGAAATAGTGCACATTAAATTGAGACACTGCCCTGGCTCAGTGCTAGGGAATCATGGGAACTGTAGTTTATTGTGGTACCAGAGCTCTCTGACAGAGAAGGCTCAATGTCCCAGAAAAAAATACAATTTCCATGACTCCCTAGCACTGAGCCAGGGCAGTGCCTCAATTTAATGTGCACTATTTCTGGCAGTCTGCATAGGCCCTTAAAGAGAGTTCAGTGTTAATTTGCTCTAGGAGCTATTTGTTTCTTTCATCATCCATAGTATCTATAGAATTCTCCAGCACCACATTTCAAATGAAGTGATTTTCTTCCTGTCAGCTTTCTTCACTGTCCAGCTTTAACAACCACACACAGAAAATGAAAATACCATGGCAGAGATGCATCTGACTTTGGTAGATAGTAATATATTTTTGCCCTTCATGATCTTATCTAGTTCCTTCATAGATGCCCTTCCAACTCCAATCTTCCTCTGATTTCTTGAGTACAGTCTCCATTTTGTTTGATGACTAATCCATGGTATAGAAGATGTTTAACTACTTGCATATCTTTTTCATCTCTGTTTAAGTTATATAAATCATCTGTGGTCACTAGCTTTCTTTAATTAATATCCAACAGTAACTTTGCCTTTACACTTTTTTCTTTAACTTTTATCAGTTGCTGTTCTAACTTGTTGCTTTTTTTGACTAGTAATATGCCATCTGCATATCTTAGACTGTTTATTTTTACACCTTCTTCCTCCAAGAGGTTGTCCACATGGGCCAAAAAGCCCATGTTCCCCCTGTCCTTTTGTTGTCCTTTTTAAACAATGCAAGCCAACATCTCAGGGGCAGGATCAGGCCAGATCCAGAGGATCCAGCCCATTCCCAGGATAAACAACATTTACCCTGTGTCAAATTGACTCTGGTTTGCTGTAGAATTTTCTTAGAAACTCAGCAGCAAAACCTGGCTGTTTAAATGGACCCTGCTCTCCTTACCTTCCAGTGGCATTGCTTCTACTGAAAAAGGCCCCCATCACCACATCTGATGCAGAAATGGGGCACCTGGCCACATGAGTGCAGCCAGGCACCCTATTTCTGCATCAGACATGAGAATGGAGGGGGAGCTTCTTAGTGGGAGGGATGACATAGCAAATTAAGGAGCATGCACTGGTGGTAAGTCCCAGGGAGGTACAGGGATGGGCATGTAAACATCTGTCCTTCCCTGTGCTGATCAAGGGACCATCCAGATGAGCACCCAGGTCAGAATAGATGGGCTTAGCACTTGCTAACCTACCTGTCTGCTCAGCCCCTAAGTGTAATCCTGCTTGCCATATTATATGTTATGAATGTAAATTGTGTTGTACTCATATTCTACAGTTCTTGTGGCACAATGTTCCATAGTTTTTTATGGAGTACACAATCAAATTCTTTGCTATAATCTATAAAGCACACATTGATTTTCTTCTGAAATTCTCTGGTGTGCTCCTTTAGATAACATATGTTTACATTATGACCTCTCATGCTTCTTTTCTGGACCCAGCTTGGATGTCTGTCATATCTCTCTCCAAATATGAGAAAAGTCTATCTTGTAAAATATTGGGCAGCACTTTTCTTGCATAGTTGATTGATCATTAGTTAATACATTCCTGGGTGTCTCCTTTCTTGGGGATTAGAATGCATATTTGAGTGTTTCCAATCTGTGGGCTATTGTTTTGCTTTCCATTTGTTAGCAGTTTATATACCACTAATATGCTGATGACATAAATCTCTCTGTTTCCATTCCAATTCCAAAGAAGTAGTTCAAGTTCTGAATCAGTATCTGGCACTAGTAATGGATCAGATGTGTGTGGTGAACAGAGGTCCAGCTGGCCAATCAGGAGGCAGCTGAGAGCCAGCCAATGGGAGTTCAGCTGGGAGTAGTATAAAAGCCCAAGCTGACAGAGAGAAGAAGAAGATTTGTGTTATAGGGTGTGTTGGGAAAGTTAAGTTAGTGAGAGGGTTGTGTTTAAGGTGTTCCTGAGGGAACTGAATTTTAGGGAGATAGAGTTTAGAAAGGGTAAACTCTGAACACAGAGCTCTGGAAGAGAGAGTTACTGTGGTGTTCTCTCCAGTTAGATGTTATCAGCCAGTGGGACAGAGGTACAGTGATTGAATTTGTAACATATGTTATAAGTCTGTAACTAAGAAAGATTATAATAGCAAGTCCTGAAACAAGTTACCTTTATTGCATGTTGATGTAAAATAAACTTTTCTTCTTTTTATTCCAACATCACTTGGCCTCTGTTTTAGTCACAAAACATGCTACCAATATTTTGTTATTCTGGAGGTGGGACTACACTAAAAAGGCAGTCTTGATTGTCTTTGACTTGGACTGGCCTGAATATGCTGCTACATCATCCTTGTTAGTGAGCCACACATCCTGTGGGGATTCTTCCATGTTTTGTTGCCTTCTGTACTCTTTCTTTCTCTTGGTGACCTGAAGTCATTTTGGCTCCAAAACAGAACAGATTGTGAGCAGCCCCACAACTGTTGCTGGCACAATGGAAAACCTGCAGCAACAGAACCAGGCTTTCACTGCTTAAGTTACTCAGCTCGCCACAGTGATAGCAAAATGGGACAGATCTCCCCCTAAAGTGAAAAGTGAGAAAGATGTGACCAATTAGTTTCCTGGCAAGAGGAACATGTAAATTTTAAGTTTGATAGTATCTGACTATCAAATTGACAATTTCATGAAACAATATCTATTCTGGCCAAGCATATGAGACTTTTAAACCAACAGCCTTCTGGTTCAGGTTTGTGTCACAGGAAGTTATGTTAAGAAGAACCTTGTCTTCTTAACTTGAAATAGTAGGTGGGCTGTTTATGTTTGCTACATGTGGAGAAAATGTAGCATTTACTTCTGTCTTAACTAGCTCCTCAGCGGGTTTTCTCCCTATTTTTTGCTCACCTCAGGCTTTGGGATTCCTTGGAGCCATTTGGATGATGGCCAGCTAAAATATTTTCATATCAGCAAATCAACTCCTTGCTGTTTTACATCTCAAGAATGATCTGAAAGGTGCTTTAGAAGCTCAAAACATCTGAAAACTTGCAGCAGCAATTTTCTCCTGACTCACACCCCTTGAAAGCTTTGTTATTAATCCAGAGCATTTACTTTTTGCTGCACAATTCCCATAGGCATGGAGAACAGAAAGTGTGTGTCCTTATCATCACCAGAACAGAAAGATCCTGTGGATTATATTGCCATGTGCAAAATTTCTTTTTCTTAAGAAATATGTGATCATGACACAATCCTGGCCATGATAAGAACAATGAAATGGCTACCACATTCCAATGTACCTTAATGAATAGTGTATTCTGCTTCTTGTTTAGCACTAAGAATTAATGAATCTGTCAATTTTGTTCTCTCCCACATTCATTGTCCACCCCCCAAAAAACCTAAATACTATCAAATTTATGAATGATCTTTTAAAAAAATGTTTTATCAAAACAAAACAAAATTCTCCCATCCGCAGCAGATAATGAAATAGACACAATTGCTCCCTGCATGGAGATGACTGTGTTGGGTCCCCTCCCCACCCCTACTCCCTACTTCCATGTAGTTTTCAAAGAACTACATGATAGGAGAAGAATATTTATTTATTAAATTCTTTCTTTCCATTTGTATACTACCTTTCTCTAGAATGAGACCCAAGGCAGTGTCCAAACAAAGTAAAACAAAACCTTCACAATTCCATTTTTTTAAAATTATAACATAAATATATTACATGATTTAAAAAAAAAAAGATTTACATATAATATTCAAACAGCAGAATAATGATTTATACATTAATATCAATCTGGCTATTTCTCAATATTAGCTTTAATTCAATACTGACATATCCTGTCTATATGTTGTTACACATTGTTTTCTTCTGTGACTTCTATTTTGTTATTCTCTTTGTAATATTCTAGCTTCCTTTAGTTTTATGAAAATTTTCCCCAAAGTGATCTTTCAAAATTATTCATGTATTCTTACTACTTTAAATTCCCCAAATTTTATCACAATAAAGAAATAACAGATTCCATATCTCATTTGTTTCATAGTATGTTTTCCCTTGTCTTATTTCCTCTTTTTTATCCAACATTGATATATCTATCAACCTAAGCAACCAATCCTCGATAGTAGGTGTTCCATCTGTCTTCCATTTGCTAGCCATTAAAGTTCTAGCTATTGTTATCATATACAGGCGTAATTTCTTTTTATTTTCTGATCCTTTCATTCCGTGGATCATGTTCAGTAGATATATTTCAGGTGTTGCCACAAACGGTAAGTCTATTATTTCCACTATTGTTTTATGAATATTTTGCCAGAATTTTACTATAATAGGACAAGTCCACCACATATGTATCCATGTACCATATTCTTTCTTACATTTCCAACAATGATAATTATTATTTTTATACTTTTTTGCTAATCTCACAGGAGTTAAATGCCAACGTGTTTCCATCTCAAAGTAGTTTTCTCGTAGTAATTGGTTTGTAGTGAATCTGTATGTTACCTTTCTAGCTTTGTTCCAATTTTCCAAAGATATTTCCTCACCTATATTCCTAGCCCAGTGTATCATATGAACTTTTACCACTTCTCCCTCTAATTTCCTTTCTATTAATATTCTATATATACTAGTTATTAGTTTTGGTTTTTCTGCTAACAGGATTTTATCCAATTCATTTTTAGATAAGTATATTCCTTATTCCATTTTTAAAACATTTAAAATGACGACATTATAAACTCTTTAAAAAGGCATACAAAGTTTTAAAAAGATAAATAAAACTTCTCAATAAGAAGATCTCCTGCTTACCCATTAAGTGCTTGCTTAAACAAAAAGAGGTATCAATCACAGTTCAGCACCACAAATATTGCTGAATACACACAGAATCAAATGACTTTTAACAATTAATACTTAAAAGTCATCAGGCTCAAGAAACAAATCTATCATTGTTATCTCTCACACAGTTGTTTCATTCTTTTTTTTAAAAAAATCCATCAAATTTATGGAAGAAGTGTGAATGTTGAAAATTGTTTACAAAACCAAAACCAAAGGCTTTTTTCTAGTTTATCTTAGTACTATCATTAATATAGTTTCAGATTTGTGAGAACAGATTTTGCACCAATTATACCAAATACAAATCCACAAGAGCTCCTATAAATAAATAAATAAATAAATAAATATTTTAGAAATTAGAAACATCATCTGGTTTGTTTGCATCTTTTACAGCAATAGTCCAAAGCAGCTTCATTTATATACCACTTCATATCGTCTATGGGATGTCTAAGCGGTTTACGACTGTAAGCTCATTGCCCCCCAGTAGTTGGGTACTCATTTTAGTGACCTCGAAAGGATGCAGGCCTGAGTCTAGCCTGAGCCCTGGCTAGTATTGAACTCGCAACCTTGCGGTCTATGAGTGAGTGGCTGCAGTACAGGCATTTAACCACTGCACCACCAGGACTCCAGTCCTTCTGTGCATATATGTGTGCGTGCACACATACACACATGCTTTGTTTCAATTCATGGGGGGATAGTTTTGTGCATTTTGCCCAAATTGTAGAACTCATGACACAGCCATGTCTGATTTTCACACTGGCAGAAATAAATGAATTATTAACAGATTGTCTTGAAATGCAGGGACAGCCTGTCTCATCAAGAATGAGTGAGATTTCTTGACAATCCTACACTGAAGGTGTAATCCCTGAGTTCTGGCACTCTTCACTGTTATACAGTTGGTCCTCCATATCCACAGATTCTGCATCCATGTATTGAACAATACAAAACTTGAAAAAATCTGCCACTAAAAAAGTCCCCCCAGAAAGCAAGTCTTGATTTTTCCATTTTATATAAGGGACACTATTTTACTACCTCACTGTATATAATGGGACTTGAGCATCCATGGAGAGGAAACCTCTTCCATGTTCCATGGCTCTGCAGACCGCCCAGCCCTGTAAAGGAGCAAGGCTGGTAAAACGGAGCATGCCTCGCCCAGAGGAAGAGGAAGTGAAGGAGGGGAAAAACTAGAGGAGCCAGACACATCCTGTCTCATCCCCCATCCCCAGAGCCTGCACAGCATTCCTCCCTCAGTCCCTCCATCAGCAGCCCTTCCCCAGCTCCTTCCTAGCCACTGGTGCCCAGAGAAGGGAACAGAGGAGGGACCCTGGTTGGCACAGGAGCTTCAGGGCACAGTAGCCCAGCTTCAGGGCACAGGAGACATGTGGAACCCCCCACCTACTTAGTGCACACTCACACAGTTAATCAAGCAACATTTTTAAAATATACAAACAAACATATGACATAACAGTCATTCATTGGGTCAGCCATTCCATGACCAAGCAGGGATTTAAACCTTTGTCCCCCACACTGTATCTGCACTTCAAGATTAATGCAACTTGACACTGCTTTAACTGTCATGGTTCAGTGCTGTGGAATCCTGAGGTCTGTAGTTTTTTGAAGCATTAGAGCTCTCCAACAGAGAAGGCCAAATATCTCACAAAACTACAAATTCCAGAATTACATAGCATCGATTCATGGCAGATAAAGCGGTGTCAAACTGCATGATTTCAGCAGTGTGGATGCAGCCTCAGAGTCATAGTCCATCATTCTAATCACTATACCATGCTGGCTATCAAGGTCTACTCTAGTGAAGACAAAAAGAGATATTTATTTATTTAGGGCCTCTACAGACCGGCCCAAAGGGCCATCCTGGAGGCAGAGATGGGGAGGGGCAGCCACACACCAGCCGCCCCAACCCCATGCCAAGGACACCCTGATGCTGTGCGCTGTTACACACAGCGTGTGGTGTCAGGATGTCCTTCTGCTGCAGCGTTTTGAGACACTGTGCTGGAAGGAGTGCTAAAGAGCCGTGTGCCAGCTCGTATGGTGCCCTTTTGCTACCCGTAAAAGGAGCTGCATTTTGCCGCTCTTTTCTGGACAGCAAAAGGGAGGATCAGGGCTGCGCGGTTCATCAACCTTGACCCCAATCTGCCATTTCCCGGGGCGGCTCTCCACCGCCCCTTTGGGCCCATCTGCAGAGGCCCTTAGTTGGTTATTTATACCATACTCTTCAGTCACAAAGGCTCTCAGAGTGGCTTACAGATTTTTAATTTGACAGTTCCCTGCCCTCAGGTCTACAATCTAAAAATACATGTCACAAAAGAAGGGGATGGCAGTGGAGAAAGAGATCAAGTCCAGCAGATACTGCCTGCTTCTTCTCTCCCTCCAAGGCCAGGATGGTAGCAGTTAAGATGGAGAGAGAGCCTTTCATCTGCCTCTGCGTGTGTCTTTGCATATCAGATTATGATGCCTGTTCAGTTTTAAGTCATCATTCTGCAAACACTCTTGTGATCACCAGATCAGAGGAGGACCTTGATTGGTCCCACAGCAAATATTCATCCTCCCCCAGAATGTGGAATAGAGTCTAAATCAGTTCCTAAAAACCTCTCAAATATGTGTTCCTCCAGACGTTGGTGAATTACAACCATATCTAGGAAATTCATTTTAAAACTAATGTCTCACTGTTGCTTCCTGATCCAATACATGAATTTACTGCTTGGAAGCATTACATTTTGTCCTTTAGCTCCCACAGAGCCCAGCCAGCATGACCAATTATAGTGCCAATTATAATTATATAAACCAATAACTATTCTAAATTCTGCACAAACTGAGATACCCAGTTAGCCTTCAGTTTTGACACTTCTTCAATTTTGCAGTGCACTTTCCATTCAAAACATACATTAAGGAAAAAGTCTCATATCAAGGAAAACTTCATACAAAAATGCATTTGCTAAGGGAAAGTGCATACAAACTGCATAGGAATTGCCATGTGCATCAAGATATGTATAAAACAACCAAGTTGTGTAAGCTTTTGTGGGAATGAGATGGAATACACTCATTGAAATTTACTACAAAAATTACAATTATAGAAAGTGAAGAAGTCCAATTTGTCTACATCAGGGGTAGGCAACCTGTCCCCTTTAAGGGCCGAGGGACTTCAGCTCCCAGAAGCCTCAGCCATGTTGGCCATTAGTCCCATGTTGGCCAATAGTTCCTGGGATTCTGGGAGCTGAAGTCCCTCGGCCCTTAAAGGGGACAAGTTGCCTACCCCTGGTCTACACCATGTCTCCCATTAAGACCTTGTGTGATTTGTAAATTAATTACACAAAATAGTACTCAAAATAAAAATGAATATAACAAAGAAAATCAACACACCTTGGATCAGCAATAAATCAGTGGAAAAGGTGTACACTACTTGTTTGCTAACAGTGTATCAAAGTATACAGAGAAATATGAGAATTAATTTTTATAGTATCCAAGATATTCCTTTGAAGGAGCTAGGAAAGAGGATTCTTTTCTGCCATACCCAATAAATAAGTCTTAAGATTCCACAAAAGGTTCCTCCTTTTCTCCATGGTTTGGTATGATTTCTCTGCCAGCCTTCCATCAAGTTATTGATTCTTGGTGTACACATAAGTCAAGTGTCCCACCTTGGTTTTAAGCAACAGTTTAGAACAGGGGTAGGCAACCTTTCCCCTTTA
This sequence comes from Phrynosoma blainvillii, assembly GCA_026167975.1. Taxonomy (NCBI): domain Eukaryota; kingdom Metazoa; phylum Chordata; class Lepidosauria; order Squamata; family Phrynosomatidae; genus Phrynosoma; species Phrynosoma blainvillii. The sequence continues at coordinate 190,136,761 of JANUYF010000003.1, read as the reverse complement.
AGGGCCGAGGGACTTCAGCTCCCAGAAGCCTCAGCCATGTTGGCCAATAGTCCCATGTTGGCCAATAGCTCCTGGGATTCTGGGAGCTGAAGTCCCTCGGCCCTTAAAGGGGACAAGTTGCCTACCCCTGGTTTAGAATATTGGTAGGAAGGACTTCTCTCTCTCTCAGGGTCTGTTTGCATGGGCCAAATAAAAGGACTTTCCACTTTCCCCTGGTGATGAATCCAGATGATAAAGGGCCCAATCCCCAGTTCTAATGTGAACTGTCTGGATGACATCAAACCAGTTCAGCGCTGAATCCATTGTATACCACCTTTAAAACATTTGTAAACTCACTTTTTTCCTCCAGAGTGTTTTGTTACAATGCCAGGCAGCTATTTGAAACACATCCCATGCCACCTGCTGCTGCTATCACTATGGCAAGTCACTCACTCTGAGGTCAGAAAGAGGTGGCCAAACATGTGATCGATGCTGGGTGATTCATACTGTCCTCAGAGTAAGCAATTCACTACAATGAGGCAGATGGCACAGCGGACCACAGTTAATGGGGAACGTCAGGGCAACTCCAGGACTAGAATTCACCAGACTGTTCCTGGAGTATTCTGGTCCACATGGATCCAGACTCAAACACACACACATCCCATATCTCTCAATCTCTGTTAGGGTTTTCAACAGCCAGAAGAAGATTCTCACCCACATATTTCCTCAACAAATAATTTGCCCATCTGTCTATTCCTTCCTCCTGCAGCCTCTAAATAAGTAGTTTAGAACCCATTTATAGTACTTTTTTCCAATGCTGTGTGAACATTTCATTGAATTTGTCGAGATCTGACACAGAAACAAATGGAAAATTGCTGCAACACGATGATATTTCTTTGCACCGCTCACTCTGTTCTTCATATTTGTATTCTTAAATCATCTACCCAGGCAGTCCTCTTCCCTCCCATTTAACACTGGAAGATGAAAGGACTGCACAGAGCAAGCATCCAGTTCTAATAAATATTAATTCTGACACCTGTGTCAGTTTAGTAGGAGGAAACTTCTTGAAAGATGCTGTTCCTACTTTACAACTCAAGAAGGAGGTCCTTCTGGGGACAAACATTCTGTGAAACCATTGCCAATTGTTGCTAAATAGGATGTTTTTATTTTAAGCCTTTGCAATAGAGATTATAAAGAGCATTAAGGTTTGAGTTCACTTATGCAATTTACCAATAGTGGCTCAAGCTTCTGCCAGATGCTAAGCTTCACTTGAAACTTGGCAGGCAATTATCTCCCTTCCTCAAAAGAATTCTGGTGTAGAAACAAAGGCAACTTCACAACTAAGAAGAAAAAGCAACATCAACGGAACAAGTTCTGGGCTTGGATGATCCTATAAATCATGAGGAAAATAATGGTCAATCCCTTACAAAAATGGTCAAAGGAAAAGAACATCAATTGATATCAAACACACACACACAAAACGGTCTTCTTCCCACTGTGTTTCAGTTCAGCCAGGGCTAATAAAAATAGATTTAACCATCCAAAGTTCACACCTCACTGTCGAGCAATATAAAAATCCAGTGTGACATCCTAACTAAAGCATTTGAATAGTACCAGGGAGACTTATCAAATGAGCCCCATTCTCACTGTGATCATGTTAATGAAAGAAACTAGATAGATACCGTTTGGGAAGAGTGGTTGTTGCATGTGTCTTCAGTTGCAGAACTGAGGCTGTTGCTTCCATCAGTGGCCCTGCACTCTCTTTCCCAGACTGTTCATCAATCCCATCTTTCTTCCCTATTGCTCTACCCAGAATGCCTTTCATTTTTATTATATATATATATATATATATATATATATATATATATATATAATCTTTATTTATTTTCATACAAACTTAAAATTAAACAAACAAAATAGAACACCATATATACAAATAGTAACAACACTAACATTATACTATATTACGTTAAATATAAAACAGATTTCCGAGTATCTAAGTCATAAATTATATTTGTTCATACTATCTGACTTCTGATTATATTATTTACACATCATCATATATAAACACATCTTCAAATACTTTTTTCTTACTCCATTTTAACCCTTTGTAATATAATACTAATTATTTCTTATAACAAGATATATGTCTTTTGTTTCTTAATTATCACTTTTGTCTCATTACTCTTCTACTGCATTATAACTGTTAGCTTGATTTTTCCCCCAATACCATCCTCCATTCTTCGTTAAATTTGTCAACTGATTTATTTCTGAGTAAACATGTCAGTTTATCAATTTCTATGTAATCAAGTAGCTTCCAATACCATTCAGTTATTAGGGATGTAGTATCTTCTTTCCAGGTGGGGGCATATATTATCCTAGCTGCCGTCAACATATAAAAGATTATCTTCCCAAATTTCCTTTCCATTTCTTTATCAGTTATTTCCCAAAAAATAGATTCTAGGATCCTTTTTTAATTCCAATTGTACAATTTTCTGTATTTCTGTATGAATTTGTAACCAGAATCTTTTTGCTATTGGGCAGACCCACCACATATGGAAAAATGTTCCTTTCTCTTTTTTTCAATTCCAGCATCTAATACTATTATCCTTTTTCATTTTAGCCAATCTGTCTGGAGTAAGGTACCAACTATACTGTCATTTATAAAAATTCTCTCTCAGATTGTAGTTTAGTGTATGTTTTATTTTATTTTTCCAAATTTCCTCCCATTCCTTCATATGTATTAGACTGCCCAAATCTTGCACCCAGTGGATCATACAGTCTTTAACTTGTTCATCCTCCATCTCCCAATTAAGCAAGATCTTATAAATTTTTGCCACCAGATGGTCAGGTTCTTTTAATAGTATCTAATTCATTTTCATTGGTGGTTATTCCACAGGGTTTTTTTTTTTTAACCATTATATATATCTTTCTTTAATTTGCCTATAAAGAAACCAATTTCATTTTATACCATCATTTCAAAGTTTTTCTATAGTTTTTAAACTTAAGTTAAAGTTATCATCCTCAATTATTAATAACTCATTATATGTTATTCACTTATTTTTCGGCATATCATCATTTCTGTGTAGGGCTTCATTTGGTGACATATTTAATGGTATATTTCTATTTGTTCTTTGTTTGTTTTTCTCCCAAATTCTCCACAGTGCTTTCCTTATATAATGGTTTTTAAAATCACTATTTACTCTTACTTTATCATAATATAAATACGCATGCCAACTATAAACATTTTCTACTCCTTCCAAATACAATAATCTTCTGTCATATAATCTAAGCCATTCTTTTAACCATCCTAAAGCACTTGAATAATAATAAAGCTTTAAATTAGGTACACCAAGTCTGCCCCTGATTATTTCATCCTGGAGAACTTTTGTTTTGATTCTAGGTTTTCTTCCTGCCCACATAAAATTGGTAATGTCTCACTGCCAGTTTTTAAAAGGAATATCATTTAATATTATTGGAATAGTTTGGGGGAAAATAACAATTTTGGCAACACATACATTTTTATTATTGATATACGCCCTAATAACGACATATGAAACTTGTTCCATTTCTTCAAATTCGTCTAAATTTTTTTCCATGTTACTTCATAATTATTTTTAAACAAGTCTGAATTTTTTGTTGTGACTAACACTCCAATGTATCTCACTTTATTTTCTATTTTAAATTTTCTCTGATCTTGTAGTAAACAGTTTGTTTCCTTTATGTGTCATATTCATAGTTAGCACTTTACTTTTATCTTTGTTAATTTTAAATCCTGAGTAATATCCATCTTCTTTTAAAAGATCTAATAGCTTTTGTATACTTTCTAAAGATTCTGTGAAATAGATAACCATATCATCCGCATAAGCTCTCAGCTTGGTTTTGTATCCTTTAATTTTGATTCCAGACATTCCTTTATCTTCCCTGATAATATTACACAACATTTCCAGTGTCACAATGAACAATAAACGAGAAAGGGGACAGCCTTGGTGTGTACCTCTTTGTACTTCACAATATTTTGTTCTTTCCCCATTTATTATAATTTGTGTTTTTTGTACTTTATACAACGCTGCCACCTAGTTAAAAAAAAAAAACCTTTCTCCTCCTGCTGATCTTAATAACACCTCCAACATAAAGCTTCATCTGATATTATCGAAGGCCTTCTCTGCATCGAGAAAAGTTAATGTGATTTGCTTGTCTGGTTTCCTTTGATAATATTCAATGACATCAGCTAAATTTTTAGTGTTGTCTTTTGTATATTTACCTGGTAAAAAACAAACAAAGAACCCTTTGGTCCAGATGGATCCGTGCTTTCAGTATCTTTTTAATTCTTTTGGCCAAAATGCTAGCAAAATTTTTGTTATCAGCATTCAAGAGCGAGATAGTACGGTAGCTTCCCATCTCTAATGGATCTTTCCCTTCTTTTAATATCAGAGCGATGTTGGTTGATTTCCTGGACTCCAGTATTCTTCCATCCTTTACTTTATTCATTAATTTATGTAATTTTGGAGCTACTATCTCAGATAGACTTTTGTAATATATGGCACCAAGACCATCCAGACCTGGTGATTTAGCTGATTTCATTTTTTAATTGTCTCTATTATCTCCATTATTGTTATCTCATGGTTAAGTTATTTTCTTTCGTTCTTTGTAAATTACGAGATTGTCTTTTTAAGTAATCCGTCTGGTTTTTCAGATGTCCTCACTTCTTTTAAACTTTTATTGAAATATCTTGAAAGCACTTTTTGATATGATTTTAATTAGTAAGGATCTTTTCTTTGCCTCTTATTTTTGATATTAATCTCTTCTTCTTTTTTCTTTTTTCAGTCTTAATGCCATCCACCTGCTTGGTTTATTTGAAAATTTGAACTGCTTCTGTTTTATAAACTTCAGCATTTTCTCAACTTCCTCTACTAACAACATGGAAATTTTCTTTTGAAGTATTTTAAACTGTGATTTTATTATTTTATTCCCTGGATTCCTTTTTAGTTGATGTTTTACTTGTTTTAATTCTGATTGTAATTTTGCCTGCTTGCACTGGCATAAAGGACTCTGCACACCTTTTCATGGGTAATAACTGGCCACAACTTTATTTTTGTACAGGGTCTCAAACAGTTTTAAATAAACAATCTTTACAAAATACCAGAATTTATTCCTGACACGTGTCCGTGTAGATAACTGAAACTGTTATCAAAGTAAACTACATCTATCACAACATGTGTCAAGAACAGCTGTTTTAAATCAAATGCACCTCAACAATTATCTGTTTCCCCCAACCAGAAATGATGTCATAAGTGTTCTTATGATGTAACCAAGTTATGACATCATCAAGTTGTTTGATGACGTCATATAAAATTTGATTAACCTAATGACGTATACCCATCATCAAATTTAATTAACCCAATTTGTAATTTTCAATTAACCGAATTATCCCCCTGGGGGGTCCCTGCCTGCCCTAAGTTGCAATACAATAAATGAACATTAACCAACCTAGACCCTGACCCCCAAATGTGACAAAGTAAGCCAGGCATTGTAACACGAGAATAAATGATTTTAACAATAACAAATTCAGTAAGGCTAATGTATCAAGCCACACTATTAATCTTATTATTATTATTAATACTATTATTATTATTATTCTCAGAGAGGGCGAAAAACCCAGTTTACGCGACTCTGGGAAAATTCCCTCCCAACTCCCGAAGGTGACCAGCCGAAGCCTGAGAGTAAATAATATGAACAGCTATCAATTAAGGATGGGTGGCTAGGGTTGCATGACTATAGCTGGAAAAGTAGCTGCCACCACGTGGTGGACGAGAGCTAAATAGCCCTCAAATCTCGCGTGTAATCTCACGAGACCTAAAGCCTCACGAGATTAGCCAGCGTGCCTCGGATCCTGCGGGATCCAACCCGATTGGCTGGGCAGCCCAGGAAGTGCGGGACTTCCTGCCCATCCACCCTTTTAGGCGTCGGCTTCCTTTTGAGAGGCCGTCTCAACAGAGAGCCTCTCCCGACGTGTCGGGGGGGTGTATTTGCACCAGCACAAAGGACTCCGCATGCCTTTTCATAGGTAATAACTGGCCACAACTTTATTTCTGTGCAGGATCTCAAACAGTTTTAAATAAACAATCTTTACAAAATACCAGAATTTATTCCTGACACATGTGTCCATGTAGATAACTGAAACTGTTATCAAAGTAAACTACATCTATCACAACATGTGTCAAGAGCATCTGTTTTAAATCAAATGCACCTCAACAATTATCTCTTCCCCCCCCCCCACCGGGAATGATGTCATAAGTGTTCTTATGACGTAACCAAGTTATGATATAATCAAGTTGTTTGATGACGTCATATAAAATGTGATTAACCTAATGACGTATACCCATCATTGAATTTAATTAACCCAATTTCTAATTTTCAATTAACCGAAATATCCCCCGGGGGGGGGTCTCTGACTGCCACAGGAGGGGGCCAACCTAGCTTGGCATCCCCCCCATAATCTCTCGTTCAATGTGGGAAGCGATAAGTCAGATCCCTCTGGAGAGAGATGAACTCCATCCCCCCTGTACAGATGTGGCATAAAGACCTGAATTCCATCATGTTCAACAATGAAAACTCCCATTCCCCCCAACTTCTTGGCTACAGTTCTGTTCAGCCAACGTCGAGCTCCATTGATAGCTGCGTCCTTCCGAACACTGGACCAGCTACGCCGAGGCAAATTTTTTGTCCACATAAGAATGGTATCTGGCAGTCTTCGCCTAACATCCTGCATGTCTCTGACAGTTCTTTTAGCTAACTGCAAACAAGGAAGCTTTACTAAATGTTTTCTCCCAGGTGGATGAGAAGGATCCTGGGATGTGGAAAAGCCGCTAACAATTCAATAATTCACGGGAGAAGGGCTCCCCACAGCATGCCTCTATGTCCAAACCAACGCAAAGTACCAACGTCCTTTAGTCCTATATTCAAATCTCAGCGATGTTCAAGGATGTGACGCTCAGCCCAAAAGACGAGGCTATGACCAAGGATCCATGTTTCACCCTGATCCAAACCTGCTTGATAGAACAACAAAACAACTGTAAATGCCTAAAACTGATAACTGTGACAAAATCACCAGGGATCCCTCTAAGCATGAACATAAGACTTAAAAGCCCTGGATCGCCAGTGGCCAATTCGGCGGATCGCAGCATTGCTTAAACCATGGGCTGCCGCAGCAGTCACTCCCCCGATCCAAAAAGAATGGGAAGAGAATTGGGCCACTGGCAAACCAGCATGCCTCAAAGCCTCCTGCAGTACCACTCAGAACTGAAACTGTGTCAGGGGAAGGCCAGAGACATGCAGAAACAAATAGCCAGAAACGTTTGGCCAGACTCTGAGGTAATCAGACAATGCCAAGACAGGGCAAATCTGACCCTCAGGTGCCCTAGACAAAACTACAGATTGACCCCTGGCTAAGTGATCGGTCTTTGACCGCCTGATGCATAATTGAATCCACTGTTCTGAACATCTGCAAAGGAAAGTGCCCTGCCAAATTCTTCAGAGTGGGAGTTAGGGACAATTTCACTGATTCTCAGGGCAGCAAAAAAGGCCAATGAAATGGCGCCCGAAACAAAGTCACCTCTTCAGGCGTGAAACACATTGTCGGGAGGGATTGCCAAATCTTAACCAGAATTGAGCCTGTCATTGCCAAACGGTTATCACGTGCTGCAGGGGACTCCCTAGACCAGGGGTAGGCAACCTTTCCCCTTTAAGGGCTGAGGGACTTCAGCTCCCAGAATCCCAGGAGCTATTGGCCAACAAGGGTCTATTGGCCAACATGGCTAAGGCTTTGGGGAGCTGAAGTCCCTCGGCCCTTAAAGGGGAAAGGTTGCCTACCCCTGCCCTAGACCATCCCTCCAAAGCCCTGCAAACCCTAAAGTCGACAGTAGGGTCAGTGAAACCTCCCACTCTAGAATAAAATGCCAGGGCTGCAAACCTCCCCTTAATGGTAACGGGATAAACCAGACTGCCTAAGGTGGACTGAGAAATGGAGTATAACCTCCACTTTCAGGGGCCAAACCTCCACCTCCCCAACATCTGACAAGAAGTGTCTAAAGGCTCTCATTGCTAGCTGATATGACTTGCGTGTCGACGGTGCAACAGACTAGAGAATCGCCCTGTCAATTTCTACTCTCCAAGGCTCCATAGATGTGCTGGTACCGCCAGTGGTTGCGCTGCTGCCTCGGGAGCCAATTGACAAAACTTGCAAAATTGAAAATGTGAGAGGGCGTCCGCCAAAGGATTTAATAAACTGGGGACATGGTGGGCTTGGAACAAAACATTAAACTTCAAACATTGTGCCACCATATTCCTAACCAGTGCCATCATCCTAGGAGATTTGGAGGTCTGGGCATTCACCACGTGGACAACTGCTTGGTTATCACACAGGAACCACACAGTTTTATTTGCAAATTGATCCAGCCACAAATGAACTGCTACTACAATGGGGAAGAGTTCCAAAAAAGTGAGGTCCCGGGTCCACCCGTTGTCAACCCAAGACTGAGGCCAACCCTCGGCTGCCCACGGACCTTTCCAATACACCCCAAAAACGTGGGCACCAGAAGCATCGGAGTGTACCTGAAAGTCCACCCTCAGCAGCATTTCAGACCTCAAGAATGAAATACCATTAAATTGTTCCAAAAATGATTCCCAAATCTTCAAATCCTCCCATATCCCACTTGTGATTCTAATGTGGTGATGCAGGGCCATCACCCCCCTTGTGACATTATATAAACGCGCACAAAAAGCCCATCCTGGCACTATAACCTTACAAGCAAAGTTTAACAAACCTTTGAGGGAGTGAAAGTCATGTAGCGTGGCCTTAGTTTTACCTCTTATCATCCTCACCTGAAGCCTCATAGACACGAGCTTGTCGGCTGGGAGACAAGATAAACCAGGGACAGTGTCCAATTCAATTCTCAGGAAAGATGGGTATCTTTTCCTCAGCCAAAGGAACTCCCATTTCAGCCATTAGAGCCTGAAATGCCAACAGTGTATCCACACACCTTGTGGTCCCAGGAGCCCCAGCAAACAAGAAGTCATCCAGATAATGTGTAATTGCATGATTACCTGACCTCTTGACGGCACACCAGTGCAAAAAGGTGCTGAATGTCTCAAAAGCTGAGCAGGAAATGGAACACCCCATTGGCATAGCTTTATCAAAATAATACATCCTTTCAAATTGAAAATCCAACAAATCAAAATCATCTGGGTGTACAGGGAGTAGCCTGAAGGCAGATTTTATGTCACATTTCACCAATAGGGCTCCCTTACCTAATGCCCTGACCATTTGCACTGCCGAATTGAATGAAGTGTATTTTACCGATGCTAAATGAGGATCAATAGCATCGTTCACAGATTCGCCTTTGGGGTATAATAAGTTGTGGATTAACTGATACTCCCCCGGTGCCTTCTTAGGCATGGCGCCCAATGGTGACAACTGCAATGTTGGCTTTGGAAGATGTTTATGGGGCCCTGAAATCCTTCCTGCTGCTAGTTCTTTGGCCAGCTTATCCCTCACAATCCCCGGCAAATCCCTCACTGAACGTGCATTAGATGCATAGCAGTGAACCCTGGAACCAGAATAAGGAATACGAAAACCTTGTGAAAAACCATTGAATAAATACTGTGTGGAGTCCCGGTTAGGGTAAATCCGCAACCATGCAACCAACACTTCAAACTTAATTGGTGTTGGTGCCTTTTCCTCCCGTTGGCGATGGCTGTGAGGGGGCCCCAGCCCCAGACTTCTTACCTCTAAAACAGGGTGATCCAGGGTGGTTGCCACCGCAGGTGTTACATTTATGGTCAAACCTGCAGGGCTGCCTCCTGCACTTACCTGCATTGAAGTCCCAGCACAGTCCGGTTTGTTTTCTCTCCCGCGTGCTAGGCCTCGCATACTGCCCTCTCGGCTGCATAACTATAGGCACATACCCATTGTCACACCGGCTCGAAGGGGAGGCCCCCACCATAACATCCGTCCAAAGCTCAGACTGCACATGCCGCCAAGACAAAGAGCAGTTGTCATGAACCGAGGTTCTCTCTTGTTCTTTTGATCCAGAGAGAAATCTAGCCATCCTAGACTATAGGATTTTCAATATAGGAAACCAGATCTGGGTTTAGACACTATGCATGTAACATTTATTAAGACATATGGATGAAACAATAAGAAATAAGACAATAAGAAATAACAAATAACAAATAAGACAGTCATTTTAAGTATCAAGAGCTCTTTCACACACACATTCACTCAGACATACTGACAAGGGTCCTCCACTGAATGTTGATCAGGCATCCATGAAGGTTGGGATGACACCTTGCCTGGGTAGGTGCCAACAAAGTGAGGCTGATAGATCATTTCTTTTATACCTTGTTCATCTTTCTTTTGACAAAAACATGTTTTTCCTTGGTTTCCATAGTTTCAAAACATACCTGTGTCTTATCTTTGTTGATATTAAAACGTCCTGAACCATCTCGCCAAGTTCTTCACAGTTGATGCAGCTCGGAGTGTCCAGCACACCTTGTTTGTACAAATTTTGCAAATTCCATCTACTCCGGCCAATTATACATTCCTTTTAATTTCTTGCTTTCAATGTCCAAATCCTTCCCACATCAATGCATGTCATGAAGCCATGTTCTCTGGTTTGGGACCATACAGTCAGCTCGGAACCCACTCATTCATTACATGGTCTAAGGCGGCCCTCATCCTGAACTGTTCATCATATTGGAGCCAAGCAGACCCCCTTGAATTAAAGTGGCAATTGGTGTATGCCTTGATCATTATCTCCTGATATTTGGAGAAATCAGGAGACCTACAGGGCTCTCTCTCTTCAATAACTCCCCTATATATAGTAAAACCCATTATCCAGTTCATGAAATTTCTTTCAAGCTTAGGGCGTTTGTGAGCCTGGAATTCCTTCGGAAGGCTAAACACAACCCCATCTTTTACCATGATCCTCGGCTCAGGATCGCGAAACGTGAGGGAAAATAAATCAATGTAAGGGGGAGATGTGATCCAAGAGGACATCCCAGCACTTGGCTGCTCTGTCTACCCCGGCCAAACCCAAAGCTCCCATGGATGCCACTCCCCTTGAGTCAGCTACCATAGCAACCGAAGTCTGCTCAGTCTGCACCCTCGAGTCAGAAACCTGAGCTAGCCCAGGAGTTGTTGAGGGTGTCCCCACTGATGCAGAGATCAGTGCCAGAGCTCTGCCCAACTTGCCCACCTGGAGCCCATACCAAGGTGGGCCATGAAGCCAGCGAGTTAGAAGTATAAGACAAACCTGAGCTCGATGCTTGGTGTGAAGCATCACCAGATGCTTGCAGAGCTCCCACTGAGTGTGACGCAGCAGCAGCTCAGGTGTCATATTGTGACGTGGAAGCACTTGCCAGATCTCTGCTGGAAGCCTCAGAAGTTTCAGGAGTCAGCCCACCGCCTTGACCTGAAACAGCCGCCCTTTGTACAAAGTTATACAAATCCACCAAAGTGGGCTGCTCTGACACAGGGGCAGTTGCACCCTGTTGTCCCACTCCAGGAACTTTCCTCAAAAGCTCCATTACGTCAGCTACGGTTGGATGCCCACACTCCATAGCTGAGGTAGTGAGGGGACCACGTGCTGTGTCAACTAAAGGTATGTCACGTGAAGATGCCAATTGCACCTGAGTATGCTGCCCTCCTGTACTTTGGTCCTCAATTGAAGAAGTGCCAGCCTGGGTCCTGAGTTGGCACCTTGGAGCCCCCTGTGAGCTAATTGCTTGCAGACCACTACTCAGGTCTGCATGGTCCGGCCCAGCTGTGCTAAGTGTGCTGAAATTTCATCGTCCCTGCTCGGAGGATTGGAAGCCCGCTTAGGCACTGACTGGCTAGTAGTAGGGCCAGCAGAGGCTGTGCACCATTTGGACTGGGCCTTACTGCGAGGCATGGTTACCAATAGGGCAGTATTGACAATTTAAGCTATTTTGATTGGGATGTACTGTTCCTTTAGAGCAGGGGTAGGCAACCTTTCCCCTTTAAGGGCTGAGGGACTTCAGCTCCTAGAAGCCTCAGCCATTTTCGCCAATAGTCCCATGTTGGCCAATAGCTCCTGGGATTCTGGGAGCTGAAGTCCCTCGGCCCTTAAAGGGGAAAGGTTGCCTACCCCTGCTTTAGAGGCTACACCTGTGAATAAGGAAATCAGGAAACAAAATGAGCCAACTAAAGTAGTAGAGCACCTTTGTGTTGATTGCAGCGGGCCTAATAAAGATGGTAGCCTTTAACGGCTCGAGGTTGGAGTGTTCCTGAAAGGAAATAAACCCCGCAGGCAGCAACCAATTAAACACTTAATGTTTAATTTTTAAAAGCCCACCCAAAACAGAACCTCCTCTCCCGAAGGGGGAGTGTAAATAAAGCCCCAACAAGATCAGTTCAGCACCAATGGCACGGGTCCCCCAAAGAAATACCACCTGTACCACCAGATGTCACCACCAGGCTACAGGGCCTCCTCCAGTCCCAAACAGGGACACCAAAAAACCAAAGCCAGAATCACTGGCGATGCAATGAGGGCTTAGCAAGGTCTTGTTAACACTCAAGGCCCACCACCAGCCTGTCTCCAGCTAGTTAGCTAGTCACCAGATCCCCTTGCCCTCCTTAGGGTCTTGTTTGGCCTGGGACCCAAGGCTGGGCTGGTCTGCCCCCAAAGCAGGCCGCCCAGGCCATGTAGGCTTCACCCCGGCCTTACCATACCGGGGACTGTGCCCTCCTGGCCTTAACAATAACCAGCCGCGTAGCAACTGACCAACAAGGCCACGCCTGGGCCGATACAACAACGAGTGGAGCAGCGCGATGCCACCACCAAGGCAGTGCTCCTCTCGGCAACTCCTAATAATAATAATAAGAATAATAAATTTTATTTATAGCCCACCCCTCTGCTGAGCAACCAGGGTGGGGAACAACAAGATTTAACACAAACCATAATTAAAACATTCCCTTTCCCCACAAACCCATCCTCCCCCGCCCCATCCCCTTAAAATAAGTTTAAACCATAGATTAATTAAAATTACAATAATAATTAAATTAATAAATTAAATGGCAAACTCCTGCGCTGGGCTTGGCCGAAACTAGGCTGTAAAAATGCGCACCTGCACCAGGATCTACCGCTGCAGTCAAGCGCTTCACTCAACTGCAGCTGGAAAAATGGCTGCCACCACATGGCAGCTGAAGGCTAAATAGCCCTCAAATCTTGTGGGTAATCTCGCGAGACTGAAAGCCCTTCTCCCCTCTCTTTTTTCTTCTTTCATAACTTTGTTTGATGAAGAAGCCCCTCATCACTGCTTTACTTGTCTCCCAAATTGTATTGATATCCATATGTTTTGTCATATTCAACTCAAAAATTTTTTTTAAATTATCTTTGGCATTTTGTAATATCTTTTTGTTGCTTAGTAATGTTTTGTCCAACCTCCAACAGTAGTTGATTTTCCTTTTCTTCATAGTCATATAGTTTTTACCGGACAATGGTCAGATAAGATTTTGGGTAAAGTTTCTATTTATTCAATTTTAGTCTTAATTAGATCTGAGGTGAAAAACATATCTAATCTAGACCAAGAATCCTGGGAATTTGAGTAAAAAGTACAATTTTTGTTTTGCCATATTTATATCTCCACATATCTTCTAACATTAGCATTTCTCGCAGATTAAAAAATATTTAAAGAGTTTCCCTTATTTTGCTTTAAAGTTACTCTTTGTTTTTCTGTCAATAGCAGGATTTAACACTCAATTCCAGACTTCCAACATAATCACATTATCATGTGGCTATTCCATATTTTTTCCCAATAATTTGTCATAAAATTTACTTTTATTGTCTAAAGGGCCATACACACCTATTAGCAAAATAATCAAAATTTCCCATTTAATTTCTAATCCAATAAAGTGTTCATTATTATCAACAAATAGTTCTTTTGCCTCAATAGTGTCATATATATATATATATATAGAGAGAGAGAGAGAGAGAGAGAGAGAACCCTTTCTTTCATTTTATTGAAGCAGAAACAAACACATTACCTGATTTATAATTGTTTTAATGATCTTATATCTTTTTTTACAAATGTTTGTCTCTTGCAAACACACTATTTCCAAGTTCAATTTTCCAAGATAATGAAAAACTTTTTTTTTTCTTTTCTGAGGAGAGTTCAGGCCTTTGGCACTCCAAGTGAGAAGATGAGAATTTTTAAACATCTTCTTCTTCTGTTAATTCTTCCAATTCTCCTGTAAAACTCTTACTTTTCTCCCTCTCTCCTCCTCCTCTTCTTTCTCTATTCTCATCCTCTTTTTGCAATCGTTTTCTTCTTTGATGTTTCTTTTTCTCTGTCATTTTCTTTATCTCTGTCTCTTTATTCTGCTCTTTGTATTCTTCTTGGTCTATTACCTCATCCTCTTTTGGAGGGATTGTCTCTTCAGTGGCTATTTCACTTTGTACATCTTTCTCCAATATCTTTATCATATCTCTTATTTTCATTTCTGAATCAATTTTATACCTTTTTTGTCCATAATTAAAGGATAGTCCTTCTGGATATCCCCATTTTTAGAAGATATCGTGTTTTCTCAAGATTTTTGTTAATTGGGTATAGTCCTTTCTTTTTCTGAGAGTTTCACCAGGTAATCTTTGAATACTTGCATATCAGATCTGTCGATTTCCAACCTCTTATCTAGATGTAGTTTTAGCAATTGGTTTCTTAACTTAGAAACCAATTGCTAAAACTACATCTAGATAAGAGGTTGGAAATCGACAGATTTGATATGCAAATATTCAAAGAAATATATTACTACATCCCTTGGGCCTTTTTTCTGTCTTGCCATCTAGGAATTGATCCTATACATTTTGTCAATTTCAAAGTGGAATTCCTCTTCATATCTTTCCATAAAGTTTGTTAGAATTGGCGTTAATCTCTCATAGATGTTTTTACCTTTTTGGTTAGCTAAGCCTCTAATTTTTAGGCATCTTTCTCTTGCTTTTTGTTCTGTTCTCAATTTTTCTTCTGATTCTCTCATTTGATTCTTCTTTAAAGTCTTCACTTCTTCTTGTAATTCATCATAATGTTTTTCTAACTCATTTATCCTCACTTTTGCCTGAGTTAATTCCACCGTTTGTTTTTCTACAATATTTACTTTTGCCTCTGACTTCATTTCTTGTTTCAGTTCTTCCCTTGTGTCTTTCATCTCCTGTTTGAGTTCAGCCTTGTATTTTTTCATATCTTGTCTTATCTTCATAATTTCTTCCAATATCAACATATTGGAACCCAATATTTTGTTAGTTTCTAACAATGTTTGCTTTGTTGTTGTACTTGTGTTTGCGCTTGCATTTTTGCTACCTGTAGTCTAGTTACAGCTGCCACATATCAAAATCTTTTTTTCTTTTATTATAAGATATATATATATACTGTAACATATTTTATACACTCTTACTTTAAACTAATATATTATCTTTGATTTCAGTCAAATATAATTCAGTAAAGAAAGAACCATTTCTGTTATTCCTTATTCCTTAAGGATTTAAACTAATTTACAATTATATATCCAATTTATACATTTGATAATCAACAATAACAATAAAAGGATAAGAAGACAATTAGTAAATAGATGAAACAGATAGGTTATAGGAGCACAATTCAATTGTAAATCACAACCTAAGAAAGGGGTAGACAACCTTTCCCCTTTAAGGGCCGAGGGACTTCAGCTCCCGGAAGCCTCAGCCATGTTGGCCAATAGTCCGATGTTGGCCAATAGTTCGTGGGATTCTGGGAGCTGAAGTCCCTCGGCCCTTAAAGGGGAAAGGTTGCCTACCCCTGACCTAAGATCTGAGATCTAAGATCTATGATCTTATCCCTTCTTATATCAAATAGTAAATTAGACAGTTGATCAAATACTTCATCAATTTTCCTAACTTATAGAATAAATTTTTAATTGATTTTAATATTTTCTAGTCTTAATTTCTAATTTCTTATCACACACATTCACTTATCACAATTTTCATTTATCTAGAGATTTTTTTTTTACATTTGATTGCATATATTCCTTTATTAAGGGAAAAGAAAGAAAACATTTTTAAAATTACTTTTTTATTACAGATGTATATTACCTTAATTTCCTGACATTAAATATGCTATTAAGATTATTTCTTTCATATCTTCTGTATCTTCTTCTATATCAGGGGTAGGCAACCTTTCCCCTTTAAGGGCCGAGGGACTTCAGCTCCCAGAATCCCAGGAGCTATTGGCCAACATGGGACTATTGGCCAACATGGCTGAGACTTCTGGGAGCTGAAGTCCCTCGGCCCTTAAAGGGGAAAGGTTGCCTACCCCTGTTCTATATCTTATAAATGGCTTCTCTCTGTAATAGTCTCTATTGTTATTGTTGTTGTTAGCTTTTATTTACCAGTCCGATCTTGTCCTTATCCTATCTGTCTAATTAACTCAGTTTCTTCTTGCCCTTGTCCTACTTGTATTCTTTTGCTGTTTAACTGTACAATCTTGTTGTTTTACAGTCCTCCTTCTTTCCTTGATTCATTTTGTTCTATTAATTCAATCTGTTCTGATCCTTGTTCTTCTTATATTATCAACTATTGTTAGGTCAGTTATTAAATCAGTCCATTCTTATCTTTATCCTCCTTATTCCATTGACACAGTCTGCACTGGTTATTTCTGAACTCACCAAACAACTCTAGGGCACTTGCCTCCTTTCCCAGCAATTTGCTGTTAGGTGTTATACAAGCTGTATCAGCTGTATCAGTATCCAGGCTAACAATCAGTCTAATCTGCCCTGCCCCTTTCCTGTGACATCTTCTTTAACTCTATCCTGTGGAGGTGTTCTCCTCCTTCAGAGTCGCCCGTGTGTAAGCACAGTTTCTCAAATGCGGCTCCTTTTTTTCCTCTTTCAAATTACATGTTTGTTTGTTTGGTATTACAAGTCTGTGTTTCTCTTTCCTAACTTTAGTTTAGTTTAGTAACTGTTCTTTCTTTTATATAATTCATATGATTCTTACTGATTCAAGCTGTGAAGCTAAGTTTTCTCTCTTCTTCTTCTCATCTCCTCTCCGTCACTGCAACTTGCTCTTGCTTCTCCGTCCTCCGTCTCCCAATCTCTTTCACTGTCACCCAGTCCTCCAGTCTCTTCCTCTGTAAACTAATAGAATTAAACTGCTCCAAAAGGATTCTTCAGAAAAATATGTTGCCTTTAGACTTTAGACAATGTAGATGCTTCTTTGAACCGAGCCTGACAGGTATATGATTATAAAGGAAAATACTAAGGTTGGCGCACCTTAGTAATCAAAGTAATCAAAGCTTTCCTTTGCATATATGAGTTTTGCCCCGTGGTCTCCTCTGTGTCCTATGTTTGATATTTCAGGGACTGAGACAGGAACCCGAGCTTTCTTGAGCACTTTTGGCCTCTCTACACCTAGAAAGATTTCTCTTTTTCTTCTTCCAAGGTTCTTGTTCTTCCAAAACTTTTTAAATCCATGATATTGGGAGGTTGGTGGAGCTCCGACTCGAGCACCCTTCCAACTCGGCACCTTCTCCAATTGGAAGTCAGCCTACTCTCATTTTTATTTCTATTTTTAACCCAATTGAGCAACTGTGGCAATGCAATTTAGTGAAGTGAAAAAGAAAAGAAAGTGTAAAAAGAAGAAAACCAGCTTGCTCTGAACTAGTGAGAGTAGGCAGAGAGGGAGAGTGGAGGAGACTGAAACCATGTGACTGTCCAGTCATGGAAATGCAGCTGGAAATTTATTGCATGGGAGAGCTAATGCAATGACAGCATGATTGGCAATTATTGATGGGCTTTCCCTATCAATGAAAAAGTGTGCCACAGTGATGTATGGCCTACAGACCAGCTACAGATCATTCACAACATCATTTGATAAGGTTCTGCCATAGACACTACTATCCTGCTTCTATCCCACTTTTTAAGCCTTGTGTGATAATCTCCCGAGTTTCAAAATCTCTGTTCAGTTCTTGCTTCTGTTCAAAACTTACTGGGTTGCTTGAAGCCAGTCATTATCTCTCAACCAGGGTACCACAACAGAAAAGGGCTCATTAGATGTTATCCCTGTGGGTAGGACACAGATGAGATGTAGTGAACTAAAATACAATTATTTTTCATACCAGGAGTTGATATGAATGTGATCCATGAAAAGAAATCTTTCGGTATTATTATATGTATTATCACTACGTTTGTCACATGTTTGATGCTTTTACACAAAATAACAATTTGGTTTAAAATCATGTTTAAGCTACTTGGATTATGTTTTCATCATAATCATTACTAGCCTACACTCACACTTGTAATAGTCATTTATTAGAGTCATGTTTGTAGGGATGGACAAATCCATACAGTTTCAAGTGCTTCATTTACAACAGTGTTTTCAGTGACTGAATTCCTGAAGCATTTTAAATTATTAATATATACCATTCTTCTCCACCTGAAGGATCAAATTTTGTATGGCTTCTCTGTGGTACCTGGATCTCTGATCAATAATTTTGCTTCCCGTGAGTGACAAGGCAAGTAACCTCTTCTAAGCCTGCTCTTGATAACTCTGACCTCTCTTTACTAGGCAGGTTTTACTATGCCCAAACCTGTTGTTAATTCATAATATCCTTGACTGAATTTTCATCCTCAACTAATTATTCCTCTAATTCCCACATTAAGACTATTTTTATTTCCTCAGAAAATCTCGTGGGATGCCAGTTCAGTGATGTTGTGGATCCCAAGCAAAGGGAAGAGTGAAAAAAGTTCCTCACATCTGCCTCTGCTTCCTGCACCTTTGAACAGATCTTCCTTGGGGTGCCATTCACCATTGACATTCCCTGGAGCAGAGCCATTCACTTTAATAGTCCCATTCTGAGTTCATGAGCTCTTTCGAACTGAACATTCACCAAGGGTTTTTGTGGCAGCTGTAAGATAGTTCTGTGTGAAAGAAATGTAATTTGGAGGAGATCTTAACTGTCTTCGATTTTTCATTTCCTTCCTATAGCTCATGCCTTTCACTCCCTTCTGTTTCTTACCCAGCTTGCCCTTGTGCCTTCTGCCATGTGGCTTCTTCTGCTTGATTCTGCTTCCCTCCTGGAGCCTATTAAGCCTCTTCCTTCTCGTCTTTTAAAGCTCTGCTACAAACCTATTTCTTCTCCAAGCTCTTCCCATCCTCCACCTTTAAACTTTATTCGGTCAGAAATAATAACCTTTTCTTTAATGGGTGTTCCTTGCTGTCTCTGAGAATCTTTCAAAACCAATCTGCCATGTGTGTTTTTCCCTCAGAAAAAAATAGTGCAGTCATACCTCTTCACTGAGCTGTTTTTCCTATTTGTCTGTGTCAGACATGCAGAGTATAATGCTTTCCAACTGTTAGGGGCAATTCTTATTTTTTTAGTTCTCCCTTCCTGTTCTGTTTGTTTTGTCTTGTTTTTCCTCCATTGCTTTAATCAGAGATTTCAAGATTACTTTCAAAATGTATTGCAAGTGTATTGTACATGTAAAATACAACACAGAAATGTGCTTGCCTGCCTTTAATTCCCAAACCAGACAGTTAATGTTGCTGGATGCATTTGAGTTGGAGTGATTCTATGGGGGGAAGCAGACGAGGGCGTCCAGGACGCCCTGGGCCGGCGCGCCGCGGGGCCGCAGCCTCCACACCTCGGCGCACCGGCGGCGTCCCTGGAAGGAGCACTAAATCAGCGCTCCTTCCTCAAGACAGCGAAAGTGCGCCCTAAAAGCGGCAGGTGCACTTTCGCTGTCTTTTCCGCCGCGGCGCGTCCGGTCGCCGCGGCGTGAAGTCATCCCCGGAGCGCTGGCCATGCAGAGGGCCGCCGACTCCGAGGGCGACCTCAGGGAGAGGAAGGGGCGCCGCTTGTGTGGCTGCCCCTCCTCTTCCAAGCCTCCAAGACGACTCTATTAGTCGTCTGCCGAGGCCCTATGTCATTCATAACTAGATTTAATATGAGGTTCAACATTGGTGTGGTTGACTGGTACGAATTGAGTCTCCCTTATCCAAAATACTTGGGACAAGAATTGTTTTGGATTTTGGATTTTTTTTTTATTTTATTTTTTATTTTTTTATTTTTTATTTTGGAATATTGGCATCATCATAATGAGAACATGGAGATGGGACCTAAGTCTAAGCATGAAATTCTTTTATGTTTCACATACACCTTATACACATAGCCTGTAAGTAGTTTTGTACACAATATTTTTAATAATTCTGTGCATGAAACAAAGTTTATGTACATTGAACCATCTGAAAATAAAGGTGTCACTATCTCAGCCATTCTTCTTTAATCTTAAATTAACATTGTGGATTTTGGAATATTTCAGATTTGAGAATTCTGGATAAGGGAGACTTAACCAGTACTTGTTTTTTGTTTTTTAAGATACTTAGATGTTTGGATTATTTATACGTCAGCAAACACCAAACTATTTCATAGTACAATCCTGTGTGCACCTTCAGAATCCTGTACATGTCTACTTAGGTAAGCATGTTTATTCAGGGCTTAGAAGTAACATGTTAAAAGTAATGGCGTTGCCTATAACACATTCCTTTTAGAGGACAGAGACATAAAAAATTGTTTAGCAAAATAATGTAACTGCTAGCAACATTATAATTTTTAATGTAACAAGTTATTAACATTCTTTTCATAAAACATTCATTTTGTGAGGTAATTTTGGGACTGTTTTCATCTTTGAGGCCATTTTTATATTATAAGTGTATCTTTAAAAACATAATTCAGAAATAACTAAGAATTGGTGCATTAGTAAAATGTTAGTAGCATTTCAGCCTTTTAATAGTGATGAATGAGCAAGACTGCTCAGTGGCTTTTAAAAATTAATGGGTAATGAATCACTTTTTAAAAACAATGTTCTAAGCTCTGAGCTTACTGTGTTAGAAATTACAGGATCTCTTCTGCATTGTATAATTGTGTGGAGAGGCATTATGGTCATGGTGCATAGTGAGATAACAGGTGCAGAAAACAATTTTTGAGATTGAGCTTCAAAAATGAACTTTTCAGTTTGGACATTCATGGATCAGCCAAGCTCAGAATTTCACTTTAAGATGTAACAGGTCGACAGCAGCTATTCCATCTTCCAGCTTGCTTCCTTTTCACCTGTGAAGGGAGGAGCTGAGCAAGCCTGGTTAGTGGCAACCAATTACACCTCAGAGAATTCTGTGATAAATGGGAGTCCCTCAGTTTATCATATTCTTCTCCCCAGATAACAAAGGGTTAAATGTGGGAGTTAAGACACCAATTCTGATGATTGGAAGGTTAGCAGTTTGAGGCCTGAGTGCCACAAGTTGGGGTGAGTTCCTGTCACTAGTCCCAGATTCTGCCAACCTAGCAGTTCAAAAGCATGCATAGATAGGAACCACTTTGGTGGGAAGATAGCAGCATTTGGTGGAGTCATGCTGGTCACATGACCACCAGAGTAGTCCTCAGACAACGCTGGCTCTTCAGCTTATTGGCCGTTTTGGGGGCAGGGAAGGGGAGGGGCAGCCACACGATCGGCACCCCAACCCCTTCCCCAGGTCGTCCTCGGAGCAGCCAGCCCTCTGCACGGCCGGTGCTCCGAGGAGGACCTCCCACTGCAGCGTTCGCACACGCTGCAGTGGAAGAGTCGCCGAAGGTGTGCCAACAGCTTTTTCCGGCGCACCTTCGGCGACATATGGAAGGAGTGCTATTTTAGCGCTCCTTCCAGGGGCGGCGAAGCTGCGCCGCAGGGCCGAGGTGTGGGGATACCTTGGCACCGCAGTGCAGCTTCCCGGGGTGGCCCATAGCCGCCCGTCTGCTTCCCCCCTCAGTAACAGAGATGAACACCACTTCCTACAGTCAGTTATGATTAGACATTCATGTCAAGGGACTACCTTTACCTTTAAATGTGAGAGGAGATACAATGACATTTTAATGAGGCAGTATCACACAGGTGGAGATAGCAACTGTCCAATGAGATGGGCAGTTGGGGAGACGTCTGAACCCTTGAGATAGTTCTGAGCAGATGGTTTTAAAAGCCTGAAATTACCACAAAGTTGAGGAGTCTGCCTTTGGTCTCTGGCTCTCTCTAACCCAGGGGTCGGCAACTTTTTGGCCAATGGGCCGGGGGGGGGGGGGCGAATGGTGCTGGGGGCTAGTGCGCATGCATGCACGCGCAGCACCATTTTGAAAAACAAAATGGCAGCTGCCGTCCCTTTTGCATCGTGACTGCATGCGCTCGATGACAGGCCCCCCCAGGAGGGCTCCCTCAGCTGTGCCGGGCTTCCGAGAGGCCCGGCGCTGCCGCGGGGCCCCCCAGGAGGCTTCCCTCAGCAGCGCTGGGCCTCCAAGAGGCTCAGCGCCATTGCAGGTCCCCCCCGGGAGGCTTCCCTTGGCAGCTCCGGGCCTCTGAGAGGCCCAGCGCCACCGCGGGTGCCCCCCGGGAGGCTTCCCTTGGCAGCGCCGGGCCCTCCGAGAGGCCCAGTGCTGCTGCAGGGATCCTCTGGGATGCCATTTTGGATTCCAAAATGGCGCCCCAGAGGACCCCCTTGGCTGCAAAAGGCGGCGGCAGTGGCAGGACCGGGCAAGAGCCGGTCCAAAGGCCTCCATGGGCCACATCCTTCCCGCAGGCTGTAGGTTGCCGACCCCTGCTCTAATCAGACCACGAGGGACTTCTAATCAGCAGTTGTGGAATTGGGAAGTTGGTGGAGCTGGACAATGGAGTCTAGGCTCCCAGCTATCCAGAAACATCAAGGACAGCAAATCCCATCTGATCTGTCAGTAAGGTTGGGAGAACATGCCAGTCAATACTTTTAGAATATTTTGATTCTTTTCTTGGTCTGGCTGAATTGATTCATTTTATAACTTGCAACTTTGTGCCTGAAGAATAGAAAGCTTTTCAAATAGAGAAATAACATTTTGCTATAGAATTTCCCTACTTAGAATAAAACCTTTTTCTTTAAAAAGCACTCTGCCTTTCTTGCACTCTTTTCACATGTCTTAGCTTACCCCAGTTCTTCACTATGGTCAGCATGGAAAGTTCCAGTGGAATGTCCTAGCAATGTCCTAGCATGTTGCTGAAGTGGGAGGAATCAATCATCAGGTGGTGACAGAAAGTTGTTTAGATAAAAGTTGGTCTCAAGGGGCCCTGTCCAGCTCAGGCAGGAGCAAGGAGGGGGATCCAGGGGGGAAGCAGACGAGGGCGTCCAAGACGCCCTGCAACGGTGCGCCGCGGGACTGGAGCAGTCACACCGCGGCACACCGTCGGCGCCTCTGAAAGGAGCGCAAAAATAGCGCTCCTTTCAGAAGTCAGTGAAAGTGCGCCCTAAAAGCGTCGGGCGCACTTTCACTGACTTTTCCGCCGCAGCGCGTGCGGTCGCTGCGGCGGGAGGTTGTCCCGGAGCGCCGGACGTGCGGAGGGCCGGCAGCTCCGAGGACAACCTCGGGAAGAGGAAGGGGCGCCACGCATGCGGCTGCCCCTCCTCTTCCTTGCCTCGGAGACGGCTCAATAAGCCGTCTGCCGAGGCCCCTAGAGAACCCACACAGGAGCCAGTGGAGGAGAACAGATATAAAACTGAGGCTTCTCTCTTTTAGAAGGCAGTTAGGAGAAAGATGGCCTAGAAATAACAAAAAAATATATAGTCAGCCTTCCACTTTGACTTTTGCAGATTTGATTATTCACAGATTTAATTGATATATTCTCTATAGGCATCCCTAGGCCCTCCAGAATGGTTCAGCTGGAAATTGACCATAGAGTCAAGTTGAAGGACCTAAAGACTGTTACAGAAAACACATCTCTAGGCATTTGTAAGTCCTCCAGCTCCATTCTGTGATCAGCTTCCAGCTGCTGTTGACCATAGAGTTGCACTGGAAGACCTAGAGATTCTCTAAGAAGTGTTCTCTCAGGTTAAAAAAAAGAATTGCTTTTTTATTTATGATTTTTCCACTTTCATGGGAGTCCTGTGCCCCTAACCTCAGTAAATGTGGAGGGTCCACTGTAATGGAAATGGGACAGTCAGCCAGGGGAAGGACTGAATAGGGTTTTGGGGAGCTATGAATGATTCCATAATTTGTGGGTTAATGTGTGATCTAATTATGTATTAATAAACTTCTGCTTGTGATGTCAACCCTCATGGTGCCACTGATTTGCTACTTCTGGAAAAAACTCCAGAAGAAAGAAAACATATAAATAAAGAAAATAAATATATTTTTAAAATCTCTATCACAGAGTAAAATCCAAACCAGAAAATAACAGGGTGGGCGGAGTCACAGTGTTTGTGTTGTTTTTGAAGCTTGTGGATGTAGGGGTTTGATACTTGATGGCTATACAAATGACATCTTCAGCTTCTGTTGTGAAATTAAAATCTAGTTCTTCAGCTGGTTTTCATCACCTGCAGAGAAATTAAAATCATTACTGTACCACCACCATCAGCAACACTTACATTGGAAACAGACGCATCCTGAGTGTTGCTGATGGTAGTGGTGATTTTAATTTGTCTACAGTAGCTGAAGGACCCTGGGGGAAGTCGGAACTTGATACAAATCATAAGTGCCAGCTTTACCGTGGAGATTATTGCACGCTCCTTATCCCATCTTTTCCTCAATGGATACACACACATTTAACTGTCAATAACGGATCTTACCACATTCTCCCATGGCCAGGTGTATGCAGCCCATATGTAGCCCATTTGCAACATGGGCTTATCCTGTGGCTGACCACAGGAGAATGCGGTATGATCTGTTATTGACAGTTAAACGCGTGTGTATCCCGTCAGGGAAAAGATGGGATAAGACACCTGCAATAATTTCCCATTAGGCAGAACGTAACAGCTACCTCAAGAAGGATTTATTGGAGGTTAGCCAGCAGCTGTGTTGAAGGATAGAACTGTGGATCATTTGCAAGTTGAACTCTCTCCCACCCTGCATTAAATGTGGTGGAGGACATTGTTCCATCACTCACACTGAAATAAGATTCAGTTGCCAACCAAAAAGGTTTCTGTGTTTGGAATTTAGGAGGTGAGACACTATATTGTTCACCTCAGGCAGCATAATGTCTTAGGCTGTGACCTGGCTGTTCTTTCATAACACAAATCATACACAGACAGGTGAATTCATTTTTAATGGTTAGAGTGTTTATTTCTCTTGCTAATTCCACCATTTCCAAACCAGGGGACATATTTTCTTCTTTCCCTAAAATATTTAGGCTAAGTTTCTGTATCATCATACCAATTATGACAGAGCTCCATTATCTGACTGTGATGCCACCCTATAAAACCTACCTTCACAGCTGGAGAACACCAGACCAAAATGCTTCTGAGGCTATAGAAATTAGAGCCCACCTTATGATATATGGTGGACAGAATTCCAGTCTTAATCTGGCACTCAAATCTGGTGAAATTATTGTCTCATAGATTTATGTGTGTTTGACATGTTTGCACAGGAACAATAAATCTGTCCTACTTACACATTCAAGCACATGGAGTAGGTTGTAATACACCTATATGTGAGTAGCTCTGATATGCAACAGAGTTTATGGTCTATGAGATTTGATCAGGAATACAAAATGACCCAAAGCCTGTTTTTGGAAAATGCTGAAAGCAGCACTAATCAAAAGTCAATGCCTGACACATTTAACATTTTTGCAAAGTGTGGGTGTTAAATAAATAAGAAGCATTGGTAAAGATAGTAACACATTTGCTTGTAGACAAATAAATTAAATTGCACATATAGTGCCCTTGAAGTTTCATTGCCTAGGTTGCAGCCATCTGCAAATCATGGTAACTAGAATTATGGAAAATGCATGTCAGGTGGGTTCAGGTGTGCTTAAAACAGGCATCCAAAAGCTGTAAATGGAGCAAGTCTTCCTGCCCTTCAAAATGGCTGGTAATTTACATATAAATGGAAATTGTTTAAAAGAAGGATGCCACACAAGACTATTCTACAAAACAGGATTGTGCAATTTATTTTGTCTTCTCCTTCAAACAGTTTTTTCAAAATAAAATAAAAATTTAAAATACCCAAAGAACATCACACTCATTATTTCTGGATTACTTTTTTATGATTTAACACACTGCATGAGACCAAGCCTGCTTCATTGGAAAATTTCAGAAAGCATATATAGCAATAGAAAATGAATGAGTTGGCATGAACAATATTAAATATATTGCATATTGTTTTCTCTTCAAAACATTTATCTGTTCTCTTAATGCAGTAATATCTGGCATGGGTCATAATCCAAGAGGCAGATCCTTAAGTAGGCCTAGTTATTTTCGTAATTATATATCTCTCCTGATATTCCCGTATTCAAAAATAAAAACGTGGTGGTGATTCCAGAAAGCTGTATTCTGTATGCAGAAAATGTGACTAAGAAGAGTAGATCTCCTTGAAAGAGGTTAGGATTCCTTGAAGACTACAGATGAAGCATCAAAATAAGCACACATACAAATCTTCCTAATTTCCTTTCTGTGCCAAAGTATAATAAATACTTGACCTTTTTCAAGTACTTCTTTAATAACATAAATCCAGTAGTGTTAACCCTGCCTTGATCCCTTTGATAGCAACAATATTTATATCCTGGATCTTTTTGAATTTGAAAGGTTGCACATTTCAAACTATGGCATTGCAAAGCCAGATATTGTCTCACAGTCTAGTGGGGTCAGAAAGACTCCTTCCTTCATGCTGATGACATTCACAGACACAAACTGGAATCAGTTTAACAAAAACTTAGGATTGACACCCCCACCCCACCTCACACATACAACTTGAAATGTTAAAGCAAATATAGAATCATAGAGAGGGGACAGGACCACAAGAGCCATCTAATCCACTCCCTGATATGCTGAAATAATATCAGGATGGTTAGAGTCAGAGGAACAGTGCGACTTTGGAGGCAGGGCTAACTGTGCTATTCCCCTGGCCAACATGTGCAACATGAATAAAGGCTAAAATCACTTTAAGATCCAGATTTGAATTTCCAGCCAGTCATGGGATTTATTGGATACCCCTGTGTCAATTATTGTGGACATGAACAATATGGTGGTACCTGCCTGATGAACTGTAGTGAGTGGATTATGTCCTCTGTCATTTGCATAAGCACAAATATTTGAAAAAGAGAAACCACCCATTTGTAAAAAGAGGTGTCAGTGCATATATTCACCATAGCACATGAGTTCTTTAGTACGATGAATCTACCAATGGTCCAGCCACCAAACATAAGATATTTGAGGCTTGACCATCAAACATATGAAAAAGGATACATCTCTCTTTCCAATCTTCATGGAGTCATTTTCAGGATAAAACAACATAATTATGCTACCTTCAGACTTCATTCTTTGACATCCACTTTAGTTATTGCCATGTATTATAATATGCAAAGATTAATGCCATGCCATTTAATTTCTGCTGTGTCACATGAGATGAGGAACATAAACTCTGGTGCAGTCGAAAATCTCCACTTCCAGCTTAGCATGTAAAAAAGCTTGGCCGTTGCATTGCTTGGCTTTTTTTAATCAATGTGTAAAGTGTTTTAGTTCTTTTTTAACAAAGGTTTTGGTCTCTGAACCTACAGTGCACACATGGACTGCAGAGTGTCCTCATAGGCTGCCATCTGAAGCAGGAAGTCAAGAATTGTACACGCAAAGGATGTCCCCTCTTCTCTCAGGAGCAGCTGCATACCATACTGAATAACATAAAACACATTTGAAATCCTGTAGGATTTTCTAAATATGCTTAGAATGTGATTTGGGACTGTTGCTTTTATTAAAAGAATCCCAGAAGTTCACAAGGCACATAAATGGGCAGGTAAAAAGACAACCAGTCTTTTTTTGTCCTTCCCCCACCACCCCACCCTGGTACATGATAGGAAATAAGCTATTCAAACTTGTAATCTCAGAATGATTCCCCCCCGCCTTTTTTTTTTTAAATTACAAATAGTTACAAGCTTTCATTTTACAATGAAAGAGAACTCTGTTGAATTATAAGTGCAATAAGACTAGATCATCTACCCTGATGTCTTGTAAAAGAAAAATGGGGATGAATGTGATTATGCTTTATGTGAGTCTAGAAAGATAGCTGGCACACAAAAATCACGGAATTACAGAATCATATCATATTTAGAAGGGATCACAAAACCATTGAGTCCAATTCTATGGCACGCAGGAATATACAACTAAAACATTCTGAAAGCTTGCTAGGTAACCTCTGTTTAAAGACCTCTAAAGAAGGGGATTCTCCCCCACCCCCACCCTGAGGCAGTCTATTTGAATCAGTGACATCACTATGTAGGTATAGGAGTGCAAACAACACTGGCTGAAACTCAGGAGGTGTGTGACACCCAATTGGGCCCTTTCCCCCTTTCAGGGCAAGAGGGGTGCATCCACACCCTTGCAAGCTGCTCCATCCCCAGCTTCCTTTTCAGGGAGAAAGCTCAGGATGGAGGAGAAGGGCCAGCGTGCCACCGTTGCCACCCCAGCTCCCTTCCAAATCCAAATTGGACTCAGAAGGCATGGGAGGGGAGGCAGAGCTGTTGGCCATGCCCTGGAAGCCCTGCCTCCCCCCTGCACTGGGTGACACCTCAGCTGGGGATGCCACTGGTTAAGATGTTGGTAGAATTCAAAGATATAGCCATGTTAGTCTGTAAAATCAGAGTGGAAAGAGGTCTTGTAGTGCCTCTGAGGCTACATGAAAGAAAGAAATCTGAAACATGAGTTTTCATAGACTTGAGCTTACTTCCTCAGATACATTGGTGGAGTGGAAAGCCCAGGGACAGACCTATAGATGTCATTTGTGTGTGAGAATGTCAATATTACAATGTTAGTCACAAGCCTTCATTTTGTCAAGATGTAGCTGTTCTCTGTTCAGGTAGTATTGGAGGGACAAATGATGCAAGCAGGCCTCTATTCCTCCTGGCCATGTGGGTACTCCAGGAAATAAAATTTAAAGTCCCTTTAGCAAAAAAAAAAAAAAAAGATGCTCCTCTTGAGATCCAGGTTGCCTCCATCCTTTGTGAAGCCACAATTGCCTTTGTTAGGCAGAGAACACATAATTTCCAAAGGAGATCTCCATGTTTTTGCATTAGGAAACATTTTTAGTTGCTATTTTGTTAAAACATGGCACATGTAATCCAATTATATATATTTTAAATGTTTTATCTTTGTTGGTTACCTTTAGCAAACTTACCTTTAGCTATTGTTTGTTACCTATGGCCATAAAGTTTACCGAATTAGTATTTACATCTCACAGGAGCATAAAGAAAATGGGCAGGGTAGACAAAACTTTTTATACTACTTTTTGCTCGTTTGAAGAATAGGATTTAAAATGTTAATGCATGAACATCAGAGTAGCATTTGCAGTATATTTTTTTCCTGCTGTATCTTATTATTGTAAAAGAAACAAGAAGTACTGATTCTGTCCCTGTAAAGTTTCTATTCCTTCCATTCATTTGCTATAAAATGCACAAAGCAGTAGCTAAAAGATCCCAGTAGTCATCTCATGCAGCTCAGGGAAATAAGCATCAAAGCAAGGTGGTAGATTGTTCTGAGATTAAGAGTAGCCACGTCTGTCATTCAAAAGAAATAGCTGACTAAAATCATTCTGGTGAGATGTAGCTTACATTCTCCTTTCCCTCTGCGGAGGAAGACCTGGGAAACAGAAAAGTAAGCAAAAAGCCAGCACAAATAGGGAGTTATTCCAGTAGACCTAAACACAGTGTTCCTGATCCCAAAATATCATGTACTGTTGGAAGCGAGTCACATATTGCCACTTGCATACATTTTCTCCAAACTAGAGATATGAATTAAGTGTATTGGGCAAAACAACAACAACAATGAGGTGCACTTCTTTTATCCCCACATTGGTTTTACTAGGAAAATTACTAGAGAAACTATTTTGACAGCAATTGAGTAAAACACCAGAGCAGAAGAGCTGTTCTGGGTCAGACACAATCCTAAATACTCCACCATCCTATTTCCATAGTGACCAACCAGACGTCTATGGGAACATTGGGTCCAGGCTATGAGAACGATATATTCTCCCTGTAAACCTATTGGGGCTTTTACCTCTGAACGTGTTTTTGCAAAGAAAGTACAGTGAGCTAGAGAGACCCTTCTCTCAACCCTTCTGTGTTCAGTAGGCACATTTGGTAGGGCCATGAGAAAAGTACTTTTGGGTGGCTGCTTCCTGTCTGTGGAACTCTCTTCCACAGAGAGGCTGGACTTCCTATTTTCCTTCAATTGTTGAAGGCCATCAGCATTTCCTCCCGTGACACATATGTGTATTCAGTGGGCCTCAGGATCCAGTAGGGCTTGGTTCAAGAACCCCGCATGGATACCGAAATGTTCAAGTCCTATTAAATAAAATGGCATGGTAAATGGCATCCCTTAGATAAAGTGGAAAAACCAAATTTTGCTTTTTGGATTAGTGTGTGTGTGTGTGTGTGAGAGAGAGAGAGAGAGAGAGAGTATGTTCATAGTTAGTACAATCTGTGCATGCAGAATCTGTGGATACAGAGGGCTGACTATATTTTAATTTTCTTTATCAATATATTTTTTAAAAAAAATAAACTTAGGGGGGTTACAGACTGCCAGAAATAGTGCAAATTGAGTCCACTTTTAGGGTTAGGGTTAGGGAATCATGGGAACTGTACTTTATTGTGGCACCAGAGCTCTCTGATAGAGAACGCTCATTGGACGTTTTCACATGGGGCTCCCTAAAGCCGGCTGGAGCCCTTCCCCTAAAGCCGGCTGGAGCCTGTGCCGCTGACACCGGAATGACTCCGGCGGCAGCAGGCTAATTCCTTTTGCCACCCGGAATTACCTGAAGCCGGAGTTAGCCAGGAATTAGCTTTCCGCTGCCGGAGTGAGGCCGGACTTAGGACTCCGTGTGTTTGAACACACGAAGCAAAAAGCCGGCCGGACGCAGGGATGACACCGGAAGGGGCGGGGTTTGCCTCCGCATGTGTCTGAACACACGGGAAATGGAGCCGGAGTGAGGCCGGCAGGAGGCCGGCTAGCGTCCTCCTTTTGCCCCGTGTGAAAACGTCCAATGTCTCAGAAAAAAACAACCAATTCTCATGATTCCCTAACACTAACAAACACTAACACTAAAAGTGGACTCAATTTGCACTATTTCTGGCAGTCTACAACCCCCCTTACTTTTCCATAATATTTTAACAAACCAAAACTATTTTACTTAATTATAAACCATACAATTGTATTTTAATAATAATTGTGGTGTTTGGTATTTCTTTTTTAAAAAAATGATGGCAGGAATCTTGTTGAGAAGTTTATGCATTTGTCATTATTTTGTATTCACAGCCCCCTAAACTAGGGGCTACATAGGCCATAGGAAAGCAGCCACTGTGGTAGATGGAGGTCTGTTCCCTTGTCTATTGGGAAGCAGCTGGCTGATGGTCCACTTGAGGGGAGTTGTGACAGGGGTCTTGCTTCTGCTTGTAGCATTGGAGATTACTCACAGGAGTGGTTGGAACCATCAGTCAGCCGCTTCCTGATCAACAGGGGAATAGACTCCTTTTGATCCCAGCAGCTTCTTCTTGATAAGTGAGGATTGGAGTGTCCAGATGGGATTCACTGCATAGCACTGTAACTTATGTAGATTCCCCAACTGGAATCTTGTCAATATTAGAAGCTGTTTTGGATCCCAATTCTGGAAGAAATTATACAAATCAAATCAATATGGGAAGCTTACAAACAGGATATGGATGTAAGAGCTTGCATCTCCCAACAAGAGGCATCCCCTAGCACTGGTCTTAATCTTTTGCCATCATGACTAACATTCATTGATGCTATTATCCTCCATAGATTTTTCTAAAGCTTTGCAGAAATACCACAAAATCATATTGAACAGAAATAGTAGTTTATCACCCATGTCTGATTCACACAAAGCTACAGACAGAGAAGGAAAAAGGGAACAAGTGGCTGCCACATTCATGTGCAAACCCCAAACACATGCAGTAAGCTCACAGAAAAGTCATTTTCTGTCACTCTGCCCCTAGAAAATCTCTGTGATTTCAAGTGATGCATAAATATGTGTTATTAATCAGTCCAACATAATAACCTTAGCCTGTTTTCTCCCCCAAAAGGATGCATGATTCTATTGTGCATTGACTGCATATTCTATATTTTCAGTCTATATTTGATGCTTTTTGCTGTAGTGAGCATATTCTAAATGGTATTGTGAACAGGATCTTCTTTGTTTAAAACTAAGGCTGTAATTATTTGGCTAATTATGTTGTTTTAAAATCACTCTTGAATGGAAAGCCAAATGAAAATGAAAAGTTGCCATAAATGGATAGTAATGAGAGGAAATGGTTCACTCGCATGCATTACAAATAAGCTGAACGTTGTATCATAGCTTGTTTGTAAAACAGTTCACATGGCTACTTTGCAGGCAGAAGATTAAGAAAGGGAATGGGAGAGAAGGATCTGTAAGAGAAAGATTAGGACAAATAAGACAATGATCCACAACTATTAGAAAATTGGAGCAGAATAAATTTGAAGAGAGCACTTAGTGAAATATGACGTTTTTGAAACTACATTTTTTTGGTTCACTGAAATCACTTATGCCCTGTGACCTAAGAAAGATATTAAATTTTCTGAATTATTTTATCTGTAAACAAAAGTGTGTGAAATATGGTTTTTAAAAATAAAGGAAAATGAGTTCCCACTGTATACAAAAGCATCTTGTATCAGCATGAACATCGAGCTGGAAAATTGGGCTCCATCATATCCCATATTTCTTTTCTTTTGTAGGTAGTCTTTTTCCAAAAGCACTTTTCTCTTGTGTTTTTTTAAATGTCACTGAAGATAACAATCAGAAAGAAATTCACTCCAGGAGACATATAGTACTATAGCATTCGCTTACTAGAAAACAACAGCCTTAGATCACTTCTCTGTTTCCCAAGTTTATTTTAGTTATTTAAATTTATTCCACACTCTGGCCTTTAGGGTGGCTGTGGCCTCTCACAGTGTTTAAAAAGATTAATGCTATATAACAAATATATAAACAGAGGAAAATATATGAAAGACCTACTGCTCTAGTAAGCCTTAGCTCATAACTATCCAAATCCTTGCTTCATTTTTTAGATGAATTACATTTGCTCTAGGAGAACATTCAGCACTTTCCCCATACATAACCAAGCATTGTTGGAAAAGTTACTTTTGTGGACTACAGCTCCCAGGACCATTCATTAAAAAAAAAAACTACAATCGTTTGTGAAACTGGAGATCTTAACAAGACCGACTGCATTTTTACTATCCATGGTTTGAGGGATTGTCTGCCTCCATTGTTAATATGATTTGCTTAGCTTTAGGTATTGTACAGTGAATTTACTATGGGTTTTCATCTAGAATGTGAAGGAGCTATACAAGGGGCTGAAGCTGTTTTGAGGACAGGATTCAGTGCTTTGAATAGCTCCTTTAAAATTCAGTCTGTCTGAACTGCCACTGGTATTGTGTATTTTGAGTTGAATAGTTTGGCCAGCTCTGTTTGCTGTCTGCCTCAGGTAGCAAAATGTCTTTGGCTAGTCCTGTTTAACTGACCTTGCTGAGTGTATTTGATCCATGAATATTCCATGTCAGAAGGCTGCCAGGAGCAAGCTGTAATGGGACATAGAGAAATTAAGTACCATAGCTTCTGTCATATATAAAGCTGTATAGAACCTGATGCATGGTGTGATGTGCCCTTAATATTCTTCTCTGTAGAGCACATTACAATAATCAATTCTCAAGGTTACAAGAAGTCACTGTTTAATACAGAATCAAATACAACAGTTTGAGCATAAGGACAGTTTTGAACACCACATCTATTTCAGACATAGCCTATGAAGCTCATGCTCTTTATATCAAACAAGTTTTAAGTTTTTAACACAACAAAGACAACATCTTTCCTTTCTTTTCCTTTTATTTTATTTAAAAATAAACCTCTGTGACAAGCGTATACAACTATAACAGGCCCAGTATCCTCTGGAGGATGCTCAGGCTGTCAAAAATGTAAAACACATTTAAAAATGGAAATGGTTGAAAGTCCCCTTCAGTTTTTTGTGGGGAAATATGCATATATATTTTTTAAAAAAAAATTAAACTTATGTGAGTGGAGCTATCATCTATTTAGAATAACTAACTGCTCTGCCTGGAGGCTTATAGTAGGAACAGTTCTTCCTTTTAGACAAAAAAAGGTCTGCAGCATTTGGAAAGAATGAGGGCCATGAACATCCTTGGTATGTAGTCCAACAGTCACATGTCACCCACCCTTGTTCTACAAGAAGCTGAAACACCATTTGCCAAAAATAAACAAAATAAAAAATCAATTTTTGGTGCCCAATCTAGAATAGGTTCTGAGTGTAAAGGATATTGGGCCTTCATGTTGGGTCTCAATCTGTATTGCACCTCATATACACACCTGCAATATGCATTGCCAAAGATTATCCATTGAAATAAATGGATTGGGACTGCAGTGGGGCATGAAAGGTAAAAGGTTCCTCCTTAAGGTTTCCAGTCTGGTTGGGTTCCTACTCACCTCCTCTGTGTAAGAAAAAAAAAGATGTAGTTGACTAACAAAATCCTTAACACAGTGTATAGTTTCACCCTCACATGGCTTTAATTTAATCTCATATAGTATGTGATATCATAGTAATATGTTTTATATTTTTCAGTTAATATGCTACTAGAAAACTGAACTAATGTAGCAACTGTCAGGTTCACTTGCACATCTCACATTAGGTAATTAGTTAATCCTTCTGCAGAAGCCCTGTTTGTCTTCTAATTCTCCATGCAGCTGGGATTGCATGAGGCACTGTGGATACTCCTGTGTCACCATTCTCATTGCCCTTCAAAAGTTGGATGGTGAATGTCTGATCTTCCAGGAAGCAGAATTTCACAGATGAAAACTGGGACACAGCCAAGCAACATCATTGTGGCCAACATAGGAAAGATTATTAATGAGGAAGGACACACAGTGACTGCATCTTACTACAGAAATAGTGCAGTTTGACACCACTCTGACATGGCTCAATGCTATGGAATTCAAGGAACTGTAGTTTTGTGAGACACTTAGCGTTTTCCGTCAGCAAACTCTAGTGCCATAACAAACTACAAATCCCAGGATTCCACAGCATTGATCCATGGTAGTAAAAGTGATGTCAAACAATTATTTCTGCAATGCAGATGCAACCTGAAGCAGTTGGCTTTTCTCTGAACATACTGAGAAGGAAGAGGAAAGATAAACTGGAAGATTTTACAATCATAAAACTGGGATGACAGAGGATTAATCAGGACAGTGTCTATCAACTGGGACAACTAAAGGGTATGCAGAATTGTGTGGGCTACACAAATAAGAACAGTTTCTGCTTCCAGATGTTTACCCTACAACTCATGGGGTATGAGAATGATGGTAAACAAGTAAAGTGATAGCAGAGTGGCCATGTTGGAGTAACATAGGGGGGTTGCAGACTGCCAGAAATAGTGTGAATTCAGTCCACTTTTAGGGTTAGGGTTAGAGTTAGGGAACCATGGGAACTGTATTTTATTGTGGCATCAGAGTTGTCTGACAGAGAAGGCTCAATGTCTCAGAAAAATAACAGTTCCCATGATTCCCTAGCACTAACCCTAACCCTAAAAGTGGACTGAATTCACACTATTTCTGGCAGTCTGCAACCCCCCATAATTGAACAGAGTTTGAATCATCTCTGCTATTCTGGTTTGTATAACCAACAGGAAATCCCTGCTAAGGAGGAAAAGAAGAAGCTCTGTCTCTTGTTTTTCAGAGAATTATTTGAGTTAATAGGACACTAAAGTTGGCTTAGCAGAACAGAAGAGGAAAAGCAAGTGCCTACTTAGCAGAAAACAAGGAAATCTGAGATATTTTAGCTCTTGTATTTGAGAAAGCTGTTTCTGCACTCAAGAAAGCCCCAATGTCTGCATTTCCTTTTAAAAATAAGAATCTGGCAAGGGGCTAGCTTGGATTTACAAAACTCTCCCCAAGGAAAAACAACAACACTGTTTTGCTATGTTTAAAACAGAGTAAAACAAAGCAGGATTCACACCAAATAGATTCTCTCTATGAATGAGTTAAGACCTTTTAAAATTACTTTTTGATAACAAATCACCAACATTTGCAACATTTTTTTTATTGGAAATGGAATCTTGAGTTTTTAAAGTTTTTTTAAAAACAAACAAACAATCAAATGTGGAAAAAACAGAAATTAATGAGCTCATCACTCCAGGCCTACAACTCAGTCCTTAATTTCTTAAAGTTCCAGCTCTGTATCACTGTATGTCCAGATATGTTAGTGCTGAATTATGGCTGTCAATTCATATTTTCTGATAAGCTCATCTGTAACATCTGTATGTGTCCATTCAATTTGGCTGGTGGAAGTGAAGGACTATTCCATTTTAATTTGTTTTAGAGAATTTACCCACATTCACAGGGTTCTTGATATTTGTAAGTGAGGCAGGGTGGACCCTTGAGCTGGATTTAAACATTCTTTTATGGAAAGAAGTAATACTGAGTTTCTCTCATCTCTTAAAAAAAAAGCTTCACCTCTCTCCTCTATGGGAATTAAAATGATAATTGTAATGATTGTGACCTCTGGAAGTCTCTGGAGGAGTGGTTAAAAAAAAACACCTGAAACATGGGATTTGAGAGAGGGTCAATGCCCAACCAAAAAGTGTCTGGGGGTTCCATCTAGAAGGCAAGCCATACAGTTCCCACGTGGAGAGTATCCAGGACAATTTCTTTGCAAGGAACCCATTGTAAGGAATCCACAGAAATTGTTTTCCTGGCCTAGGGAAATCTAGAATTACTTTTGTGCACAGTTGGCCTAAGAGATCATAGATATATTTTACTATAAATGAAATAGACCAAAGAGCAGGATGTGACCAGATTACAAGACAATCAATGCAACACGAAAGCTTTTACAAAGATCATTTAAAGTAGCTTAGCAAAGTGCACATCCCTATTAAACTCATTAGATGTATCTCCAGAGACAACTTAGCAGAGCTGTAGTAGGGAAATAAACATTTAGAGCAAGAAAGGAAGAATGCCTGATCAGAGGTTAAGAACTCCATAAAAATGTAATAATCAACTGGCTATAAATATTTTAAGTGTCTTTGATAATGATGGATTAAGAGAAATAGCCCAGCTATGAAAGAATGGATCAGTCAGAATTTTGGAGTGCACTTACATCCACAAGCAATTTTTTAAAACTGTTGTTATTGTTAACTGTCCTTGAGTCGATCTTGACCCATGGCGACCCTATGGATGAGACATCTCCAAGACCCTCTGTCCTCCACTACTCTGCGTAATTCCTGCAGACCCATACCTATGACCTCCTTAATACAGTCCATCTATTGGGCATGTGGCCTTCCTCACTTCCTACTTCCCTCCACCTTCCCTAGCATTATTGTCTTTTCCAATGAGTCCTCCCTTCTCATGATGTGTCTGAAGTATGACAGCCTCACTTTGGTCATCTTGGCTTCCAGGGAGGTTTCAGGCTTGATCTGCTCTAAGACCCGTTTGTTTGTCTTTTTGGCTGTCC
The DNA here is from genome assembly GCA_026167975.1 of Phrynosoma blainvillii. Lineage (NCBI taxonomy): Eukaryota > Metazoa > Chordata > Lepidosauria > Squamata > Phrynosomatidae > Phrynosoma > Phrynosoma blainvillii. The sequence continues at coordinate 190,099,215 of JANUYF010000003.1, read as the reverse complement.
ACAGAATCCTCAACATTCTTCTCCAGCACCACATCTCAAAGGAATTGGTTTTCTTTCTATCATCTTTCTTAACTGTCCAGCTCTCACACCCATACATGGTAATAGGGAATACGATGGCTTGCGTGATTCTAACTTTTGTGCTCAGTTGTATATCTTTGCATTTTACAATCTTTTCTAGTTCTTTCATCACCACCCTCCCCATTCTTAACCTTTTTCTGATTTTCTGACTGCAGTCCCCATTTCTATCAATGTTTAATCCCAGGTGTGAGGATTCTTTTACTATTTCTATCTCTTCATTGTCTAGGTTGAACTTGTGAAGCTCCTCGGTGTTCATTTTTCCCCCTTTATGTTCAACATTAACTCTGACTTTGCACTTTCTTCTTTGATCTTCCTTAGTAGGTGTTCCAGGTCTTTGAGGTTTTCTGCTAGTACTATGGTGTCAGCTGCATATCTTAAAAGGTTGATATTCCTTCCTCTTATTTTCACTCCTCCTCCTTCTTTGTCCAAACTTGCTTTTCTAATAATATGTTCTGCATACAGATTGAACAGATACATATTTTAAAATGTTAATGCATTCTTTAACATGTAGAGCACTGAGGTGAAGAATAGTTGAACCCCTCAGCAAATATAAAATGGAGGGGGAATTAATCCTCCAACTTATTTTTACAGTATGTTTAATAAAGTAAGTGTAAGTAAATGGAGAAGATTTCATAGAACAATGTGGATCAGAATAATTGTCAGGATTACTGGCCCAAGATTGGAAAAAGCCAAGAAAACATAGCAGTGAAAGTTTACTGACAATTTATTTTGGAATCCAAAACAGAGGTCCAGCACACAGACAAGTTAGTGTCCAAACTAAGGGCCTCTACAGACCGGCCACCCCAACCCCACGCCAATGGCATCCTGATGCCGCACACCGTTACGCATTGTGCGCAGCATCAGGATGCCCTCCCAGCGCAGCGTCCTGACACGCTGCACCAGATGGGGTGACGAAGAGCTGTGCACCGGCTCTTAGGGTGCCCTTTTGTCGCCGCTGAAAGGAGCAGCGTTTTGCTGCTCTTTTGGGGGCAGCAAAAGGGAGGATTGGGAACGTGGCATAGGATAGCCGCGGCCCCGATCTGCTATTTCCCAGGGTAGCTCTGTGTCACCCGTCTGCAGCCCCCTAAATCTCCTCAGAGCAATACACTCTTTAAAACCCATTCTCTTCCAGCCCTCCCCTTTCCCAACCTGCAATGTGAGAGCCTTGGGATACATCAAAATATTCTTTCAAGTGTCCACTTCCCCCACCCTCTGCTATCTCCCATATCTCCCACAGGAAGGGAAGGCGTCACTTCGCTGGCCATCAAAGGTTGGTCCTAGGAAGTAAACAAGGTCATAAACAACCTTTCTATAGCCCAGGGGTAGGCAACCTTTTTGAGCCGGGGGCCGGGTTGCTGTCCCTCAGACAATTGGGAGGGGCCGAAGCACCAAAAATAAATAAATAAATAAATATTTTTTTTAAAAAATTAAACAAATAAAAATTAAAAAATATATGCATGCACACTCTTTCAGCCCCAGAAAAGCCATGGCAAAACCCCTGTGGAGATTTTGCCAACCCCCCCCCCAAGAACAAGTAATAACAACAATAATTAATTTCATCATGGCGGGCAGGACCGGCCTGGGGCCTCAGGGGGCCACATCCGGCCCCCGGGCCTTAGGTTCCCTACCCCTGCTATAGCCCATCTGTTCTCCCAATTGCATGTCATTTGGATCATAGTTCCCTTCTGATTCATCTCTACTTCTCTATATCACTATATTACCACCTCAGTTATCTTCATTCCATCATATCCTTTATTCTGGCAGATCCACACCCTTTTGGATATGACAGTCCACCACCTCAGAAATAGATCTTATGAATTTATTAGTTCCCCCTGGTTTATCGAGGTAACGTTTTGAAGCAATTGAACCAGTTTAAAGCCGCTATGTGTGTGTGTGTGTATGTTTAACCAAACATAACAGAATCAACTCTATATAACTTTTCAACCTTGTCAACCCCACACCAAGAAGCATGGATATTAGTCAGTCCAAAATTGGAAATTGTTTAACTATCTTTCAAGATCAACCCTTGTTATCATCATGAGTAGCACAGAATCAAAACAATCTATATTTTATGTTGGGTCATTTAGAATCATAAGTATTCAAAACACTAAAAAAAAAACCCCAAAAACCCCACCCATCTATTTTATCTATCAAAGGAACATGGAATCTAATAGGAAGTATTAGATGCTATTAAAAGGATTAAACCGGGTAAGGCTGCCGGTCCGGATGGGTTCCCTGTGGAATTTTATAAGAAATTTGCTCTGCAGTTGGCACCAATATTAGTAAAGGTAATGAATAAAATAAGTGGTGGTAAATTCCCGTCAACTTGGACCCAGGTGAATATTAATAATTTATAATAATAATAATTTTTATTTATATCCCGCCCCTCTGCCAGGCAATCGGGGCGGCGTACAACATTACAAAACTTAAAAACAATACATCAAATTAAATCCCGTCCCTCCTTCACCCACCCGCCCATCCCCCCAAACATACAAGCAAACTAAATAATAGTAATTAAAAATACAATTTAAAAGCATAATTTTCTTGTCAGCATGGTGCTGGCAAAGGTGTTCTGGGCAGCCCTATATAGCCTCCAGCGTCTGCGGGAGTGGAGCGGAGGAGGGGCAGCTCAGGCTGCACAGGTGTTCTCCCAGGGCTGGTCCTCCGGAGCTGGTAACTGGTCCTCCGCAGCCTGGAGGACGCTGCTGCTCGCCACCTGGTGCTGGCGAAGGTGTTCTGGGCAGCCCTATATAGCCTCCAGCGTCTGCGGGGGTGGAGCGGAGGAGGGGCAGCTCAGGCTGCACAGGTGTTCTTCCAGGGCTGGTCCTCCGGGGCTGGTAACTGGTCCTCCGCAGCCTGGAGGACGCTGCTGCTCGCCACCTGGTGCTGGCAAAGGTGTTCTGGGCAGCCCTATATAGCCTCCAGCGTCTGCGGGGGTGGAGCGGAGGAGGGGCAGCTCAGGCTGCACAGGTGTTCTCCCAGGGCTGGTCCTCCGGAGCTGGTAACTGGTCCTCCGCAGCCTGGAGGACGCTGCTGCTCGCCACCTGGTGCTGGCGAAGGTGTTCTGGGCAGCCCTATATAGCCTCCAGCGTCTGCGGGGGTGGAGCGGAGGAGGGGCAGCTCAGGCTGCACAGGTGTTCTCCCAGGGCTGGTCCTCCGGGGCTGGTAACTGGTCCTCCGCAGCCTGGAGGACGCTGCTGCTCGCCACCTGGTGCTGGCGAAGGGTTTAAGCGAATATTGTGTTGATCCCGAAGGAACAAAAAGATGCACATATAATTGGAAATTATAGACCGATTTCCTTATTAAATGTAGATTATAAGATCTTTGCATCTATCTTAGCTGAGAGATTAAAAAAGGTTCTTAAGGATTGGATCAATAAAGACCAATGTGGTTTTTTACCACAGAGACAAATTAGGGACAATCTGAGGGTTGTTCTCAACTTGATTGAGATCCACGAAAAAAATATCGATAAGAAAATGGCTATGACCTTCATCGATTTCGAGAAGGCTTTTGATAAAGTCGACTGGTCCTTCCTTTTTGCAGTTTAGAAAAAGCACAGGCCGGGAATAATTTTATTAGCTGGGCTAGAGCCATATATGATACACAAGAAGCGAGAATTCTTGTGAATGGTGAGAGAACGGATGGAGTTAAAATAAACAATGGAAATAGGCAGGGGTGTCCACTATCCCCCTTATTATTCCTTATGGTCATTGAAATGCTAAACAATAAAATCAGGAATGAGAATAAGATCTCCGGATTTAAATGTAAAGGACAGGAATTTAAGCTTCGTGCTTATGCTGATGACCTTCTTGTTATGATAGTAGACCCTGAAGAAAGTATGAGACACCTTTTAAATCCTTTGAAAGAGTTTAGTCTTGTCTCTGGTCTGAAGATTAATAAAGATAAAACTTCTGTGTTAGCTTTGAATATGCTTAAGGATGAGGAGTCAAAAATTAAAGAATGCTCTGGCTTTCAGATTTGTAAGACTGTAAAATATTTGGGGATAACACTGTCCAATAAAAATGTTGATCTGTATAAAAATAATTATGAGAAGACTGTTAGAGAATTGGCCAATGAAATAAAAAATTATGGAATCAGCTACAATTGTCTTGGTTAGGGAGAATTGCAGTTATAAAAATGAAAATTCTGCCAAAATTTATGTTCTTTTTTCAAAATTTGCCAATAATTACTAATTTTAAACCCTTCAAGGTATGGCATAAAGAAATATCTAAATTTGTGTGGGGAGGAAAGAAACCCAGAGTGAGGTTTAAAACCATGCAGAATAAGCTCGATAGAGGAGGACTCGCTCTACCTAACTTACAATTATGCTATGCGGCATGTTGTTTTACATGGATGCTAGATTGGTTCAGGTTAGAAAATGAAGGAATTTTGGCATTAGAGGGTAGTGGACGTAGATTTGGGTGGCATGGATATTTGTTTTATGAGAAACACAAAATACATAGAGAATTTGGAAACCATTTTATTCGAAAATCTTTGCTCAATGTTTGGGATAAATATAAAGCCAGAGTATGTCCAGAATTACCTAGATGGACCTCAATCCATGAAGCATTTCACCAGAGAGAAGTCATTAAAAAAGAGAAATGGATAACCTATGATGATTTATTGGAAAGAAACAAGGAAAGTGGAAATATATCCTTTAAAAAACATCCACAGTTAATAGAAGAGGAATACACATGTGGTTTGCTCTTGTACAGACAACTGAGAGAAAGATATCTCATGGACCAAAAGTTGATTGGCATTAGAAATGAAAATAATAAATTAGACGAAATTATTTTTTCTGAAAATAGACATAAAATTGCTTTGTTTTATGACCTTTTGCTGAGCATTGAAATGGAAACAGAGCTTATCACAGAACTCATGATCAAATGGTCACAAGACCTAAATTATAATATCAATTTGGACCAATGGGAGAAAATATGGAGGAATAGAATTAGATACTCACCATGTATTGATATTAGAGAGAACCATGTAAAGATGCAATTCAGATGGTATTTGACTCCAGCTAAAATCGGGAGAATTTATAAAGGTAGTACAAATAAATGCTGGAGGTGTAAGAAAGTTATAGGCACATATATGCATATGTGGTGGTATTGCAAAAAAACCCAAAAATTTTGGAAAAGAATTCACGGTATTACCGAAAACATTTTGAATTTAAAATTTAAGTTCGATCCAAACCTTTATCTGCTGAGTCTTTGTGATAATCAGGAGCTAGAAGGTAAACATGGAAAGTTATTTTTTCACATGACTACATGTGCCAGAATGGTTCTGGCCAGGAATTGGAAAAAAGAAGAAATCCCAACCACAGATGTTTGGTTGAACAGATTATGTGAGATTGAACAGATGGACAAGTTAATGTGTTTAGTAAAGGGACACAATTATGAAGGAAATAAGAAGGATTGGAAACCGTTACGTGACTACATGAACAATTTGCTTAAGGATAATGATAAGTGCATTAAATGATTTTGTTGTATTTTGCTCCGAATTATTGGAAGCTATGAGATTGGCTATACCCAAATAGACTGAAAGATTCCTGGTTTTTATTAATATATTTTTATTAATATAGGATAGATTATTATTGGGAATATAGAAATGAATTAATCAGGAAATTGTAAGTTGTTATTTGATTTTCATTTACTCGAACATAGCTTCAGGATAACAACATGGGAAAGGAATAACAAACCATTAATTAAGACTGAGGTCCAGGTTCAGGAAGTCATGTTTTGTTTTTAATGTGTGTAAGATTAACTTGCTTGTTGTAGTGTTAGTAAGTATACTTTTATGTTTTGTTTGTCTATAATATGTTTTCTATGATGTATGTTGTTTATTTTAATCAATAAAAACTAATTAAAAAAAAGGAACATGGAATCATTAAGTGATCTATCAAGGCACAAGTGTTTATCTAGTCTATATTCATACTCAGGCTTATTCAGGTATATCACTGGGTTTGTTTTTCCCCCTTTTCTCAACAGTTGATTAACTTAGGACCTTTGCAGACTTCTAGAAATAGTGCAAATTGAGTCCACTTTAAGGGTTAGGGCAGGGGTAGGCAACCTTTCCCCTTTAAGGGCCGAGGGACTTCAGCTCCCAGAATCCCAGGAGCTATTGGCCAACATGGGACTATTGGCCAACATGGCTGAGGCTTCTGGGAGCTGAAGTCCCTCGGCCCTTAAAGGGGAAAGGTTGCCTACCCCTGGGTTAGGGTTAGGGAATCATGGGAACTGTATTTTATTGTGGCACCAGAGCCCTCTGACAGAGAAGGTTCAATGTCTCAGGGGGGAAAAAACAATTCCCATGATTCCCTAGCGCTAACCCTAACCCTTAAAGTGGACTCAATTTGCACTATTTCTGGCAGTCTGCAAAGGCCCTTTGTAAGCCCAGCTGAGGTCATGTTGATATCATGTCTTCGTCTTAGCTTTTAAGAGTTGTCTCATTCAGGTCTAGAATCTAATATAGTTTTGGTCTTAATGTGGGCTGTTATTGAGCAGTCACCCACTCTCTCAGTAGCCTCTATGGTTTGTCTGCTGGCCACAACCATTGGAATGCCAAGCCCATCTCTATCTGATAAGGCTGTCAGTGTAATCCATGGATGATCAACAACATCACTGGCCCTTCCCTCCCCCTGAGTGACTTTTAAAAGGTTTTCCCAAAGGAAAGGGTCAGCAAGAACCTCATCCAGCCACAGACCCAAGGTCTTTAGCCTGTCCAACTTTTGCCCTCAAGGTGGAGGGCAACTTGTTGCTCCAGCTCCTTGGTCAGCTGTTCAATGTGGGGCCCACTGAGTCAGTATCTCTCTGGCTGAGTCTCTCTGGCTTGTCCTTAAGTCTTTGTCTCTAGCCTTCCCTCCTTCTACCTCAATTATTCTCCTCTTGAAGTGTTGGGCAACAGTCTCTACCGGGGTGGGCTCTCTGGAGCCCCAGTCCACTTAAGCAGGTTGGAGTGTCTCTCCAACAACCAAGATTTCTCTCTTTGCCTTTAGGATCCCTCTGCTGTTAGGGGCTCAGTATCTAGAGTCCTTTAGGAACCCTGTTGGTTGGACCTTGTTTCTATGAATCTCTAACTAGTGTGGATCTTTGGTTTCTCTCCTTCTGGGGTTTAGCTCTGGGTAGTCTTTTGGCTCTGGAGTCTCCCATATCATTCTTTTGGGGGTTGGATTTTTCTCCCACCTTTAAATCAAAGTCCTCCAATGTCCTACTGCCCTCACTCTAGGTGGTAAGTTAGGATAAAGTAAGCGCTTAACTTTTTGTTATCCTTGTTGGAGGCGAAAAGTTTTGTAAGCCCCTTGATTACTCTTGGATCAAGGGAGTCATCAAGTGTAATGCTGGTTTGGAGTCCTGAGCTCCTGGCTCTCACTCAACTATCTTATTCATTTTCCAGTGAGGAAGGAGCCAATCACCCGCCAATATTTTTGTCAGGTTTTTGTGAGGGGAAGGGTGGCCCATTCAATTCTCTCAGACCACTTCCCCTATCTGCCCTCACCAATGTGCCTGCTAAGTCTGCACAGCCATTGCCCCCCCTCACAAATTCCAATTGGAAGCCCAGATGTCCTCTCTGCCTACTGAATCTGGAAGCCTATCCTCCCAGCCTTTTCTTGACTTTGGGATGGTAGAATAGTGCCCCATCCATTTCGATGGTCCCCTGGTCACTCGTGGTAAAATCTATTTTATCCTTGTTTTTCTTCTTCTGGGTGCCAGCACCCCAAGCTGCTCTGTCATGTTTTCCTCCATGGTGGCTGTTTTCCCCATGAGGATATCCTCCATCTGCTGGGAGGTGGTGAGATTGTATTGCCTCCTGATATCTATCTTTAGTTCCATGGCTGCTTTTTGGGCTGTCAACCCCCCCCCCCCAGTCTTGCCAGAGTCTAGTGCTGCCACCAAGTCTATGCTCTTACCCACCCTGTGGTTGGCTAGACCAGCTTTCAGGGTGTATGGGGAGTCCCTCCACTCACCATTGAATTGTCGCTGCTTGGATCTGTCGTTGGCATTCCGCCATGCTCTGAAATTGGCCTGGATGCTTCTCCGCTGGCTTGGGTAACTGTATCCTCTGGTGGCCTCAGCCTTGGGAGCAACCCAACCGATTGATCCACCTCTTCCTGCACTTGAGAGAGCTCTGGGATCTCTAGACGTTGTGGTCTTTGAATAGTATGGGTGGGATACCACAGTTGCTGTTTTCCTTTTGTAAGTCCCTCCTGTCCAGTTGTGGCTTGACCCTCTTCTCCTCCCAGAGGCACCTTTTCACACCGGTTTTTGGATGAGCCTCGTTGGGCAAGCTACTTCTTCAAAGTTTCTGGGCCAAGCTCATATCCTGCCCTAGAGAGGCTTGGGCTTGTGTGGGATGGCTCACCTCTGGCACCCTACCATTGGCCCATAGCCTGTCCTATCTTCTTAATTCCTCCTGCCTGTCTCACATTGCGCACATATTGGGTAGTCAAATAGAGAGTTTCAGGTCTTACCCTCACTGCATCACCCCCCAGGTCCCCTGAAGCCTCATGCTGGGTGGTCTCCATCATCGGTTTCTCTTCCAAGGCAGATGATGGAGCCCCTTCTTTTACCCTTGTGCTGGTTAGTTTTGATTGGTTTGTCTCTGACCCTCTTTTTTCTGCACTATTGAATGGGTCGATCTGCTTGGTCTTCCGAGGCTCTGCTCAATGTTTTCTCACTCCTGGCTCCTTGGTCTCCTCATCTGGCATACTTGTTTCTCTGGCATCCTCCACCATTACGTGCTGTGCTGCTGGGTCCTGGGGTTGAGGGACAAGGGCCATGGAGGTGGCTGCAGTTGGGGAAGCCACTGCTCCCACATGGGATTGGAGTATTTTTTTTAAAAAAAATCTTTATTTATTATTAAGAAAATGTTAAAATAGACACTACAACATAAATCCTACAGAGTTCAAACAGACAAACATACAAACATACAAATAATTACAAATGCACAAATTACAAATACATGGACAATAAATAAAATATATATATATAAAACCTTCCTTGATCAAAGCACAGGATTATCTTATCTTTCTATACTTTCTTTTAGACCTCCCAGACATATTATTAACCTAACTTCAAGGAATGAATGTTTAGTGTATAGCCCTTTTTCCAAATCGTAACAGTACAATCAGATATCTTATACCTTAAACCTAAATCATATTTGTTTGACCCATTATATTATCATAAAATTTTTTTTTTTATGATTATCCAAACATCAATGTCTGAAATAACATAAAGTCTTATTTATGGATATACAATGAGTATTCGCTATGAACCAAAATTAATAAAGCTTTGGAAAGAGTCCATTCAGTTAATAATTATATACTGTAATTAGCTGTAATTAGAGATTATATCAATAATTGAGTATAGATTTACCCCTCATATAATCAGTTTACCCACTCTTTACATATTTAAATCATTCCTAAATCTCTAATCTTTTAAAAAAGTTGTCAGTACTTTAGATCTTTTGTCTTCATATTCATACCACAATTTCCACTCTAAATGAAATTTTGTTATAGATTTATTTTGACCAAGCCAACTCAACTTTTCTAGTTCATAAATTTGATACATTTTGTATCTCCATTCATCCACGTTTGGGATCTCTCTCTTTTTCCAATAACTTGCAAGCAACATTCTGGCTGCAGTAACCATTAGATAAAGTAGTCTTCCACCTTTTTTCCTGATTTCATTCTTCGTAATGTTGAGTAGGTACATTTTCGGATCCAAACCTGTATTCAAATTTAATATGATCGTAATTTCCTTATTTATAAGTTTCCAATATTTTTGAACTACTTCACACTTCCACCATAAATGAAAGTAGAAGCCTGTCTTTCTTCCACATTTCCAACAAACCGGGTTATACCCCTTATAAATTTTTGACAAATGATATGGAGTTAGGTACCACCTACTCATAACTTTGAAAGCGTTCTCTCTCTGATCCGATTTGAAGAACATTTTTTTCACTTTTTTAAACCCATTAGTCCAATCTGCCAGATCTATATTTTGTTTTAAGTCCTTAGCCCATTTTACCATGTAGTTTTTAACTGTGTTTACTTCAGTTTCCCAATTCCTAATCACATTATAATATTTTGATATACTTTTTAGATCTTCACCAAATAGTACTTTTTCAAAGCTCTTTTCTGCAGCTCCTATCCTATTCAATTTTTTGTCCGATTTAAATTGATCAAGCAATTGCCTATATGGAAACCAACTAATGTTCCAACCCAACTCCCTTAATTCTTCCTGTGATTTAAATCGACACTCAGAGTTCTCATGGTCGATTAGGTCTTCATATCTAGCCACTTTGAATCCTTATAGACCATTTTCATTAAAACCGCTTCAGCAGGGGAGGCCCAGAGAGGAATTTTAGAACACCATTTAGTTTTATATTTTAGCCAAACTCTCAGACAGGCCCGTCGTATGTAGTGATTTCTAAAATTTGCATCTCCTTTAAATTTGTCGTAAAAAATATATGAATGGAATCCGTAAATTAGATCTGCTCCTTCTAATTCAAGTATTCGAGGATTTTTGAGCAACAGCCATTCCTTTAACCAATCGAGAACCGAGGCGTCATAATACCAAATACAATTTGGGAAGGCTAAGCCTCCTCATTCTACTGTATCATACAAATCTAAGGCCTGAATTCTATGTTTTTTATTTCTCCAAATAAAATTCAGCAGCTCTCTATTCCAATTTTTAAGAACTTTTTCATTTTCAATTATAGGGATGTTTTGAAAATAATAGATTACTTTTGGGAGTATGGACATCTTAACTACCGCCATTCTCCCCATCCAGGAAAGATTTAATTGATCCCATTTCTTCATTTTTTCTTTGATTTCTTGCCAAATTTTTTGGTAATTATTTTTAAATAAATCTGAATTTTTGGTTGTTAGCCAAACACCTAAATATTTTGTCTTTTTTTCCCAATTAAACCCCGTCAGTTCCTTTAACCTCTCGATTTCACTATTACTGATATTCATCGTCATCAACACAGACTTATTTATATTTATTTTGTATCCTGAGACTAAACCAAAATCCTGTAAATAAATCATAAGTTTCTGCACACAATTTAATGGATCAGAAATCGTTAAAACCAAATCGTCAGCATAGGCTCGGAGTTTAAAATTTTGCTTTCCCAGTTTAATTCCAGTGATATCTTTGCTGTTTCTTAATTGACAAAGCAATATCTCCAATACCAAAATAAATAATAAAGGGGCAAGAGGGCACCCCTGTCTTACGCCCTTTTGAATTGCAAATTTAGATGTTTTATCTCCGTTAATTAAAATATAAGCGTCTTGTTCGGAATAAATATTTTTGACCCATTTTACAAATATTTCTCCAGCATCTATGTTTTGAAGAACCCCAATCATGAAATACCAGTTAACATTGTCAAAAGCTTTTTCCGCATCCAGAAAGATCAGAGCCAATTTTTCCTGTATATTTTTTTGATAAAAGTCAATTATATTTAATAAATTTCTAAAATTTTGTTTTGAACCTCTGGATGGGAGAAAGCCATTTTGGTCTTCATGAATCCAATTACCTAGCACCTTTTTCAATCGGTTTGCTAATATAGAACTCAAAAGTTTGTAATCAGTGTTTAGTAATGAAATTGGTCTATAACTATTGGGGTCGAATTTGTCCTTATCTTGTTTTAGTATCAAAGAGATATTAGCGGACTTCCATGATTGGGGAATCGAACCTTCCCGAATACTATTTATTGTTTCCAAAAGTGGTGGAGTTAATTCAGCCACAAACGCTTTATAGTATTCATTGGAGAAGCCATCTGGCCCAGGAGCCTTAGAAGTTTTAGAGGAGCCAATTGCCTTTTCCAATTCAGTTTGTGAAATCGGCTGATTAAGTAGATCCCGTTGCTCTTTAGATATTTTAAAAAATGACATATTATTCAGATAATTCTCTATCACGGATTCCTGTATGGGATAGCTTTATATATACCACTGAAAAATTCCTGAAAAACTTTCTTTATCTGCGCCTGTGTAGTCAATATCTCATTAACTTTCCTAATTTGCATAATTATTCTCTTTGCCCTTTCTTTTCTAATTTTATAGGCCAATAATCTTCCGGGTTTATTTCCAAATTCATAATATTTCTGTTTTAAATATCTAATTTTTCTTTCTATCTGTTCCACTGTTAATATAGATAGCCGCTTTTGTATCTCTTTAATTTTTCTTTGTATATCCTCAGAATTTGGATCCTTCTTCAATTTTTGTTCATTTTCTTCTAACTCCGAGGTGAGCTTTTCCTCATATTCTCTCCTTTTCCTTTTCCATTCAGCACCTTTCTGAATTAGAATTCCTCTAATTACGGCTTTATGTGCATCCCAAACCGTGTGTATTGGGACGCCTTTATCCAAATTCTCCTGAAAGAACAGATTTATCTGCTTTTTAATTGAGTCCTTTATTTCCTCGTTTTTTAGGATATTGATATTTAATTTCCAATTAAACCTAATCTGTCCAATTTTCATTTCAAATAATATCGGATTGTGATCAGACCATATCTTTGGATTTATTTTAAATTTAGTTACCATGTTCAATAAATGTCTGGACATCCAGGCCATGTCTAATCTAGAGTAGGACTTATGACGATTTGAGTAAAAAGTAAAATCTTTTTCCTTGCCTTTTTTAACTCTAAAAACGTCTTTCATATTTGTCAATTCAATCAAATTGAAAAAATTCCTTTGGCAGTCGGCCTTGATTCAACTTAATTTTTTGCTCAGATTTCCTATCAATCAGAGGGTCAACAACCCCGTTGAAATCCCCCAACATTATTATATTTTCATGATCTAAATCCAACACTTTATCTTTTAACCTTTTATAGAATCTATTTTTATTTTCAAGGGGTCCATATAGCCCTATTAACAGGTATTGTTTACCTTCTACCATGATTTCAACCATTAAATAATATCCTTCAGGGTCAGAAAAAATCAATTTTGGGATCAAAAATAGAATTTACATATAATGTTACTCCTCTTTTCTTAAAAGAACAAGCAGCTGTAAATTCCAAACCTAATTTCGGGTTTCTCAAATATTTAACGTCCTTATTTTTAATCCTGCACTCCTGAAGGCAGCAAATGTCTAATTTTAGTTTCTGAAGGTAATGGAAAATCTTTTTCCGTTTTTGTGGGGTATTTAACCCTTGTACATTTAAGGAGAAAATTTTAAGATATTTTGAATGCTCCATGTCCTAATCTGATATATAAATTTGTTTACACTGAGAAGACAAAAAACAAAGCCAGTTATAGACAGTTATAAGTTACAGACCCCGCAAACCTCAATTATCAAAATACTCCTCAAGCTCAGATGGGGATAAGGTAGCCAACGAATATCTCTCTGCTCTACACCAATCAAGATCCGCGGAACGTAGGGCTTCAATTACAGTTGTTTCTTTAAACAAGATGGTCTCCTCATCTGGCATACTTGTTTCTCTGGCATCCTCCACCATTACGTGCTGTGCTGCTGGGTCCTGGGGTTGAGGGACAAGGGCCATGGAGGTGGCTGCAGTTGGGGAAGCCACTGCTCCCACATGGGATTGGAGTATTTTAAAGTCTTTGGCCCCTGTGTGGACCACATGGTTGTCCGATCTCTCCATTGTTTTGTAGATTGACTAATCCCCCTCAGTTTCTCTCAACACCCTTGCTACTTTCTCCAGAGGACACATGCCCCCCGTTCTGCAGTCTGTCTTTGCTGCTGCTGTTTTCTCTCATCTGCCCTGGGTAGTGGGATCATAAGCTCAATCCTGACCCTCCAGCCACCCTGGGCCCCTTTTCCAAACCTCTGGATCTTCTGCCACTGTGTAGCCCATCTTGTGCTCTCTCTATATGTTATGCTTGGGCCACTGCCTCCTGTTGTTTCTGGTGGTGTTTTGGAGGCTCTTTTTGTATCTCCTCTAGAGGCCGTATCACCTCCAAGCACATCTAGTCACCAACGTCTGTTATGCTGGCATTTGGGAGGCATGTCCCTAAGTGGACCTGTCTCACTGTTCTTTCCACCAAAGCCACCTTCTGTCCTCTGCGCCTCCCTCGGTGCCTCTGAGGTTCTTGAGCTGCTGCCATTTTTTGCTGGGCCCCAGAGTTTGTACCCACTCATCTCTCCATTGCTCCACAGTGCTCCACAGTGCTGCCTGGGCACCCTCCCCAAGCCAGTCCTCCATCCCCACATCATCCTCACCTTCAGAGGATCCAATGGGCTGACACCAGCATTAAGCAGAGTGAGGCCAAGATGCAATTTATTTATTTATTTATTTATTTATTTATTTATCTCACCCTTGACAAGAAAGGGTGACACATCAAGATATCCTGTAGAGAAAATTGTCAACCATTGGGAGATTTTTCCACATGTTGAGACTATTTTTGGCAGGAAAAATATTTGCTCAAAATACACTGTTGCTGTGCAAACAAAAACAACAAAAACCCCTAAGGTGTATTTTGATATAATCCAAATATTTTGTACAAACAGTTATTTTGGAATAAAAAGTCCTATTATGTTTTTACAAATATCAACCCCCAAAGGAGCCAAAGTTCTTGTAATCTCATCCAAAGGGTAGCAGACCTTAGAAATGTTATGTTCTTGTGTGTGAGGGCAAAATAAGCAAAGATTTGCATCCCTAGAGTGAGACAACCTTATGTTAGGATATGAATGTCATCCACACACCAACACCTTAGATACCGTGTTTTTGTGTTATGAAAGTGTGGTGAATTGTTTTTATTCAATTGTTAATAACATGGTGATGACAATTGTATTTTTTACTGCTGGTGAAGTGTGGACCTGTCTGTGGTATTTTCTGATTCATATGTCAAAAGGACTGGCTTAGGGTATTCTGTTGAAGGAGAAGACAGACCAAATTGCTTTCCTATCTCCAGCAGCAAATTATCTTGGGCTGGTATGGAGAAATTGCCTCCCTATAGCTGTCACCTGGACATGAGGCCAGTGAAGGTGTCTTCAATCTGTTGATCATTTGCAGAGAGCACTGGAAGTACAAATCAGTTTTTTGTTATTTGTTTGTTTGTTTTTCACTCTGAACAAATGGTCACATTCATTGTAACTGACAATTTTGGTGCAATAGCTTTGTCATATATCAGCTTAATTGGTAATATTATCGTTACTGGATTTACTAGTTTATTGCTATAAAGAGCTGTAGAATATGAATAAAAGAGAGGCAGCATAAGGACTGCTTACTTTCCCTTCACAATCAGTGCTCAAATACACCAGCCATATCTGCTGTTTGGGAGATGACAGGTGAATGGCCCAGATGAGCCAGATGTTTTCTGGATGTATGTAAATGTTGGGGAGGCAAATGGTGTCACTGAAAAAAAAATATAAATTGAGGCACACATCCCCAAAATGCAAGAAGGAGATTATAAGAGCTGGCTTTGAACTCTGGAAAACATCTAGAATGCTTCTCAGTGTATGTAGTGCAGGAAAATGGATTGGATGTGAAACAGAAGTGCTACAGTTTCTGTAGCCATGTATGTCCAACTAGGGTGTTTATAAATAAACATAAGTACCAAATCTCTTGTGATCTCTTCTCAACAGGAAACCAATTCCACTTCTCCCTATTCAGGGAATTGCACCATATATAACATTATTATAATATTTTCAGAGAGAAGAGAAGGCAATTTAAGAACACATTCCTAGCCCTCCATTGCCTTAGCAGCCCTGTAGTATATGCAGTGTCTTGTTATTCTCCAGTAACATGACATGGAGTCCTATGGTCACATAGGAAGAAGAGACAAAATAACCAGCTATCAAGAAGGGTATTGCTAGTGCAGAAGGTGTAGTGATGCAATTATGTCCTAATTTTCATCTTGAAGCAAGCAAATTTCTCCCCACTACAAATAAATAAATAAATAAATAAAATCACAGTTTGGGACTTACTTTGCAGATATTCACTTTGTGGAGAAAACAGTATTTTCTGTGCAAGACGCATTTTTTCTATGTAGAAAATGACAGAAGGGGAAAAAGTTATTTCCTGCACAGAAAATGCTGTTTTCTTCACAAAACAACCACATACAAAATGTTCTGAGCTGAGAGGGCTCTCATCATCCCAATATTCTTCTTGTCAGGGTTTCTTGATGCTCAAAAACATGATTTGGCCATTTTTGAATATTTTTGAATATGCTTTCCATCCCTGGGAAGGTGTCATTAAGTCCTTTACATTCTTTTGATATCAGAACAGATTGAGAAGTGGACACATATGCCTTTGCAGACTGCCATAAATAGTGCAAATTGGGTCCACTTTAAGGGTTAGGGTTAGTGCTAGGGAGCCATGGGAATTGTTGTTGTTGTTTTTCTGAGACATTGAGCTTTCTCTGTCAGAGAGCTCTGGTGCCACAATAAAATACAGTTCCCATGATTCCCTAACCCTTAAAGTGGACTCAATTTGCACTATTTCTGGCAGTCTGCAAAGGCCCATAGTTTGTCTACGCAGAGTTTTGCAGAGTTGAAGGAAATAAGAACAGGCAGTGGGTTCTGTCAGCACTGTGACTGGGATATGATAGGGAGATTTTTTGAGAGTGAGAAAAAATTAAAAGCCCAAAATCTGAATCCTTGAATATGCATATAAAGCTTGAAGAATATATGCCACCTTACAGGTGAAACTGAAGTGGATTATGGTTTCCATGAGTTGTTACTGAAGAGAGTGGTGAAGGGTGTAAATGAACTGGAGACTGTTGAGCTCTGAAAGAAGATAGTTTTTTATTTTCTTTTATTTTTAGCATTAAAGATGTGCCTTTAGTGGGAATGTGATTGCTCTGTCAAAAATCTTTATTAATAATAAAGCCAGGTGTCCAAGGAGACTACTTGTCTGTATGCAGAGCTTTGCATTAGCAAAGCAAGGCCATTGCCAATGCCACCTCTATTATTGTTCCTTCTTCTTCTTGAAGATCATATTCCCTTTGGGTATTGCAAAGGCCTTGCTTTCAGAACTGAATTTTCCCCCTCCTAGAGCTTGAAGGAACATTCTACTTATAAATTTGAGTCATGCAGATATACATATATATGTTTTAGTTCAGCTGAACTTTTCCAAAGGTTTGCCCAATTGCCCACGGCCAAAGAGAAACAGATCTTGAAATATTTTACTCACAAAAACAATGCCAAAATGATAAAATATTAATTATGTTGCTTTATGTGCATATATGAGTGAAGCAGAAGCAATTACTCCAATTTTAATTGCTTCATAGATGAATACAATTATGATGTTACTCATTGTGTTGTTAGTTTATGTATAAAATAGAATCCACATGCTACAATTGTGGATTTCATTTAAAAGTAAGCCTTACCAATGTTAGATATATTAAAGCAATAAACGGCTAAGAGATTAAACTTTCATAAACAGTAAGAGCTCATTGTTTTGTAAATGAGTGTATAATAAACATCTTGGTAGTGCAAAGAATACCATTAAAGTGACTAGGAGCCTCATGCTTTTGGAAAACTTTTGATTTATCTTTTTAATCGTTTGTGAGTGTATTCTATGGCAATTAAAGAATGAGAATGGGTTCCAGTATTTCTTTCTTCAGCTGTCAATTAAAAAAAAATCATTGTAAAGATGTCATAGAGTATCAACAAATCCCACTATTAAGATGTACATTAGTCTAAATGAATAAAATCTGCAGAATTATTAGTGACAATTGAGTGCCTTAAATAATTAAGTGTTGGTGGATATTTTTCTTCAGTGACGCTGTATCCACATAGCACAAATAATCCAGTTTAACATCACTTTAACTGCCATGGCTCAGTGCTATGGGATTCTTGGATTTGTAGTTTTGTGAGACATTTCTCCTTCTTTGTCAGAGAGATCTGGTCCCACAACAAACTACCAATCCCAGAATTCCATTGTACTGAGCCATGGCAGTTCTAGTGGTGCCCAACTGGATTATTTTTGCTGCGTTGCTGCAGCCTGAGAGTATGATCCAACTTCCAAATTCAGTTGTATTCAGAAGATCATTTTGTCCCCCCCCCCCAAAAAAAAAAATTGTATCACACAGATAAACCCATACAAGCACCATTAGTGGGAATAGATTGTAGAAGTTTTGAAAAATGTATGTGTTTCTTTCCCCGCAGATAATTTTTTACCCAACAGTTTTAAAAAAGTTGCAGGTTATTCCCAGAGCCAATTCACAAATTGTTTTGCTTCTCTTTGGAGCTCATTTTCATGCTAATGAGTTATACCCCCTCCCATGCATGGCAAAATGGATTGCATCAATGGTTCATTATCAGTACAATCAATCAGTTTATGCACTGCTATACAATTTACTTTGGGAATAGTTGCAGTCACTTTAAAAAGACAGCTTCTGCTCATAACAAACTATTTTATCAGGCCATCGTTTATAGTCTCTATCCAATAATAAACAGGAAGAAGGTAGCATATTTTCCAGAAATGTGCTTTCTATGTGCCATCCTTCTAATACACCCTATTCTAATTTTATACATGTTCTAAGTTGTGATGAGTTGAAAAGGAGTGAATTGCACAAGCCAAACCTTGCAAATCACTTCCCACCTTTAGGGTTGCCATATTACAATTCATCATATCCAGACATCTAATTTACATATTATGCATGTTATTATAATTATGCATATTATTAATTTGCATTCTAGCTATGCAAATTCAACACATTAATCATTGCACTTTTTCTACCACTATGTTTCAACCTCAGTGTTTATTTTGTGCATTTTGATTGGCTGGATAAAGGTACAGTCCACCCTCTCTATTGGCAGACTTGCCACCCGTGGATTTAATCATCTGTGGACAGCAAGCCCCTGTTTTTCTTAATGGTGGCACATGCACACTGCACACATGCTGTGCTGCCCTTAAAGAAAAAAGGGACCTAAGCATACGTGGATTTTGGTATGGGGAGGGGGGGGTCCAGAACAGATCCTCTGCAGATACAGAGGTCTGACTGTATCACTATTTTGTGGATTTTAAACGTTATTGGACTTTGCTACATGGCCAATACTTGCCCAAAACAAATGGACCAGAAAAACGATGGCAGGGCCACACAGCACAATCTGTGCCATGACAACCACGTGCACCCAGCCCAGATCTGGGCTGCCACCACAGTTTTGTACCGGACCAGCAAAAGGAGTGGTATTTTGCCACTCTTTTTTGGCCTAGTTCTTTTGGAAAGCTATGGATCCAGCATGGTTTCCCTCCACATTCGGGGTATGTGTTATTTAATCGCTATGCCCTGAACATGGCCAGAAATTGAAGGTTTGGGCCCATCTGTTTTGGGCCACAGCTACCCTTGACTATAGTACCAAATGAAGAGTTTTTTCTTCTTCTTTTCCCCTAGCTGGTGTGAAGAAAGGAAGGCTTCCAAGCAATCCCAGAGAGTAAAGGAACTCCCTTTACTCCCTCAAGGTTGTTTGGAAGCAAAGATGCAAAGTTCTGCCCTAGGCTCAAGCTATCAACACAATCACCATACAACACAAGGCCATCTCTTTTTGTCTTCTTTCCTTTTCCAAATTTTTGGCCTGGAGTGAAGGAGAAATCCAAGATTTAGTGCCTCAACCAGCCCAGCTGTCTGGGGCATTTTTTTAATCCCTACAATCTGGGATTTTCCAGGTTTACCTGAACAAATGACAATCCTACCTGCCTTTCCAGATTTTTTACACCTCTCTGTAAAAGGGTGCAAAATTAAACAGTGGCAGAGCTTTGGGGAAATGGAAATGCATCCCCAGTACTGAGGCAATTTGTTGATTCATTCCCTCAATGGAGTTTTACCTATTGTAAATTGTAAATTTACCTTTCTGGTTCCCTATTGAGGCTAGAACCAGAATTATGTTTAGCTCATATATTGTCAAGAGGTTTCCCAGATTTGTAAATTTCTTCATAAATTTGATAAAATGAAATTGAGAATTTAATATGTGTGGTGTTAAATTAGAATGGCCCTCTCCCCTTCTTTTTTTCTGACAGTCTCCTTGTTTTTAATAGCTGCATGGCAAGCAGGCACATTACTCTGTTGTTTAATAGATGGTGGAACTAGTATTACACAGGAGAATAATTAACCATTATTAATGTTTGTTCACTTTTAACTGTTCTGTAGGATATTTTAACTGTTCTGAAGAATGATCTCATATTTTTTGGTTCCACAAATATTCCTCATTTTGTGTATCATTCTCAATTGCCCATGAGAGAGAATCCCTTCAATCATACTGTTCTCTATGGGGGGCCATTACTGTGGTGACTCCAGGGTTCACCCAGAGTGAATTTCATGTATACTACATATCCTATATTTTAAGTCAGACCACACCAAATGTGATCAGCAATTTTGGTGAAAATCTCTCCAGCCATTCATTTGATGCAGTACCAAACATAAACTTAATAAATACATACACACTCACAGACACATTCCATTTTTTCCTGCTTAGCAGCACAACAACAACAACAACAACAACAATGTTTTAAATTTGTTTTCTTCACTCCATTAGGGCACTTAAAGTGTTGTACAAGAAAAGATTTAAAATATTACGTAAAAAAATAAAAACAATTTTAAAAGTTGATTTGAAATGTTTGTTTAAAAACTCCAAAGGATGTATGGAATAATACAGTACTGGCTGCCCATGATTATTTCCATGTCTTGACCACTACTACAAGAGACAATTAAGGCTGCATCTGCACTGCAGAAATAATCCAGTGTGACCCCACTTTAACTGCCATGGCTCAAGGCACAACAAACTACAATAGTTGATCTTGACTAATGGCAACCCTGTGAATAAGATGTCTCCAAGTCCCCCCATCCTCTACTTCCCTGCTCAGGTCCTACAGGCTCAGGCCTATGGTGATTTGAGTCTATCCATCTGGTATGTGGTCTTCCTCTCTTTCTACTTGCCCCCGCCTTCCCCAGCATCATTGCCTTTTCAAATAAGTTGTGGCTTCTTGTGATGTGGCCGAAGTACAACAGTCTGGATTTAGTCATCTTGGCATCCAGGGAGAGTTAAGGTTGATCTGTTCTAGGACCCATCTGTTTGTCTTTTTGGCTGCCCATGGCATCCTCAGCACGCTTCTCCAGCACCACATCTCAAATGAATTAATTTTCTTCCTATATGCTTTCTTTCACTGTGCAGCTCTCACAGTTGTACATGGTAATGGGGAATACAATGGCTTGAATTATTCTAACTTTAGTGTTCAGCTAGATATCTTTACACTTTAGGATTTTGTCTAGTTCCTTCATAGCTGCCCTTCCCATTCCTGGTATTCTGATTTCTTGACTGTAGTCTCCATTCTGATCAATGTTTAATCCAAGGTATGAGAAATCTTTAACTGTTTCAATTTCCTCATTATCTAGGTTGAATTTCTGTAAATCCTCTGCAGTTATCATTTTTATTTTCTTTAAGTTTAACATCAGGCCTCCCTTTGCACTTTCTTCTTTGAATTTCTTTAGTGATTGTTCCAAGTCTGTGATGTTTTCTGAAAGTAGTATGGTGTCATCTGTATGTGCTAGTTTGTTGATATCCCTTCCTCCTATCTTCCCTTCTCCTTCTTCTGTGTCCCAGCCTGCCCGTCATATATTATTTTCTGCATGCATGTTGAAAGGATAGGGTGATAGGATACAGCTTTGCCTGAGCCCTTTTCCAATTGGGAACCATTCAGTGTCTCCAGATTCTGTTCTGATAGTAGCCTCTTGTCCTAAGTACAATTCCTCATCAGGACTATCAGATATAGTGGCACTCACATTTCTTTAAGAGCATTCCATAGCTTTTTGTGATCTATGCAATCAAATGCATTGCTATATAGTCTATAAAGCACATGCTAATTTTCTTCTGGAATTCTTTGGCTGGCACCATTATCCATTGTATGTTTGTGATGTGTTCTGTAGTGGCTCTTCCTTTCCTGAACCCCGCTTGGAAATCTGGCAATTCTCTCTCCATATATGATTGGAGTCTACACTGCAGAATTTTGAGCATAAACAAATCACCTGTTTGGGGTAGTGAGAAAGCCTTCTCTTCTGCCATTCAAAGTGAAGGAAATGGAAATATTTTGTTACTGCTGTGGCACCAAACTAGTTGGTGTGTTCACTATGTGATCCCTGCTTGGCTGGAATTCAACTGTCAGAATTCCAAGAAATACTCTGCTCTAACTATATTTGGAAGTAGAGGACCATTCTAAATTCACTTTCCCTTATTAAAGCAAAACAATATGCTTGTGGGTATATAGCAGGGGGTTTTTTTGTGTCATTTTTGTGATGAATAACAATATCTGAAAATAGTAAATCATGTCTGTACTTCATGGACCTTATTGCTTACCTGGAATATTTCTTTCAGAATCATTAAGGAATGCCAGAGTTTTGCATATCTTCACTTCTTCTCTCTTTTAACTGATCTATGCTCCTTGGCTTGGGAAGAATATAAATGCCATGAGGTGAGCAATCTATAGCTGTCCTGTCTTAATTACATTGCAGGAGTCACACAGACCAGGGACAGACATAGCCACTATGAAGGATTCATTGATGCAGTGTTGCCATAATCTAAAATAAAACACTTCCTTTCTCTTGAAAGGATTAAGAATTAGTATGCCAATAGGTTGCTGTGTGCTTTTGAAGTATCTTTATAATATCCATAACAGTGAGCTTTTTGAAAGTCAGATGCAACAATTTCTTTTCATAGTGTAGTCATAAGAATATCAAGTAATAAAGCTAGAAAAAGCCGACTCACATTTTTTCGTTGCTCTTTTTAACACTGAAATTATATTTTGTGTCTTGATTGAAATCTCATGTTCAGAAAACAGGGGCTCAAATATGCAGATTTCTACATGCAGATTAAAAAAAGCAAACCGGAGAAAGCAGAATTTTTTTTATTCTTAAATCTCCAACTAATTTCAGCTGTACTGCATTGTAAGCAAGACTGACAATACAATGGTTATCTGGGACAGAATTATGAAGAAATGTACAATATTGGTTACATTCCACAAACATAGAAAGTCTACTGAAAATTTACTGGATAAAGAACTTGTGAGAAAATTATTAAGTGCACAAAATGTTGGACAAATATTTATTTACCTGCATGATTAGACAAGGATTGTATGAGTCTTTCCTAAAATTGTGTTGAATCTATCTGTGGACAGAGGGATCCAAATTGTGCCAGCTAGCCCCTTTCCCTGTTTCCACAAATTGCTTGTTCTTCTGTTCATGAGAAGGTTCTGGGCACAAAGAAATGAATGTGTAGAACTTGGTGGTGTCACCTCTTGCCACTTCTTTTGGTATTCATTATACATCATTTTGGAGCATCTGAAAAAGGTAACTGTGTTTATTTGAGAGACAATTTGTACAAGTGTGTCCAGTACAAGGATGGTGAGCGTGCAATTTTTAGTCTTTTTTCCTCAGCATTCTCTTTGTTAAGAAAAACGAACAGCCATGTATCAAGCCCACATTTGGAAAGCAGTCTTTAAAGTTTTCCAAGCTTTTAAAGAATAGCCTGGATTGCTATATTGATTTAATGCATTTTAAACATTTTTATCTTCTTAAAGTATTTGATATTTTAGCATGTAATTTGTTTTAATTATTGTAGTAATTTAATTCTGTTTTAATGTACTATTTTTTGTATGTTTTAATTGTATTCTTTTTAATGTTGTAAGCTGCCCTGAGTCCCAGTCCTGGGAGAAGGGCGGGATAAAAATTAATTAATTAATTAATTAACAACAATAACTTTCATTTTCTATCCATCCTCTTTGGCTGAAGTAACCCATGCATATGATTTCTTTTCCTTTTAATACATAATAATAATAATAATAATAATAATAATAATAATAATAATAATAATTTATTTCTAGCCTGCCCCTCTGCTCAGCAATCGGAGTGGGTTACAGCATAATGAAAAGCAGAAAACAAATTAAAACAACCAATCCCTATTTCCCTAACCCTCCCACCCCTTAAAACTAGATTAAACTGACATGGAATTAAAATACATTAAGCATAAAAACTCAAAAAACAAAAACAATGGGCAGCATACTACTACTACTACTACTAATAATAAAATTTATTTATATACCGCCCAATGTTTGCCCAATCCGGGTGGTTTACAACATAAAACACAATTACAATAAGCAGCATTCCCCCCCCCCCCTTAAAACATTATTAAACAATAACATAGTTAAAATCCAATTACCAAATTAAACCGAATAAATCATAACAATTAAAATGATTAAAAAATTCCACATTACCCCATTGTTAAACATCGAGGGGAACCAGGGTTCAAAATAGTGTCGCTGAGGGGAGAAGGGACAGTCCGGGGCCGGGGCAGTTTAGTCTGGAAAGGCCTGCTGGAAGAGATCCGTCTTGACAGCCTTTTTAAAACTGTCCAAAGATGTTAATTGACGGATCTCATCCGGCAGGTCATTCCAGAGCCTGGGGGCGAGGACAAAAAAGGCCCTCTGGGAGGTAACAGATAGCCTCGATCTTTGGGGCTCTAAGAAATTCCTCCCAGAGGATCGGAGTGTGCGGGGAGGATTATACGGGAGGAGGCGGTCTCTGATATAGCTTGAACCCAAGCCATTTAGGGCTTTAAAGGTAATAACCAACACCTGGTACTGGGCCCGGAAGCCAATAGGCAGCCAGTGGAGGGACCTCAAAACCGGAGTGATGTGGTCCCTGCTACGTGTTCCTGAAACAAGCCTGGATGCCATATTTTGAACTAACTGTAGCTTCCGAACCAGGCACAAGGGTAGCCCCATGTAGAGCGCATTACAGAAGTCAAGGCGGGAGGTTACCAGTGCGTGCACAACAGTCTCGAGATCCCTTACTACCAGAAAAGGGCGCAGCTGGTGAATCAGGCAGAGCTGATAACAGGCGCTCCTGACTGTCGCATTAACCTGATTCATCATCAGGAGTGACGAGTCAAGGAGCACCCCCAGACTGTGAATACAGTCACTGGAAGAGAGTGTGACCCCATCCAGGACTGGAGGTTGCAACCCAATTCTTGGTTTTGGGGCCGCTACCGTGAGCACCTCCGTCTTGTCTGGATTCAGTTTCAACAGTTATACAACAGTTATGGGGGACTCAAGGCAGGTAGCAGGGTTCCTCATGACCGGGAGGTTATTTCAGGAAGGCCTGCCGAAAGAGATCCGTCTTTACTGCTTTCTTAAAAGCAGCAAGTGTGGTGATGAGACGGATCTCATCCGGCAGGCCGTTCCATAGCCTGAGAGCAATCATGGAAAAAGTCCTCTGGGAGGTCTGTGCCAGCCTAGTCTTCATGGGCTGCAGCAGGTTCCTCCCAGAGGACCGAAGGGCATGGGGGGGGGCTCATATGGGGAGAGGCGGTCCCTGAGATAAGATGGACCCAAGCCATATAGGGCTTTAAAGGTTAAAACCAACACCTTATACTGTGCCCGGAAACTAATCGGCAGCCAGTGGAGGGATTTCAACACTGGTGTTATGTGTTCCCTCCTTGATGTTCTTGTAATTAATCTGGCTGCCATGTTTTGCACAAGTTGCAGTTTCTGGATTAGGCACAAGGGTAGCCCCATGTAGAGTGCATTGCAGTAATCCAGACGTGAGGTTACCAAAGCATGTACTACAGTTTCCAGATCCCTCATATCCAGGTAAGGGCGCAGCTGGTGTATCAATCGAAGTTGATAGCAGGCACTCCTGACTGCCGCATTCACCTGACTAGTCATGTGAAGTGTCGAATCTAAGAGCACCCCCAGACTGTGAACACAGTCCTTAGAGGAGAGTGTGACTCCATCCAGGACTGGAAACTGTATTCCCAAACCTGGTTTCGGGTTTAGTACCTCCGTTTTGTCTGGATTCAACTTCAATCTGTTTTTCCTCATCCAATCCATTACCGCTCTGACACAGTCATTGAGAGGAGAGACGCCATCTGAAGTCTGAGCCGATGATCTGGTCATGGAGAAATATATCTGGGTGTCATCAGCGTACTGATGACACCGCGCTCCATGTCTCTGAATGATCTCACCCAGCGGCTTCATATAGATATTAAATAACATAGGGGATAGGATGGTGCCCTGAGGGACGCCACAATTAAGCTCTATTTTAGAAGAGCAACTATTCCCGATTCTCACCCTCTGGGATGTGCCCGAGAGAAAGGAATGGAACCACTGCAGAGCAGTGCCTCCAACTCCAATTTAGTGTGGAAGAATGTGTCTATAGCTTATGTCCATAGGATGTGCAGTCATTTCCTACTGCATGGAGGTACAACACTTCAAATGTCACTTCAATACACCCCAAATGTCAAAATTTTACAATCCCAAATATAGCAGCCACACATTTAGCATATTTAGTTCTATATTTAGCCACTGCCAGATTTGTTGTATCTGATCAACAGGACTGGCTGTGCTCTCACCTGGTATATTTGGTAGTGTACC
Source organism: Phrynosoma blainvillii (assembly GCA_026167975.1). Classification (NCBI taxonomy): domain Eukaryota; kingdom Metazoa; phylum Chordata; class Lepidosauria; order Squamata; family Phrynosomatidae; genus Phrynosoma; species Phrynosoma blainvillii. Next base: position 190,072,810 of record JANUYF010000003.1, on the reverse strand, counting down.
TTCAGTATGTGTTCAGAAATAGGATGTCATCACCTTGCATTCTGTTGTTGTTTTTTTCCTCCTCTGTATCCTTATAAGCAGCAGCCATTGAACCAGAGCAGGCATTCACAACATGAACTCCATTCTGAGTTATGGCTTATGGGAGGGGAGTAGAGTGAAGCCAATACTGACCTATTGCTATTGGAGATAGTTAAATATTGGTCATAAAGTGCAGGGCATCTTCTGTGTGTGGTCTACACAAGCATAGCCATGACTTGAGTATAGCACCTTGTTTTGCAGAGTTCTAGTCATGCAGATGAGGATATCACTTATACAAATTTTAATCATAGAATTGTAGAGCTGGAATAGAACACAAGGGTCATCCAGTCCAATACCCTGTCATACAGAAAAACACAACCAAAGCACTCCCAACAGATGTCCACCCAGGTTCTGGTTAAAAACTTCCAAAGAAAAAGACTTCACTGTACTCTGACACAGTGTATTCTACTGTTGAACAGCTCTTACCATCAGGAGGTTCTTCCTAATGTTTAGTTGGAATCTCTTTTCGTGCTATTTGTATCCATTGCTCTGTGTCCTAGTCTCTGGAGCAGCAGAAAACAAGCTTGCTCCATCCTTAGTATGACATCCCTTCAAATATTTAAACATGGCTTTAAATGTCGCCTATTAACCTTCGCCTCTTAACCTTCTCTATCACAGGCTAGACATATCCAACTCCCTAAGCCACTTCTCATAGCACATAGGGGCATTGCAGACTGGCCTAAAGGGCTGACCTGGGGGTGGAGTTGGGGTGGGGCAGCTGCACACTGGCTGCATTTGCAGTTTGCGACCAACCGCAGCCCGTTGCCATCCTGATGACACAGCATGCAGACATGCTGCACCGAAAGGGCACGGAAAAGCTGCGCCACTAGCTCTTAGGGTGGCCTTTTGCCACCCTTAAAAGGAGCAACATTTTGCCGCTCTTTTAGGGGCAGCAAAAGGAAGGATTGGGGCCGTGGCGTGGATTGCCGCAGCCCCAATCCACTGCTAGTAGGGGCAGCCCAGAGCCACCCGTCTGCATAGCTCCTTAGTTTCCAAAACTTTCACCAGTTTGGTTGCCCTCCTCTGGACACAGCTTGTCAATACCCCTCTTGAATTGTGCTGCCCAGAACTGTACACAGTATTCCAGGTGAGGTCTGGCCAAAGCATAATAGAGTGACATCATTATTTCTCTCAGTCTAGACATTACACTTCTATTGATGCAGCCTAGGAAGTTTTTTAGCTGCTGCATCACACTGTTGACTCAGTTTAGCTTGTGGTCTAAAGACTTCTAGATCCCTTTTGTATGTACTGTTGTCAAGTCAGGTGTCTCTCATTCTATATCTGAGCCTTTCAGTTTTTTTTTTCCCTGCCTAAGTGCAGTATTGCCAGAAGAGGACCCTGTGGCACCTTGCTAGTCACTTCTCTCCAGGATGAAGATGAGCCATTGGTGAGTGCCCTCTGGGTTCAGTTGGTCAATTAATTACAAATTCACCTAATAGTCACATTGTCTAGCCCATATTTTACTAGGTTTTTTTTTGGCAAGAATATCATAGGGAACCTTGTCAGAGGACTTATTGAAATTAAGATACGCTACATCCACAGCATTCCCTGTGGGAGGGAGGGAGGGAGGAAGAGACAGAGAGAGAGGGAGTAGGAGGAAGAGGAAGAGAAGGAATCGTAGTAGTCATTGTGTATCATGATTTGTTTTTGAGAAACTCATGTTGACCTTTAGTGATCACAGGATTCATTTCTAAGTACTTACAGACTCTTTGTTTAATGATCTGCTCTAATCATAGTGTGCATTTTAACAGAAAATAGCTTTTGTGGCTTGCTTGTTTTATTTCTGAGTTGACACTCTGTGGTATGTTCAGTAATGTTGATAACAACATGACAGGACCTTTTGTGAGCTCTTCCAGCTAGCCAGTTAATTGCTGATAAGTTCTTCACTAGACAATGCATTATAATTATATTGCAAAACACCATATTAAAGTTGCATTAAGATTGTGATGTAATATCCTCCTGCAGCAAGGGAACTTTAGCTGTGAAATGCCTGTTGGAGTTTTTATAGCAAGAGTAAGCAATTGGAAGGGGGGAAAGCTGCATCCACCCCTGTGAGAGTCTACAAAACTACAATCCTGTTTCATATTATGCAAAGGTTCCAGGCAAATGGTTTACCATTTTGCTACTTTAAGCAGGGGGAGTTATCCAGTTTTTGAAACTGGAAATGACTACGGGGTCACTTCTTGTTTTAAAGCAGATATCTTTTTTTTTTTTTAAATGGATATGGGTATAAAATGTTTTAGTCCCTAAAAATATAGTAAATTTGGGCAATTATTATTTGGGGATGATTGGCCATATGTGGTCCCTTTGTGATACTCTGCCCATCCCCTTTTCTTAACTAGCCCATTTAAAAACTGAAGCCACGGCTGGAACCCAGAAAAAGGCAAAATATAACCCCCCCCAGTTGTTCAATCCCAGCAGCAGCCGATTGAACAACTGAGGCCGCGGCCGTGGCCTCCTTCGCTTTATAAGGCGCAGCAACTTCCCCGCCCACGTTTTGGGGAAGAAAAAGTGCGTCTTATATGCCGAAAAATACGGTAAATGCTTCTCTCTTGAAGGAGAGAAACACTGAGGTGGACTGCTGGTTTTTAGTTGACCTTTTAAAATGCCAGTATGGAGGGAAAGACTGAAAACAGTAGATTCATCCATTTAAGCCCAGGGCTTTGAATGTTTAGCTCTTAAATCATTTTTTAAATCTGAGATATTTAGCAATATGAGTGATGAATTTATAATATTTTGCTATTTGCAAGCATTGTGTGTGTATGTGTGTGCTCATGACTCGCTGTCTGATTTTACTATTTTAACAATTCAGTATCTTTGTGTAAGTCCTCTTACCCAATTTTAACTTGCAAGTGTCCAAAGTTAGGGCAATAAACAATCCAAGAGTCTTATGAGTAATGAATTAGGTTTGCTACTTCTTTTATTCTGAGACCCCTTTTTTTGTCTTTAACACCTGTAAGAGAGACAGATACAGTACAGCCCCCTCTGTGCTAAAAAAGATTGTACTTTGGCCACTGAAAATGTGGGAGCATTATCTTGCTGTTCATTTCTGAAGAATTTACCAAAATTCCAATTCTAGAAAGAAGCTTAAGAAAATGTAGAAGAAATCACATTTCCCCCATCCCTGCTTAGCGGGCCACTGACAGTAAGCATAAGCAATAATGTGTGAGATGGTCAAGAAGGCTCAGAGGCTAAAAACCATATGTTACTCCCAAATGTGTTAAAATTTTCTCTAGTTTTAAAATTCTGTCTTGAGACTCCATGTGTCAACTGGCTGTTTTAATATTTAAACACTAGTGTTGGATTTTTTGTGTAATAATGGCCATTTCTTGGCACTTTCATTCCTTATTGGCCACTTTTAGTTATTATAAATAATATAACTTAATTGAATGATATAATGACTTAAAACAAATTTATTAATGACCAATTAATATTTTTCCAATAATGGTATTAATGCTAATGAATAGATATTTATTGAGGATTTAATCCTAACTTCAGTACAACCACTAGTGTTTCAAGTTTTGAGAAGTCTCACCAAGTATGTTCCTTTGTGCAGATTTTCTTGTATAATGCACCAGTACTGGGATCTTCAGACATCACTGCCTTTGTAAGGGAGGCAAAAGAGGAAGAGAAATAAGGAGTCTACTCCTGTGCTGTCATATATGTACAAATGAAATACAACTTATAACTCTTCATACATGTGCCACCATGATGCACCAGAAATTATAGATTCTTCCTTCTCCCTTCCCCCCCTCCTCCTCCTCCTCCTCCTCCTCCTCCTCCTCCTCTTCTTTCAACTCTTTTCACACAACTGTCTCTATAAGGACAAATTTTGATGGCTGCATGCCAATTTTGACAAGGTGGCTAATTTGAATTTGCTATTGTTCAGATGTCATGCACACATTTTCATTAGTACATGAAAATTTGCCTTGCTTTAAATGTAGTTTCACTAATGCACACACAACAACTTTTATTTGGGTCTAGAGTGTTTTACTAATTGTGTGTGTGTGTGTGTGTGTGTGTGTGTGTGTATGCAGCTTTCCCTATTATATTATATTCATTTTTAAAATTTTCCTATGAAATTTCCCTGACTTTCATATTTTCATATGCAAAATGAATGCAGCAGTGCTTCCTAAAACTGGTGTTCATCCATATATTATCACAACATCATTGTGTTTTGCATTTCCATTATATTTTGTACCTGTTGTTAATTGTCCTCCAGTCAATCTCGACCCATGGCAACCCAGTGGATGATACATCTCCAAGAGTCCTTGTCCTCCACTGCTCTGCTTAGTTCCTGCAAACCCATACCTGTGACCTCCCTAACAGTCCATAGTCCATCCATTCTTTATAATCCATCCATTTAGCATGTGGCCTTCCTCTCTTTCTGCTTCCCTCTACCTCTCGTAGCATTATTGTTTTCTTTCTCAATGAATTGTGCCTTCTCATGATGTGTCTGAAGTATGACAGCCTCAGTTTTGTCATCTTGGATTCCATGAAAATTTCTGGCTTGATCTGCTGTAACACCTATTTGTTTGTCTTTTTGGCTGTCCATGGGATCCTCAGCATTCTTCTCCAGCCCCATATCTCGAATGAATTGATTTTCTTTCTATCTTCTTTCTTAACTGTCCAGCTCTCACATCCATACATAGTAAAAGAGAAAACAATGGTTTGTACAACTCTTGACTTTTGTGTTGAGTTGTACATCTTTGCATTTTAGTCTTTTTTATTTCTTTCATAGCTACCCTCCCCATTCATAAACTTCTTCTGATTTTCTGGTTGCAGTCCTTGTTTCTATCAGTGTTTAATCTGAGGTATGAGAACTTTTTTACTACTTCTATTTCTTCATTGTCTAGGTTGAATTTGTCTAGAATCTCTGTCATTATTATTCTTGTTTTCTTTATGTTCAACATTAGTCCTGGCTTTGCACTTTCTTTCTTGATCTTTCTTAGTAGTTGTTCCAGGTCTGTGAGGTTTTCTGCTAGCATTATGGTGCTGTCTGCATATCGTAGGTTGTTGATATTCCTTCCTCCTATTTTCACTCCTCCTTCTTCTGTGTCCAATCCTGCTTTCCTTACAATGTGTTCTGCATATAAATTGAACAGGTCAGGTGATAAGATGCAACCTTGTCTGGCCCCTTTTGCCAATTGGGAACCATTCTGTTTCTCTGTGTTCTGTTCTGACAGTAGCCTCTTGTCCTGAGTACAGATTTCTCATCATGACTATCAGGTGTGTTGGCACTCCCATATCTTTAGGGGCATTCTGTAGCTTTTCATGTAGTCAAAGGCTTTGCTATAGTCCATAAAGTACATGGTGATTTTCTTTTGGAATTCCCTGGTGTGCTCCATTAGGCCTCATATGTTTACAAAGTGATCCCTAGTACCTTTTCCTTTCCTGAATCCCAATTGGACCTCTAGAATTTCTCTCTCTATGTATGGTTGTAATCTATGTTGCAGAATTTTGAATATGATTTTGCTTGCATGGGAGATTAGTGCTATGGTCCTATAGGTGCTGCAGTATTTTGTCTCCTTTATTGTGGATGGAGATATATATTCATCATTTCCAATCTGTTGACCATTGTTTTGTTTTCCATATCTGTTGGCATGTATTTGTTAGCACTAGATTTGATTCTGTCAATGTGGATTGCAACAGTTCGATTATTAGAATATCATCTGCTCCTGATTTTTTGGGGGCGGGGGGGGGGGTTATATTTTGCCTTTTTCTGTTATTGCAGCTTCCACCTTGCTTTTTAGAATGTGGGGTTCATCTTCATATGGCTCTTCATTTCACGTGCCCTTCATTTTATAATCTCTTTTATATAACACTTCTGTATTGCATCCAGTGTCTTTTTATTCCTTCCTGATCTTGATTTCATACACCCTTTTGTACATATGTTTGTCCACAGACGGTTCATTTAATGAAGTGGCTGTAGTCCCAGTTAGTCTCAGAAGTGCTATGGGATTCATTTGTGTCTCCTTTTTATGCTAGAAGAGACTGAGGCCTGAAACACACAGGCCAAAAAGTGTGGCTGGCTGCTTTAGGGGCATGGCAGATGGCGCGCACACACACACACACACACACACACACACACACACCGGATAGTCTGGAAACTGTTCCACAGCCATGGCTCCAGCCTATAGAATCCTGGGATTTGTCATTTTGGGAGACACCAGCATTCTTTAGTAGAGAAAGCTATACACCTTGTAAAACTTCAAATCCCAAGATTCCATAAGTTGGAGCTACAGTTCTTAAAGTGGTATCAAACTGCATTGTTTCTACAGTGTAGATGCACCCCAAGTAGCAGAGCCAGCGAAGGGACTGATGCACAATTGAACTGAAGCATATTGGGCAATATATTTAGCAATGTTTTAAATGAATCAGAACTTTGAGAGGAAATACTGCTACTGGACTATCCTTAGAACATGTATAAATACATATTTAAATGAAAAAATGTGCATTTTTAAAATTAATTGCAGATTTAGGCAGAAACAGGACAGAATGGCCTTATGGGTGAATACCAAAAAAAGTGATATGGCCCTCCCAAAAAACAATCTGCCCATCTAGTGCTTTTAAAATCTGAAACAGTTATGCATTGCTCAGGAGGCAGGTTTTGAAAGGCACACATGAAGACTTCACACAGCACATAGTCACCCAAAGGAAAGGAGGAGGGAAAAGTACATTGGCAAATGATCTGTCAAGTGACCCGTGAACAAAATCAAGATTGAGTTGCCCTTTGAAATAAACCTATTTGAATTTTATTATCTCCAGAGCACCTTGTGTCTCTAATCTTGTGAAAGGTTAGTATTCCATCCATCAGAGCAAGATTAGAGAGCTAGTTGATGGCTGTGCTTGATGATAACTGAATGCAGCAGTTGGGGCTGGATGAAGGAGATTCATTATCATCAGCCATTCAGAGGAAGATTGGGTAAACAGACACTTGGGGGAAAGCAGATTCTCTAGACAAGCTGCCTCTATCCCCAGGTCAGGATGGTCTTTTAACCACAGCCCAACAGAGGCACAAATGTCTTATTCCTATCTGGAGTCCACTCCCACCCCTAAGACCCATGTTTCCTCTCCTCAAAATACTGTTACCTCTCTATGTAAAATATTAATGATTTTCAGGTCTTTTTGTCAGGGAGCAAATGAAGAGAAGAGAAACATAAGGCCTAAGCAGACTGCCAAAAATAGTGCACATTAAATTGAGGCACTGCCCTGGCTCAGTGCTAGGGAATCATAGGAACTGGTGCCACAATAAACTACAGTTTGCTCTGGTGCCACAATAAACTACAGTTCCCATGATTCCCTAGCACTGAGCCAGGGCAGTGCCTCAATTTAATGTGCACTATTTCTGGCAGTCTGCTTAGGCCCATAATCTCTCTCAATCTTCCGTCTCTCTCTCTCTCTCTATTTCTCTCTCTCTCTCTCTGTGTGTTTTAAATTGAAGCTAGACAGAAACACATAGTAGAGTAGATACAACAGTTAGGGCAGTTACTATGAAAACATGGGCACAGAAGGCAAGCATTCTGGTATTTTCAGGAAAAGTGGATGTTGCATTTTTCATTCATTTTCCTTTTCTTTGAGGTAATGATTACTTTGTGACAGTATTTCTTAAAACACTGGCTGTTGTTAAAATGGGAACCTGAAGGCATGGTTTGTTTATTGATTCCCATTCTTCGTCTATGGAGCTTTAATTTGCAACGGGAATGAAAACAGTCATTCAGGCAGTGACCTGGGTTGCTGTTGTGTGCCTTCAAGTTGTTTCTGACTTATGTTCCATGATAGAGCAGAGATTTGAACCCTACTCTTCCGAATCATAACCCAATACTCAACCACTATACCACACAGGTTTTGACCTGGCATCAAACTTTTAAATATCATCTATGATTTTGCCATCTCAGTCATAGCAACATTTAAAAATTACATTCCTTAGGATTGGAGTGATCCAAGAGATAAAAATGCTTCAAATGGAGACCATTTGTTTCAGTTGCTCTTTCAATTTACACCAAATTCTGACTTGTTTTTGCTTCTCCATGTCTTTATACAGTATGAAATATTTCAAATGCATGTATATTTCAAAAGTGTGTGGGGTGTGTGGCCAAACTGAATAAGTACATCTATTTCCATATTTGGATCATGTTATACATACTAGTGATCTAACGGGGGTTGCAGACTGCCAGAAATAATGCAAATTTAATCCACTTTTAGGGTTAGGGTTAGTGCTAGGGAATCATGGGAATGGGTTTTTTTCTGAGACATTGAGCCTTCTCTGTCAGAGAGCTCTGGTCCCACAATAAAATACAGTTCCCATGATTCCCTAACCCTAACCCTAACCCTAAAAGTGGACTCAATTTGCACTATTTCTGACAGTCTGCAACCCCCCTAACACTAAAAGATGAAGAACCTCTTTTTGGATTTCTGGTGAAGATGGCGCCATGAGAGGATGAGTCAGAGAGTAGCTTCTGACCTGAAAGTGCGTTAGTGGGGCAGAAGGATGTTTATCTTGAGATCCTATCATCCTAAACCACCTCTGGTAAGAGGGGGTTCAAATGGAGCTAGGTGGGGGTCCAGTCTAGCTCTCCAAGCAGGCAACAGAGTAATATCTCAGTTTGTGATAAGGAGAGCTACAGGGATTGAAGAGCCCACACACCTTGCTAATGGAGCCTCCATGGAGGAGGCATTATCAGTGTCTCTCATCTTTTAAAAGAGCATTAGAAGACTTCAAATAATAATAATAATAATAATAATAATAATAAACAATAATATTTTGGGTTTTTTGTGAGATCCAGATTCTTCACTCTTACCCCTAATAAGAACTTTAAAAGTTTTTGATAGATTTACTGGAATACGAATTAATTTCCAGAAATCTAATATGCTATGCCTTAATACCTATTTTCACTCCCAAGAAAAATGGCAAAGACTCTCTCGTTTTCAAGTACAGCTTCCAGGCATTAAGTATCTTGGAATAGTTATTACAAAGGATGTCTCCCAACTGATCTCTAATAATTACAGGCCCATTAATACATGAATGAAAGAGAAACTGGAAACATAGAAAAGCCTGCAGCTATCCCTTTTAGGACACATTCCCCTTATCAAAACGTTCTTACTCCCTAAACTACTTTTTCTTTTTCAGATAATACCATTAACTCCCCCTCCCGCTTATTTTAAATACTGGCTAATATCCATTAATATGTTTTCAATAATCAGAATTCTCAATTTCCAAAACATTTCCAATTTATTGATACCAAGAAGGGAGAGTTGGCTATTCCTCATGTTGAATTTTATTTTGCTGCCTTCTAGTTATGTCAGCTTATTCAATTGATAAGACGGGATGGTTCTAATAAATGGACTCAACTGGAAATTGGAAATGATTTTTCTTCAGAATTAGACTTATTATTTTTTGGTTCCACCACAAAATCAGTTAAAGAAATCACAAAACCTTTTTTCCATTCTTCTCTTGTGATATGGAAAAAATGGAATTATTTGATAGCTCCTAAAAATGGAATTATTTGATAGCTCCTAATCCCTCTCCAATTAGGCCTTTGATTTTGCATCCTAAATTTAAAAGTCCTGACAACATTTCCCAGTTTGGTGTGTGGAAAAATAAAGGGCTTTATACAATACAAGTTTTTTTTTTCCCAAAGGGTAAGCCCAAATCAGCAAATGAGCTATTTAAGACCTTAGCACCCATTCAGCCCACATGGCTCCAGCTACAGCAAATTATTTCCCTTACAGCAAATTTAGTTAGAGAAGGGAAGACTTTACACCCCCTTACAATGTTTGAAAGTTATTGTAAGGTCTCCACCCAGCTCCCTAAAGGTATTGAAGAAAACTCTATAGTTGTCTTATAGAGGAAACATATGGTGATGGGTTGGCATATAAAAGGAGATGGGAAATAGATCTAAATATATCAATTACAGAGGCTGCTTGGAATAAGATTTGGAGCCCCCCCCCCATTTAAATCATGATCTACCCAGCTTAGAGAGTGTTCCTTAAAATTACCGTATAAATGGTACCTCACCCCTGTGCAACTGGCTAGATTTTCTAAGCAAACAACTGAGGAATGCTGGAGAGGATGTAAATGCAAAGGAACGTATGTCCATATGTGGTTATATTGTGATAGTGTTATACAGTTCTGGTCAAATGTTATTTCTGAGATCACTCTTCAAGAGAAGAGTGTTCCCTGCCCAGGTCTTTTACTACTTTCATTATTTTTGGGAGAGAACAAAGACTTGGAAAGTAAACCACTGATTTGTTTTATTCTGGCTCTCACAAGAACTGAAATCGCTAAGAACTGGAAAATGGGCAGTTTAACAATGGACAACTGGTGGCATAGACTATGGGACAGTTTGCTAATGGAAAGGTTGTCAGACAGGATGGATAACTTCTACCGTGCTTCTTTGGAGGAGAGATGGTGTCCTCTTTTGGAGTATATTAACAAGTACTCAAATCAGTTAAAGCCGCCAGATCAGCACTTGAATTTCTGGATTGGGACTTTTATGGAAGACTAATGATAATTATGGTTTATACTTATATGGCTGTTTGTAGTAGACCCTTATGTATCCCTCCCTAGCAGTATTTGGTTTTTATCTCAATTTTGTCTGTTTAAAATAAAATTTTAAAATAATAATAATAATAATAATAATAATAATATGGTTGGAAGTGGATACCTGAGCAGCAGCTCCAGCAGCAAAGAACTTCTATATGCAAAAAACAAACAAACAAACCCACAGGGAGAAAGTGGTAAAAGTGACGTAAAGCAAAATATAAAGCAAATAGCCATGGGAGGAAAAAAAAAAAAGAAGAGAGAGAGAAAGAAAATGGACATCTAACAAGAAAGAAAGAAAAAGAGAGTGGACAAGGGGAACTCTCACCCTCTATGGAGATAGGAGATAGTTGATAAAGGACTATTAAAAAATGGCTAAAAACAAAGTTCAGAGCAGTCAAGGTAGAACATAATTAGAGACAGGTAGAGAAAGCCGAACAAAAACAAAGGAAAACAAAAGCAGAGATAGAACAGAGGCAGAACCAGATGGAACCTAATGGAGAGAAAAAAAGAGCAGAATCGGGACAGAGAAGGAGAGGGAGAAGGAGATAAGCAAGGAGGCTGAAAATAGATAAAGAGGAGAAAGAGGTGAAAGAGATGAATGGATGCGTTGAGATAGCACAGGAGAGATGAAGAGTTGATAGAGAAGCAAAGAAGGAGAAGAGGAAGGAGATGAACAGAGGAAGATAGGCAGAGAAAGATGCAACAAAAGGAGATAAACAGAAGAAGACAGACAGAAGAAGACAGACAGAGAAGCTCTGACATGCATCTGGAGAAAGACTCAAGGAAAACAGAGGGCGATGGAGTAGAGAAGAGAGGAAGAGAGGGGAGGATTGGAAATAAAGGTCTCTTAAGGGGTCTGGTTGCAACTAAGAACAAAAGGAACTTAGACTTTAATTAATCTGGATTTGTAGCTCTTACATTGTGGGAGAACCAAGACATCACTGATTAACAAACTTTAGAAAGTAAGGTAGTAAGTAAAATTTGTATTAAGTAAACTCTCAAGATGAGAAAAAGGGGGTAAAATGACATCCGGAAAAAAATAATGGACCCAATGTCGAATTCTGGTGATTACCCAAAGAAGAGGATCAACTGAGGAAGTGGTAAGAATAACAGATCAAAATGCAATACTATTGGATAAAATAAGAAAAATGAGACAGGAAATGAAGGAAACTAGACATGAAATGAAAGATGAATGAAAAGAAATGAGTCAAAAATTAAGAGGAGAGATAAAGGAGAGAAGAACAGAAATAAGAAATAAGTCAGGCCTCACCTGGAATACTGTGTCCAGTTCTGGGCACCACAATTCAAAAAGGATGTGGAGAACCTGGAGTGTGTCCAAAGAAGGGCAACTAAAATGGTGAAGGGTCTGGAAACCAAGCCCTATGAGGAACTACTTAGGGAGCTGGGGATGTTTAGCCTGGAGAAGAGAAGGCTGAGAGGTGATATGATAGCCGTGTTTAAATATTTGAAGGGATGTCATATCGAGGAGGGAACAAGCTTGTTTTCTGCTGCTCCAGAGACTAGGACCCGAAACAATGGATGCAAACTGCAAGAAAAGAGATTCCACCTCAACATTAGGAGGAACTTCCTGAGAGTAAGGGCGGTTCGACAGTGGAACACACTCCCTCGGAGAGTAGTGGAGTCTCCTTCCTTGGAGGTCTTTAAGCAGAGGCTGGATGGCCATCTGTCAGGGATGCTTTGATTGGGAGTTCCTGCATCACAGGGGTTGGACTGGATGGCCCTTGTGGTCTCTTCCAACTCTATGATTCTATGATTCTATGATTCTAAGAAAAGATCTGAAAAAAGAATTGGATAATTTTGGAAGAATGGAACAAATATCTACGGACTTACTTAAAACACAAAAAGAAGTAGAAGAATGGAAAGAACAAACAAAAATGCTGGGGAAAAATATCAAAAGAAATAATACAAAAACAGGAACAGGAGAAAGCAGTAGAATTGGCAATTGAATTGGCAATTAAATTGTGTAAAATTTAAAGGCTTGCTTGAAATAAAAAAAATGAAGACTTATATGGAAGAATGGTAACAGCATTAGCAGAATATATAGGATATACTGACATTAGAATGGAAGGGGAAATAGATAATATATTTAGGGCAAACTCAAGCTATGCAAGAGAGAGAAGAACAGCGAGAGATATCATATTATGTCTAACAAGATCACGAACAAGACATTTGATTATTCAAAAAAGTTATGAATCAAAATTATGAATTAAAAATAATGAAATAAAAGTATTTAAAGATATACCCCTGCAATTATGACACAAATACAAATCTATGACCCAATTTTTGAAGAAAAAGAAAATTGAATATAGATGGGAAAGGATAGAGGGGCTATCCTTTCTGTGGAATCAGAAGAGATTTAAAATTGACACAGTGGAAAAAGCAAAAGACATGGAAAAGAGATTAATGAGAAAAGAAAGGGAAAACAAGGAAGAAGAAATAAGACCTAGTCTATTAACACACTTTAGGGTGCAGCAAAAGAAAAAAGAACAAGAACATGAGGAAATACCTAGAACAGAAAGCAAAATAGAAAAAGTAGAATTTGCAAAGACAAACAAAGACAAAGAAACAACTGTAAATGGAACAAGATACAGAACAAAGGGGGAGATACTATCGAAGAAGAAGAAGAAGAAGAGAAAAGCCAAGATAGCAAAGACAATATCAATACCGAAGAATATTGGGGGGGGGGGGAGAGGATTTATTAGATAAAAATAAAATAAACAAATAAACATAAAAGGGGTGGAAGGGGTGGAACACAACACAAGGAAATAAGAACACTAACAGATCAAACAAAAGAAAGTAAAATAAAGGAAAGAAAGAGGAAAAGAAAGTATAAACAATAAGAGATAAATACTGAACAACCACCACCATGATGATCAAAATATTGTTGTAGAATGTGAAAGGACAGAATTCTAAATATAAAAGAAACATGGTTTTTCACTATTTAGAGAAAGGTAAGAATTATGTCATGTGTTTACAGGAAACAAGAATAATAGAAAAAGACTCTAAATACTTAAGGAATCCCAAACTAGGAAATGCTACATCTTGACGATGGGGAAAAAAAGAAAAAGAAAGCTGCAGTAATATGACAATATATTGATCATGGGAGATTTCAATGCTGTAATTGACCCAAAATTAGACAGAAAATCTAACAAGGAAAAAACTATTAGAAAAAAGTCAAGGAAAACTCCCTAGGTCTTATTTCAAGCTGATGGAGGAAAAGGATATGAAACATATTTGGAGAATCAAATATGGACAATCAAAGGGCTACACATTTTTCTCTGAGGTTCATGACACAATGTCGAGCATAAACATGTTTATACTTCAATTGAAGATTCAAAAAATGGAAGTTCTACCTAAGATCTCATTGGATCATCATCCTATAGTTTTAGAGATAAAAGAAAGAAAAACTGAATTTAATTGGATATTGAGAGAACATATTTTGAAAAATGAAGAGATTGTTAAAAATCTTTAAAAAGAGCTGAAACATTATTATAAAGAAAACACAATTGAAGAGATGGAACACAAGACAACATGGGATACTGGAAAGACAGTAGCCAGGGGTCTTTTAATAAAATATAATATAGGGGGGGGGGGGAAGAGAGGAAGAAAACAGAATATTAAAAGAAATAAAAGCTAAGGAACAAGAATGGACCAATAAAAGAAATGCAAATTTAAAATATGAAATACAAATTCTAGAACAACTGAAGGCATTAACAATAAAAGATATGGAGAAGAAATTATAAAGTATAAAACAAAAACATTTTGAAATGGAAAATAAATGGACTAAAATCCTAGCTAATAAAGTAATAAAATAAATAAATAAATAAATAAAATATTACAGAAATAAGAGAAGGAGAAAAAACATATACAGATCAAGAAAAAGATGAAAAAAACCTTTCAAAAATACTTTGAGATACTATATAAAAGTACAGATAGTGAAGAAAATGACAAGAAAAAGATTCAAAGATATTTAGATTAGCAAAAAATAATAGAAATAAATGATACTCATAAAGAAGAACTAAATAAAATGATCACAAAGAAAGAAATGTCAGAAGCTATAAAAAGAATGAAATTAGGAAAAGTTCCTGATCCAGATGGTCTCTCATCCATATTCAATAAAAAGATGGAAAAATTATAAAGATTCCACTACTTAAAGTGTTTAACGATATACAAAGAAATTGTATACCAGATTCATGGAAGAACACATACATCACATTAATTCCAAAAGAAGATAGAGACACAAGAGATGCAAAGAACTATCATGTCAGAGAAATGCTTTATGGGACATATAGTCAGGCTGGAAATGTAAAAGATGTATGGTGCAAAATTTTCCTTTGGGAAGAGTTCAGAAAAACATGGTTAAGGCAGATAAACAACAGGTGTCATGCTAGACAACAACAAAGGAAAGCACTAGTGTGTTTTGGGAACAGGACACATCCTAACCCAAACACACTACGTAAACATCTTTTGTCACATGGACAAGGACGTCAGCAACATGGGTTGGGCTGGAGGTCTGGGAAAGTGGGACTCAGCCAATCATCAAGAATGTACACACCCAAGTGTGTGGTAGCTTGTGGGAACAACAAAAATGCTCTGTCCATGTGTTTAGAGAGAGAGGGAAGGAGGCTTGGAAGGTTCTACATGTGTTCCACAGTTTAATGTGTTGCAAGATCTGTTTTTGTAAATAAGCAACTGATGCAAATATTTCTAGTTGTAGAATAAAGATAGTGTTTTTAGACTACAATTGGTGTGTTTCCTGACTGCTGGTTGTTTCCTGGAGAGCTGAGGCAGTGTCATCAGGATCCAGAGGAAGAGGTCTGGAGCCATGCAGGAGAAGATGTCAGCTTTTCCTAACAACTCTGTTGTTTGGTAACTGCAACACACATCATCCACCATTCACTGACATATCATACTATATTGTTGATAAATAATGTCTATAAAATCTTCACAGCAATCATTGCAGAAAGATTAAAGAAAAATTTGAAAGAAATAATTCATGAAGATAAAAATGGATTCTTACCAAAAAGGAATATAAAAGACAACATTAGAACAGTCTTGAGAAACATAATGAAAAACAACTAGCAATGGTCTTTATTGATGCCAAAAAGGCTTTCGATAAGGTGAGCTAGCTGTTTTTGAAGGCGGTTATAAGGAAAATGAATATGGGAAAGAACAGAAAGCGCAAATTATAATAAATGAAGAAAAGACAGAACCAATCAGTATAGAAAAAGAAACTTGGCAGTGCTGTCCGATTTTATTATTCATAATGCTGTTAGAGATATTGAACATCAAGATAAGAGAAGACAATGAAATCCAAGGTATAAAAGTAAAAAGGCATACACAGAAGATCAAGGCATATGCAAATGATGTAGTATGTTTTTTGGAAGATCCTTTAAAAATTATAGAAAAACTACTACACATCTTACAAGAGTATTGCAAAATTGCAGGATTTAAAGTAAATCAAGATAAGACATCAATCATAACAATGAATATGTCCAAAAAAGAGGAGGAAGTCTTGAAGGAAAAAAATGAAATTTAGGATAGAAAAAAAGGTGAAATATTTGGGATTATAATTAACAAAAAGAATTGCCAACTTGTATGAGAATAACTATAATAAAGTATGGAAAAGCATCCAAGAGGATATGGTAAGATGGTTGAGGTTACAGATCTCTTTATTAGGAAGAATATCGCTAATAAAGATGAATATACTGCCAAAATTAATGCATCTATTTCAAAATGTTCCCATAATCCATAACGACATGTGTTTCAACATATGGTGAAAGGAAATATCTAAATTTCTATGGCAGGGTAAAAAGCCCAGAATAAAATGGTCCAGCCTAGTAGAATCCAGAGAGAAGGGAGGTTGTACCCTTCCAGACCGCAAACTATATTATTATGCATATGTTATGAACTGGATAAAAGATTGGATAAATTGGGATAATGAAAGACTGCTAAGCTTAGAAAGTGACAATATAAAATTTGGTTGGCATGCCTTTATGTGGTAAAGAAAAGTAAAGAATAACAAAGATTTTGAACATCACTATATAAGAAGAGCATTGCTTAAAGTCTGGATGAAAGTAAAAAAGATCTGCTATAGAAAAATACCTCTTTTGGTATCTCCCCAAGAGACCTTTTTATACAGGACTAAGGACCTTTGCAGACTGCCAGAAATAGTGCAAATTGAGTCCACTTTAAATTGAGGCACTGCCCTGGCTCAGTGCTAGGGAATCATGGGAATTGTATTTTTTTTCTAAGACATTGAGGGTTCTCTGTCAGAGAGCTCTGGCGCCACAATAAATTCCAGTTCTCATAATTCCCTAGCACTGAGCCAGGGCAGTGCCTCAATGTAAAGTGGACTCAATTTGCACTATTTCTGGCAGTCTGCAAAGGCCCAGAGAGAAACAATGTCATGATATCTTGGAACAAGTAAAAGGCAAAGAAAACAACAAAGAATATAAGATCAAGACTAAAGAACAACTGGAACAAGAAGGAACTGGCTATTGTATATGCAATTAAATGAAAGATTTAATATAGATAAGAAGGTAGAGGAGTTCAAGAAAACAAAACAGAATTAGATAAAATTATTGAGGATAAAGGAGGACACCACATAGCAAAATATTATAAGGTGCTTAATGAAAGAAATCTGGAAAACGAAACAATGAAACATGTAATGATCATCTGGGCTCAGGATATAGGAAAAAAATATTGAACTGGATAAATGGGGAAAGGCCTGGCATAACACAAATAAATTCATACTGTGTCAAGACCTTAAAGAAAAGTTTATGAAAATAATGCATCAATGATACATGATACCAAAGAAACTTAATGCAATGTACAATACAGGAAAAACAATGTGTTCGAAATGCCCAAAGCATCAAGGCTCATTACACCATATCTGGTGGGAATATAAGGTAGCAACAAGTTATTGGAGAAAAATTCATAAAATAATAACAGAAACATTACAAGTAAAAATACCATTCATACCAGAATTGTACCTGTTAAATATGATTTCAGATGCTGAAAAGGAATTAAAGACATAATCGTATATTGTTATACATGGTTACCACAGCTAGAATAACATATGCAAGGTACTGGGGGGAAAAACCCTGAAACACCAAGTATAGAAGAATGGCTAATAAAATTAAAGGAAATTAAGAATATGGACATAGTAATAGCTCTGATACAGAATAAATCAGTGGTAAAGACAGAAGAAGTGTGGCTGGAGACTGGAGTGAATAATGAGAAGTCGCAATAGAAGAATTAGGAGAATTCATAGCAAGAAAAGACAAAATAGAAAATTAGTTAAGTAGAATGAGGATATATTCAATATTAAGTCGGCTATTGTATATTGATCACATTCTTAAAGTCAAAGATAGGAAAGTGGATAATATAAATAGCTAAAAGGAAAAATGAGGAAAAATAGAAACATAAGTATGAAGAAGCTATAGTAGTTATGGAAGAAACTTAAGTAGATATGGAGACTTATGTTTATGAAAGATAATAAAGGTAAATTTCCAATCAGAAAGAAATCTAATTCAAGTCTCTTTAGAAATGCAATGTTTTGAATGTTATTTTAAATGTGAGGTAGTATCGTAAGTGATTTATGTTTGGGGGACTGTTTATGTCGGGTGGTGGGTAAGAGGTTAAGGTGGTCTATGTTACTGTATTGTTTATGTTTGTGTATATATGTTAAATATTAGAGTTTTGTATGTTTGGATTGTTGAATGTTGATTGTGGATGTATTTTAACTTGTAAAATTAATAAAAAAAAACTTAAAAAAAGATGAGGAACCTTTTTTTAAAGAAGAGGTGGGGACTAATTCACCACAAACATGGCTGAATACACAGGAATTCAAAGCCAGATTTTTAATAGTTAAAAACCTAAAAGTCCTGGGCATAGATAGATAAATCTTTCAGTTTTGGTTTCTTTCTAAGCTGTCTGTCTATCTATCTATCTATCTATCTATCTATCTATCTATCTATCATATCTGTCTGTAGTTCTTTCCATCCTGAATGTAAGAAATTTGCAAATTTGGGTAAAATCTTATAAAAAATTAAATTAAATTAAATTCTTACCATTCCTAGAAAGATGTCACTGTCAATAAATAGGAAAGAATACTAAAATGATTGGTATTTAGAATTCCTAATGGGATTCCTTCCAACATGCTTTGTAAGTTCTGCTGACATGAAAGGTGAATGGTTCTGTTTGCCTACCTGTGCCTTAAAGATTCTTAACATCTACTATGAGTAAGGGCCTTTGCAGACTGCCAGAAATAGTGCACTTTAAATTGAGGCACTGCCCTGGCTCAGTGCTAGGGAATCATGGGAATTGTATTTTATTGTGGCACCAGCGCTCTCTGACAGAGAAGGCTCAATGTCTCAGAAAAAAAATACAATTCTCATGATTCCCTAGCACTGAGCCAGGGCAGTGCCTCAATTTAAAGTGCACTATTTTTGGCAGTCTGCAAAGGCCCTAAGACACATTTGTTGTTGTTGTGTCCCTTCAAGTCATTTCTGACTTATGGTGCCCCAAAGATGAACCTATCATGGGGTTTTCTTGACAAGATTTCTTCAGAGGAGGTTTTGCCATTGCCTTCCCCTGATGCTGAGAACATGTGGCTTGCCTAAGGAGGCCTAATTTCACAATGGCTAATGCTTCTACTGCAGCCACTCACTCACAAACCACAAGGTTGTGAGTTCAATACGAGTCAGGGTGTCAGGGTCGACTCATCCTTGCATTTTTCTGAGGTTGCTAAAATGAGTACCCAACTGGTTGGGGGCAATTAGCTTACAGTTGTAAACCGCTTAGAGCAGGGGTAGGCAACCTAAGGCCCGGGGGCTGGATGTGCCCCCCCCGAGGCCTTTGGACCGGCCCCAGGCTGGTCCTGCCACCGCCCCCCGCCGCTGCCCCCCACCACTCTCCATGATGATATTTATTATTGTTGTTATTACTTGTTCTTGGGATTTTTTTGGCAAAATCTCCACAGGGGTTTTGCCATGGCTTTTCTGGGGCTGAGAGAGTGTGCATGCATTTTTTTAAAAAAATTAATTTTAATTTTTAAAAAAATATTTATTTATTTATTTATTTATTTATTTATTTATGGTGCTTCGCCCCCCCCCCCAACTGTGTGAGGGACAGCAACCCGGCCCCCCAGCTCAAAAAGGTTGCCTACTCCTGTACTAGAGCATTTGTTGTTGTTAACTGTTCTCGAGTCAACCTCGACTTATGGCGACCCCATGGATGAGTCCTCTCCAAGATCCCATGTCCTCTACTGCTCTGCTCAGGTGCTCAGTCCTGTGGCCTTTCTGATTGAGTCCATCCATCTGGCATATGGTCTCCTACACTTTCTACTGCCCTCTGCCTTTCCTAACATTATTGTATTTTCTAATGATTCATACCTTCTCATGATGTTGCCAAAGTATGACAGCCTCCATTTAGTCATCCTAGTTTCCAGGAGGGAATAGCTATGTCTGTAAGTATATGTGTGAATAAACACATAGCATTCTAAACATCTTAGCACATGGGAAAGAACAGTTCTAACCCTGCCTACAACTATATCACTTTGGAGACCTTTACTGTTTCTTGTTAGTACTATTTTAAAACCAGGGATATTCAAATCTGTGACACCACTTACTTGAAGTGTTGCAGTTCATTCTTCCCCTACAATCTTCTTTATCACCGTTGTAATGCTTGTAGGTCTCAAGTATCACAACATAATATTAGTCCAGCTTGCTATTATTTCCATGGTTAAACATCACAGGAAAAAAATATATCCACCAATTAAAATGCTTAACTTGAAAGTTAAAGGCGAATGAGAAGTACTACTATTTGGCTATCCAGGAAGGTAGCATGTGCCTAATGAAATTATGCCTATGCTAGTGAAAGTGACAACTGTATTTTAGATGCTAGGTTGACTGAACAGTATAATTTCATAATGAACCCTGATATTATATTGCTTAATGGGAACACACACTTAATTACATGCTTGGTAAATACAGTGGCATTTAACATCCAGGGCCATGTAGGGTACTATAAAATTATAACATACTGGTGATAGTTTTTGCTAATATAGAAAGAAATGTGTAATTAGTTGGCACCTAGTATTTTACTGGCTTCGAGGTTTGGAAGACTGTGTCAAAAATAAGCATTTCTGGGAGGCATATGAAAATGACTTTTTGCCATTATTTTGGTTTCCTTTCCCTTTAGTAGCATAACTTATTCCAATTTGCAGTTTGCATTATGTTTGGTGTGTGTGCTTTTCAGCTTGCAGCATAGTTTTTCCAACTTCTGTGTAAACATCTCCCAATTCTCCAAGACAGCAAAACTGAGCATTAAGCCTCTACACTTGCTGCTAGAAACTGAATTACTTATTTTAAGCTTTTTTCACATGTATATCACATCTTTATTCCAAGAAGTCTGAGGAAATGTGCAAGGTTCTCTCTACCCTGTTTTATCCTTGCAATCCTGTGTAGTTGGTTAAACAGGGCCCTCAGCAAGTGCGATGGCTGAATGGCGATGGAAATCTGATTCACCAACAAGTATGATGGCTGAGTGGGCATTTGAATCTGATTCGATTTTCCCTAGGCCTAAATCCAATTTAATGCTAACAGAAGGGGGGAAAAACAATACCCTAGTGGAATTTATTTTTGCAACCAGATGAGCAATTATAAAGTAGTAGATTCTCTCATTGCTCATAATCTGCAACCAGATGTCCACCATAAATGCAACATCTTCTGCACCAGTCCAAAACCCTTAATTGCCATAGTAGAAAGCTGGACACATTGTGATGCGAAATCCAGTCTTTGACTAGAAGACAGTTACAAACAAGATACACAAATACATTTGATACCAATACTGGGGGCATCAGATAATAGAGTCACAGAAGTTGACCTCAAGAATGGCCATTTCTCATAAGATGCAAATGGCAGATAAATATGAACCATACATTAACCCATGCATATGTGTGTACATAATAAATTATTTTAACTAACTATTTGAAGAAAGGATCATGGATATACAGTCTATTGTACACATAGGGTTTGGTTCCGGGACCCCTCAGGGATACCAAAATCTGTATATGTTTAACTCTCATTATATACAGTGGTGTAGTAAAATGGTGCACCTTCTATAAAATAGCAAAATCAAGTTTTACTTTCTGGAATTTTAAAAAATATATTGTCAAGCCTTTGATGGTTGAATCTGTGGATATAGAAGGGTTGACTGTATGTTTACAAAGCTGGATAATACAGTTGCTGATCCAATGCACTCAAGATGTTTTGGGTGCACTGACCACTGGCTATACTGGCAACTGCTAATGAGAGAGATAGTAAAAATGTCTGGAGAAGAGTAGGTTGCTTGCTACAGGTATACGTATTCCCAAGGTCTAGGTCTACTTCCTTCCTTGTATAAAAATATACTGAAAAACAAAATAGGTTTAAATTGACCATGGTATATATATGCAATGATATGATAATTTTTCATATAGTTTTCCAGGAATCCAAGAGTGCCTGAATAAATTCAGTAACATCCAAAATACACAAAACAGTGATAACTTTTTGGGACAACCAAAATTCACAAAGCACTTCTTGCAAGCTTTCGAAGCTCCACTGGTTTCTTCATCAGGCTTCTTTATTAAAAATAATAAAGGTAAAATGTAAAGATTTCCCCTTTGACATGATTGTCTAGGTGTATTCGACGGTAGGGGATGGTTCACATCTCCATTACTAAGCTGAGGATCCAGCATTGCCAAAGAAGACTCTGTGGTCATGTGGCCAGCACGACTAAATGCCAGGGTGCATGAAACATTGTCACTTTCCTACCAAAGTGGTACCTATTTATCTCCTTGCACTTTTACATGCTTTTGAACTGCTAGGTTGGCAGAAGCGAGGACTAGTGACAGGAGCTCATGCCATCATGCAGCACTTGGGTCTCAAACTGCTGATCTGCCAACCTTACAGTCATCACAGTCGGTGTACACTTAGCCTTAACCATTAAGCCTTATAATACAGGAGGAAAAAGTGATGTTAGTCACAGGCTTGCATTTTGTCAAGATTATGATGGTAGTGTTCTGTGTATGGAGAGATATCTGTGCATGCAGGCCACTCCTTCTTCTGGCCATGTGGTACTTGAAAACAAAGTATTTTAAAGTCCAGGAAATTTAAATCCCATTAGCAAAACAAAAAGGTACTTCCTAAGATGCCACAAATCCCTTTATAAGACAGAGAACATTGAATCTCTCAAAAAGCCTCCATGCTTTTGAATTAGGGGATTTTTTGATAACTAAATAATTAACTAACTAAATAACTGAAGATACCCAAAAAGCATTCTGAGGTTAGTGCCATGTGAATTTTATAAATTTAAAAAAAATGTTTTATAAGTCTTTTAAAAGGCTTCTTATATGATCATCTTTATTGATTTATCTTACCAATCAGCATTTTCTTTACATCAAAAAGTATGGGCAGAAGATGTTTCTTGTACTCTAGTATTACTTTGAGGTTGTTGCAGGACAGAGGGCAATACTTAAACAGATATTCCCTTTGTAAATCTCCTAAAAGTAAGTCCTACTGAGTTTAATGTGACTTGCTCCCAAATAAGCAAATGTAAAATTACAGCCCAAAAGTACAACTCTGCTTGAGGTTGGAGTATTCCAACGTATCCTGACCTATGATGACATATCTAGAGGGATATTTTGCACACAGACAGGCAGACACAGATAGTTTACATGATTCAATTGGAGAAGAAGTGGCAAAGTAAGTGGCTGAATAGCAGAGGGACAAGTCTTGCAATGCTTGAAATCACAAGATTTCAGTCCAGGCATGATCTTGCAAGCTACAATCTCTGCATCTCTGGAAGGTCCAAGTATGTGTTGTCTGTCTTGACTTTCTTCCAGAAATATTATTTTGGACACTATTTCTCTTCTATTTTCTGCAATGAGAGGGAAATTGTGCAGCAAGAAAGATAATTAATTATAAGAAAAAATGTTCATTATCACTTTGTATATGTGGAAGCAAAACCACTCAGATAAGTTCCAGGACTTATCTAAATGTCCGCCTAATTTAAGAAACATGCCCCAAAGTGAGAATGGTTCTAGAACTGTTTATGAAATGAGAGGGCAGCATTGATGGATCCTAGGGTCAATGTTCTACAACTCGGAACATCTATGGCCCACATGGGCTGCCATAAAATACCCAAGAAACAAAAAAAGTCAGTCCATTTCTAGTTTCCAAAATAGCTGCTTTTCAAATGGTTCAGTTTTAATTTTCTCCTCCTACTTTTCCCCTTCATCCTCAGCTTATCTCAGGGGGGAAGCAGACAATGGCATCAGGGACGCCGCGGGACGGTGCGCCGCCGGAGCGACGCAGCCACACTGCAGCACACCGTCGGTGCCTCTGAAAGGAGCGCTAAATCAGCGCTCCTTTCAGAAGTCAGGGAAAGTGCGCCCTAAACGCGTAGGGCGCACTTTCCCTGACTTTTCCGCCGCAGCGTGTGAGGACGCTGTGGCGGAAGGTTGCCCTCGGAGCGCCGGCCGTGCGGAGGGCCGGCAGCTCAGAGGGCAACCTCGGGAGGAGGAAGGGGCGCCGCTCGTGCGGCTGCCCCTCCTCTTCCCTGCCTCGGAGACTACCCTATTAGTCGTCTGCCGAGGCCCTCAGTTGTTAACAAGCAGAGTTCAAAATGGAAAAGTAGTTTTCACTCAATTAATTCATTGAAGGGAGAGGAGAGTTAAGGATGGAGTCTTGACCTTCTCAGTAGGCTCAGGGAAATGCAAATGTCTACAGTCTCTCCTAGCTTGTGAGTTCTTTTACATTAATATTCATCTTGACTACACTCAGACGTTGCTCATGCCATGTTTTCATCTGTGAAACATCTGTGAAATGTTTGAGGATAGACTGTCTCTCACAAACAAAGGAGATTCTGAGTATTGGATGGGGGGGTTCACAGGGGAGCTTATTGTTAATAATAATAATAATAAATTTTATTTAAAAAGCAAAAGCAAAGCAGCTTCATTTATATACCGCTTCATACCACGCTATGGGGTGTCTAAGAAGTTTACAACTGTGAGCTGATTGCCCCCCAACAAGCTGGGTACTCATTTTAGCGACCTCGGAAGGATGCAGGCCTGAGTCGAGCCTCAGCCCTGACTGGTATTGAACTCGCAACCTTGTGGTTTGTGAGTGAGTGGCTGCAGTACAGGCATTTAACCACTGCCCCTTTGCCAAGCAATCAAGGCGGCTTACAACAATTTAAAACAACATACAATTTTAAAATGCAATCCCAAATCACAGAACCCCCCCACCCCTTAAAAAGAATTAAACAACTTTAGCAATTAAAACAAGATAGCTAAAACATATAATTAGAAAGCAATCTATAAACAATCACAGAAATAGTAGGCGGGACAGTAGTTGTGATCAAATAAGGAGGGATAAGGAGACTCCTGAGGCCGGGAAACTAGTCAGGGAAGGCCTGCCGGAAGAGATCTGTCTTAACAGCCTTTTTAAAGCTGCTTAAAGTTGTCAACTGATGGATCTCATCTGGCAGGCCATTCCATAGTTTGGGAGCAATGACTGAAAAGGTGTCAGGGTATGCCAGTTTGCATACTAAGTTGTGACTGGATGAAGGTATAGCAAAGTGGCAGGTGGAGTCCATGATGATAAGCCAGCTCCAGCAATTAATGATGTAGTCAGCCAATTAGGCCAGGTGGACTTGATAACCACTTAGTAGTGTATAAATGCATTGGGAGTCTGCTTGGGGTTTAGAGAGTGTATTATTGTCTATGCTGGTAAGAAGCCTGTTGCTGGAAAGTAAGTTTTTCTCCTTGCTATGAAGTTATAGTACTGCAGGCATGCAGGAAGTTATGCTGTACTGTTTTTGTGCCTAGCCATGATGCTATATTCTTTGTTTTTTGTATATATTTTTTGTCTTACACTCTGCTGAGTAAAGCTCTATTTTTGTTGACTCCACAACTCTGCTGCATTATTTTGTAATACACTCAACAAAAGGCCCTCTGGGAGATCGTCAACAGCCTAGTTTTCATTGGCTGTAACAGATTCCTTTCAGAGAACCGGAGTGTGCGAGGGGGGTTATATGGGAGGAAGCGGTCCCGAAGATAAGTTGGACCCAAGCCATTTAGGGCTTTAAAGATCATAACCAACACCTTATACTGGGCCCGGAAACTGATAGGCAGCCAGTGAAGAGATTTTAATACAGGAGTTATGTGATCTCTTCGCGATGTACCTGAGACCACTCTGGCTGCCATATTTTGTACCAGTTGAAGTTTCCAGACCAAGCATGAGGGTAGCCCCATGTAGAGTGCATTGCAGAAATCTAGACGGGAGGTTACCAGCGCATGCATAACAGTCTCAAGATCCCTTACTTCCAGGAAAGGGTGCAGCTGGCGTATCAGCTGAAGCTGATAACAGGCACTCCTGACCGTCGCATTCACCTGATTAGTCATCTGAAGTGACAAATCAAGGAGCACCCCCAGACTGCAAACACAGTCCTTCATGGAGAGTGTGGCCCCATCCAGGACTGGAGGTTGCAGCCCAATCCTTGGTTTTGGGGCCGCTACCGTGAGCACTTCTGTTTTGTCTTGATTTAACTTCAATCCATTTTTTCTCATCCAGCCCATTATCTCTTAAGACAGTCATTGAGAGGAGAGACACCATCGGAATTGGAGACCGATGATCAAGATATGGAGAAATAGATCTGGGTGTCATCAGCATACTGATAACACCCAGCCCCATAACTCTGAATGATCTCACCCAGCAGCTTCATATAGATATTAAACAACATCGGGGACAGAATGGTGCCTTGCAGGTTGCTGAAAGTAAGCTCCTTTTTGCTGGAGCAGCTGTCCCCGAGCAGCACCCTCTGGGATCTGCCCAAGATGAAGGAACGAAACCACTGTAGAGCAGTGCCTCTGATTCCCAACTCCCTCAGGCAATCCAAGAGGATGCTATGATCGATCATATCAAAAGCTGCTGAGAGGTCTAAACACACCAGCAGGGTCACACTACCCCTGTCGATGCTCAGACGCAGGTCATCAGTCAAGGCAACCATGGCAGTCTCAATTCCAAATCCCATCCTAAAGCCAGTTTGAAATGGGTCTAGATAATCAGTTTCATCCAAGACCACTTGGAGTTGAAGAGCAACCGCCCTCTCTATCACTTTGCTTAAGAATTGTAAAGTCGAAACCGGCCTATAGTTGTTCATGTCCAGGGGATCCAGGTAAGCCCTTTCTCAGAAGTGGCTTAACTGTTGCCTCCTTTAAACAAGATGGAAAGTAACCTTCCCTGAGGGATGCATTGATGATGTCCTTAAGAAACACCATCAAGGCATCCCCCCCGGACAGCCAGCCATGAAGGGCAAGGATCCAGAGGGCAAGTTGTCTTCCTCACCCTACCAAGTAGTTTGTCCACATCCTCGGTACTCACAGATTGAAATTCCAGTAAATTTACATCAACGAAATTGCTGGACACCTCGTCATTTGTTTCTGTCAAAATGCTGGCTTCTAAGTCGGCTCTTATCCGAGAGATTTTATCTGCAAAGAAGTTGTTAAATGCATCATAGCAGGCCGTTGTTGGGTTAAGCAATGGGTTCTGTGTAGTTGTAACCTGTGTCAGCTCCCTTACTGACGCAGTAAGCATCAGCTCCCTTACTGATGCAGTAAGTGCTCCCTTACTGACGCAGTCTGCTGGACGAGATTCTGCAGATGCAATATGTGCAGAAGAGAAAGATTTCTGCACTGCATGTATTGCCTCTCGATAGGCCCAAAGAAAGTTCCTATGATGAGTCTTGTCGGATATGAGTCGAGTTTTTCGCCAGATGCTCTCTAGTCGTTGTCCAACCCGCTTCATTTTTCTAAGCTCAGATGTGTACCATGGCCTACGATTTGAAGCAGGTTGGAAAGGATGCTTGGGAGCGATTGTATCAATAGCCTTGGTAAGATTGGTGTTCCAGGTATTAACCAAAGCTTCAACAGAATCACCGGTATTACCAACCATTAAATCCTCCAAGGCTTTCTGGAATCCTATTGGTTCTATTAGCCTTTGAGGGTGTACCAACCTAATAGGTCCACCACCCCTGGTGGGGCAGACTGTGGTCCTTAGTTCAGTCTTGATCAAGAAATGATCCGTCCATGACAATGAGGTGGTCTTAATAACCTCCGCCCACGGATATTCCTGTTCCGTACTAAAGACCGCATCGAGGGTATGACCCGCACATTGTGTAGGCCTGGCGACCAATTGGGATAGGCCCATGTTTTTCATGGTTTCCATGAACTCCTGAGCTGCACCAATTAGATTTTCCAAACTGGTCTCAAGAGGAATGTTGAAGTCGCCCAGAACTAAAAGTCTGAGTGACTCCAACAGCAACTTGGAGACCAGCTGTGTCAGCTCGTCAGGGAGTCTGCTAGACAACGGGGTGGTCGATATACTAGCAGAATCCCCAAACGATCCTTGGTCCTCAGGTTAGTTTGTTCCAC
Organism: Phrynosoma blainvillii; assembly: GCA_026167975.1. Classification (NCBI taxonomy): domain Eukaryota; kingdom Metazoa; phylum Chordata; class Lepidosauria; order Squamata; family Phrynosomatidae; genus Phrynosoma; species Phrynosoma blainvillii. Next base: position 190,044,686 of record JANUYF010000003.1, on the reverse strand, counting down.
TAAAATAAAGCATCTTACCTTTCCCAACAAGCCTCTTTTCGAAATCGGGAGTTTTCTAATTTAAGAAAATGGCTGCTGGAGCACTCCCGGGACCAGGGCTGGACCCGCGCTGTATTCTGCAGCAAAATCCCTGTGATAGTACCTGGATGCAGCCTGAATTAAAATTCAATTTGGGAGTGGTAAGATGCTTTACTTAGCAGAGCGATAAGCTCCAATATCACACACCATAGTACTTCATTCTTAATATCATCACCTCTATATTTTTGTACAGCAAAAAATAATGAAAAGAAAGCAACTTGGGTTTGTTTTCTTTTTTTATCAGATAAGTTCCAGTACTTGTCTAAATGTCCTTCAGATATTGTACAAAATTGAACATAGATTGTAGACTTGCTGACATATGTTTTCTGTAAATGACTGTAGAATAAAACTGGGGTGGCACAGCTATGTAAAATAAATTACATTCACCAATAAATGGGAACCAAGAATTTATGCAAGACAGAGAGAAATGGTGAGAAAACATTGTTAATTATGAAGAGTTGACTCATACATACTATCTAAACATGGCTGCTCACTTATCTGAGTTTTATTAAAAATTAAAAGTATTTTACAAAGATGATAAAAGGCACATTATGGGAATCATTTGGAGGGAAAAGTGGCTGCACAAAATAAAATACTTGACATAGGACTTTCTGAATGTTATAATTTAAAATACACATGTTTTACTGTGTATAATTTGATGTAATAATAATTCAACAGTAGTTTGTGGAATTTTCATTTACTCTGTGAATGATATTTTCACTTTCACCTTGTGGTAAAACATGAAATATATTGCCAAGCTACTTTTTCAAGAGACAGGTAGTAAAACAGGGCTCCTTCTCATTAAACAAATGAAATATACTGGGGAAAGAGCTGTGTCTTACATGTATAATCTGTCTTGTCAGCACAAAATGTATAACAGGTCTGAAAGCACTCACCAAATGTGATCCTAATATATCATCAGTTAGAAAACAGTCTATTGTTTGAAATATCAGACATGAATTAAAACACTCATATATTCCATAAAAAGTTGAACTTGCTTCATACCTATGGTGACCTTCTTGTAAAACATACTCATTGCTGTAAAGTTAATTACCATATTAATGGCAATTTAATTTGTTGTTAAGTGCTGTCAAGCTGACTTCAATCTATGGCCACCCCATGATTCTAATACGTGAAACAAACAGGCAAAATAAAATGGTTTCTAGCCACTTGGAAGGTTACACAACACATGCCTCAAAAGCAGCATGGAACTGGACCAAAGCCACGCTCTAGGGCTAAAAACTGGAGCAAAAAGAAGCCAGGAAAATCTGACTCAAGGTGGAAAATGAGCATTTTCACACCTGTATATAAATGCCCTGATGCAAGTGTGGGGCTGGGGCAAGGCAAAGAATTGAAAGTGTGGAAGAGGGCATGTGGGGGGGGGGGGCTCCATGATTGTACTTTGTCAGTATATCACTAGCACACCAATGCACCAATGCCTTCTACCAGCAGAGCACTGCACATACAACGGTGTGGCCAACCAAAGGGGTGGCCATGCAATGGAATAGCATCTGGGTGGATGTCCACCTGGAGGTTGCAGGTGATGTGTTTGTGAGACAGCACACATGTATGGTGGGGAGGCAACAAAAATATACTCAGCAGCATGGCTTGATCCTGTGCCATGCAGTCAGGGAATGCATACTTGGCCCTCCTTTACAGTGGACCATGTGGGCAGTGGGGTTTTGATTTTTTCCTGCCTGTCTGCTCCAGCTTTAAGTTACCCTATAGTCACCTGCTCTGCAGACTCAGGGTTGTGGTTTCCTTGATTAAGACTATCCATCTGGAATGCAGTCTTCCTCTTTTCCTACTGCCTTGTACCTTGCCATACATTATTGTCTTCTCTAGTGAGTCATGTCTTCTAAAGATATTGCCAAGGTTTAGTCAGCTTGGCTTCTAGGGAGAGTTCAGGCTTGATTTGCTCTAGGGGTTATTTATTTGGCTTTTTTTTTTTTTTTTTTTTTTAGTAGTAGTCCATAGTATCCACAGCACTCTTTCCTGGCATCACATTTCAAATTAGTTGATTTAATCCATGTCAGCTTTCTTCAATGTCCAGCTTTCACAACCATATGTAAAAATTAGAAATACAATTGCATGGACAATCCTAACTTTAGTATCCAGTTACTGTATTTTTCGGCATATTAGACGCACCTTTTCTCCCCCAAAATGGAGGTGGGGAAGTAGGTGCGCCTTATAAGGCGAATATACGCCGGGTAGAGAAGGAGGAGGATGAGAACGGAGAGTGGGGAGAGAAGGAGAAGGCAGCCAGGGACAGAAAGAGGGCTCTGAAAACGGAGAGAGAAGGGAGAAACAGTCCAAGGAAGAAAGAAGGGAGAAAGAGAGTCTAAGGAAAAGGGGTTTAAAAATGAAGAGAGAAGAGAGAGAGAGATCCAAGGACAAGGGGTTTAAAAACGAAGGGAGAAGAGAGAAAGAGATCCAAGGACAAGGGGTTTAAAAATGAAGGGAGAAAGAGAGAGAGAGATCCAAGGACAAGGGGTTAAAAACGAAGGGAGAAAGAGAGAGAGAGATCCAAGGACAAGGGGTTAAAAACGAAGGGAGAAAGAGAGAGAGAGATCCAAGGAGAAGGGGTTAAAAACGAAGGGAGAAAGAGAGAGAGAGATCCAAGGACAAGGGGTTAAAAACGAAGGGAGAAAGAGAGAGATCGATCCAAGGACAAGGGGTTTAAAAACAAAGGGAGAAGAGAGAAAGAGATCCAAGGACAAGGGGTTAAAAACGAAGGGAGAAAGAGAGAGAGAGATCCAAGGACAAGGGGTTTAAAAACAAAGGGAGAAGAGAGAAAGAGATCCAAGGACAAGGGGTTAAAAACGAAGGGAGAAAGAGAGAGAGAGATCCAAGGACAAGGGGTTAAAAACGAAGGGAGAAAGAGAGAGAGAGATCCAAGGACAAGGGGTTAAAAACGAAGGGAGAAAGAGAGAGAGAGATCCAAGGACAAGGGGTTAAAAACGAAGGGAGAAAGAGAGAGAGAGATCCAAGGACAAGGGGTTAAAAACGAAGGGAGAAAGAGAGAGAGAGATCCAAGGAGAAGGGGTTAAAAACGAAGGGAGAAAGAGAGAAAGAGATCCAAGGACAAGGGGTTAAAAACGAAGGGAGAAAGAGAGAGAGAGATCCAAGGACAAGGGGTTAAAAACGAAGGGAGAAGAGAGAAAGCGAGCTCAAGGATCTGCAGTTTTCTTTGTGGTACCAGAGCTCTCTGATAGAAAAGGCTAAGTATCTCACAAAACTGTATATCCCAGAATTCCATAGCCTTGAGCCAGGGCATTTAAAGCGGTGTAAAACTGCTTTAATAAATCTCTGCAATGCAGATGCAGCCAAAGTTAATGTGTTGCTTGGGCATAGGTTCTTTAACAAATAATTCTGCACAATGAGAGAGAGTACCCTTGAAGATTTATCTAAAAAAGGCCCAAGTTCCTTAACTTGGAGGTTATATGTGTATGTTGTGTGCCTTCAAATTGTTCCTGACTTATGGTGATCATAGGGTTTTCTTGGCAAGATCCGTTCAGAGGCAGTTTGTCATTGCCTTCCCCTGAGGCTGAGAGTGTGTGACTTGTCCAAGTTCACCCAGTGGGTTTCATGGCAGAGTGGGGAATCAAACCCAGGTCTCCAGAGTGGTAGTCCAACAATCAAACCACTACACCATGCTGGCTCCTATTCCCACGTGCTACCTATGAAACAATTGCAGACTTTTTTGTTGTTCTTGTGTGCCTTCAAATCTCCCTGCCTTTTCTCCCCTCCTCCCAGTAGTGACTTTCAATACTGTTTTTGTTGTTGTGCATCTTCAAGTCATTTCCAACTGATGATGACACTTAGGCAAACCTATCATGAACCTATCATTTCTTTTCTATGTGTTTTTTCAGACAGAGTTTGCCTTTGCCACCCTCTGGGGCTGAGAGAGTGTGACATCTAAGATTGTTGTTGTTCTTGTATGCATTTGAGCCATTTCTGACTTACAGCAAACCTAAGGCTCATGGTGTTTGCTTGGCAAGGTTTTTTCAGAGGGGAGTTTGCCATTGCCATCTCCTGAGGCTGAGAGAGTGTGACTTGCCCAGGGTCACCCAGGAGGATTCCATGGCTGAGCCAGGATTCGAACCATGGTTTCTAGAGTTATACTCTGATACTCAGACAGGGTGACCAAATGTCTTCAATGCAAAGGAGGACAAGTCACTACAAAAAAATGTAGGACATACAAGAAAAAAAGGTAGAGAAAGCTAAAAACACTAATATAAATGTAAATCCATGCTTTTTAGACGTGCTCAAAATGGAGGATGTTTTAATGGTCACAATGGTGACTTTTAACCTTATCATGGGGTTTTCCTGGCATGTTTCTTCAAATGGGGGTAGCCATTACCATCCTCTGAGGCTGAGAGTGTGTGACATGGCCAGGTTCACTTACTTGGGTGCAAATTGTACATACCCCAGAATGCATCACCTAGTATATTGGCAGTCCTTCCCCCCAACATTTTTTCATTTTCCCCCAACCGTCTCATAGCTGGGAGATGGAAATAATTTTTAAAGCAGCATTTATGGTAAGGACAAGGGCAAGGGCAAGGGCAAGGGCAAGGGCAAGGGTTAGGGTTCTGCACAGGGTGCTTCAGTTACAGGCTTGGATTAGATGACCCTGGGGGAATCCCTTGTTACTATAGGATTCTAGGATGTCTTTTTTGCCAGGGATGTTTTAGTGCTACATCCCTGCATTGATGAGGGGTGGACTGGATGAGCACAGGAGAGCCCCTTCCAACTCTGGCCTTCTGATATTCCATGGTTCTGCAAGTAGTGCCCAAATCCCCTAAAGCATGGGTAGGCAACTTTTCCCCTTTAAGGGCCGAGGGAATTCAGCTCTCAGAAGCCTCAGCTATGTTGGCCAATAGCTCCTGGGATTCTGGGAGCTGAAGTCCCTCGGCCCTTAAAGAGGAAAGGTTGCCTACCCCTGCCCTAAAGGCACCAGATCCAATCTGATCCTAAAAGCTAAGCAAGGTCAGCCCTGGTTAGTCATTGGAGGGGAGACCACCAATGAATACCAGGTGCTGGAGGCTCTATTTCAGAGGAAGGAACAGGCACAAACCAGCTCTGAGGATTCCTTGCCTAAGAAAACCCTACTAAATTCATGAGGTCACCATAAGCCAATGGCCTAAAAACTCCAAAGGTACCAGAGTCCATCTGATCTTGGAAGCTAAGCAAGGTCAGTCCTGGATAGTCCTTGGATGAGAGACTGCCAAGGAATCCCAGGTGCTGCAGGCTGTATTTCAGAGGAAGGAACTGGCAAAAACACTTCTCGAGTCTTCCTTGCCTAAGAAAACCCTAAAAAATTCATGGAGTCGCCATAAGGCGACAGGAGACTTGCAAGAAAGTTGGGCAGGGAATTTGTGCAACACCTGGCCCTGCTGCTGGCTTAAACTTACATTTACAACTTAAAATTGTTCTTAAACTGCTGTTAACTTTATACAGTTGATATAAAATATTTTACTACAGTATTTGGTTAAGAATCTTTTTTTCCTAGATTTTCCTCCTTTAAAATTGGGTGCGTCTTATATGCCAGAGCGTCTTATATGATATACACTTCAGGATCATTATGCAAAGGGATCTTATAGTACCTTTGAGACTAGCAACTACTAATCAATCTGGAACAAATCATTAAACACTCTGTACACAGTTTAAAAAAATGTGATTAGTAAAGTGCCTGCATGGGTTTCTCAAAAAGAAGTAATTCCAGCTTGGTAGATCAAGGGAGTGTTATGTATATCTTTATTTCAATTAGGTTTAGTAAAGTAGCCTCATGATATTTTTAAGACAACCTAATGAAATATGGGTACTACTGTTTGGTAGATATTTATTTCGTTTACCAATGTTCTCTTCATCCTGGAGAGACGAGATCAGTAGAGTGTCTGTGTGTTTTTCAAATTTACAGTTGGCACCAAATTTGGAGGGATATCTAGTACCCCAACAAACAGGATGAGAATTCAAAATGGCCTTGACAGATTGGAAAGCTGGGACATGGGGAGGTAATATGATAACCATCTTTAAATATCATAATTAATGTCATGTAAAAGATGGAGTAAGCTTGTTTTCTGCTGATATTAGATAATCAGCCACTATATTCAAATTACAAGAAAAGAGATTCCACCAAAACATTAGGAAGAACTTTAGCATAAGAACTGTTTGACAGTTGAATGAACTGTCGTATAGAGTGGTGGACTCTCTTTCTTTTAGAGTTTTTAAACAGAGATCTGATGGCTGTCTCAGGAGTGTTTAGCTGTTTTCCTCTATGGCAGGGTTATGGATTAGTTGTCCCTTGTGATACTATCCAACTTTATGATTCTATGACTCTGAAGGGGAAAGACTGCTTTATGTTTGGCAGACCTTCAAATGATTGGAAATGTAGCATTCAACATCAGAAAATTGCCTTCCACATGTGGAGGATGACAGAAGAAATTATGAGGGGGGGGGCTAGCAAGCAATCACCTCTTATGTTTCTCTCAGAAAGTCTTAATTCATCTCTAAAATTCTGATTTTCTATTGTTTTGATTCATATGGAGAGTCCACATCAGGATGGCAAACTCTGTGATGCAAATATTCATGCACACATCCTAAAATGACAAGTTTTTAATTGAGAGAGATAAACAATAGGGTTCTCTCTGGCTCTCCCTGACACCTGAGTTGAATTTCTGCTTAAGGGTAGATTCAGAACTGCTGAGATGTTTCAGGGTCAAGTGTTATATTTGAGCAATATAGGTTGGAACTAGCATTAGCTTGGAAGTTGACAAGATATGTTTTCAAACTTGCATTTCTCAGTTCAAGGGGGTGCATGTATAGGAGAAAATAAAAGGGATGAAAAAATGCTTGACCTCTCTTGTACCTACCAATTGTTCCTGACAGGTTTGTTTTCCTCTCAGCTTGTTCCATTTATTTCTGGTTCTGGAGTTCAGTTGAAGGGGGAAAACAATTTAAAAAATGGCGGGAGGTAGACATGTTCAGGCCATGAATCAGCTCAAAGAGAAGGATTAAAGACCCCTTCTCATCCTCTGATTCTCTCCTACAAGTCTGTACAGCTCCACATACACAGTAGTGGAAAACAGTGAACTGGGAAGTCTGTGAGATTTTCTTTGGGTGGGGGAGTCCAGATTCACACTTATAAAAAGCTGTAGATTACTTCCATTTCAAAGTTGCTCCATTCAAAGATTGGGTAACAGGGCTGCATCTCTGGCTTTACTGCTAGGCTACTCATGGATCAGACCTGTGTAAGGAAGGATCCTATGTGTGAACAGTAGAAGCCCAGATGTGTATGTGGATGTTCAGGAGCAAAGTTAGTGATATGCCTGATGCTAAGTGTGGGGCCTTGCAGTGTTTTATCCCTGCCATCACATTAGAAGTGTCCATAATTTGATTAATGCTTGAAGGAGGCTTTTAATTCAATAGGGGATTCAAAATTAAATTTCAGTAATTCCAGTGAGTCTTCATCGCATATTAGTATGCAAAGAGTTGCAACTCTGAGTTACTCTCTCCATTGTCTTGCTAGTGATTCAAGATAGGTCATATTATTTGTGGCACATGGTAATTAAAGGTAGGTGGAAGAGATAAGTGGTACTTGAAGAAGGGGTCTGAGGGTTCATTCACTTTTCCTGTTCCTGTGTTCAATAAAGGTATGCAGATGAAGCTGAGAATTGGACTTTAATCTCTTAATTCCCCCCTCCCTTGTAAGTAAGACCCAAAGATTTTCAGAGCAGCCTGAAACTACTGTTTTTTGTTTTTGTTTTTTTGTCTTTGTATTTTCAGTCTTGAAATGGGGAGGGGGGAGTTATGCACATACGTCAGCTTGGCATATTCTATTTAGCAAAAGTATCCAGCACTGGAGTATTTCATGACAAAATTAAACAGGTTACTAATACATGCCCTGGTATCACTTCTGTTAAATTGTAGTACATGTTTTCTAGACACAGCCAATGGCCTGAAATTGCAGGTGCTTCTCCTCTTCCTTCCATCATCAAAAGGAATGCTGTGGTATATTCCCAACCAATTCTCAAGGAGATGCTGAGCCATATAAAACACCCATATATATATTTTCTGATCTCTGTGGCTCTATCCAGTTGATTATGTTGAAACACCATGAAATGTAATTTCACCAGCATAATATTTAATTTACCCTTTGGTACTTCCCTGGTAAAATTATCCCACGTATACACTTTCTGAGGCACTGTTTTCTAGAATTCAGAAGTACTCTTGGCATTGTGATCCACTTCTCAGGGCTTAAGAAAAATTCAGTAGTTTTTCAGGGATCATGAAAAATTGAGCTAATTCACCAGTAATTCACACACACACACATGTGATTCTGAGCTCAACTGCAATCTAAATCTAAAACATCATATTCATTTTTAGAGAAGTTTGTAAGCGCTTCATTCCTGTGGTAGGTGGGATGTAATGGAAAAGGCTGGGGTGAAAAACATTGGCATATTTTAGCTTAAATGACTCCTTGGGAAATTGTCACATCATGGTTTGTTTCACTATTGCAGTTGCTTAATTCTGTTTAATTCTGTTTTTGATCCTCACTTATTACACAATATTGTGACCAACTCATGGTCACATTGCATCAGTCCACTAATCAGGGCAGTTCTTTCCATTCATGGGATAAACTTTAATAGAATCATGTTGGCATTTTAGACTTATGGGAAAACTATACTAGAACCAGAATGCTACTGAAAATTATGTCAGAGAGAAAGGAGTATGACCAGCTGAGAAGAGACTGGGGACTTTACCCCCCCCCCCAAAAAAAGGGGGGGCAAAACCAATTAGAAGAGTAGTGGCTTTCTCTGTGCCACTCCTGTTTAGTAAAAGGCACACCTTGATGACCATCTCCCCTTGGGAAGAGAACAAAAGTGCTACATCATGCAAAGCAGCACAGAGAAAGCCACTAAATGCCTGATAAGTTTCACTTTTTTTTTTCTTGTGCAGTAACATTGTGGGATTCCAGGAGGGCTACATTTAATATGAGGGCCTGGGGATCCCCCTCCTGATCTAAATCAGGCTCTGATATAATATCTAAATGAATGCAGTGGAAACCAGTCTCTTCATAGAAAATCCTGCCAAGTCTCTAAGTCTTTCCCTTTATCCCCTTTCTTTTTCTCTCATATGCTCTCCTGCAAGGTTCCAACACAACCCTCTGTTTCAGCTTCCTGACTTTGGCATGCTGCTGTTTGATTCTCTCATTCTCTTGTATTTAGTACTCAACAGCTGGAACTCTAGCAATTTAGTATCTTAAGTGGTAGGTCTTTCAGTGCTTAAATAATCCCTGAAAAATAAGTGGAATAGCTTTCATAGCAGTTTCCTTAAAAAGTATATTTAACATTTAGACCAATGGATTTTTGATTCTGTACCTTCATGAGGAATCCAAAGCTTTCTATTTTAATGCGATTTTAAAGAAACCATTCTCTAATTCAAATCTAAGGCTCCATAATTGTACACACTTACATGAAAGTAAGACCCATTGAATGCAACAGGAATTTCTTTGGAATAACCTTGCATGCTATTTGACTATTTGCTATTCTAAAAAATATATATGCAAGGCCACTAAATTATTTTAGCAGTCCATTAAAGGATGAAAGAGATCCGATACAGGTTTGGCATGATTATTTATTGTCAGTGTGATGATTGTAAGTGTTGTTATATTTTTCTTACACACTCACTCCTTTTTTGTATAGAATTTTTCCGAGAACTCCTGGAGAATGCAGAGCGATCCTTAAACGATATGTTTGTACAGACATATGGCATGCTCTATATGCAGAATTCTGAAGTGTTCCAGGACCTCTTCATAGAACTGAAGCGATACTATACAGGAGGCAACGTGAACTTGGAGGAAATGTTGAATGACTTCTGGGCTCGGTTATTAGAGCGAATGTTCCAACTCATAAACCCTCACTATCATTTCTCGGAGGACTATCTTGAGTGTGTCAGCAAATACACAGACCAGCTTAAGCCTTTTGGAGACGTACCAAGGAAACTGAAGGTACAAGTGACGAGAGCTTTCATCGCTGCACGGACCTTTGTTCAGGGGCTGACTGTAGGCAGAGAAGTTGCTAACAGGGTATCGAAGGTAATCAAAATGATTTCTTTGTTGATGTTGCTATTTTTTTCTCCTTTCAGTTGCTTCACTGGAGACTTGAGCTGCTATTCCAAGCTGTCATTTAAGGTGTGCAACTTTCCATCTCTGTCACAATTATAGCTGAAAGGGAAGTTTGTTGATGTGTGAGTAACTGTAGCAGGTTTCTTCATCTTGGACTCTGTCAAAATGATAACAGGCCTGCCCAAATTCCCATTTAGAAAAGAATATCGTGTCAATATTCATCTAATATAATGTCATTTATTATTGGAAGGCCTGTTACACCAGCCTGCTAGCCGCTCAACCTTGCCTCCCCTTCTCTGTACACCATGAGTCCCAATCTCTTAGAACAGATTCAGAGATGCAGGAAAAGCAATATGATGTACAGCTCTACTGAAATGATGCCGTATCAGATGGAAACTGAAAGATTACTTGTTTGATGCCACATCTGGGAAACTAGTATAACAGGAGGCTCTGAAGTGACATAGGCTAATCCCATAGCGTTATACTCTGAGGCATGATATAAGACATGTGTAGGCAATTTCACATCCTCCAGAACTTTCAGACTACAGCTCCCATTATCACTGATCACAGGCTGTGGTGGCTGGGGCTGATGAGAACTGCAATCCAAAACTTTCAGAAAGCTTTGAGTTGTCTTGATATAAGTGAACTATTTCTACGATCGCCTATGCCTGGACTTTTTTTCTCTTCCTGTCAATTAGCAATGGCTTTCAGACTTCTTGAATTGGTGTACTAGTGGAAATTTTATGTCTATGGTGAGAGATGAGGGGAGTTGTAGGTCAGAAGTTCTCCATCTCTGAGATTTTGCAGACCCCCTCCAACCACTGATGACCAGCAAGCTAGTTCAGGAATGTTATATCCTGAGCCAAAGTGGACCTTTTGGAAAAGAGTTGGAAGAAGTCCATTGGAAGCGGGTTTGTTATTAATTGTTCTAAAGCCAACGTTTGTGACAAATGACTTCTGTATCAGTGGGGTAGTAAAGCCATTTTTTAAAATTCTAATATAAAGGAAGCGACCAAGGTACTGAACCTATCTCCAAAATAGATTCAGCAACTCAGAACTCTTTTAAAGTTCAGACTAAAAGCCAGAGCAGATTCACTACCTCACTGACATGCAAGCCACCAGTAGCCGGTGTTTCATGGGCAATTTGGACATAACCCGTGAATGTGGCAAAGTTTCTCCAGAAGTTTTCCCCCCAAAAAATAGGGGGAACAGGGTAGAGATTAGGGAAGGAGGGGGCAGAGTGTGGTTTTATGATAAGCTAGGCTTAAACTTCCAACCTGGGAAATACCTTCCTCAGGGTCTTGTTTTCTTCTTCCAATTACAGTGCTGGTTGAATATGTTAAAATGAATTTATCAGAGGTTGTGTCCCTGTATTTTCACTGCATTTATAACCACATGTGTGTGGTGTTACTCTGGGCTTCTAAGACAGTCTTGAAGGCTAGATAAATTGGGACTTGATGCCTGTGTCTGGCTGCTGCTGACACCAACTTCTCAGGCATATCTTAATTCCAGTAGGTTTTTACAACATGAGCCAAACTTCCCCAGCACTTTCTTCCAGGTGCCAGGCACATGTGAGGATAGGTATCCCTTCCTGCTATAGATCATACCTCCCAGCAATGGAGCCATCTCCTGACAGTGAGTCAGATGGCAATAGCTCTTGGGTGGATAAAAATGTCCAAGCCTCATGCCCACAATACAATGTTGAATCTCTACAGCAGGGGTAGGCAACCTTTCCCTTTTAAGGGCCGAGGGACTTCAGCTCCCAGAATCCCAGGAGCTATTGGCCAACATGGGACTATTGGCCAACATGGCTGAGGCTTCTGGGAGCTGAAGTCCCTCGGCCCTTAAAGGGGAAAGGTTGCCTACCCCTGCTCTACAGTGTACATAGTCTACTGTCATCCAGTAAACTATCATCCATAAAGTCCATTGAAGATGAAACACTTAATATTTCTGAGACTTTGGTGCACCAACTGAGGAGATAACAAAACACTTCCACTCAAAACTGTTCCCCCCCCCCATTTAACATAAATCTCTAAGCTGTCCACCAATTTGACTGAATTTTTTATAGTTTCCTTGCCCAGATACATCTCTATGATATATATTAGGAATTCTGATGATAAGAGCTGTACAATAGTGGAGTATGCTGCCTCAGAGTGTGGTGGAGTCTGCTTCTATGGAGGTTTTTAACCAGAGGCTGGATAGTTATCTGTCGGAGGTGCTATGATTGTGTGTTCTTGTATGACAGGGGGTTTGGAATGTATGGCCCTTGGGGTCTCTTCCAACTCTAGGATTCTATTATTCTGTGATATGCCAGTTTGTATATCTGCCCACAGTTGGCAGAATGGGAGTCTCCTTCCTGCACAAACTTAAAAACTCTCCATAACCCCTAAATTTCACTTATCCTTGTGGAATGATGCTGATTATTTACTTAAGGACACCTCTGTTATATCCATCATTTCATACAAAATACAGAGAGAGAAAAAAACTTCTTTTAAAAAATAATAAACACACACACAGTTCCTGAGATCTGTCAGATTTTATGCTTTGACCACCCTGAACACATCTGATTTGGGAAGCTTAGCAGGCTCAAATCTCATTAGTCCTTGGATGGGAGACTGCCAGAAAATACTAGGGAAACTTAAGCAGACTTGGTAGAGCCCTGGAAAGAATCCTGCCTGGAACTCCGCCTGGAAAGTCACAGCTGCAAATCAGAACTGACAGTACAAGACTACGTAGATAAGTGGTCCAGCTAGTTATTTTTTATATATATAATTTTTTATTAGTTAACATTTATCCATACATTCCACATTCTTATTCATCCAATACATGAATCAATACACCATCCACTTAAAGTCGTGAGTCATTTTTCATGCATAATTCATACTTCTCGGTAGGTGTTAATTAATTACCCTACTCTTTACCATAACCTTACCAATATCCTATTCTGCCTTTTTCTAAACATAGCTAAGTGAAAGAAAGAAGTTTTGTGTAAACTTAAAAGAATTAACAATCCTTGTCCTTCTTCATACCGTCATCCTTTATACATCCCATTTTTCTTTCCTTCTATATCCTTTCACTTTCAACCACTCTCACTTACTCTCCTTCTTTATTCCCTTTCATATTCCTCCTTCCTAACCCCTTCTTCTTTCCCTCTCTCCTCACTCTCCTTCTTCTCACTCTTTGTAACTCATCTACCACTAGATTCACACCTCTTACTACCTCTTCATCGTCATTTCCCTTCCATTATGAGCCTTACTTTCCTACTTCCTCGCACCCTCTCCAACTTCCTTTTTCCTTCTATTTTCCCTAACCTTACCACTTAATTGGTTAATTAATTTCATCTACTTTCTTTCTTTCTTCCATACCTCTGTATACTTCCTACCTCTGTATACTTTGTTGGATTATCTGGTGAAATATTATCAAACCTTCTTATCTCTCTCCTTCTCATTGCTTTCTACTTACTAAGTTGTTACTTGTCTATCTTTGAACCACTTGTTTTAATCTATCACCTTCTTATTTTCATTCTCTAATAACTTATCTTATTTTTATTCTTAAAACCCTTATACCATTTTATTTATATTTTCTTAATACCTATTCAAACATATTTCTGCTTTCTATATGGCTTATACGTCCCTCATTTATTATCAAGAGTTAATTACACCTATATTCCCCCATGAATCTTTTATATATTTTAAAATTGGTGTCCATTCTTTGTTTCCAGTTTCAGTCGAATTATCTTTTAAAAAATTGGTAAGTATATCCATTTTGTTTACATCATAAAACTTTACTATCCAGTATTTTATACTTGCCATTTTCTTCGATTTCCACTTTGGGGCTAGGGTTATTCTTGCAGATGTGATTAAATATAATAGAATTTTACCAAAATCTTTATCTAAATCTTTTCCCCACATGTTTAATAAGTAAATCTCTGGGCACATCTGGATTTTTTTATTTAGCATAAAACTAATTGTCTCATTTACTTTTTTCCAATAATCCTTGACTATTTTACCTGTCCAGAGACAATGATATAATGTACCTGGTTCTCTGCCGCATTCCCAACATAAATTATTATTTTTATATATTTTTGAAATGTTTGTAGGGGTCATATACCAACGATAATATACTTTATAGAAATTGTCTTTAATATTTTGTGAAGTATATTTCAACCTTTTATTCCATACTGATTCCCACATTTCTAATTCTATTGGATATCCATGGTCCAGTTAGTTATAAGACAACTTTATTTATTTCCTATGTTTCCTCTCAGAAGGATCTACTATGGGCTCTTTTGACCTACACATCTATAGCACTACTATTCTACTTTAACTACCTTGGCTTTAATCTGTGGAATCCTGTGTTTTGTTGTTTGGTGGAACATTACAGGAGCTATCTGGCTAAATATTCTAAATACCCCACCCAAACTGAAAATCCCAGGTTTCCAAAGGATCAAGCCAGGGCAGTTAAGGTGAATGTTTTTTCGTCTGTGTATTTTTGTGCTTTTTGTCTTCAAAGTGTGAATTGGATGGCCACGATCAGGGTGGGACAGTGGCAACTGCATGGCTTTCTTCCAAAATGGGCCTCCACTTGTGGCCACAAACCGCATCAGCCAGGAGCCAGATTAAAATAGCTCCTTTTTAATCTTGTCCTTTGGACTGGAGGGTGGCATTGGAGTGACTTTCAGCTGCTTGGCAGGCATGTGTCATGTAAACGCCATGCCGCCAAAGCAGCAGGAAGTTGCTACATTTAGCCCATGTATTTCAGGCCCATGTTGCCTGTCAGCTTATGGTGAACCCATTAATTTCAAAGGGTTTCCTTAGGCAAGGAATACTCAGCGGCGGTTTTGCTAGCTTCTTCCTCTGAAATGTAGCCTATAGCACCCAGCCAAGTACTAACTAGAGGTGACCCTGTTTAGCTTCCAAGGTCAGAGAGGAACTGGTGCCTTTGGGATATTTAGGTTCTTAAAGTGGAAATTACAGTGCTATAACTTCAGTGTGAGAGACCCTTATATCTGCAAAATTTCATCCATTTTATCTAAAAATAAAAATAGTGGAAGCAGTTCCCTTTGACACAAAAACAATATACAGATGTAAAACATTTAAATATTGCTTTCACAAATCTTTATTTTATTTGTTTAATATTTGAGAGTTTTCACATATTTAGAAGGTGAAAGTTTGACTGCAAAAGTTATTCAATTCCATCAAAAAAGTGTGGGGGAAATTATATATGTTTGTTCATGAATTATAGTTAATAGAAGAACATACAAAGATGTGGCCTGTAAAGCAGTGTAATATATAGGGGTTGCAGACTGCCAGAAATAGTGCAAATTGAGTCCACTTTAAGGGTTAGGGTTAGTGCTAGGGAATCATGGGAATTGTTGTTTTTTTCTGAGACACTGAGACTTCTCTGTCAGAGAGCTCTGGTACCACAATAAAATACAGTTCCCATGATTCCCTAACCCTAATCCTAACTCTAAAAGTGGACTCACTTTGCACTATTTCTGGCAGTCTGCAACCCCCTTTAGTTGAATCAGGATCCTTACTGAAGCAAGGCCTAAATCCCATCTTCCCTTTTGTGCATGCACCATAAATAACTTACAATTATGTACACAAAATGAAATAAAATGACACTCTTTTCCTAGTTAGCTAATCTGAGTACTCATTAAGAGCTTTTAAGAGCCAAGTGGAACAATTCTCCTTTGTTGCAACATTATAGATCCTCACTCCTGCCTTGCATAGTGAGTGTTGTGCCCTGCACTTTTAAAAGGATTTCTTTTTCTACTGTAATTTCTCCCTGCACCCACCAGTCTAATCTAAAATGAGACTTTGTAAGTAGCAATTCTGATCATATCATTTATATTCATATCACAGAGTGTAGCTGAATAGGTAAAGAATAGATTGATAAAATTTAGAATATAAAAATAAGTCAACTGCCATGTTCCCCCACCACCCTGTACTGCAGGTCTTTGTAATCTGCCAGGTGGTGTTCACTTGAAAAATGGAATTATGTGAATGATTTAGAGGCATTGTGATTAATGAGATATTCCATAAAAAAATTCCCTGCCTTGCCTTCAACTTTGTAGTCTACTTTTCTTGGTCAGCATCTCTCTACTTCTACTTTGAGCATTTTAAATAACCCGTGTCTGTCTCTAATCTTGGTAACAGTTGCATTTGTTCAGTGAAATGTGCTCCAATGGTGATAGTTTTAATTTTCACTGTTCTGTAACTCTTCAAGAGATAGGCCTTCATTTACATGCAATGGAAGTACAAATGAAAACGTGATGCTTCTTGCTGGGCTATAGTTTCCCAACAGTATTAGAATCAATGCTGGCAGAAGTTTATGCTCTTGTTGAGGTCTGAAGAGCCTTGTGTGAGTAGCATTTTGTGAAAGAAGAAGTTTTCTGAAACACTTGGAATATTTTGCTGGTATAGGATTTTCAAAATTTAATTTTAGGCAACATTTGATAACATAAGGATGCAATTGTTCTCTACTGATTCTTTTAAAAAAGGCTCAAAGGGCTTCACCACTAGCAGAATTTGTGGAGGAAATAGAAGGGAATCTTTTTGGGGGAGGAAGCTAGGAGATGCAGTTGGGGGCAGAATAACCTCCCCAGAGGGTCAAGACAATCCTAGGCTTATTCGGCTAAGTTTTATGTTTCTTTAAAGACAGATATAGCTTTGTGTTCCAGCAGGACATTTTCATAAATTTTGGGCCATTGCAGACCAGCCCAAAGGGCTGGCCTGGGGGTAGAGTTGGTGCAGGGCAGCAGGATGCCAGCTGCCCCAACCCCACTCTGATACCGTCCTGACACCGCGTGGCTGTACGCATGGTGCGTGGCATCAGGACAACCTTCCAGCGCAGCATGCAGACATGCTGCGCTGAAAGGGTGCGAAAGAGATGCGGCACCGGCTCTTAGGGCGGCTTTTTGCCACCCCTAAAAGGAGCAGCATTTTGCCACTCTTTTAGGAGTGGCAAAAGGAAGGATTGGGGCCATGGCATGGGGTTCCTGCAGCCCCGATCTGCCACTCTTTGGGGCGGCTCTCTGCCACCCCAAACGGGCTGTCTGCATTGGCCCTTTGTTAGTTGAATCTCTTCCTCTTTCCCCCCAAAAATGTTGATAATGAAACAGAACTCTTTTTTGCTTTCTTCAAGATGTCTGAAAAAAATATTACAAGGAGAAACAATCAAAATGTCGCTTAGAAATTTTGGTTGTGAATGTGGAATTCATGGTAGGTGTCTCAATATTTGTCAGAGTGTTTTTTGGTTTTCAAGAAGTTTGAAATGAGCTTGTCACAGCCCATCAGGAAATACTTTTAATATAGGTTAGGGAAAAAAGAGAGGATTCTTTAAGATAATTCTGTTTTGATTAATGAGACAGGAAAAATGCAGGGAAACAAGAGAAGACTAAGACTTTGCTGCTGAAATTAATGAGGGAAAATTAAAGGGTAAGAAAATGGAAGAGCAGGGAGTGTTGGCACACACTCCCCAAAAGGGAAACCTCTATGAGACAGTCTTCCCTAAACCAGCCCTCTCTATTAGACTGCATTCCCATTAGTTCTGACCATTGCCCATTCCTTGCCACGTGGGACCAACAGGTAGAGATCCTTTCATGGGTCTATATCATTACAGCCTAGTCTGGGGTCTGCTGATATAGCTGAAACACATGCAGGTAGTCAGAGGGGTCTTTACAGTGTGGAGGAACAGAAATTTTCTTCCCATTCTTGTCTTCTACTTAGTTGCACTGTTCAGTACAGTGTATGAATGATCCTAATGCTGTGTGTGATACATGTACGTTCCTTAACATACAAGTCTAGAAATGAGTATTTTAACACTCTTCCCCTAATGGATGCAATTATTTGGCAATTTACCTAAATTATGCAATGTTTTCCTTTGATTAAAATATGTTTGTATGCATCTCCCCCCCCCCAATTATTCACACTTCAGTCATTCCCATTTTTAAAATATCTGTAGTTTTGTGCACATTTTGTTTCTTGGAAATATCTTGTCCCCTGTAAGCCTTACAAATGTGCTAGTGCTTAAAACCTTCAACAAGTCTGAGAAGGTCCTTTTCCCCCCATTAAGACTCTGGAGTCCAATGACATTCCTTTCCATTTTATAGCCAATAAAAATTTGTGGTGACTTCAGTCCCCAACACTTTCTGCTTATGGTTGCTATCTTTCTCCCAAAATGCATTGTGAGTATAATCACTTTCTCCAGGGCATACAACAATTTATATACCACAGACACCTCCCTCCACCCTTTTGCCTTGTCTTTGTCTTAGGGAGAAAAGCAAGACATGCTCCTGGTCAGCTCAAAAACAGATCAGGGAATAGGGATAGATGCCTGTGCTGGATGGGGAAACTCCCCCTGGAAGATGCAGGTTTGCAGTTTGGGGGGTATTCCTGGACTCAGGTTTGAACTTGGGAGACCAGGTTTCTGCAGTGGCCAGATGTACTTTTGCAGACTGAAAGTTAGTGTGCCATTTGCACCTATTCCTGCATGTACATGATCTGGCAACAGGGAGGTATACCTTCGTTACTGTATATATTCAAGCATAGATTGTGAAATGTATGCCCCACAATTGATCCTGAAATCCTGGGTCAACTTATATATGGGTCAGTACACTAGTATTGCTTAGAAAGGTCCTAAAACAAGCAAGCCTGATGTCCCACTCTCCATTTAACACCAATTCCTTCCATCCCTAGTCCAATTTTCAAGCCTTCTCTTCCCATGGAAAAACTCCCCATTTAACATCACTTGCTTCTCTCCCCAGTCCATTTTGCAAGCCCTCTCTTCCCTTGGAAGAAACTCCCCATTTAACACCACTTGCTTCGCTCACAGCCCATTTTGGAAGCCCTTTCTTCCCATGGAAGAAACTCCCCATTTAACACCACTTCCTTCCCTTCCTAATCCGATTTGCAAGGCTTCTCTTCCCAGGAAAGAAACTCTCCATTTAACACCACATGTGTCTCTCCCCAGTCCGATTTGCAAGCCCTTTCTTTCCATGGAAGAAACTTCCCATTTAACAACACTTCCTTCCCTTCCTAATCGAATTTGCAAGGCTTCTCTTCCCAAAGAAAAAAACTCCCCATTTAACACCACTTGCTTCCTTTCTCAATCCAATGTTAAAACCTCTCTTCTAGCACCTGGGAATCGGTGTCAGGTGGTTGGGAGAGCTCCAGAGAAGGAGAAGGCAGGACGTAAGATGTATTTCCCCCTTTCCATCCTTCATTATAGTCCCCTAAGTTTTGCCTTGAACCTGAAACCTTCCCTTGACTTACACATGAGGTCAACGTGTACACAAGTATATATGGTATGTCCCATTTGGATTACTGAAATGCCCTCTGTGTGGGGCTGCCTTTGAAGAATGGAAACTTCAGTTGATACAAAGAGATGCTGCCGGAGTGTTAACTGGAGCTGATTACAGGGATCATAAAACTCACCTGCCCCAGGAGCTGTGTTTATTACTGGTCTCTCCAAGAACAATTCAAAGTGCTTGTTATGACCTATAAAGACCTATATAGCTTAGAGTCAGGCTATCTGAGAAACCATATTTCCCCTATGACTCTGAACACAAGATAGGGCCTTCGTAGTGGCTGGCCCTAGACTTTGGAACTCCCTACTTCTATGGGGTGGTGAAGACTTGTTTATTCAGACAGGCTTTTTAGAACTTAATGCTTTTAAAGAAATGGCTGTAATTAGAGTGCTGTATTGTTTCAAATTGTTCTATCTTAACTGAGTTTTATTTATTTATTTATTTATTTATTTATTTCTAAGTGTAGCCTTAGGGGAGGACAATGCAAACCTCCTCTGAACAAACCTTGCCAAGAAAACCCTATAAGTTCACCTTAGGGTTTCCATAAGTTGGAAATGACTTGAAGGCACACAACAACAACAAATTTTACATTAGGAATTCCCAACCTGGTGTGCCCACACCCGCAAGGGATGCAGGATGGAATTTCAGGGGGTGTGACGACGAGTGACTTGTGTTCTTGAGTGACAAGTCACGTGTCATCACTCATTTTTCTTAATAAATTAGAATCTAATTGCTCAATTTTTTCACCCACTGTATTGTACAGCCTGCCCACCCCAACCATGGGCTTGCTGTCCACGAATTTGAGCATCCATGAATAGCAAGCCCCATTGGCCCTAATGGCAGTGTGTGTGCTTCCATTAAAAATCATGGGACAGGAGGTCCCATGATTTTTGGCATCCATCGGGGGTGGGGGTGGGGGTGAATCCTGAACAGAACCTCAGTGAATACTAAGGACCAACTGTATATGGTTCAGTTCGTTGTTCAAAAATTAGAAATTAGATTTCATCTTCAAATGTGATATTACTTTTGTAGGGGATATGAACATTAATCAAACATTTCCTAGGGGTGTGGGGCATAGAAAAGTTTAGGAACCACTGTTTTAGATTGTTTTAATATGCTTCATTGTTTATTTTTTTAAAAAAAATGTTGACTTTTGTATGTTTTTAATTATACTGTAATTATTTAAAAGTGTAAGCTGCCTTGAGTGAAATGGTGGGGTATAAATAAAGATAATAATAAACAGGGAATTAAGAAGTGGAACCCATTATAACTGGGAAGGTGAATATGAAGATAAAGAAGGAGAACTACCACCATCCCCCCAAAATATAACTTTTTATCACAGAGAAAACACTCCAGCCTTTAATCCTGGTTACTTTGGGTTGTGAAAACTGAATCCATGGGCATCCCAATGCTGCAAAAACATATTTCCAATATCTTTATATGAAAGCACTCACCCATGTGTAGCCCTCAGGTTCTCCCTTAAAAGAATAATTATCATGGGCATGCATGTCTTGCGATGCCTATAGAGGAACTTAACAATTAAATTAGTATCTTTTTAAATAGTTATTTGAAAACATTTCTGACCACCTGATATCAATTATGCCACTGCCTTGCCTTCAAACCTGATGAAATCAATTTTTAAAAATTATACAGATAGCTGATCCATAACCACATACACCAATGCTTTCTGGGCAGAGTGAAACCAATGCAGCAATAGAATTAGAAGGTAAAGGCAAGAGTTTAGCAGTGAAAAATGTGCCCTGCTAATTACCCGTGATCATTTTGAGTTGCTGCCTGCCTACCAGCTGCTTTTTAAAGACACTGAATCAATATTCTCACAAACTCTGTTTTCATGGTTTATAAATAAGCATTCAGCCTCTTTTCTAAGAGGGAGAGAGAAAGCTAAAAATAAAGGTCAGTATCAAGTGTCACACTGATTTAGAATATAATTACTGGGAATGGGGGAAACAAATATGACATGCTGATAAAGTTGGTAATTAGGAGCCAAAACAAATAGTACATTAATGCTGGAAAATACAATTTGAAGACAGTGATAAAGTGTTATAGGCATGGGAATGGAAAAAGGAGTTATTGCACAGCGGAGGGAAAACACTGGCACTGTGAGGCTAGCAGGTATAAAACAAAAGCAGGTCAGAATTGTCTCCTTTCCCAAGAGGTAAGTGTGTTGGTGGGAGCCATTTATCATTTCCATCATGGGTAAGTTTGTGTGCTTGTATGTGTAAACTCTCTCAACCCTCTTTCCTATCTGTTATATAAACATACTAAATACCATTGTTCAATTTAAGAGATTTAAACAAACAAAAAACAAAATAAAAGCCTAGTAGGACATTACTGAATGTGGTTTTTAAACCACGATTACACAAGGAAAGAAGCAACTTTAGCCATAGTCATTGCACAATGGTGCCTCTGATCCATAACTGTGCTATTCCCAATCCATCCCTTTTCATTTACTGGAGATACCTGTCAATGACTTGTCAATTGTGCAAGTCCTTGAATCAAAGAAGAAAAGAAGGACCCTCTGTATAAATTAAAACAAAACATCTAAAACAATATGGCATACAAATGTTTAAAAAGCATTAAACCAGAAATTCAATTAAAACACATTAAATGCACGTTACATACTACAAACATCACACCCAGTTGCACATCACTCTGTCACGGTCAGCCAATGCTGAAGGCCTATTTAAACAAGAAGGTATTTACCTGCCAGTGAAAGAGCCATAGAGAGGGGGCACATTGCACTTGTCTTTGAACCAACAATGGTGCCACCATTGATGGACCAAAGCATACCAGCAGCCAATGAGAAGGCTCTTTTCCATGTCTTCTCCTGCCAGCTGGGCCTGGGAGGGTGATGGGTCAGAGACAAACCTTTCCCCAAAGGTCATAAGGATTGGGCAGGCTCATATGGGGAGATAGTTTGGATCTAAGCCATATAGGACTTTTAGGTCAAGCCCAGCACTGTGAATTCTGCCTGAAAATTGATCAGCAGCCACTGAAACTGATTCAGTGTTATATGCTTCTCATAACCAGTTCCAGTCAGCAATCTAGCCACAGCTTTTTGAACCTGTTGAAATTTCTGAACCATTTCAGAAAGCAGCCCCACATAGAGTACATTACAGTAATCCAACCAGGATTTAAGCAAGGTATGTATTGTCATGGCTACGCCTACACCTCTCTGTCTAGAAATATTACTTTCTGCACAAAAATGCTATTTCCTGTGCAAAACATGCAGCTTTCTTGCAAAACAGTTATGTGAATTTTGCACAGAATAAGTCCCAAATTGCAAATAGGCTTTGAAAATGTGACATTGCTTTAACTGTCATAGCTCCATCCTGTGGGATCCTGGAATTTATAGTTTCATGTGGCACCAGAGCTCTCTGACAGAGAAGGCTAAACTAGAAACCCAGAATTCCATAGCATTATGCCATGGCAGTTAAAGTGGTATCAAAGCACTTTATTTCTGTAGTGCAGATGCAGCCTTCATGTTTTACTTGTGTCCAGGCCTAATTGTTTTGACTTAAGTCTACAGAATTTCTTAGCTTATTTCTTTAGACATTTGAGAGCAATTCACATGAGGTAGAGTGAACATAGAAGATTTATCTTTCTAGTTACTGCTGCATGAAATATTGCATGTTATTATCAGAAAGTGTGTTCCAACTGTCACAGGACACCCCCTATATTAGCAAAGATTAAGTAGCACATGCTCTGACTTGAATCAAGACTTGCCAGTTTGTCAAAGGAAGGACATCTTCCATTTGTGAAATGGGCTGTGCTCCAGCTGAGCCTCTTAGGGGGCAAGCAATTGTGGATTGCTCTCATTCCACTCTGCAGTCCCCACTTTCCTTCCCATAAAGTTCTACAAGTCCTTTAGAGCAGGGAATCATTAAAATCATTAAAATGGTTCCCCCCATTTGGTTAGTGCAAGCAGCATGCCCTAAGTAGATCTCTGGCCAAGAGATGTCTGAATCCAACCCCCCTGCCCCACAATTTCTCATCCAACTCATCTTCATGGGCAATATGTATCTTCTATCTCCAAGTCATGGTAGAAAAAGACCAAGCTGATTGCTGCAACTAAGCAAATCATTTCTATCAAGCACAATTTCTGAAAAGTACATATCAAAAGCCAGGCTTCCTGAGAATTTATGAAAAGCTAGATGCAAGGGTAGAGCAAAGATAGTAAAAGCCAGGAAGTGGCAATTTAGAGGACCTCCTCCTCCTCTTAATTTTCTCCCTTGCCTCCAATTTTTTTGGTGAAGAAATTTGATAAACATACCACCAATGAGCTGGAGCTCATCTGATCCCCACCATTGACTCTCCTGCTGACAGTGCTAGATTTGAACATAATATAGTTCTTCTGTTATTAATCTTACAGCAGCTTTAGAAAAAAAATCTGTTTTAGCATGGTGAAGTAAAGTTGTGAGGGGGTGGAATGAAGTGGAGAAATGTAGAAGAATCAAACAGAGGATGGAAAGGGAAATTTAAAAAGCCAGAAGGCTAAACAGTACTCTGAGATGTAAATCATTCTGTGACATGCTGACTTCTTAGAAGTACTGGAGTTACTGATTATCATTTTAACACACCCGACAGAAGCAATGTTTTCAAACTAGTTTGATAAGCTCTCCTTATTTCATTTCTTCTATGAATCTGAAGTAAAAGGAGTAATGGATTATTGCCATTATGTCTGGATAGGACATATTATTCAAAAGAATATCTGATCTGTGTAATATTGTATTTCTTTTTAACATTTAGGATATTGAATACATTTATTGAAGCAGTTACTTCAGGCAGGTGTCCCAGAATCTATAAGGTAAAGAAGAGTCAGTCTGTGCCAAATATCTCCTCACAGCCAATTCTGGAGTGAACATTGTGGTTTTGAAGGAGCCAAAATGGTTCTTGGGTTTTGGTTCTGCTACTGTTTTTTTTTAACTCTTTCCTCCTTTTTGGCACTGTTTACAAATATTGTCAGTCAACATTTCTTTGGACCACTACTATTTTGTTGCTGCTGTTCTTGTAGTGATTTCTTCCTACTATGAACCAGTTAACTAGGGATCTTTATGCATCAATGAAGGCGAATGAAGCTGAGTTGGGCAACATTTTCTGCTGTGATTATCTCTGTGAAAGATTTTCCTGAGGTTACTTATTTTGAATTGTAGTGGGAATCAAATATATAGGTTGCCTTAATGAAAGCTTAATGTCACAGCATCCCATTCAGCTGATAATTCAGTGCAGAACCAGGTGTAATTCAGATCAGTGGTTTCAACTGTTTTGCTTTGGAGATCCCTTTCCATTGCTTTGATCTTCTATTCAAGGATGGTTCAGTACCTGCCATGAAAGTTTCACAAACTACAGAAGATTCTGGAGTATATTCTCAGTCGCAAACTCAGTCTATGCCTCTTGGGCAGGGGTAGGCAACCTTTTTGAGCTGGGGGCCGGGTTGCTGTCCCTCAGACAATTGGGGGGCCGAAGCACCAAAAATAAATAAATAAATAAATAAATAAATAAATAAATAAATATTTTTTAAAAAATAAAAAAAATGTGCATGCACACTCTCAGCCCCAGAAAAGCAATGGCAAAACCCCTGTGGATATTTTGCCAAGAAAACCCCAAGAACAAGTAATAACAACAATAATCAATATCATCATGGCGGGGGGCGGTGGTGGTGGCATCAGGCAAGATGATAAATCAATCAAAGCAAAAAGCAAAAGCAGTCATGAGGAGGAATGGCTGATATGCAATCCAGAGTCTGAATTTGTTTGCCATCTAAGCTGGTATTCTGAAGTAGAACTGGTTATAATTCCATAATTCCTCCCAAGACTTTGTTTGGTATCAAAATTCATATCAGTTCTAGAGCTAAACTTTATTAATGGTAAATGGTGCAAAAGAAGGCCCAAACCAGAGGAAGCATCACAATTCTTGAGCTGATGGTTTCCAGCATCCTCTTGCAGCAAGTTGTAGAACTGAGCCCTAAGCAACTGGTTCTACTGAGCCTATCCCATGGCTAATACTCCAGTTCCTTTCTGGGCTGGAGTGCAACACCCCTGAGACTGAGGCCAATGGAAGATAGGTTCCCAAGTTCAATTTAATGCAGAAGCAAACAAAGGAAAACAAAGTATACAGGCATAACTCATCACCCATCCTAATAGCTATGAAAACAATATATGTCAATTTGTTACAGGAAAGTTTATTCTTCAGTCATTTCCTAGCTGCCAAACTATGAACTGCCTGGGTAATGTGAAGCTATCTAGTGAGACCTACTAAATACAAATCAAGCCTTTCTATGCGACTGGACAGCATGCTACAAGGACTCTGAAACCCAATTGCCTGATGTCAAAGGCCATGTCCACAGCAGAAGGAAAGTGGGAAGACACTGCAAATATTTGAGTTCAGCTGTTCAGCTAGAATTTAGAAGGTTTCAGGTAGGATCTGGAACTCTTCCAAAGACGCTGGGAAGAAGGAATGATAAGAAGGTGACCCCCCCCCCCCCGATTTTTCTAAATACAAAATCTAGTCTTAGAACTGTCTTGACCTTAACCTAAATTTCAAGTTCTGTGATGTTAGAATACAGAAATAGAGAAAGAATAGACAGGTTTTATGGTATTGAAGCTGAATATAATTTTAGTGGTGTACTAGATTACAAACAAAAGGAAGAAATAAAATAAAGCAAAAAGAAAAAATCAGATGAAGTTACATTGGGTAAATTTAGGGCCGTTGCAGACTGGTCCAAAGGGCCAGCTTGGGGGTAGAGTTGGGGTGAGGCAGCCACACACTGGCTGCCCCAACCCCACCCCAACACCATCCTGATGCTGTGCAGCTGTATGCACTGCACGTGGCATCAGGACACCCTTCCAGCACAGCATGCAGACATGCTGCACCAAAAGGGCATGGAAGAGCCTTGGTGCTGGCTCTTAGGACAGCCTTTTGCCACCCCTAAAAGGAGCTGCATTTTGCTGCTCTTTTAGGGGCAGCTAAAGGAAGGATCAGGGCTGTTGGCATAAGGTTGCTGCGGCCCCAATCCATCGTTCCCCGGGGTGGCTCTCTGCCACCCCAAACGGGCCATCTGCATCAGCCATTACTTAATCAGACTAAGAAAGGTTTGAGGTAATGCTAATTGTTGTGTACTTTTTATTTCTCTCTTTCTTGAGAATATGGCTAATAAGGCAAAGCTTCACTATCCCCTCCCCATGTACTGTAGGGTGCCCATGGCTATGCTCCACTCCATGCCTGGTATTTACCTTTTTTAAAAAAAATCATTATTGGCATCAAGTTTCATTAGATGAGACATTTTTTGTAGGATTGCAATCCTTCATGGTATAAAATGAACTAGTTAGTCAAAATGGTTTTACAAGACTCCTTTCCTCTTACTGCTTTTGGTACAGTGGAAATGTGGTTCAGGATGAGTGCCTGTGTGATCTGTTTGCTCCCCAAATACTTGGCTTGATGTTTGTAAATAAAGAGGTCCTGGACAGGCATCTTGAACCTCTGAAGTCTAATGAAACTAAGCCTTTTAGCATTCCCTCTGGCCTCCTGGATATTTGGAGAAGCAGAAGATGGCTAACAATAAGATAAGGAGCTAGTTTAAACATTTGGCAGAGGTCTATTAAAAGAAAAATCAAGGCATGCTGTCACCTTGCCACACTTTCTAGAGATCTTAAAACAACCTTCAAGGAAGCAACCTTCCCTCTGCATCAAATGCAGGGAATGGAAGCTTTCAGGATATGTGTGGAAAGCTCTTGCTATCCCATCCGTCATGTGTGACATGTACTTCACTAGGAGGGATAAGCACTTATAGGTCTTTCATCATCTCTCCTTCCCTGCTCCATCCTCCCAATTTTCTCTCACCCCCCCCCCCCATTTCCAGAGTACAAAACAGAAAAAGCTAGACCACAGGGTTAGCTCCTGTCAGAAACCGCCACAGAAAAACCTGCCTGCCTGAAGCTCTATAGGGAGTCCTCAGGCTATTTCCTCGCCCAGTGTAATAAACTACAAAAAATCTCTGAACTCCCAGATTGAATGCATTATTACTGTGGTACAATTCATTCCATCAAAGCTTTCAATTTTTCATGCTGAAAGGGAATAAACTGAAGAGAAGCTGCTACTCCCACCCTTTTAGCCTGTCTCCATGTGTGAGAAAAGAAACAGCCAGGCATCTCCTCTTTCCCTTTTAGCTGCCACCTCAACTACCAGAGGAGGGTGGGCTTATAGTAAACTTTTCAAAATATTTATGAGCACTAATACTATGTTTACATGGAGGCTAATTCCACTCATCCTTTATATTTTTGGCTCATTTTAAAAATGAGAAGAGAGTGAAGGGAGGGGGGACCACCCTCATGTGGCTGACAGTATAAATAAGAGAAACTTTACACTGAGCAGAAGCTACCTATCATCCGAAATCCAGTTCTCATTCAATACATCAAGAGCTGGGACTGTTTCTCGATTCTAGAATGGACCAAATAACAATTTTAGAAGGGGCAGCTTGCACTGAAAAATGGCAAGGGAGGAAGGATTAACTTTATTATCTTGGTGCTTACCAGAATCAGGAATATGCTATTTGTTTGAATGAAATACTTCCACTTTTCTCTACTTACATCCTCAAAAGTGCATATGACACAAGTATTCCAACTTTTCATTGTGAAATGTAGGAAGATGTGGACTGTTTCAGGATTTGGTTGGTGTTTTTTTTTTAAATGTACAAGAAGGAAACAAAAATGTGTGATGCAACAATGCCATACAACCCATCTCTCCTGATTTGGTACTTTTAAATGTCCCAATCTCTCTTTCTATCACTTTCCTCCTTTGTCCTCAGCTTACTTCAACTGCAAACTGAATTCAAAGTGCAAGAGTAGTTTCCACTCAATTAACTCGGGGGGGGGGGGGAATGGAGAGCAGGGATGGAATCGCTCTTCCCAATAGGCTCAGGAAAAAGCAAACTGCTGCACCATCTCCTAGTTTGTGTGTTTTTCCTCATTTATAAATTTTGTCATCTTGGCCACACTCTGATGCTGCTTGACCATATGTGTCCTAGTTTTCATTTGTCAAATGTTAGAGTGTATGCAATACATGTGATTTAAAAAACAACTGAAATCAGCAAGAAGGAAACAGCAAAAAAGGAAACTTCATGGAGGAAATGCATAATGCTTTCATTTCCCCCACATTTTTCTTCTGTCAGTTTCTATCCTGGTACTTACAAGCAGTGGTATGCTTGAGAAAGACTGCCACACTATAAATAGGTGGATTGTTGATTATTCCATATCCTTTATTTCAGTTAACAAACCTTTGCCTTTGATTATTCCATATCAGTGTGGCTTCTCATGCCTTGTAAAAAGCATGCTTGTCACATTTCCACTTTGTGTCCTGGACTCAAATCTTAATAAATAAAAGGTAGAGATACATCCACAACCATTTTTCTACATGGCTTGAGCACATTGATTAGATACATCTCTCTGTGGCATGTTGTGAGGAGAGTGTTGGTGTGGCATTTAGGGGAATCATGTTCACATCACCATTTAGCCATGATAGTCACTGGGTGACCTTGTATTGATAAAGCAGGGAGGAAGAAAGATCTATATGCTACCCTGAGCTTTTTGGAGGAAAGACAGGATGGAAATATAACTAATGAGTAAAATAAACTAAAATTATAAAAGAAAGGGGAATAGTAAAAAAAAAAAAATCATCCAGTGTATGCATAGAGTTGTGTATGTTTCCCTGTATACTTTACTTTGTATGTGTTTCACTGGGTAAAAGGTATGGCAGGTTGTCTAGCCACAACAATTCATGAAGGAGTTCTCCTAGTGGGACTAGCATGACTGCAAAGGAGGCAAGAACTGTGCACTTTCCCCATGCACACACAAGGAGGCTGCACCCAGCATGACTGGAAGTAATGTCACATTGCTTCCAGTTTTCATTTCATTTGTTAGTCTGTCTTTCCTCCTCCTCCTCCTCCTCCTCCCTCTCCCTTTCTCTGCCTTTTGATTTTTGGGGGTCATTAAAGGAGTCAGGAATGTAAGGGGGAGAACTGCCATGTTTTACAGCAGTTTCGAGCTGTTTGGGGAGTGTTTGGGTGCACAACAAACATTCCTTTGTTGTTGTTGTTGTTGTTTTAATGGGAGTCTTTGGGGGACTTTCAGAGTCCCCTGTTGCGCTTCAAGGTTGCAGAATGGGATCCCAAGTGCCTCATGTGACCTGCAAGCTACATGTTCCAACGTCTAACATTTTAATCTCAGTAGCAATCCATTCTATGCTCACCAGTCTCCCCCTGCGTAGAGCTACAACAGTATACATACAAATGAGAGGGAAGAAGAATGGAGAGATTCTGAAACTGTATTGACAAGCACTATTCACATTTTAAAATTGCATTATTTATCTGCAAAGCTGTTTATCCCTCTGTGTACTGATGTGCAGTGTCAGTCAGCACTCAAACAATAGCATTATTGCAGCAATGCAAAGCAGCATTAAAAGGAGATGCTTGTCAGAGGAGAAGGCATACTTCAGCACCATAAGCTGATCTCTGAAGGATGTTTTGAACATTGCTCTTCTGTCATCCCATCTGCAGAGGTTCAGTAGAACAAGGACAATCCCTTAGGCAGTATCAATACAATATTGAGGTTCTGTGAGCCAAGATGCACATCACAAAGAATTTTAATAAAACTTGACGGGTATATTTCATTAATAGTGCTGATCTTAGTGTGGGAAGACCTGCACAGTCAGGTGTGTGTATTCTCTGCAGTGGCTCTGATGTGACAAGACTGGGGGAGAGCCTTGATTTCTAGAATGGGATAATCAAGAAAACAGCCATTTTAAACTATAGGTTGAGCTCCCCTTATTTGAAATACTTAGGACCAGCAGTGTTTTGGATATTTGAGGTTTTTGGATTTTGGAATATTTGCCTATACATAATGAGATATCTTGCAGATGAGAACCAAGTCTAAACATCAAGTTCCTTTATGTTTCATATACACTATATATGAAAGTCATTTTATTTTTAAATAATTTTGATCATGAAGCAAAGTTTGTGTACATTGAACCATCAGAAAACAAAGCTGTTACTATCTCAGCCACCCATGTGGACAATTTTAGATTTGGGAGTATTTCTGATTTTGGAATTCCAGATAACAACTTGTACTACCTTTTCTATTCTTGTGATTGGTTGAGAATATGGGTTATGTTATCACAGTGCCACCAGTCTCCCACTCCTGCTACCAGCAGCAACCAGTACCCGAGGTCTCTTCACATTATACAATTATAACACTGTAATTCCACTTTAACTGTCATGGCAGCATCCAGTGAAATTCTTGGGATGTGTAGTTTGGTCAGCGGTACTAGAAAGTTCTCTGGATGAGAATTCTAAATGCCCTCCTTAAATTGCAAAGCCCAGGATTCAACAGGATGGGGATATAATTTTAAAAGTAGAATTATAGTGCTATATCTGTAGTATGAAAAAGCCTGAGGTTTGGCACAATATATTTGTGCCAAATGGTGTAGAGGCACGCACGTGTGCGCACAGGCACACACACAACATATATACATGAACAATCACTTAGGTTATACTTCATAGTACCCATAGAGAAGTTATTGGGGGAATTGAGGCAGAAAATCCCACAAACCCTTTTTCCATCATTGGTGATACAAATTCAGTAATAAAAAAATAATTTAACAACTTGCTGGCTTTTCATCACACATAAAAATCTGCTGTGTCCCTGATCCTTATGGTAAGGCTGGTTATTCAGTGACCTAGTAGCCAGTGAGGCAAAGTCAGGACATAATGTCACAGGGGTAATTGTGTTAGTCTGAAACTTCATAAACAATAAAGAGTGTTTCTCAGATGACATGGAATATTTCTCAAAGGTGGCAACTACATATGTAGAAAAGACTGGGGAAAGGGGGGGAATTAATAGTGAGATCAGCAAAACATAGGCATGGATGAGAATACATTTATCAATTTATCAAAATTCACTCGTTAAAAAAATTACAGAGGAAAGAATTTGAGGGTTTAAAAAAAATGGATGTCGGTGAAACCAAAAGTGATAAACTTTGTCATCCAGTCTTCCTCAGAATATCTGTGTATCCAACTATATGAATTTTATTGAATTAAACTTGCTACTTCTTTTCTTTTCTGAGAGGCTTCTCATCTTTTATTTCCCATTTATTTATTAAAACATAAAACACACATAAGAATTACTTCCATAAATACATTCATCAATTTGTTAGTTGTTGTCTTTCTTCTGAAAATCTTCCTTTATCTTCTATATAGGCTTCAATTTAGACTTTTCCATATATTTCACCCAACTTAAAGTTCTTCTGTCCTTAAATTTATTCTATCATTCATATTCTACTAAATATTTCCTACCTATAACCCTTTGGAATTTCTTCCATTTTCATATTTATTTATGTATAATGATGATGATGATGATGATGATGATAATAATAATAATAAATTTTATTTATATCCCGCCCCTTTGAGATCAACAACAGTGGCTAACAACAATAAAACATAACATACAGCAATAAAATCTAATTCCCTCCACCCCCTTAAAAAGTTATTAAATCAATTACAGATTAAAAACATACAATGTAATTTACAACAATAATATTTAAAAACAATTACAGAGTGCGGCTGCAGTTCTTAATTGGATATTTCGAAAGTGAAACCTAGAAGCCCTCTTAAGAGAGGAGTTCCTGAGGCCAGGATTATCTACCATGGAAAGGCCTGCCGGAAGAGATCCATCTTTTTAAAGCTATCTAAAGATGTCAATTGACTGATCACGTCCGGCAGGCCGTTCCATAATCTGGGGGCAACAAGCGAAAAAGCCCTCTGGGAGCTGGCCGCAAGCCTAGCTCTTTATGGCTGCAGGAAATTCCTTCCAGAGGACCGGAGCGGGCGGGGAGGATTATAGGCGAGAAGGCAGTCCCTGAGATAGTTTGGACCCAAGCCATTTAGGGCTTTAAAGGTGATAACCAACACCTTGTACTGGGCCTGGAAACTTATGGGCAGCCAGTGGAGGGACTTTAAAACCGAAGTAATATGGTCCCTCCTGGATGTTCCAGACACTAATCTGGCTGCCATGTTTGGTACTAACTGTAGTTTCCGAACCAAGCACGAGGGTAGCCCCATGTAGAGCACATTATAGAAATCTAGACGTGAGGTTACCAGCGCGTGCACAACAGTCTTGAGATCCCTTACTTCCAGAAAAGGGTGCAGCTGACATATCAGCCGGAGCTGATAACAGGCGCTCCTGACTGTTGCATTTACCTGATTTGTCATCAGGAGTGAGGAGTCAAGGAGCACCCCCAGACTGTGAACACAGTCACTGGAGGAGAGTGTGACCCCATCCAGGACTGGAGGTTGCAACCTAATTCTTGGTTTCGGGACCGTTACCGTGAGCACCGCCATCTTGTCTGGATTCAGTTTCAATCTGTTGTTCCTCATCCAGCCCATTACTGTCTTAAGACAGTCATTGAGAGGAGAGACGCCTTCGGAATTTGAGACCGATGATCGAGATATGGACAAATAGATCTGGGTGTCATCAGCATACGGATAACACTCAGCCTCATAACTCCGAATGATCTCACCCAGCGGCTTCATATAGATGTTAAACAACATCGGGGACAGAATGGCACCTTGCGGGATGCCGCAAGTAAGCTCCTTTTTGCTGGAGCAGCAGTCCCCGAGCATCACCCTCTGGGATCTGCCCAAGAGGAAGGACCGGAACCACTGGAGTGCAGTGCCTCCGATACCTAACCCCCTCAGGCGATCCAAGAGGATGCCATGATCAATCATATCAAAAGCTGCTGAGAGGTCTAGGGTCACCAATCGGGTCACACTAACCCTGTTGATGCTCAGACACAGATCATCAGTCAAGGCAACCACGGCAGTCTTGACCCCAAAGCCTGTCCTGAAGCAAGTTTGAAATGGGTCTAGATAATCGGTTTCATCTAAGACAGCTTGGAGTTGAAAAGCAACCGCCCTCTAGATCACCTTGCTCAAAAATGGCAATAAAGAAACTGGCCTATAGTTGTTCATGTCCAGGGGGTCCAGGGAGGGTTTTTTCAGAAGCGGCCTAACTGCCGCTTCCTTCAAACAAGATGGAGTGTGTCCCTCCCTGAAGGATGCATTGATGATCTTCATAAGGAGCCTCCTCACTGCATCCCCCCCTGGACGGCCAGCCATGAAGGGCAAGGGTCGAGAGTGCAAGTTGTTTTCCTCATCCTACCAAGAAGCTTGTCCATGTCATCAGTACTCACAGATTGTAGCTGATCCAGTATAATTACATCGGCGGAGTCACTGGACACCTCGTCTGTACTTTCTGTTAAAACCCTAGTGTCTAAGTCAGCGCTTATCTGAGAGATTTTATCTGCAAAGAAGTTGTTAAATGTGTCACAGCAGACCGTCATCGGGTTAAGTAAGGGATTTGGCACAGGGGGAACCTGCGTCAGCTCCCTCACCACCCTAAAGAGCTCTGCTGGACAAGACTCTGCAGATGCAATACGTGCAGAGGAGAAGGATCTCTGCGCTGCACGTATTGCCTCCTGATAGGACCAATGAAAGTTCCTATGGTAAGTTCTGTTCCTATGGCAAGTCTGGGGGGCTCCAACAACAGCTCTGAGACTAGCTGTGTCAGCTCGGTTAGGGAGTCTGCTAGACAACAGGGTGGATGGTAGACTGGCAGAATCCCCAAACTATCCCTGGTCTTCAGGCTCAGGTACATACATTCGAAGTGGGCTGTGTTCCGGACAGGTATCCTGGCCAAGGTTATTTTATTCTTCTGAACTAGAGCCACTCCACACACACACACACACCCATT
The DNA here is from genome assembly GCA_026167975.1 of Phrynosoma blainvillii. Classification (NCBI taxonomy): domain Eukaryota; kingdom Metazoa; phylum Chordata; class Lepidosauria; order Squamata; family Phrynosomatidae; genus Phrynosoma; species Phrynosoma blainvillii. The sequence continues at coordinate 190,010,350 of JANUYF010000003.1, read as the reverse complement.
TCCCCTCACCTGCTCACTGACAGAGTACTTGGCTGGTAGAGTCTGCACTCACGTAACTGCGCTATCCTCTCCCAGCCAGGTCTCTGTAAAGCATGCCAGTTCGGCATCCTCATCCAAGAGAAGATCATGGATGACATGAGTCTTATTCTTAACCAACCTGACATTACAAAGAAGCAGAGTGAGGTTCTGTGGAATGGAAGGTCTACTCTCCAAACCATTCTGGGAAACAGAGGGAACTGAAGGCGGGATAGCTTTCAAACAGTGATCCTGTCTTCTTTTGTAACATTCGTTCACTCTGTTCCGACCATACCTCCCGTTCCCCAACACAACTTCTATAGCCGCACCTGCCTCCTTCCTGGCCTCAGGAAAAACGGTGGAGCTTAAAGCCACTTAAGGTGAAGTGGTTGGAGTTGTCCAAGATCAAAGGCCTACACTTCTCCGACCACTGGTGTCACAATCTAGGCTAATGTTCCAGCGATATAATATAGTCTGTGCCTCCTCTGAGGAGGTGAAGCCAGAGCTGGACAGGCTAACGAAGTCCCACTCCAGTTCACGGCATGGTGTTCTCACCACTAAAGTCGGATAAAATCCTCTTCACCTCCGTCAACTTATATGAATGTCATTATCACTGCCCAAAAATGCATTGTACTGTCAGAACAGTGATATAGGGCAGAATCTTGGCCAAACCTGGAGGAGGTGGAACTGGGCAGGCTTTTATGATCCTGCCCAGGCCTCCAAGAAGCCTCGCTGCCGCCGCCGCCGCAACCGCACCTGTAGGGGAGATGGTGCTGGGCGGGACCCTTTGGCCTCTGCCTGTCCTCCTGGGGCTCCGCCGCTGCTCCGCTGCTGCTGCTGCTCTTTCTGGAGGAGGTGGAACTGGGTGGGCTTTTATGCTCCTGCCCAGGCCTCCAGGAAGCCTTGCTGCTGCTGCCGCCACCGCCGCAACCGCTACTGGGCCCACGGGGGAGATGGTGCTGGGCGGGACCCTTCGGCCTCCGCCTGTCCTCCCAGGGCTCTGCCACTGCTCTGCCACTGCTGCTTCTCTTCCTGGAGGAGGTGGAACTGGGTGGGCTTTTATGCTCCCACCCAGGCCTCCAGGAAGCTTCGCTGCCACCACCGCAACCACTGCCAGGCCCGTAGGGGAGATGGTGCTAGGCGGGACCCTTCGGCCTCTGCCTGTCCTCCCAGGGCTCCGCCGCTGCTCTGCCGCTACTGCTGCTCTTCCTGGAGGAGGTGGAACTGGGTGGGCTTTTATGCTGCCGCCCAGGCCTCCAGGAAGCCTTGCTGCCACCCCCGCAACCACTACTGGGCCCGCGGGGGAGATGGTGCTGTGCGGGACCCTTCGGCCTCTGCCTATCCTCCCGGGACTCCACTGCTGTTCTACCGCTGCTGCTGCTCTTCCTTCATTTATCCTTCATTTCCTTCTCTTTTTTTACTAGTTTTCCAAAGCATTTATTGTCGTACTAACTTTATCTAAAGGTTTTTATATTAATGTCATTTTTTAGCCTTTGTCTAATATACTGAAAAATAGCTTAGTCTTCAGCTTCCTAATTATTTCCTGTTTCTTTTGATTTTTCTCAGTTCTGATCTAAATATTTTAATACTTTTTCCCAATCTTCTACAAATCTGTGAATCTGTTGATTTTGTAAATATCTTGTCAATTTGTCTGATTCTATTATTTCTAATAATTTTGTTATCCAATCTTCAATTGAAAGTACTTTTTCTGACTTCCAGATTACCGCAAACACCATTTTAGCTGCTGATAAGATATAAAATATAATTCTGCCATGTTTCTTTTCTATAGTCTCATCCAAAGGACTATAGACAAATATCATTACTGAACACAAACTATATTTACATTGTCTAGTTGTTTGTATCTTGATTTTTATTAAAAGAATGTTTAGAGTCATTTGAGTAATTTTTTAGGTTTTTTATGTCTCTGCTGAAAGTTCTTCCTCATCATTTGATGTTATCCCTTGATCTTTGTCAAGTTCTTCTATCTCTCCTCTCTTGTCTTCTTCAGATACAGCTTTGCTGTAATCTGTTCCCATTTCTCCTTCTAGCTCTTCTTTTTGTGATGCTTTTCCTCAAACATATAACACTTCTTCTTTTGTCAAACATTTTTCAATTTCTTTTGCATGTTTTTTCCTGGAATTTTTAGCCTTTTGTACTGTGTTTAGTTTATAAAAAAAATTATTTAAAGTTCACTGAAATTCCTTCAATTTCCCCCCATTTAAAATTATTATTATTCTGTTTAATTGGGTCATGATGAATTTATATTCAGCTCTTTTCCTGAGTAATCTTTTAGATATGTCCTTGTATATCCTGATTTCTTTTTTATTTATTATTAAGGTTTTGTGGTAACTTTGAAAAAGTATATCATCTCGTATCTTCTTCCTAACCAAACAGATTACCCCATCATGTGGAAGATTTTTCTCTCTTGTCACTTGGGAGCTGATTCTAAACATTTTATTAATTTCCTTACTGAACTCTTCTGTTGGAATATTTCTGTATTCAGCTAGAAAGGGCATCAGACTTTGGTATGTATGTATGTATGTATGTAAAAGTTTATTCGGTCATTGACCAGCAAGTACAAATAGCAATCGAATCACAATAAACCATAATTAAACTCTAATTATAAAAACTTCTAGATTGTACTACAATTATAAATATAAATGGCAAAAGAATAAAAAAGATTTAAAAAATAAAAGGATAAAATGTAGTTATTATACACAAAATACAAGCACAGAGAACAGAACGAGGGCCATGTAGCGCAGTCCGCATCTGACTCCAGGATCTTCTCGGTTGTCTGTCAATATCGGTCTCGGTTAATATTTCAGTTTCTTCTCTTCATTATAGGGCGTATTTTACATACAATGTAACAGAATTTTGCTACTTTGTATACAATACTAGGTGACTGACAATTCAAAAGGCTACAAACAAATGAGGTATCTGAACATTTTGGAAATTTTTCCAGAAGAGGGGTAATCAGTTGGTGCCGAGTATCTTTATAGAATTGGCAGTAAAGAAAGATATGTTCAAGAGTTTCAATATCTCCTTCATTGCAGGGACAAAGCCGTGCTTTGAAGGGAATTTTCTTGAACCAACTTTGGTATAAATTTTCATTTTCCCCCTTCTATTAGACCTCTTATCTTTCAACAGTTTTCCTAGCTCTTAGTTCTTCCAGAGCTTTTAGATCCAATTGTTTAATCTCTATTTAACCTTATTTCTTTTGTTGCTTCTTCTAATTCGTTTGTTTTTTCCTTCCCTTTTTTCAACCTGGAGTTTGTGTGTTTAATGTCATTCTTTACTTCTTTAAGTGTTTGTCTTATACCTTTCAATTCAACTTTCATATTGTATTTCACATCTGCTCTCAAGTCCTTTATTTCCTGTTTTAGATTTTGTTGCATCCATTGCATTTCTAATTGTAGTTTTTTTTATTTCTTCAAGAACTGAGATTTGTTCTATGGATGTCCTTCTTTGAGACTGGGCTGCAGCCTGAGCTGCTTCTCTTGTAGAAGTTGCCATTCCCCTTTAAATTTTTGATAATAATCAGTTCTCAACAACAGGGGATGAAGGCTTATTTGTTGCTTGATTTTGACACACATAAGTTCCAGGCCAACTAACTTGTTTGTTTAGAAAGGCAAGATTAATTAAGAACATTCTTTCACTCTTGTAGTCTCTATTCCTATTTAGCCTTTACTTTATCAAGAGATAAATTCCAATACCTCTCAACAAATTCAGTAAAACAAAAATCCAATGTCTCTCAACCAATTCAATAAAATAAAAATACACTTCTTATTAGTCTTCAGTGTTTGTGTATGTGATTTTTTTGTTTTGTTTTTTTGCTTTTAAATTTGTTTTTGATTCTACTACAGTTTCTTCAATCTCTATAATTTTTCTATAAATTTTGTAATGTCTATAATTCCTGTCTATGTAATTCCCACAAATTAATTTTTTGTTTCCATTTTAAACTTACAATCAGTTTTCTCTTCATAATGTTTAAATCTTTGTATATGGCTGTCATTCCCACTGTTTAGATCTCTCAGTGTCTTCTCTGTATCAGCTGTGTTTTCACTTTCTGTTTTGCTTTCCTTGGGTTTTATGTTCTGTCTTCTGCTTTCACTGTTTAAGCAACTTCATTGCAGCATTGAATTTTAAAACCCAATAGGTTTGTCACTTCTGTCTGGACTGTAGGTACTGAAAAAAAATCTTTTGTTCTCTATTTGTTGACATATTATTTGCAAAAGTTGGTGGTGGCATTTCTCCTCCAAGAGCTTGCAAACGTGGCTTGGCTCTCCCAGGTGGCTTCTCCTTTTCAGCTGTTATCTCCTTTGCCATCTCCACATTTCCAGGTGTAAACCTCAAAACAGTGAATTGCCTTTGTGGGGGTCCCTTGCTACCCCTATTTAAAGGGGTCAGTGTTGTCAGGTTCAGGGATTTGTAATTATTTCCCCTTCTCCACCGACAAAAGCCCTGTACAATAAAGTGCAAGTCAGAGCTTCTGACAAATACTTCCACATGTCTCTTTTACACCTATATGACAGGCAGGAATAACATCCTCCTCTCTATGCTGGGAGCAGGTATCTTTTGCATTCTCCAGCCCAATGGTCTCAAGTTTTTTAAAAGGTATTTTAAAAATGTGGTTTCAAGTTTTTTAAAAGGTATTAATGAAAATTCAGGTCTTTTAAAAATATATTTAGGAAAGTGAAAAAAAATAGATTGGAGCTGTTTGTGGAGCATGCAGGAGTTTAAAAAATGTTTTGTTTTGTTTTGTTTTTGGTATTTCAGCAAACCTCAGTGTTCAGCTGAACATACTGATGCCTGCCTTTTGTTTCTCACTCCTGTCAGTAACACTCAGTACCTGAGTTGCTTATTAGAAGGAGAGATGTGTGCCAGAAAAAAAGAAAAGAAAAGAAAAGGCAAAAATCCATTGGGAGTCTGAGTTTGGCTGGTTGCTTAAAAGACATCCATTACTGATAATTTTGACAAAGAATGAAAAAACAATGCAGATGGGAAGGAATTGGAGTATCTTTTCTGCTATTCATTCATAGAGATTCTCTTCCAGCTGCCAGTTCCAGTATTCTTTCTAAGGCTGCATCTGCACTGCAGAATTAATGCTGCTTGACACCACTTTAACTGCCTTGGTTCTATGTTATGGAATTCTGGGATCTGTAGTTTTGTGAGATTTTTAGCTTTCTCTGTCAGAGACCTCTGATTCCTCAGCAAACTACAAATCCCATGATTCTATATGATGGAGGCATGACAGTTAAAGCAGTGTCAAACTGCATTAATTCTGCAGTGGGGCAGCAGCTTTGAGCTCCATTCTCCTAAATGCCTCATGTATTAATCTTAACACATCTGATGAAGTAGACTTAAGTCTACTTCATGCCACAAACTTATTAGTTAGGGCCTCTGGAGACTGGCCCAAAGGGCCGGCCTAGAGACAGAGTTGGGGCAGGGCAGCTGCACACCAGCCAGCCCAACCCCACGCCGATGCCACCCTGATGCCACGTGCCGTTACACATGGCTCTTGGTGTCAGGACACCCTTCCGACTCAGCGCTCTGACACACTGCATCAAAAAGGGCGCTGAAGAGCCGTGCACTGGCTCTTAGGGCAGCCCCTGAAAGGAGCGGAATTTTGCTGCTCTTTTCAGGGTGGCAAAAGAGAGGACTGGAGCCACGGCGTGGGGTTGCCACGGTCCCGATTCGCCGCTTCCTGGGGCATCTTTGTGCCACCCATCTGCAGTCCCCCTTAGTCTCAAAGATGCTACAAGATCCCTTTGCATACTATATTACTTTTGTCAGCTAAGATCAGTCTTGATTTCAGCTGCTTTCCTTTGCTGTGATTCCTGGGGTGGCCTGCAACACTGAAACAGAAGCTTCTGTCCTTGGAATGGAAATCAATGTGATCTAGATAATTAACTTGACCAGTTTCATATTAGAAGCCTACCTGAAACCTCCTTGGATAATATAATAGCCTCTTTGCTTGTCTATGTGTGCATCTGCAGATGGAAGGGAATCCTTTTTTTCAGAATGGAGACCAATCCCCTGCCAAACACCTCCCAGATCCTTTCTCATTTTATACTCTCAGGAACATCTGCTATCTTGGCAGTTTACGTGTTCTGTATGAGAGAGAATGGATTAGTACTTTTCAGGTACTTCACTTGAGTTTCCTGTAAGCAAAGTTTAGGTTGATGTCATTATTGACTCACATTGGCTTGTGTAGCCTTTTCCTTGCCAACTAGTCAGATTGCTTCATTTCCAGCCTATATGGTTCATCTCTCATCCAGGTAAACTTATTTTGCTTTGGTTTTTTAAACACAAAGCCAGGACTTTCAAAAGTATGCAGCATTCTTAGAGCCAGGCTAGTTGTATGTTAATGATGTGAATGTGGTTTTTATTTTGTAATGTAAATAGCATTGCAATGTGTACGGAACTAACCAATCTCAGGCCATTGGGAATGGGAAAAGGATAATGCTAGCTCCACCTAGTATAGAAACAACATTAGAAACTATTATTAAAATGGTCAAATTGGGTTTCCTGACTATCGCTAAACACGATACTGATGAGGACAATTCTGAACTCTCAAGAAAATTTACATTTCAGGAATTAATTTCCACAAAATTGACCATTTCTTTTCTATGCAGAAAATAGTATTCTACAAATGGTGTTTTCTGTTCAAATATACCATGTGCGACTTTTGTGTGGAATATGTCTCAAACAGTGAATAGCCTTTGAAAATTGGGTATTTTTTGAAAAGTTTCTCACATTAGGATGAGATCAAAAAAATTACTCATTTCTTCCCTGGAGAACAAAATTATCAACCAACATGGCACATACATATACACAGGTAGAATATGGTCCCAACAAAATCCCCACTTCTACTACAGTGGGCATTTGATATCTCCTGGGATTTAATTCAGGACTCCCTGTGAATGTTCAAATCTCATTAAATACAATAGAATGAAATACAATAGCAGAGTATTTTATAAAATAGCAACATCAAAAAGTTTTTTTTTAAGATTTTTTTTTTAAAAAAAATTCAAATCACGGATGATTGAATCCATGGATGCAGAATCCATGGATATAATGGGCTGACTGTTTCAATTGGGAGGACACTTTTCTTCAGGATGGTGTTAATTCTGCAGTTTGGCTACACCCTAAGTTACATTGTGATTATAATGTAGCAAGCAGTAACTTCTTCCCTTTTCAGGTGTAACGGAATGGTTGCATTTTATAGTTAGAGGAGGTACTTACTATCAAGATGTGGTTTGTTCTACATGGCATGTTGTGTTATAGTATTCTGATGTGCTGTTTTTTAAGTAACCTAAAATGACTGTCATGAATAATGGGAAAATAATGATGTAGTGTATAAAAAACCATAACTATAACTACATTTGGGGTCTTGGAATTGTAACTAATTACTTTATTTTTAAAAGTAACTTTCCTCATTTTGGTCTTGCCCTCTGGAACAATAGAGAAGAGTTCTGTCCCATGCTCTTATGACAGGACTTTGGGTGTTTGCAAACAACAGAACTAGCTAAAACAAAATGAGTGGTGCTCCTGTTGCATGATTTCATCCTTTCCTTGCCTTCCCATTACCTCTTTTAATGTTCCCTCAGTCCTGTTCTAGCTTCCTATTTTCCCATCAGTACCCCTTCAGTTCCCTCCAATGATCAGCTAAATTATAATTTCCAAATCCAGATCATTTTAGGATGATGTGCAAGGAAGCACATTTGCTATATTCTTTATAGGGGGTTTAGGTATGACAAGAATGGCTCACTCCAAGCTTGTCTGTACACTTATCCCAGTAATCATAACAGAATCCATTATTATGATGAGTTTGTATTGCCAGCTCCAAATTTAAATAATGTAAAATTCAAATAATTATTTAATATACACATAGCCTTGTTCCTTCACTTTCAGTCAGACTTGGAAAGCTTTGGCTTTAATATTGGCAAGTTTCCAAGATATTTAACTTTTTGCCTCTTCCTTATGGAAGGTAAGTGTCATTCCTTGCCTGTAAGTACCCATCCCCAAATGAAGGAAATAGTAAAAATAGATGTAGACTGCAATCATAGGGTGTTATTATGAAATACTTTCAAAAGGAATCATTTCAAAGGATCATTAAAAATTAAAAATACAGCACCCTGTGCAACATAACAGAAACCATTAAAGTAGAATATTAGCTGCACATGTTGTTGGAACCTATAAAAGAAGTATAAAATACTTACCGAATAATCCATTACCAGCCAATGGTAAGCATAATATATAAAATATTACTGCCAAGGGGAACATCCACAAAGGTGTCAGTAAAAGGCAAGAATAGGGAATATAAGGGAAAAAAACTTAAGAAAATTGGTTGGCTGAAATAGCTTTTTCTTATTATATGAGAATCCAATGTCATTTTAATGTACATTCTGGCAGGCACTGTTCATCTATCAGTATGCAAGCAATCACAAGATGGTTTCTAGTGCAACAGGACATACTTGGGAGAAGGCAATAATAAAATGTCGATGGGATTTAGGGACCATGGCTAGCCCTACCTGATTGAAGCAGTTGCCTTAGTGAAACACTAAGGCAGAAAATTCACCAGCTCCCATCCAAGCTTCAAGCCACCTTAAATCCCATTTTGGGAGAAAGGCAAGATGTAAATCCCATAAATAAATAAATAAATAAATAAATAAGGCCTGTCAGGACACTCTCTACTCTGGAGAGGTGTCATGTGTACAGCTGAGTGACAATGTAACAGACACACAGCCTGCCTGCTTGTCTTTACCCTTCTCTTTCTATCTCCTTCCCCTCCTTTCCAGCCAAGAGCAGTTCAGTCTAGTGGTGTCCCTGAGGTTGGTGTCCACTGGTGTGTGTGTGTGTGTGTGGGGGGGGTAGAGTGCCTTGATCTTCCCTCCAAGCTGCCTGCATCACCCACCCGCCCTCCCACCCAGAAAAGCCTCCAGGATCTGGTATGACTCGAAAGATAGCCTCCCCCCACCCGGAAAGATCTTCAGGGTCTGACACAGCTTCAGCCATGCTGGACACTGAAGGAAATCTCCCCCACTGCTAGAAAGGGTCTGGTGTGTGCAGGGTCTTTGCTTCAGGGTCTGGTGTATGCAGCTACACTGGACCATGAAGGTGCCATGCCCCCACACCAGCAGCTGCTACTACTGAGGTTGGTGGTGCTGCTGCCTCCAGAGAGCCCATTTAGGCAGCTGGACAAGCAGGAAAGCAGTTTTTCTTGCTCACCCAGTAGCCGTACCATTCCCTCCAGATGTACTGCCTCTGTGGGTGACACCCCACATCCCACTAGTGATGCCACTAGTTCAGTTTCCTGTCAGAAACACTTCAACAACAGCTCAGATTTTCAGCTGGAAAGAAGGGAATAGAGAGAGAGAAGAGCAAAGACTGGCTGGCTGGTTCTGCTATTGCTCACCTGCTCACCCCACAGCAGAGTGGCCATGGGTCAGGGAACACACAGGCCCAGCAAACCAGCCAGTCAGTTTTTCCCTTCTGACAGTTTTGGCTTCTGTTATTTGGCCACTCTGCTGCAAGTAGGAGGTGGACCAAGCAGCCTTCAAGTCTTGAAACCTTTCTGGGCCCCTGTGGGGTCATCACAGGTCATTCCCCCCTCCCCAGGGTTCTGTGTAACACAGGGTAGTAATTGCTGGTATGGCACATTCTGAAAGACCCTTTCCCCTAAACAACCAGCCCTCAAAGGCTTGCTGAAACAAAAAAGTCTCTTTGCTTGTCTATGGAAACATAGCAAGAAGGTTGCCAGTATAATGCCTCTAGGAGGAGAAGTCCAGAGCCTGAAAGGAGCCACCAAAAAGGCCCTTACCTGTATTCCCCCTAGCTGTACCTGGGAGAGTAGGACAAGGAGAAGGGCCTTCACAAAGAAGCTTTAAAAATAAGCTTGCTTATATGGGAGAATGCAGTCCTAAGATAACCTCTGGTTATCTGCTGCAAAACTAGCAAGGATCCTTCAAAGCACTGCTGAAGCAACTTCAAACCATTGTTGAATATCTTAGATTGTTTTGAATGTGGTAAGTACATTTTCCTGGTTCAGATAATTAAGGAAATTAGTGTTTTTCTTGTTTAATTATGGTTTTCATGCAACAAAAAGCAAAACTAGTGGAATGCACAAAGAAATGTTTGTATCTTGGACTTTTAAACTGACTTCTGATTATACTGAAAGTGAAATCATTTTTATGTAGAAGGATTTTTTTTATTTCTCTCACTGCTCTCCTTTGTTAATGACAAGACTTTCAACTCATGTTTATCTAATCCCTGCAATCTGAATTGATGCCATCTAGAAAAGATTTCCTTCCTCATGAAGAGCTGGACTAAACTGAGCTGGATCAAACTTTGAGGGGATACTATGATATCACAGGGTCTTCTCAGTAGCAGCACCCAATTGTGAAATTCAAAGGGCAATTTGACTGGACCCTTCTGTGATGTGTACTTTTTCTTTTCTTTCATTTGTGGCCACACCATGGACCCTTTTTGTCCCACAGCTGCCACCCCCCCCCTATGCAAAGGGCCACTCCTTCACCAACTTTCTGTTCTAAAACCCTTTGGTATAACCTATCTTGTACAAGGTTTAGTAGCATGGCTATTCATTTACACTGTAGTCAAGTGTTTCATAAAGTAACAACAAAACTTTATTTATAATACAAGTAACAATGTTTCACTTGGTCTTGCTGCACTTGTTATAATTGGTTATAGTTACAAATAATAGTACTCTAAAACAGGGGTAGGCAACCTTTCCCCTTTAAGGGCCGAGGGACTTCAGCTCCCAGAATCCCAGGAGTTATTGGCCAACATGGAACTATTGGCTCACATGGCTGAGGCTTCTGGGAGCTGAAGTCCCTCGGCCCTTAAAGGGGAAAGGTTGCCTACCCCTGCTCTAAAACATTCTTTCCTTAGAACCTTTCAATTATCCCCAAGGGACACTTTTAGCCCTTCTTTGGATACCTTTACCACTATTTCTTAACCAGCCTCTAAGGCTATCAATACCCCTCAGGATGTTCTCTTTATTAACTCTCTCACTTGGTGTTTAGCATGGATATGAGGCCCCTCTCTTCTGGACCTTAGCCCTGTTCCACTCTGGAACCTTCACCACCAGACCTCACTCTCTGAAATCCAAACCTTATCTTACTTCCAACTGTTCCTAATGGAATTTCCCCCTTACAGCCCAACATTCTATTGGCTGTCGCCAGCTCAGTCCTGATTGGTTTTCACCAGAGCTGTCCCTAGCCTGCCTTCTCCCACATAGTTTAGTTCCAGAAGAGAGGGGCCTAATACCCATACTAAACTCCAAGTGAGAGAGTTGATATAGAGAATTTAAGCTGACTTTAAATTTTTTCCTGCACACCATAATGCTTCCCTTAATAATGGCATCATGTTCTGTATATAGGTCACTACATCTTCGGGCTCTTTTCCATCCAGATTCTCCCACTCATATCGAATAAGGTCTAAAGGTCCTCTCAGTTTGCAATCAAGTGAAAGAAAAGGTTATTTCAAATAGACTAAAACCTTAGTGATCTTACAGGACCAAAGGTGATATAAAAACATATCAAGGAGCAAGTGAAAGAAAAGGTTAGTTCAAATGGACTAAAATCAAGGCTTTCTTGCAGTACTTCTCAATAGGCAAACAACAGATGCTGAAGTTTGCTGTCCCAATCATTTTTATTTTCAACTATATATGTCTTGATCATTCTGACCGAAGTTCTGTTAAATCTCTCCACAGTCCCATTACTTTCTGGGTGATAAGCTGTTGTAGTCAAATGTTTGATTCCACAGACTTCTGCATTATCTTGGAAGTGAAAGAACTCCCCAAATCTGAAACTATTTCACTCAGGAATCATTATCTACAAAAAACATTTACTAAAACATTTACTATGGTATTTGTTTCCATGTTTTATAAAGCTATTGCTTCTGGATACCTGGTAGCATAATCTACTATAGTAAGTATATATCTGTTTCCTCTCTTAGGGCCTAAGCAGACGGGCAGCACGGGGCCGCCCCGGGAAGCTGCGGATTAGGGCAGAGGCGCAGTTTCACCACCCCAGGAAGGAGCGCTAAAATAGCGCTCCTTCCACAAATCGCGAAGGTGCGCCGCAAAGGCTGCCGGCGCACCTTCGGCGCCTTTTCTGCCGCAGTGTGTATGGATGCTCCTCAGAGCGCCGGATGTGCGGAGGGTCCAGCGCTCCAACGATGTCTTTGGGAAGGGGTTGGGGCACCCAGCGTGTGGCTGTCCCTCCCCTTCCTTGCCCTGAAGATGGCGCTTTGCGCCGTCTGCTTCCCCCCTCAGTCGCATGTGGTAAGGGTCCTATTATGTTCACCCCTACTCTCTGAAACTGTTGTGATATCACTGGCATGGGACAGGGCCTGGCTCTAGTTTTGCCTTTGCCTGTGCCCATTTTCTGGTAAGTGTCACAAGAGTTACAAAAGTGTTTGATATCTTTTCCTATCTTTGGCCAATAGAAATTCAGAGATATCCTTTGGGTAGTTCTGTTTAAAAGTAGGCATGAATGATGTTAACACACAATTAATGGTGCATCTGTTATTTGCTTATTTAGTACTGCCCCTATTCCTACAATGGAGGCATGTATAGTCTCTATAAAAGGTAGTTTTCTCATTGGTGGCTTTTAAGGAACCAGTCAAGCTGCTTCTATTTATTCAGGATTTTAAGCACCTTTAATTGTGTGTTAACATCATTCATAACTGCTTTTATCTTGTTTGTTTGTCACTTTTTTTGTGTACCAGAATTGTGGGTGGTTGTTGTTGTCTTACTGATGCAAACCTTAGTGATCTTACAGGACCAAAGGTGATATAAAAACATATCAAGGAGCAAGTGAAAGAAAAGGTTATGCATGTTGAGATTGTCATAAGCTTCAGATTGTCTGGCACCAGGAAGGAGCCCAGATTTTTGAAATGGTCTATAAATCCCACTACTTATTTCTACTTATGTGAAAATAGTATTTTAAAGAGAAGTTTACAGCTGTTGACTATCATGGAGGAAAAGAACTTTCTGATGGCTATACATAAATCCTTGCCAGCATTTAATATTAGTGACTTATGGAATTTGCCATCCCAATGAATCCAATAGCTTTATGATTGCTGTCAAAGGTACAGTCTCATCTAGAGAAACTTCTGGCAAGAAGGGAGTATGCAAATTTGGGGGCCCTCCCCCCCCCAAGCTAATGATTATAGCTCCATTGGACAAAAATAATTCTGCAATGCTCCATTCTTCATCTCTTTACTGTATGTTTAGTGGATCAGAAATGGGCATTGGCAGGTAGAAGCCAGAGGATAGCCAAAAGCAGCTTCCATCAATATTCATATGCCAGAGGTTGCAGCTACAGGATATGAAAGCAGGCTGTATATCTCAAGCAAATAAAGTCAAACTGTGTGTGGAAAGCTTCCTTTCCAGCAGCAAAAGATTTAAAGCAAATAGACCTCATTTAAAATTTGGAGAGGAAGGAACCCCACAAAGAATCCAGACAAAAGATGATGACTGTTGCGGTCAGCCACAAATGGGTTTGTGAGGATATTTTTGTTCCCATCTTGTTTGCAGAGTTCTGTTCTGATTAGGAAGGCAAACCTGCCTTTGATTTGCCAATAATTATTATTCGTGTGTGTGTGTGTGTGTGTATGGGGAGGAAAGTGAGTCACCAAGGCCTCTGAGCTTATATGAAACTTTTCATTTGTTTTTCATAAACTCATGATGGATTGCTAGTTTTCACTCTTTGATAGAGAGCCTACAATGAAAACAGCAAAGGAGTTACAGCCTCAGTAAATAGCACCAGCCGCTCTCTGAGTGTGTCCCAGCATTCTAATGAGACTCATCTCCAAGCATGTGGTTTACTTAATGATAGAACTAACTTTGGGACTCTTTCATAAATTACCATATATACTCAACTATAACTCGATCTCATGTATAAGTCAAAGGCAGGTTTTGAGGCCAGAATTATGAATTTTGCCATGACCCATGGATAAGCCAAGGGTAAAACTTGGAGGGTCCTTCAGTGTTTGTATGTATGCATTACAGCAAGAGATACTCTAACTGAGGCTTTTTATTTCAACTTTGGTTTCAGCCCTCACTCAGACAGCAAGGGCCAGTGACAGTGAGATAGGGTCTCTGTTTGTTTAAAAGCAATTAATCAATTAATTGAGCTTGGCTCAAGAGAAAAAGAAACTATCTTCACACCGCATAGGGAAATCTGAAAGAGCTGCTATCACATTACCATAGTGACCTGTAAATAAGTCAACCTGGGATTTTGGGGTCAATTTTTGGACATAATTTTTTTAGAGTTTATAGGGTACATTGTAGTCTAGTCAGAAAGTATAATATATGTTTCCCCCTTTGTCCCTACCTTTCCTACAAACATATGAATGTGTCTTCCCCATTTCTGGCAGCTGTCACGAAATGTCAGGACCTAAAATTGACTCGTCTCATGATAGATTGAAAAACTGTTTTACTATTTGATTCTCCCTCACCCTCTCCCTCTCCATTCATGAAGAGGTAGGCTGGTAATAGTTTTTAGAGAGCTGTGGGTGGTATCATGATAGAGCCACAGAGTTGAGCTAATTTGTCCAATTCAGTTTCAATTCATTGAGTTTCCATTATCAAATTCATCCCATCCCATTTTATGAATTTGCACACTGTTTTGAAAAATTTCACACAAAATTTTATAGAGATGTTCATGAGCATATCTTCAAATACATAAATTGCAGCTACAGCTTTGCATACTTGTATGCACATTTAAATGTGTATGTATGTGTGTGTGCACCCAAAATTAAAATAATCCACACAAAAGCCTACTGGGGTTTTATGTTCTCAGTTTCTCCTAATATGAGTGTTTTGTGCACATTTCTTAAGGGAAACATTTTCTGTGCTGGTTTTTGAATGGAGTTTGAGTTTCAAACTGTGTTTTCTGCCAATCTGTTTTTTCATTTGTATTTTGGTTTGAGGTGGTTTGAACTTTGATTTGGTTTAGCTACATTTGCATCAGAATGACAGCTGAACAGAATTATCATCTACTCTTGCAGAGCCATACCCATTTGTGGTATATATGTGTCAATGTTTTGGCAGTATTACCTCTTACGTGCAGATAGTGAGCATTTCATAATGTGAAGCCACACAGTTTCACATGGCAGGCTTAGTTCAATAACTGGACAAAATTCCCATCCATTTCATTCAGCACCATTGTTTCTCTTGGCTGCTGCCACTCCACTTACTGTTGTGTTTAATTATATGGGCAATCCACCTAATCAGGTGGACAATCCAGTGGACAAGATGCCATTGTAACCCTCCATAACTAAACCAATTGGGCTATATAATGATGTCACTGAGTGCAAATGAAAGCTATTGAGAAGGATGGCAATTGACACAATCCTTCCTAGTTATTTTGGTGATGCTACCTAATTAGGGATCATATCATGCTTGGAGGAAAAGCAGCAGTGCTGCACAGAGAATCAACTTTGGCTGCATGCTAGTATATCTAGAGGCAGTGAAAGAAACTGAGAAAGGGAACAATTTCCATATTTTTCAACATTTTTCCACCAAAAAAAAAAGAGGGACACTTTTGATACTGCCAAAAATGGTTCAGAAAAATGGTTGAGAAAAACTCATCTCAGTGGCATTTATGACTTTCTCAAGAACTAGTGTCATTTTTTAGCCTTATGGCTGTTTTATATAATACAGCTAGCAGATGGAGAAGTCACAGAAGTTTCAACACATTCAGCTGACATTTTAGTAAAAGTTTCAGCATTACCCCAAGATTCCTTTTGTGGGTAGCATAATTTATTTCAATCTAATTGGTCCCCAGAATTCTGAAATTAGAAAGTTTTAGGTTCCATTATGTATACATTGAGCCTGCTCTTCCATTATGTTACCTGACTGGAAAACTCCATTTTGGAATCTTTTACAATCTGTATGGGATTCTGCTACCCTGAATGGTTACATTTCACTGGAAAAGGTGGCCACCTCACATTTTATTTGACAACATTTTTAGAAAAGGCTTCACGCCTGGAACAGATCTTTGAGGGGCCCACACTGTTCATGATATGGAAATTGTCATTTTTTCATTTTTCCAAAATCTGATCATAAGGGGAGATTTTCTAAGACATTATGCTATTAGTTAATGCTAAGTTACCTAAGGAAAGGGCCAGCTGAAGTTGTTTTGCTATCCTAGTCAAAAGACAAGATGGCACTTCTACCACTGCATATATAGAAGCCAGCTGGACTAGTAATTGAACCTCACTTCCCTAGCAATGGTATAGTCTCCTCCATCACAGCAGAAAACAGCATGTCAGCAGGGGTTTCCTTTGGGGGGAATATGATTGGGTGGATGTAACACACAGCTATATCCTCCAAATGTCTGAGGAGCAACAGTTCAGGAAGCTGCCAGTGCTGTCTGTCCTCAAGTTTCTACCATTTGAGCCAGTTACCTTGCTCTGTCTAATTGTACAGGCAGCCCTATTTGGGAGCAAGTCCTGTTGAACATTGGAGTTTATCACATGGGGAAATTGGGAATTTAAACAATGATTAACTCATGAAAATTGTGCAATTGACATTAAAACATGCTTAAAATGACATTAATGCAAGTGCCATTATCCCGTGAAGAACCAGGGAATAACCACGCAAGAAACAGCAAAAAGTCATTCACAGGAAAATTCCATGAATGAGTTACTGTTATTTCTTGTCTGGTTCTTCACGAGATAATGGCACTTTAATCACATTTCGTCTCAACATTGTGTGAAGACCATTCACACAATTGTGTGCAAGTGCAAGTTAATTACAGATTCTGCACAGGATAACAGTGCTTTGCGAGCTGACATCATGTGAAAACCATTAGTGCAATTGTAAATTAATCAGGGGTTAATCACCATTTATACTTTCAATTTTCCTCCTTGTGATAAACTCCTTAGAGGGACTTAACCTGTGATTAGACTTGTATTGCAAGCCTTTCACTTCCATATGGGGATAATGAAGAAATGATACAGTGTTTATTCTTGTTCTTTGCCTAGTCTTTTTAAAAATATCTCAATCCATTGGGCGTCTGTGACTTCCTTGAGAGACTATTGCACAACCTAATAGATCTCAGTGCAATGTAATTTTGTGTCAGAATATATCTTTAGAGGTAGAGATGTATTATCAGGTTAAAAGATTTATTTCCCCTTTGTTTCCACAAAATGTAGAGAAAGGCCATTCCTTCTTACTGCTCTGCATCTGTCACAAGAGTTTCAGTTCATATTTCTCACTGGGGAGCAATAATCATGAAATCCTAAACAAAAAAACAAAAAAAAAATGAAGCATTTCACAGCAAGGCTGACCTTTGAAGCCATTTAACTAAAAGAGAACCTGAATCAGAATTACTTTGCAATGCTTGTTCCTAGGGACTTTGATAATTCATCCTAACTAATTCATTAAGCCAAGAATCCCCCTTTTCTTTTTGTTTCTACCATAATGCACTCTACTGTGCATTCTCTTTCTCTCTTGTGTTAATGTATAATGGACATTTAATGAATGCTATTTAGTTGCTTACACACATTACTTAAATCCACAGCTGCATGAGGGAAGGTAGATGACAATTTGTAGATGAAAATGCCTCAGGTAAATAACATAAGATTAGAAAGGAGCAGGGCAGTTCATTAATTCTGAAGAATAAAATATGCAAGTGTTTATCATATGTCATCTTCATTAGGAATGCTAAACATTTTGTGGTTGGGTTGCAAGCTCATGTCATGACCTGGAATAAGCAGCTTTATAGGGTCAGTTTATGGGCCCTTCTGCCTCAGATTGTATTTGTCATACCATCTTCCTGCCATCTATCATGCTGTAATACAATGACATCTAGAGCAACAGCCCCTTCCTCTGATGCTATACCACATAAAGTAATGGTCAGCATTGGTAGAGTCAGTGGCACATGATAACTGCCATGTTAGTGGGACAATGAATATTTTCTAGATTCTCCCCCTCCCCCAATAATAATAATTAAAAAACTATAGAAGCTCTCCAAGTTGCTGACTTCATTTGGTCCTTCAAAGTCCAGAGTGGATGCATCATTCCACTGACACAAAATCTGAGAAGGCTGGTAACTTACAGTGTCCCTCCAAAAACTTAAAATTGAATTGTTCAGAATATACACACTTCTCTTATTGTTCACCCCCACTACTTACCATAACATGCAAAAGAAGCCCCTGCCAGCATGCATTCTGGGAGTTGTAATCCAAATAAATATTTTCCCCTAAAAATGTTGTCCCTTTGTTGTTGTGTGCCTTCAGAGTATATTTATGGGAAAATAGGATGGGGAAAAATGCATCAAGAAAAACTGAGGGAAAGACAATGTCTGGTGAGAAATAGTCAGAATGCGTTAAGTCTCTTTGACATTTCTGAAAACTTGATGGGAAAATGGATAAAATCTTTTAATTCTTACTGAGAGCACAACACAGCAGAAACCAGATGAAGTTAAGCACTGCATACGCCTACTACTGGTTTTTTTTTTCTGGATAAAATACCAAATTATACTGGCTTTCTCCTTCTGGAAGTCAAAATATTAAAAGCAGCTTGACTTCAGAGCTTTTTGTTCAAGTAACTTCTTGTTTCTCAGCTGTTCTGTTTTTTAAACTTTAATGCACTAGAATAAACTAACTAGTATTCTGTGAGTTATCAGGGTTTGTTTTTTTTCTGGGAGAATTCGAATATATTGTTGTATATAAAAGATGTACTACATCTAAACCAGTGTTTGTGCACGTAGAATGAAATGTGTTCCACCCAAATTTCCAGAGCTAAGGGGGAAAATAAAGAGATAAATAAATAAAATAGAGATAAAAATAAAAGGTAACTTCTTTTTTCATGGGGCATTTCCTAACTTCAGTGGAATTTTGTTGTTCCCCACTGGAAGAAGTGTCCATTTCCATGAGTGGGGTTAATCTACTGGTGCTCAGACTGTGTCACCTCTCCTTCATTAGAATGACATTTCCCAGAAAATGGTGTGAAAGCTTCCCCCCACTTCCAATATGTTATATTGTCAGGAACAACAACAACAACCACAACAGCAGCAGCAACAACAGCAACAATGACAAAAACAGCAATGTAACTAAATGGCAGAAAAGCAATAGATTTGAAGGAACATTTCTTTTGTCCGAACCTTTGCTTTGTTTATATGGAAAAAAAATTATACCGGTTAGCTGGTTGAAATTTGGGGGTGATTCATGGGATGCTGTTGGTGTACTACGCTAGTAATTTTGCTTTTACCCAGGTCATGCAGCAGTGGCAGATAAAAGTTGCTGCCTCTGAGCAGCCTGTTCCTCCTATGGCTTAATTCTTTCCTGGCTGTAGTGGGTCTAGTTCTGTGTGGGGTTTTTTACAGAAAAAAACACATGACTCTGGGGCATAGAAATGTCCTGCTCTAGTGCATGAAGGCTGATGGTTTTTTGTTTTGTTTTTAAGAGAATGTATCTTTGCTTTAATCTGGCACACATAAGCTCTTTTAATTGTACATAGCTGTAGTAACTTTGTGAGTATAAGTAGTCAGCAGCTAGCTCCTAATGAATGATTGCACTGAGTCTGAAACACAAGGTATGGAGGTGGAGAACTGAGGCACACCGCCTTCCTAAATGGCATTCCTGTCAAGCTCTGTTGTAAGATGTGTCATTCTCTTGGCATCTTCTACCCACATAAATGAATTTTACTGATTGTGTGAATAAGAACTCTGCTGTAGTAATTGGGACAGGCGTGATACTGAATATGAGATTCGTTTGTAATATTAAATATGCAATTCTTAGGAACTCTTACCTGGGAGTAAATTCTACTGATTTATTCAAGGCAAATAATTGGCATAAATCCAGGGAACTTTGTTTCATTTCATTTTTTAGAAGAATTTATCAAAATTCATATAGTCCTTTCCATTCAAGATGGAAAGAATAAATTAACATGGAAGACACTGAGACTTGCCCATTGCCCATACAGATACAGAGCTTTGAATAACTGTAGCCATGGCTGTAATGTTGAATTAGAGATGCCACACATTTTTTTTTCTGAGAGCTTTTTATCTTGAATACTTATATGGCCATCAGGTACAATGTGATTCTTTTCATGAGAGAATAGAGACATCTACTAAATTTGGCTGGTGTAGATTTCAGTATGTTTTTGAAAACTTTCCCTCAATTTGCAAATTTCACAATATTTGGCATGGAAAAGTTCCCAAAGAGGGAGGGAGGGAGAAAAGATGGCAAAATTTCCTAGCATTTACATTGATCACAGGGATTACTAGATTTTGTACAATACAATATCATCCTAAATTCACAAAACATACCTTTATTGGGCCAACCAGAATGGATAATATTCATTTTGCAAGCTTTTAAAAATTCACAGGGTTCTTCACCAGGCAAAAGTGTTAAAAATCGTACAGGAGAAAGGGGGGAAATAATGATGTTAGTCATAGGCCTGTATTTTGTCAAGACGTTGTGGTTGTTGTTCTCAGTTCAGATGGTATGGAGGGATATTCACTCAGGCAGGCCCCTCCTCCTTCTGGCCATGTGGTACTGGGAGATTCTTAAGTTTTAAATTCCATTGGCAAGGCAAAAGGTACCGCCTTTGGGATCCAATCTCCAGTATCCAGTGGACAACCACAGCGTCTTGACAAAATGCAGGCCTATGACTAACATCGTCCTTTTATTTTTCTTTTATTTTTTATTTTTCTCCTGTATGATTTTTAACTCTTTTTGGCTGATGAAGAAGCTAGTGGTGCTTTAAAAATTTGGAACGTGCATTTTGTGTGTTTTAGTTGGCTCAATAAAGGTAGCACTGTTTTGAGGATTTTAAATGTTATTGTACTTTGCTATATGACCAACATGTCTACCCTGGACATGTTTTCTAGATTTTGTAAATGCATCTTCCTATTTTAGTTCTTGTGGAAAAACATGTGATGCCAAGGAGGAAAGTGGAGGGAGTAATGTACTGGCCTCCCACTCAATGCCTTTTTTTCTGGGATGTGATGTTTTGTGGTTCTTGGTCTTGTTTTCATATTTTCTGGGAGGATGACTTGTTTGCAATTTGCACATTTTTCATTAGAGCATTTGGGAGTTATATTTATGGATTCATATGCTTGGACACCTGTGTTCTTAATAGGTTTCTCAGGTACTATGGCAGTTCCATTTGCTTTTGGCAGGAAACGGTTGGCAGCACCAACACTTTCCCTATTGTTCACATATTACACATTGGCACATCAGGTGCTTTGGCATTAGTGTGACATTGTGCATGTAAACAGCAGCCCTCCTGGAGAAAAGATAGTACTGGCTGTGCCTCATCACCTAAGCCCATATCTGAGTGACAGCTGTGCTCTAGAAAATTGGCATAATGCTTTGTTAAAAGACATGGTGCCACTGATGAGAAATTAGGCAGCAAAATGATTGCAAATGTGGGCTTTCAAAAGGCTTGAAACTGGCAGAAGTAGTATAATAATAAAGACCTCATCCTTTCCTTGCCTTTTGTAGTCTACTAGAAAATTAATATCTAAAAATTGTGTTTTTCCAAATGTCAGAAAGCACAGACCACCTTTTTCTGAATTCAAATTCAAGGTACACATGAGTCTCACACTCAAAATGTTCTATTTGCAGCAGCCTTTCTTAAAGTCTCCAGTGTTGTTGATCTACAACTTAGCTGCATCAGTCTTTGGTAATTGGAATAATAGGATTTTGGCTGCAACACATGGGACCCAAGTTTGGCAAAGATGGTTTTCTGAAGACAAGAAACTAAGAGGCAGCTTAGAAGAATCCACCTCGGATTTGCTGGTCGTGATGTTCCTGCTGGGTAGAAAGAGAAGAGTAACTCAAACACAAACAAAATTGGCTTCCATCTCTGAAGGGGATATACAATTTTGCAAAGTCTTTGTGGAAGAATGAACAGGTCACACTTTAAGCAGAAGCATGACAGAGGTTTAACACATACAAAAAAATCATGCACCAGTTGTCATTTTTTGTATAAATCCCTTCTAGTTCATTCTGCTGATTAAAAATTTGTTACAGTATTGTAAAAGTGTTACAGTACTGTAAACGTGTTATTCAAGATGATATGCTTAGATAATCAAGATTTGTGGGAAGTCCTGAAATGTTCTTATTTGGCTAAGTTGCAGTGCCCACTATTCTCCTTCTGGTAGTGGGTGACACAAGGTCTGTTCTGCCTTCTCTGCATGTGTGATGGTTTTATCCATCTGTGATAATGTAGTGGGCCTGTGTCACTCCAGGCCCACTACATTACTCCAAGTGTCACTCCAAGTGTCAACCACATCAACTTTGTTGCTAACATTATCAGTTAATGCTGGCAGGGTCACAATGGCAGCAGTAAATGCTGGCAGGGTCACGATGGCAGCACTAATCTCCCACTGTACACTCTCTTCTGAAACAACCCATTAACAAGATGTAGTATTCTTTTAACAGGGAGCAAAAGGAGTTTTGTTACTACAGAGAATCTCATGAAATACCAATAATAAAGGGAAGTTGTTTGTAAATAATATGTTATTGTAGCAGAGGCATCTCCCCAAACCTGAAATTATTCATAGCCAACGTGTCTGGGAGATATGAGGAAATATAGTCCGAAAAGTAAGGGGCTAAGCAGACGGCGCAAAGCGCCATCTTCAGAGCAAGGAAGGGGAGGGGCAGCCACACGCTGGGCACCCCAACCCCTTCCTGAAAACGTCCTCGGAGCAGCCGGCCCTCCGCACGGCTGGCGCTCAGAGGATGCCTTTCCGCTGCAGCGTCCGCATGCGCTGCAGCGGAAAAGCGGGTGAAGGTGCGCCGGCAGCCTTTTTTAGCGCTCCTTCCAGGGGTGGCAAAGCTGCGCCGTGGGGCCGAGGTGTGCGGATACCTCAGCCCCGCGGCGCAGCTTCCTGGTGCGGCCCCGTGCCGCCCGTCTGCTTCCCCCTAAGTTTTCCAAACTCTGACTGTCACCCTTAACACACACATGAGCAATCCCAATACAACTAGCTATGAATTGCATAAGTAAGCCATGTAAGTAAGCCAAGTAAGTAGCCATGAATTGCATAAGTAACACCAACTGAGATCTTAGGGGGTACAGGTGTATATATTATCCCAGGGGTAGGCAACCTTTCCCCTTTAAGGGCCGAGGGACTTCATTTCCCAGAATTGCGGGAGCTATTGGCCAACATGGGACTATTGGCCAACATGGCTGAGGCTTCTGGGAGCTGAAGTCCCTCGGCCCTTAAAGGGGAAAGGTTGCCTACCCCTGTATTATCCTGTTAAACAAGCTTTATTTATTTTTTTTCTTTCACTATCAGTCTGTCTGTGTGTCTATCTTTGTCATTTTGTCTTTTCTTTTACTAAACCATGATTATGTTACAGCCAAGGCTTTCTAAGCATGGGTACTCCAGGTCTCTGCTCTCTATCTAGTTTATAACACACCTGTCACAAATTAGCTAGCTCTTTTCTACACTTGGCTTTTGCTCTTCTTGTAAGATGGCCACTTTTCTGTATTTATGATTTTTCACATCAGCCGTTTCTTTGCCCTGCCCCCAAAAAAGTTAGTGCAAAAAAAAAAAAAAAACTTTTTAGCAATACCAAAAGTTTTGTCCAGAAAACATTTTCTTTGGCACAAAAGACACTGGTACCTTCAAAAAAAATGTTTTTGCCACCCAAAATAAGTTACAGACTGTCCCCAAATGTGATTAATCTTATGGTCATTGGGCACTTTCTCAGCAGGGTATCTTGATATGTTTAGATTACCTTTCTCATCAAATACAAGTACATTTGTAAGTATGTCATCCCTAATGGACAGCCTTTCACATACAGCAAAAAAGTGGCTTTTGAGAACTCTCAGACAGAGGAAACCACCTCTGAGTATTCCTTGCCTAAGAAAACCCTATGAAATTTCTGAGGTCACCATAAATCAACAGGCAATTTGAAGGCACGTTCACACAAAGGCATAGACTTGAGGTCATTATGGTACATTCTGTGAAGTAAGGGCTAAAGTTGTGTGGTTCTGCCAGTTCCTTCATCTGAAATATAATCAGCTGCACCTGGTATTCATTGACAGTCTCCCATCCAAGTACTAACTGGAACTGACTCTGCTTAACTTCAATGATCAGATAGGATCTGGCCCCATGTCAAGGTTAGCAGGGCATAAATTGAGCAAGGGAAAGAAGAGGGCAAAAC
The DNA here is from genome assembly GCA_026167975.1 of Phrynosoma blainvillii. Classification (NCBI taxonomy): domain Eukaryota; kingdom Metazoa; phylum Chordata; class Lepidosauria; order Squamata; family Phrynosomatidae; genus Phrynosoma; species Phrynosoma blainvillii. Next base: position 189,986,173 of record JANUYF010000003.1, on the reverse strand, counting down.
TATGCTTCAAACTATAATCACTGTAGTGTTTTAGGTTGCTTTTGAAAATGTTCAGAACCTCTAGATGATTCAGAATGAAGCAGCCAGTTTGTTAAATTTAACCCTCTCTAGTATTACTAAAGACATACTCTCCATACTCAATGCCATGACATCGTAGACACTGCAGAGAGAGGGTAAGCTTAGACCCTTCACATGCAGAGTGTTTGCTCTTATCAAAATTCTAGATATCTTTTACATCAGAGGTGTCCAAAGTGTGGCCCTGGAACAGCATGTGGACCTCAACACCTCCAGAAACTGCAAACTAACTTTTTTTTTTCCTGGTCAAAAGAGAGGGTGAATTGCTGTTCCTTTAAGCCTCCAGGAGCAATAGTTTACCTTTTATATAGGATGCAACACCTCCCTATACTGTTTTGATAATCAGAAGTGGACTTTCAGCCACTTTGGATTTTGTTTTGTTTCATTACTCAGTATTCCACATCACCCTTGGAACATTCTAGGACAGAAAAGTGGTCCACAGACCTGCTGCAGTTGGACACCACTATTTTATACCTTAAATCTATGTCATCTTTGTATTGGCTTCTGGGGTTATGTTTTCTTGTCAACTAGGAAGGAAGTCCAAGTTGGTAGATATCAAAGACAGGATGTTTGTTTGTTTGTTTGTGGTGAAACCATGGCTTTGGAATTCCCTTCCTCATAATATCCTTCTCTCTTCAGACAAACTTTCAGGCAATCACAAAAATAAGGCCTAGTTATTTTTATTTGGTGCATTTAAAAATGTTTATTCTCTCTGTGTGTTTTATTTTAATGCTAATTTTTTTAAAAATGTACATCAACACTTTATCGAAAAGTTGGCATAGAACATTTAAGGGGAGAAATGGGGCTATGAATAAGTACAATAATTGACATCTTTCAGCTCTTTGGGGGAAAGTAACATGTGCAACTAAGGAGCATTATTATAGTGGAGGTAAGACTACTACTTCATCAGTGTCAAAAGGGACTTTATGGTGTCTGTGTTTTCTCTAAGGTTAATATTGCAGGGAGAGCTGCAATTTTAAAAAAAAACTCTCCCCCTCCCCCTTTACAATTTTGATCCATTATAATGACTGGCATTTTACAAGTCTGCATAAAAACAATGAGAAAAAAAACCATGAAAGAAATAAATAAATTGGCAATTGTCTCAATTTTATGCCTAAAATTGAGTGTAGGGAAGGAATTACCTTGCTGCTTATGGCTTTTCAAACTACAAAGGCCAATTGAATACAAAATAATCAGAGGAGACAGCTTCCTGTCTAGCACAAAGGCACTTGAAAATGATCCAAATGAAGCTGCATCTGAAAATTAGTTGCTCATTTGCTGACAGTTTAAGATCACAAAAAGACAGTTGACTGTTTTTGAATGCATCTCTTGTAGTCTGTATGCTAATCCTATTTGTAGCCAATGCTTATGCAAATTTAGTCTTTATGTAATTTTTCCCCTCTGGCAAATTGGACTTGTATGCAAGGGTTCTGAATGCATAAGATCAAATATAAATATACGCAAGGGCAAAGCAATTAATTCAAAATGAGTTTGCTAGTCTCAGATAGGTGTCAGATACACTAGCAAATTGTACACTTCCTCTTGAAGGTTAGGATTTGCAGATCTGATTAAACTTTAATACACTGAATAAACCTTGTAAAATCAGATACTGGTGCAAAGTTACATTAGCAGAATATTCAAAGTGGTAAATTGCCAAGGGTCCTTGTAACAACCTCCCCCTCTCACATGCACATGTGTGTGCACGTGCACACACATAAACACTGTCTATTGTAATGACAGTCACTTTATGGGAAAATTCAATGAAATTTGTGCATAATTTGCAATTTCTTGTGAGCATAAAATTATTCTTGAGATTTCTTGAGACCATAAGGTTAAGCTCTGTTTTAGCACTTAATCCGAGGAAATATGTAACATAAATTAAGAGTTCATCATAAAAGCCACTCAATCTGACATCATGTATAATTTCCATGGATCCTATCTTGGGATAAAGACAGGATATAATGCCAATAAATAAATAAAAAAAATATTGCACATGGCAGGACATGCAGTGAGTTATGATCTATCTCTAGGGATGTAAGCCTTCACTTTTTTTGTTCTTGTTTGTAAGAATGAAAAAAAAATGTTTTGTTTTGTTTTGTTTTTTTAAATCTCTGCACCAGGTGAGATAACTAGAGGTTTTGTATGTTTTTCAGTGGTATTTTGCATTTCAAGGAGGTTTTTGGGGAAAAGAAATCCCAAGGTGGTGGTGTTTTTTGAGGGTAGTGGATTTGTTTTTTTGTTTTTACAAAAAGCTTATATTTACCAGAAAAGAAAGCAATTTTGCACAAATGAAAAATGTTTTGTGCAAAATATTTAAAAACTAAAAAAAAAAAAAAAAGTGCTGCTGGCCTTTTTTACTGTTGTGTTGACATGAAAAAAATGTTGCACAGTTTAACTCTTTAATGGGTGTTTGATTGTATCTTGAGACACTCCCTCTTGTTGAGAGAGAGAACATTTCAGAATATCATTTACATACCTAGTGGTCTGCACCACCTTTTACAGCTCAGCCCAGTCTACCAACTAAGTACCAACAACTTTTACTCCAGGAAAGCCTTGTCTTGGGCAAGAGAGAGTTTTGCTTTGGATCAGCAAACCTGGAGAAAATGTGCATGGTTGCAACCACTCCCTAACCACTCTGTCTTCCAGTTAGCTATTCCACTCCTTGTCCAAGGAGTTTGAAACCAGAGCTCTAAGCCTGGGGGTAAGGGGAAAGACAAGGAGGAGAAAATAATGTATTAGCCTTAAGATTCATTGCACTGCCAAGTTGCAATTCTAAGGACACTTAATGGAAATTATGCATTATCGAATGGAACTTGGGAGCCTTTTCTTAGGATTCTGTGGAACTTATGTCATATACTTAGAAATAAAACATAGGTTCCATGAAATCCTATGAAGACCACAAAAAAACTGAGGATGCTCAGTTGGTGTGGGATGTAATGTAATTGATTCTTTCAGGAAGGGGATGGGAGGTGAGAATGGGTTGCAGTTCAATATTTATAACCTTGGGTTCCAGGGTTAAAGAAAAACAAGTCTAGAGAGGCTGAATATAATTTAAAGTAGAGCAAATGTAGAGATGAAAGAATGATGGATTCATTCAAGAAAGAACAATATGAAGATCATACTCCAGTGAAAGTGAAGTTGAAGCTGCACTTAAAATATTGGGTGAAATAAATCACCAGAAACAGATGGCATACTAATAGAGCTACTCCAAGCTGTAGAGACAGAATCTACTCTAATTCCAACTAAAATCTGTAATCAAATATGGAAAACAAAACAATGGTCCAAAGACTGGAGACAGTCAATATACATTTCATCTCCCAAGAAAGGGGACACCAGGGACTGCAGTAACCACAGGACTATGCATTAATTTTTCTTGCAATCAAAGTGAGGCTCAAAATTCTGCAACAAATATTTTTTACCATATGCAGAGCAAGAAATGCTGGATATTCAAACTGGATTCAGGAAAGGAATAGGCTTAAGAAATCATATTGTAAACATATATTGGATAATAGAGTGCAACAAAGAATTTCAAAAGAAAATTAGCTACTGTCAAGCAAGACAGAATATGGAAAAACAATGCTTTCCAATTGGCAAGGGGGTCAGGCAAGGCTGCATTTTAACAGCATGAAAATTTGAGGAAGAAACATCAACAGTTTAAGATCTGCAGGTAATACTATACTGCTAGCAGAAAATAGCAATGATTTGGAATGATTACTGACGAACGTCAAGAAAGAAAGAGCAAAGACAGGTTTACAGGTCAACATAAAGGGGAAAATGACCACAGATGATATACTTAACTTTAAAAGAAATGATGAAGACATTGAAATAGTTCAAGATTTTCCATACCTTGACTCAATCATTAATCAGAACAAAGACTGCAGTCAAGAAATGAGAAGACTAGGACTTGGGAGGGTAGCTATGAGGGAAGTAGATAAGAATCTGAAGGGTCAAGATATATAATTAAATACTAAAATTAGGATTATTGATGCCCTTGTGTTTCCCATTTGTTTATATGATTGTGAATGTCTGACAGTGAAGAAAGCTGATAGGAAGAAAATCAACTCATTCAAAATGTGTTACTGTAGAAGAGTTCTATGGTACTGGACTGGTAGAAAGACAAATGAATGGGTCCTAGAATAAACCAAGCTTCAGTGATCCCTAGAAGCCAAGAGGACTAGATCGAGACTGTCATATTTTGTCCATATCATGACAAGACATGCCTCAATAGAAAAGGCAATAATGCTTGGTAAAGTACAAGGCAGTAGGAAAACAAGAAGATCACATTCTAGATTAATACACTCAACCAAGGAAGCCATTGCCCTGGTTCTGCAAGACCTGAGCTGAGTTATTGATGACAGATTGACTTGGTGATCTCTCATTCATAGTGTTGCCATAAATGAAAGTCAGCTTGATGGCAACAACAAATGTGAAATGTATGTGAGTATAGATTTGTGTGTGGTATCACTTTAAGCCAGGGGTTCCCAAACTACGGCCCGCAGGCCGAACCTGGCCCATTGAGGCCTTTCAACCGGCCAGTGGCTGGTCCTGCCGCCACCTTTCTCGCGCACGCCCGTGTGTTACTGTGCTGCCATTTTTAGTTCCAAAATGGCGCCTGGCGTCGTGCGCATGTGTGCACGACACCAGGTGCCATTTGGAACAAAAATTGGCAGCCGCAGTCGCATGCACATGCGCATGACTCCGGGCGCCATTTTGGAACAAAAAATGTGTGTATGCGTGTGCGATGCCGGATGCCATTTTGGAACAAAAAATATGCACATGCGCATGCGACGCCAGATGCCACTTTAGAACAAAAAATGGCAGCCGCAGTCACGCAAGCATGCGCACGTTGTGCACATGACTCTGGCCGCCATTTATTTTTACTTCGGCCTTCCAATGAGCTGGGGGACAGCGAACCGGCCCCCGGCACAAAAAGTTTGGGGACCCCTGCTTTAAGCTAATACCTAATTTTTGTTTCTTTTTTCTATTTTTAGAATTTCATCTCCACTCTAAAACTAGTACTCTTTTTTTCTATAGCACTGTGAGGCCAACAATTGCCAGTATCTCCTAATTTGTTTTCTGTTTAAACAAGAATCACTTATTTATTCCTTTAACTGAGCTCATGTGTGCTCTATCCACGGACCAATTCAGTTCATATCAACAAGCACCTCTCACTGCTTTGAGAGACAGACATGCCATACTTTTGTAAGAAAAGAAGTTAATTTCAGCTGCCTGGTAGATGGGACCAGTAGAGTTGCAGCTGCACATCCTGGCAGAGGATCCTCACGTTTATTATACTTTAGGGGAAGAGAAGCTTTGTCTATACAGATGTTTTGGACCACAGTTTCATAATCTCTTGCCAATAGCTCTTTGGGCTGAGGATTCTGTGAACCGACATCCAAAACATCTGGAGAGTCAAAGCTCCCTATGAAGAAGGCACTGGGCAGACTTATCTTGAAGGCAGTCAATTGCAGCTCTTTGTGGCTTTGAAGGGGTGTGTGTGGTTGAAAAGAATGGTAAAAAAACAGAGGTGTGTCTTTGTTAGAAGCCAGATAGGAAGCAGGTAAGAAAAAGATGACATAGATGGCATTTGTCTTTGAGAGAGATAGCATGTGGATTCTGAAAGAGAGAAGAGTTTTCCGAAAAAGAGTCTGGATTGAAGAGAGACAGACTACCCAGTCAGAAGGAAAAAATGTCTCTGAGTTTTGGGAAGCATAAAAGAACAGAAGATTCAAAAGTTCATATATTGTCCTACTGTATTCCAATAAATGTATGCAGGTTGAGTCTCCATCATCCAAAATGTTTGGGACCAGAAGTGTTTTGGATTTTGGAATTTTTTTTTAGAATTGGAATATTTGCATATACATAATGCAATAGCATGGAGATGTGACCCAAGCCTAAACATGAAATTTATTTATGCCTTGTCTACACCTTTTGCACATAGCATGAATGTAATTTTATACACAATGTTGTAAATAATTTTGTGCATGAAACAAACTTTGTCTACATTGAACCATCCAAAAGCAAAGGTGTCACTGTTTCAGCCATCCATGTGGACAATTTTGGATTTTTTGGAATATTCTGGAATTTAGAATTCCGGATAAAGGAGATTCAACCTTTACTTATTATTGTTGCTTTTATAGCTGCTTCTGACTATCTCTATCAAGATTTATAAGGATTCAGGCCACACATACTAATATAAACCTACCACAGGAGCACAGCCACAGCCCAAGTACCTAATCCAGTAATAGATTAAGGGGGTGAGGAAGACAAGGGCAGGGTGAGCAGCAGGCTCCCAAGGTAAAGGAGTCCGTCACACTCCCCAACTCCTACTATATATAATGGGTGTGATCCAGTCTGTCAGTGCAAAATCCTACACTTATTTATTTAGATATAAGCACCATTGAATCTACTGCCCCCTAAAAGAATAGTTTGGATATCAGCCATGATTGTGCCTAAATTACTACTTAAATAAATGTCACCTTACTCATGAGTAGCTAATCTCCTTGATTTCAGTGGTTCTACTCTAAGCATGATGAAGTCTGGATCCAGGCCAATATACTTTATTTGAATGGCTTGCAAAATTCTTTTTTTAAAAAAGCTTGACAAAGGATGATTGTTTTTTTTTCACCAACACAAAACAATTTATTGCATCCTTGATGCAGAGACGATATATACGATAGAAATATAAAGAATGTTCTAAATTTTCTCATCACTAGTAAGAAAAGGTGTTCCAGCTCTTTGAGAAACTCCAACAAAAACACTGGCAATTGTTACAAGATTGTTTTGTCTCTGCATGGGATTGAAGCATGCCTTGTATGCAGCAGCAGTAGCAAAACTGGTTGTATTTTGTGCCATAAAGAAGTGTTATTCTGTACAACAGCATTATATTTTGCAGAATGTATTAGTATATAGTAAATATGTATTCGGAAGGAGCCAATCACTTTGGTTTTGAATAACCAAAATTTGTATATTTTTTTTAAGGAATATAAAGAACTTTATAGGGATGCAGCGGCTCAAGTGGTTAAGATGCTGACTCTGTTGATTGCAAGATCGGCAGGTTGGCAGTTCAAGGCCTGGGTGCTGCATGATGGGGTGAGCTCCTGTCACTAATCCCAGTTTCTGTCAACCTAGCAGTTGAAAAGCATGCAAATGCAAGTAGATAAATAGGTACCACTTTGGTGGGAAGGTAAGCAGCATTCTGTGCAGTGATGCTGGCCACATGATCACAGAGTAGTCTCTGACAATGCTGGCTCTTCAACTTAGTAATGGAGATGAGCACCGCCCCCTATGGTCAGACAAGACTTGACAACTTTGTCAACAGGGAATACCGTTACCTTTACCTTTTAATGAACTTTAGCTTTTTTAAAAAAAAGCAATTGTGTGACAGAATTGTGCATCTGGGCCTGGAAAGCTTAACTTTTAAAAGTTTAGGTTTCATCCCCTGTGTATTCAATTATGTTATTTTGTAGCCTAGTGGTTGTGGGTGGGGGGAGAAAAAGATTTAAAATATGAAATATTTAAATAATAAGACTTAAAATATTTGGATGCAGGCTATGGTTTGCATGGATTGAATTTTCAGGGTTGAGCTGTATGTGTGAAGGACCCCTGGTGGCACAATGGTTAAATGCGGGTACTGCAGCCACTCAGTCGCAGCCACAAGGTTGTGAGTTCGATTCCAGCCAGCGGCTCCAGGGTCAACTCAGCCTGGCATCCTTCCAAGGTCACTAAAATGAGTACCTGGCTTGTTGGGGGCAATTAGCTTACTTACTTACTTACTTGTAAACTGCTTAGAGACTGCTTAGTTCAGTATGAAGTGGTATAGAAATGTAGCTGCTATTGCTACTGCAATGTGTGAAGACTTCCACACAGCCCTGGACCCACATACAAGGTCCCAGCCTTCATGGAAGGAACCATTCCTTTGAGTACCTGTGCAAAGCCCCCATCCCATCAGATCTTTCATTTACTATGATAAGCAAAGATTTCCTCTTCAGGCATTACATTCAGAATTTAAAGAGTAAGTATTAATATTTGCATCTTCAGTATGAAAAAAAAGGTCTTGCACTGAGGAAAAAGAAGAACAGGCTTGAAATTCTTCGTATTTGGGGATTTTGTTGAAAGGGATAGTTTATGCAAAACCACATGTGGTTTTCCTGAGCAGAAAACACATTTTGTGGCACAAGAAGTATTAATGTTCAAAATACACTGATTTGTGCACAAACAGATTGAATTGTACACAGAAAGGATGTGGGAAAATGGCAGGTTGTGTTTTTTTCTGCACAGGAAACTTGTGACTTTTCACAAACTGAATAACTTCTACAGTAGCCCCTCCCAATTAATGGTGGATCCATTCTGAAACACACACCCGCAGTGAAAATGGTGACTTGCTAATATTTGAGCCCCATTGAAAATAATGGTGCATGTGTCCGTAGCACACATGCAGGGCTGTGCGTGGGCGTGCACCACCATTATATTCCTCTCCGCTTGTCCCTCCTGTGAAGAGCAGAACTGTGGACTTCAATTCCATGAACTGGGAGGGACAACTGTATTTGCATAAGCATACAGTATGGCTTGATCCTGATTATCTGAAATGTATTTCCCTATATGAGTCTTTCCAAGTTTTAAGATTTCAAAGCAGAACTCTTTCTCATTCCCAACACCATCATGGGTAGATGATACATAGGAAAATGCCTTCTCAGTGGCTGCTCTCAGGCTGTAGAACTCCTTCCAAGAAGAGAAGAGGTTTTTCCTCTCTCTTTTTAGGATGTAAAACTTCCTCCTCTCTTACTTAAAAATCTTTAAAAACTTTTTACAATTAGCATTCTTTTGGGCTGCCTCCACACTGCAGAAATAATGCAGTTTGACACCATTTTGATTGCCATGGCCCAATGCTATAGAATCCTTGGGATTCTAGTTTGCTGTGGCACCAGAGTTCTCTGTCAGAGAAGGCTAAATGTCCTAGAAAACTACAGTTCCCAAAATTCCATAGTATTGAACCATGACATTTAAAGTGGTGTCAAATTGCATTATTTCTGCAGTGTGGAGGCACTTTAATATGTTGCCTTACTTTTTTTTTTTTAAATCTTCTTAATATGATTTTCTTTAGCTGTATTTTGTTCAAATTTGCATTGTGAGCCATCTTGGGCCCCATATTGGGTGACAAGTAAGATATAAATTAAGTAAAATAAAACACAAATGTATTTCTGTGTGTTGAGTTTCCTGAAATAAAGTTGAAGTACAAATAGTACTTAAAATGGCAAAGAAACCCTTGTATTCTCACAGAATGGAGAGAAATTGCAGAAATTATTCATTCTGCATATGGGGATTCAATACGTGAAGATTAACAGCCCAATATTACATCAGATCAGTGCTGAAAATTAGAAGCCTAGACTACTTTCACATGTGCAAGCCCTGATTCTGGAAACCAACTTTCCCTTTAGCACTGTGCCATAGGACTGGACATGCAAATTTCCAGTTTAAATTATATTTTGCAGGTATTTTAATATAACATTATACTGTATTTATATTGCATTTACCCAAGATAAACCAGCCCTTTGCTCTTGTATAAGTTTGTAAGAAAACTGTATAACAAGTTATTTTCCCCAATAAAAGAAACCACTGATCTCCCCCACCCCCCTCCAGAATCCACACTGACTGAATTTGTGATGGATTGTGATAGTTGATGCCTATGGCTATTTTGAATCACAAATTGTTAGGATCTCACATTTATATTTCCTCAGAGTTAGGTTTTCATTACAGTAAAGGTGGATTTCTTTTTTCTTTTCTTTTTTTTTTTAAAGGTGGATTTCTAAAGGTTGATGTTCCATAAGCTCCTTTCCTCAATATTAGTTTCAGAATTGTGCTGTGATTGATTGCACTTCCATTGAGTGAGTGACAAGCTTGTAAGAAGCATGTCTGTCAGTTAGTTCTAGGATGTTGGGTTTTTTTTCCCCCATGTGAGTGATTCCATGTTTTACTGTATGACACTGACAAGCTTCCAGGAAGACTAATTCTTCTCCATCCCCAACCCACATTTATTAAATGAGAATAAACCTAAGAATAAGTAATTGTATTGTTTTAAGAATAAGTAATTGTATTGTTTTTAAATTGTGTTGTTTCAAATCTGCTGTTTGCCGCCTTGAGTCCCTATATTGGGAGGAAGGTGGGATATAAAATAATAATAATAATAATAATAATAATAATAACAACTTCCACAGTGCATCTACACTGTAACAATAATGTAATTTGACACCACTTTAAGTGCTTCAGCACCATCCTGTGGAATCCTAGGGTTCGTAGTTTTACAGAGGACGTTACCACACTTGCAGCAAGAGAGCGGCGAGAAAGCTGGTCGGAATCATTTCGGAACCATTTTGGGCTCATTCCGGAATGTGCCCGGCAAGCGGAACACATTACCACACTAGAATGGAATCAGTGAGGAATGTGAGATTCCGGAATGGTTCCGCTCCGGGGGCTCGGAACTCCTGTTCACACACAAGTTGAAAGATCCCTACCTCGATCTGGCAAGGATGTTCATGCACATGCGCAGACAGGGCAAGGCAAGGGGTCCAGGAGGGGATCCCTCTCTGGCGCTGGCAAAGCAAAGCAAGGCAAGGGGTCCAGGAGGGGATCCCTCCCTGGCGCTGGCAAAGAAGGGCAAGGCAAGGGGTCCAGGAGGGGATCCCTCCCTGGCACTGGCAAAGAAGGGCAAGGCAAGGGGTCCAGGAGGGGATCCCTCTCTGGCGCTGGCAAAGCAAAGCAAGGCAAGGGGTCCAGGAGGGGATCCCTCCCTGGCACTGGCAAAGAAGGGCAAGGCAAGGGGTCCAGGAGGGGATCCCTCTCTGGCGCTGGCAAAGCAAGGCAAGGCAAGGGATCCAGGAGGGGATCCCTCCCTGGCGCTGGCAAAGAAGGGCAAGGCAAGGGGTCCAGGAGGGGATCCCTCTCTTCTGGCGCTGGCAAAGCAAAGCAAGGCAAGGGGTCCAGGAGGGAGGTCCCTCTCTGGTGCTGGCAAAGCAAGGCAAGGCAAGGCAGTGGACGTTACCACAAGTTCCCGGCTGCGCTCCAGCTCCAGGTGTGCTGGTGGGGAAGGTGTTGGTCCCCCGGCAGCCCCAGCGCCTCCGCCTCTGCTCCCACTTGGGGAATACCGCAAGGAACCATCGGCCGTAAAACAAGGCAATGCGGAATGACAAGGATCTCGTGTTTATACCTATGCCGAGATCAGCGTCATTCCGGTATAGTGCCGACCGCTCAGGTGTATTCCTTAAAATTCTCGGAAGTCAAAAGGACTGAAACGAAGCTGAAATGACGCCGAGACGAGGTAGGGAAGGGCGGGGTTTGCTGTGACATCGTGTGAACACACGGAAAAAAAGTCTGAAACGAGGCTGAAACGAGGCTGAAGTGAGGCTGAAATGACGCTGCTGTAGGGCCAGTGTGGTAACGTCCAGGGTCTTGAGCCTTCTCTGCTGGCACCTCACAAAACTACAAATCCTAGGATTCCATAGGATTGAACCATGACGGTTAAAGTACTGTCAAATTGCCTTATTTCTACAGTGCCAATGCCCCCAACCCAGATAGGTAGCTATTAGAACAAAAACAACAAAATGTCTTTAATGCCTGAAAGGCTAACAAGTAAATTATGGTATGCATTTTCATAATTTAATGTTTCATTATGTGAGATGGCCATGTTGCTACCTTACACACAAGAGCAACATGTTACTCATCCAAAGGGTCTAATCCGTAGATTGAAGCACCACATGCATAGGTGTGTGAAAGTGGTCAGAGAATAATAGTTTATTTGTTCATATGTTTCCTGATTTCCTCCCCCAGCCCTCAATGTGGCTTAAATAAATAATACAGATAGGGATGATGATGATGATGATGATGATGATGATGATGATGAATACAGATAGGGATGATGATGATGATGATTTCTTACTTGCCTCTCTCTGTGGCTCAAGACAGGGAGCAACAGATTAAACTACATCAGCAAATAGACATGTAACACAGTTAAAAACATGAACACAAATTAAAAATACGTAACCAGGAAAAAGAGCATAACATCAGTTTAAAAAGCATACATATTAAAAACAATCAATTCATAATTTGAAAACTTGTAATTTAAAATCCATCTGGATAGGCCTGCTGAAAGAGATTGGTGTTTCGTACTGTTTTCAACACAGTGTATTATCTGTTAGCTTTCTTTTGTCAGATCCTTTCACAATTTGGGGGCGGCTAATGAAAAAGTCATCTGGTTAACAGTTTCCAGTGTAGTCTTGGCTGACTGAAGTAAATGGTCCCAGAAAACCTGAGGGTAGGTTATATAGGAGAAGGTGATTCCATAGATAACTGTACCCAATGGTAACAACTAATATGTGTACCTTGCCCAGAAACTAATTGACAGCCAGTGATATGATTTTAATATAAGAGCAATATGAACACTCCTAGATACACCAGTAACCAATCTGGCTGCCATATTTGGCACTAATTGAAGTGTCCAAACTTGGTACAGTGGTAGTCCAAAGTGCAGCGCATTTCAGAAGTCCAGTCTTAAAGTTATCCATATGTGCTCTACCATCTTTAGGAAGTCCAGCTCTAGAAAGGATGCAGCTGGCGTATCAGTCAAAACTGATAATAAGCTGTCCTGTTTATCATGCCTATCTATTCGTATTTGGAGCAGTGGATCCAGAAACACCCCCTGTCTGGAAGAGGTCCTCACATTCTTTCAGGAGGAGTGTAACCCCATCCAAGAGTTGTTGATGCACCTCCAACCATAGATTAGGGTTCAGGAACAGTAAGCACCTCTACATTGCCTGGATTCAGTTTCAGTTCTTTCCCATCTTATCTTATCCAACTGTGATGATCTGGGACCAAGCAGCCAATCCAGCAGCCCTGTCTTTGACTCTTTGCCCTCAGCAGATCATTGATTTTCCTGTCTCTTCGACTACCTTTCCCTACTCCTGCCTAGCTGAAGGATACCCCTTGAGACCATCTAGTCAGCTGCCACCACCTAGTGAATTACCATGGATCCCTGAGCACACACTAGGACTTGCTAGGGATTTGTAATTCTTATTCGTATTGACTTAATTAAACTGCAACTGAGCCAAGGCACATGAAAAGAGTGTGATAAAAGCCAGGTGCTTTTAAAAGAAAGTGTTTATTCTAACTAAAGGAATTTTAGAGCAACAATATCATTTACATGTGAGACCTTCTTGTCTCACAAGCAGAGAAGTGTATTTACAGAGATTTAGAAAGTATTGAATACAGCCATTTCATTCAAGCTGGTAAAATTACAAAAGGCCCAGTCACAATAACTAACTAACATACACTTACCTACTTACAAGTTCAGATGGGCTTTGTAGTCCTGGATGTTTCTGGATTCTAGGAGCTCAGCCTCCATGGCTGGCTTGACTAGCATCCCTTAGGCCTGCCCCCTAAGTCCACAGAGTCCCAACAGCTGGGTAAATAAAGGAGAGAATTGACTGCACGGTCTCCAGAGAGGCTTGTTAAAACCTCTGATTGGGACCACCTCAAAGTTCCTGGGTCTGCTCCACTGATTGGCCAGTTGAGCATTACATCAGTCACCTTTCATTAGAATATGATGTCAACCTTCAATAGCATGCACCTCCCACCAGCCATTAACCCTTTGCTGTCTGGAAGAGGTCCTCACATGAATGAGGAGGGGCTCCTCAGTCACAACACCAACCCATTACTTCCTCCATCTACTCAGAGGAGACACACTATCCTTATGTGATATTATTTTTGAAGACGTGCAAAAGGATATCATTGTCATATTAATAACACGCTGCCCCATGCCTCTAGATCAGGGGTAGGCAAGCTTTTTGAGCCAGGCCGGTCCCCCAAAGTTGTCCCTTCTGGCGGGCTGAGGGGGGGGAATGGTGGAGTGTGTGCTCATGCGCGCGTGCACAACCCCCACCACTGTGCGCGACCCCCCCCCGCACACGCTTCCGCCGCCACACACACTGCTGCCGCCACCTCCGCGCATGCCGCGGCCACCATTTTGTTTCCCAAAATGGCGGCCGCAACTCGTTTGCGCATGCGCAGTACTCCTGCGCATGCGCAAACGTGTCACAGCCACCATTTTGGGAATCAAAATGGCGGGTGCGGCACGTGCGGCCGCCAAAACACGCGGCGGTGGGTGCCGGCCCCTGCTCTAGATGATCTCTCCTGTAGTGTTATGTAGATGTTAAACAGCATTGGAGAGAGAATGGTAAGAAGAGGGACAGTGAGTGCATACCCTCCAGCATTCACAGATGAAAACTGACATGCATGTAGCCAGTGAAGATCAGAGTGTAGTCAAGATGGGAAATGAAGAACACACAAGCTAGCAGAGGGTGTAGCAGTTTACTTTTACCTGGACCTATTGGAAAGGGCAAGGTTGCATTCCCTCCTCTCTTCTTCCTGCTGCAGAGTTGGTTGAGTTGCCACAAACTGAGTTTGTAGCAAACAAAGTAAGCTGACAAGAAAGAGAGAAAGTAGGAGGAGGAGAGACAGACTGGGACCTTTTAAAAGCAACCAATAAAATGGAATAGAGAATCATGTGAGACTGTCTCTCATTTAACTTTGGATATTTGGAGTATACGTGACTGGAACTCTTTGGTTTATATTTATGAGAATTATTGGAGTTCTGTCTTTATTTGCATTTGGTCATCCTAAGTGAGGGCCTTTGCAGACTGCCAGAAATAGTGCAAATTGAGTTCACTTTAAGGGTTAGGGTTAGTGCCAGGGAGTCATGGGAATTGTTTTTTTTCTGAGACATTGAGCCTTCTCTGTCAGAGAGCTCTGGTGCCACAATACAATACAGTTCCCATGATTCCCTAACCCTAACCCTAACCCTTAAAGTGGACTCAATTTGCACTATTTCTGGCAGTCTGCAAAGGCCCTAAGAGGCTATGCAGACGGGCGGCTCTGGGCTGCCCCTGCTAGCCATGGAAAGGGGCCATGGCAACCGCATGCCGTGGCCCCGATTCTCCCTTTTGCTGCCCCTGAAAGAGTGGCAAAATTCCGTTCCTTTCAAGGGTGGCAAAAAGCCACCCTAAGAGCCAGCACATGGCTCTTTAGCACCCTTTCCGGCACAGCGCATCAAAACGCTGCACTGGAAGGGTGTCCTGATGCCGTGCGCCATGCATAATGGCATGCAGTGTCAGTACAGCATCAGCGTGGGGTAGGGGCGGCCGGTGTGTGGCTGCCCCACCCCATCTCTGCCTCCAGGCCAGCCCTTTGGACTGATCTGCAGAGGCCCTAAGATCGTAGTTCCCACCTTAGTAGTTGGAATTAAATTTACAGGGTAGGTGATCCTTGATTAAGATAATATTAGATTCTGATAGACTCCCATTTAGTCCCAGTATTTTTGTAAAGTAAAATAAAAATTAGATAATTGATAATTGCAGAAATCATTATCAATAGATTAATTCCTTTTGTGAATTCCATAGGAAGTGAAGTACGTTTCCTTATTACTATGTTGTAGATGTGCAGTTTCGTTCTGTTGCACTTTTATTGCTGCCTGATGTTATTTTATCTCACACTCTATTTTTAATTTGAATTTTACCTCTCAGATTTTATTTCATTTATGGCGATACTCTTGGGTGCCTTGTTTTATGATGACATTTTTGATGGTATTTTAAAAATTCTTTATCCTCCCACACACTTTTTATGCAGAAGGTACAGTTTATAATTGAATTAAATAAATACATAAGTTATTTATTTGGGGATTTTAATGACAGTGTTTTAAGTAACTGGGCATCTTTCTTGTCACAGCTGTTAAGGCCCTTTTGTTCAAGATGATCTCCAGTACAAATTTTGTATTTGATTATCCACCATGGATTTTGCAGCATGGGAGTAAATATTGGAGAAATGAAAATGTTTTGGGATATGTTATATTGACGATGCACATCTATAAGACAATATTGGGTTATGTTCAGTATGGATTAAAAAAAATGCATGAATCTTTTTTTTTTTCCTGAGATCATCCAGTTTTTAGTCTATGAACCCATTAACAAAATGTATCTTTTAGTTTCCTGTTGCTGGAAATTGAGGATGCCATGACCTAAATACCATTAGACTTGGTAAAGCAGATCCATTGAATCAATTGGATTTACCTATGCGTTGACTTAGCATTCAACAATTTATTGAATGGTTCTATTCTAATTGGGACTAACAGGATTTCAACCCATGTGTATCACTTTCAATCTCTGTTTCCCATAAACATGCTTTAGTGAATGGAGAAAGTTCATATATTAAGAAAAACATGTTAGCAAAATGCATATATTAGCAAGAATGTGTAACAAAAGCAGACATTAATATCTATGCAAGAAAACCAAAGAAAAAAGAGGGGAACTTCTCAGATTGTAACAGTACTTGGATGGGATGACTATGCTAGAAGGATTCAGAAGAACACAATGAAAACAAAGCTGACAGATTTTTGACACCCCTGTGCACAGCTGGTGTGCAAAATCTGCCCCAAAGCATTAAGCAAGGAGGTTGTTGCAGGTAGATGTCATCCAAGAAGGGAACACTTAAAGCAGTTTCATCACAGCTGTAGCCTTAGGCTGACTTAACTGAATATGCCATGTGTAAACACCTTTATGTTTAATGAGACAGCTGGAAAGCAACAATTTTCCTTTAAATGCTCAAGGTACAAGTTAGGTTGATTGAGGTGGGCAGTAGACACAAAGAATATCAGAGCTTATGAAAAATATTTGGAGAATGCTATGTGATTAGTTACATGTCAGGCAGTTAAGTCTTGGGGAATATTACAGCTGCCATGTGCATCTTGATGGTGAAGATTGTCCAACATGTTGCTGGCTTTATAATAACTATTTGTTTTTCCTGGGGACTGCTGTTTTAAAGCCTGCTGTTTGTTAGAATAAGCACAATTCAACTGTATGTTAAGAACCTGTCATTAACATCAGAAAGTGCATGTTACTTGAGTCAAGCACGAAGTGATATCCTGTAAGGAATGTCTTTACTGCATGTCCCCCACTGAATGTTTGATTTGTGGAATGCTGCTTGGAGAGAGAAATGGTGGTGGGATTGGGGGGAGAATACAGAACCAGTGGTGTTTAGTGCCTACAGCAGATATAGTTTCAAATCCCACTATGCCACAAAGCTCACTGCATGATGCCTAAATAGGTTCATGAAGCTGGAGTGAGAATAAAAGGGGGATGAGTAGAACTATGTCTCCTGCCTGGAGCTCCTTGGAAGAAAAAATGCAGTATATATGTGATTAATAAATACAATGTTGTTTCATTGTAAGGGTTGGTCTGGGAGGAAATTCTATAATTATTGAGAGTTTATCAAGAATTCTTCAGATTGTCTTTTGACAAGCAAGAGGTCCTGAAAGGATCTTTTGTCAACCCCTACATACATTCTTCTCTGTCAGACCTTGGAAAACTGGCCATATTGGCTAGGGGCACTGGGAATTATGATCTAAAACAAAATATTCCCAAGCTCTGCCCACAGCAATGCCTATGATACGATATGATATTTGAGATGTTCACAGTGAATTCAGTGTGCTGATGAGATCCAAGAGAAATGCTTAGTGTCTTGTGTAAGCTGAAGAAGTGGCCAAGGATGTATACTTTTCTGTAGTCTGCCAGAATTCTCAGAGGGAGTTTATGAGTTGTCAAATTGATCCAGAAAGCATTCTCCAAATGTAGGAAGCTTGAAAACTACTAGAGAAAGATTCCTGTGCTTTTTTCATTAGAGTGACTACTGAAGCATCACTGAGATAAGAAGACAAAAGATGACAAAAACTTGTATCCAAAATTGCAGATCCTAATATATATGTGGAGATGAAGTTTCAGTTGTGTGTGTCTGTGTGCATGTGCATGCACATACATGCCTTTAAGTTACCTTTAAAGTATAGCAACCCCATGAATTTCATAGGAGTTTCTTAGGTAGTTTTGTCATTGCCTTCCTCTGAAATATAGCCTAAAACAGGTGTCAGCAAGTTCCCCTTACCTGGGGCCGGTCCGGGGATCCCCGGGTCTTCTGCGGGCCTATGGTGGTGGTGGGGAAATGGCGGTGCGCATGGCTGCCGCCACCGATGATGACAACCCCTGCCATCACCGCACACGCTGCCGTGCGCGTTGTGGCCACCATTTTGTTTTCCAGAATGGCAGCCGCAACTCATTTGCGCATGCGCAGTACTCCTGTGCATGTGCGAACAAGCCGCGGCTGCCAGTTTGTGCATCTTTTGTTTTCCAAAATGGCAGCTGCAGCTCATTTGTGCATGTGCAGGAGTACTGCGCATGCACAAACGAGTCACGGCCGCCATTTTGGAAAACAAAATGGCGGCCACGGCGCACGTGGCAGTGGTGCAGCAGTAGCGCACATGGCGGGGGCAGCGGGGGTGGTCCAAAGGCCTTGGGGGGGCGGCCCCGGCCCACGGCCCATAGGTTGCTGACCTCTGGCCTAAAACATCTGGTATTCCTTGATAGTTCCTCTTTCAATTACTAAACATACTTGAACCAACTTAGTCTCAGACAACATCTGTTGTCTGTGGTATTTAGGATGGCTTCTGACATAATTTTGTTGGATTTCTCAGTCATAGTTCAACAACATTCTAAGGCCCACACAATTCCTGCTCCTCCTGTAGTGGGAACAAATGTGACTAAAGACCAATGCAGACTGGCACAAAGGGCTGGCCTGGGGGTGGAGGTGGATTAGGGCAACCGCGTGCTGGCTGCCCCAACTCCACCCTGGCCCTGTGCTGACACTGTGTTCCCGTTTGCACAGCATGTGGCATCAACATACTCTTGGCACAGCGTGTGCACACACTTCACCAAAAGGGCACAAAAAAGCCACTGCTGTAGCTGAAAGGGTGCCCTTTTGCCACCCCCCCCCAAAGGAGCTGCATTTTGCCACTCTTTGACAGGAAGCAAAAAGGGGGATCAGGGCCACAGCGTGTGGTTGCCGCAGCCCCGATCTGCTGCCCCAGGGGAGGTTCTGTGCCACCCCTTTCAGGCCATCTGTATCAGCCCTAAGTGATCAGGTACTCTCTACCCTTTTTGCTTTCTTTTGGCTAAATGTCAATGTATGGCTCAACCCTACCCACAACCATACTTCAAGTAGACTCTTTCAAACAGTGAACCTTCCCCAGTGGACACATGGCCACCCTGTTCCTCACACTGCACTTTTTATTACATATTTTGTTGTATAATCACTGATTATGGCACTGCTGGAGATATTGAGAGGAATCACTGAAGATATGATAGTGGCACTGCTTTTCTGGCTGAGAACTCTACACTCACAAAGCCAGGACTCCATAGGATGAAATCATCACAGCTAAAGTGGAATCATAGCACTATAACTGTGCAGTGAGAAAAGGTTTGATTTCTCATTTGTTTTCTAGTGCTACTGACTAAACATTTCCCTATCTGTTGTGATGAGTCCAGGATTAAGAGACAGCAGTTGGGAAAAGAGTAAACAAGAAGACTAGAGAAAAACTAGTTAAATTGGCTTGTGTGGCTGTCTGTCTTTTAAATTAGTTTTGTTTCCTTTTTTGTTGTTGTTTAAGATTCTTCTCCCAACACCACCATTGCCTTTTGTAAACTATTTTGGAATTTGTTTTAAGAAACACCAGACAGACAGACAGACACATTTTCATTGCAACAGGAGTCCTTCTAAGCTTGGGCAGGTTGATTTTTATTCACCACCAGCAGCTCTTGACCCTCAGATAAAGTGACAGAGATTTCAAGTCAGAGCAAAGCTTGGAAAAGTTATATTTTCTGGGTAGGGGAATCACCCAGTTGATGCTGGAGTTTTGTCCTGAAATGTAATTTTCCCTCGCTCTGATCTAATCTCACACTTCTCATTTTAGAAATTAACTGCTGCAGCCATTCTACATATAAGGCCAGTATAAGGAATTACAGTGTATAAATAAAAGACTGATTCAGGAAGCCAAGGAGAAAGCAGAGCAATGACAATATGATACTTTTGTTTGATGGTTTTGACCTTAGATTTTTCTGAACACGCTCCCTGTTGGCCTTAGGATCCTGGGATCTGCCCCTTCCAGGCTGTCATGTCTATTAAAATGCTGGTCTGTCTCTGTTTTTGCTTGACGAAATTGTAAATTGCACTTTCTTCGTGTCTAGATCTCATTAAATTCAGTGCAGTTGTAGAAGATATCAATAATGCAATAAAATTGAGAGGAACAGTATTTATTGACCCACATGACAATATGATAGTTTCAAATCCATGAACAAATAGAAAGATTTTAATCTGGGGTCCTCAGAAGGACATTCCAATGTTGGGGTATCACCACACAGAAGACCTCAATTGTCCATGTGGACCTGCCTGAGTCAAACCATTGGATAGTTTTGCTAAGTATTGCCTTCTCTAACTGGCAGCAGCTGTCCAGGATCTCAGGCAGATAAAGGCTTTTCCCATCATCTCCTATCTGATTCTTCCAACTGAAGCTGCCAGAAATTATGCCTAGGAATCTGGGATCTTGTACTGTAAAGCACATGCTTTGATACCCTGCTGTACCTTTTCTGGACTGAACATTTCTCAGAAGATGTAAGAAAGAGGGGAGGGAGATAAGGAGGGATGGAGAGAGCACTATATTGCCATTTGGGCCTAGAATTAGGAAGGTGATTGTGTTTAACCTTGAGATTTTAATCTTTCTGTTGAAGACATGGGAGCCATTGCCCACTGTCCTATATATCATTTTCTCCCTTGACAAGAGTGGAAAAGGCAAGGAATGTTAACATGCCTGTGATTCTTCTTCTGTACAAAATGACTCTATCTATTGTAGATAATAGTTCACCTTGTTTGTTTCATTTTATCTCAATTAAAATTGTGGGACACTCACACACACACACACACAATTTCTCTCACCATTAAACTCCTGAGTGAGTTCTTCCTATGGTTGTAACACAAATACACTTCATTTTCCTCAAGGCCACTGATAGTTTTATCCACTAAATGTCCAATTTCCCACTCCTAAGATAAAACTTCATTTGTTCAAGACTTTCTCCCTTCTGTAACAGGGAAAGGAACAACCTTAAATTTGTTTGGCCAAAGTTGCCTTGCTAATGAAGCAGATACAGAATATACAACATGGCAGAGTTTCAGTGAAGATGGCACTTAATCTATAGGATGAAAAATATGTCATGGTTATGATGACACAGCCCAAACAAACATTAGTCAATAAATGTGAATGTGTTAGTGGAAATCATTACAAGTAGAATGATTGCTTAAATACAGAAGGGTAAAAGTCAGTAATTATTAACTGAGAATCATTTGCCAGCTTGCCAAGATACAAACCTGTGAATATTTATTATAGGAGAGGAAAATCAATATCTTCTTAACAGAAGCTCGTTCAATTTAGACTTTGCTGAAGTTTGTCAAACTTATCATGGCCGAAAGCTAGTCCATGTTAACTCTTTCTTCCAAATTTTATTATTTTTTCATCAGAGTTAAAGCTAATTTTCCACTATCTCTGCCAAGCTGTGAAGAACAGAGATAGCCCTTATTTGGTGGGTTGGATCCAGAATAAAGTAATAATACTTTAGTAGTACTAATCAATGGAGCAAATTAGTCATGATTAACAAGTTCCATTGGTTTCAATAACACTTAAAACATTAACTTACTCTGAATATGGGGGAGGGGGGGTTGGGAGGGAGGAACAAAAATTATTCCACAACATCACTGAACATGTAACAACTCTGTGTTTAATCTAAATTCTACAGGAGTTGACCAAGTCCTTGGTCCCCAAAACAAATTCAGCACTTTGGATTGCTCCTTTAAAGTCCAAACCAAAACCCAGAGAAGATTCATTGCCACATTGACATCAGAGTCATCATCTTCCCCGGTAGGATGTTCAGAATACTGGAATGTCCCCAGATAATTAAAAAAAACAACATCTCATTCGAACTCAGCAGATTACATATACTTCAGAACAGAGCACATTGGAAAACCAGCCAAAGTTTCATTCATTCATTCAGTGGAGCATCCTTACCTCCCTCTTGCACAAGAAAGAAAAAGAAGAAAAAAATAGGTTCCCAGGACAGCTTGTAAAGATGAACAATAAGAGAGGCTTGCAATCTAAAAGACAAAGCGCAAAAGGAAAGAGAATTAGGAAGAAGGAGGGAGACTGTAAATTTAGGCATTAGTTCTTAATTACAAAGTCCCTATGGGAAATTTGTGGAAATTTGGTCACTAAATCAGTCTTGAATTTGATAAGGAGACATTTTCAACATATATTTTAAAATAGGATGAACCACATATGCATGGTATGTGAATGGGAAAACATATAGTTCCCATTTTGTTATACATCAGAAGTGTATGGGGTGGGAGAGGCACAAGAGATGGGAGAAGAAAGGAATGATAGAATAAAAGGGAATGGACCACACCAGCAACTTCAGTATGTGTCCTATTTATTATCCCTGAGAGAACACAGTCTTTGAAAGGTGAAAAAAATTATTGACCACTAAAGGTAAAAGTAAAGCTATTTCCCGTTGACAAGGTTGTCAAGTCGTGTCCGACCCTAGGGGGTGGTGCTCATCTCCGTTACTAAGCCAAAGAGCCAGTGTTTTCAGAGACTACTCTGTGACCATGTGGCCAGCATGATTGCACAGAACACTGTTTACCTTCCCACCAAAGTGGTACCTGTTTATCTACTTGCATTTGCATGCTTTTGAACTGCTAAGTTGGCAGAAGCTGGGACTAGTGACAGGAGTTCACCCCATCATGCAGCACCTGGGCCTTGAACTGCCAACCTGCCGATTTTGCAATCAACAGAGTCAGCGTCTTATACACTTGAACCACTGCATCCCATGGCCACTACCCTTGCTTTAAAAATGGGGGAGCTGTTTTGTTGTGGAATGATGATTTCTTTTTTTTTCTTTTTTCTTTCTTTCTTTCTTTCTTTCTTTCTTTTTTTTTTTT
The DNA here is from genome assembly GCA_026167975.1 of Phrynosoma blainvillii. Taxonomy (NCBI): domain Eukaryota; kingdom Metazoa; phylum Chordata; class Lepidosauria; order Squamata; family Phrynosomatidae; genus Phrynosoma; species Phrynosoma blainvillii. Next base: position 189,963,190 of record JANUYF010000003.1, on the reverse strand, counting down.
TTTTTTTGCCTTACAGAGATGCAAAATGCCCTCATTTTAAAGGGACTTAAGCACTAGGAATAGAAATAATATTTAAAAACATGTGAAAAATAGTCCATATTATTTGAGTTTTAGGAAACTGTGGCAAGGAAAATTCTGGACTAATGAAAATCTTCACAGTTCAAGACTTATTCTGCATGAAATTTGTGTGTACAGAAAATAATATTTCTGCACAAAAATTGATGTTTCCTATTCAAAGAATGCTGTTCTGTGGAAATACCATGTGAAAAGTTTATCAAGAATAAATACTGAACTACAAAAACTGCAGAGCTTTTGAAGACTTTCTTGTAGTGGAAAGAAAATTGCCGAAATTTCTTATTGTTACTTTTAAGAATGAAATTATAAAATAAGTGCATTCCTAATAAGTACCAAAACAAACATGGACAAAATGGGGCTCTTCAGGTATTATTGGACTACATTTTCTAGCAGCCTTGGCCACTGTTGCCATTGGTGAAGTATAACTTCTGGATTACTCTAGTTTGCCCACCCTTGAGCAAGTGATGCAATTCTTTACTAATTTTCATCTCAATGAAAACAGTTGGCAATTTTAGCAATTTTTTTCCTTCTGGGAGAAACTATTTTAAAAAACTAAAGTTTTTGAAGACAATTTGCAACCAGGGACTTATGTGCAAATAAATAATTGCACAGAAAACAAGGGTTTTTTTCACAGAAAATCATTTTTCTGCAGACGTATCTTCTGCACAGAAAGACTGTTTAGAAAAACTGCAAATAAGTCCCTAATTACTACATTTTCTGTTCAAGAAAGAGCTTTCTCTGCACAGAGAATCATATGTCTTAAAAGAAATACTGCTTGCACAGAAAAAGCTGTTTCCTGTTCAGCAAATGTTATTTTCTACTTGAAACGACAACATGTGATAAGTCCTAACCTGTGGAAATTCTCATTAGCCCAGGGCTCTTGTCACCTGGGCTTCTCAATGCTTTTCACCCTTTTTAAAAAATATATTTTTAATATTCTTTCCACCCATAGTTTGGGGTATAATATATATTTCATACAGAGCCAGTATGGTGTAATGATTTGATCATTGGACTACAACTCTGGAGACCAAGGTTCAAAGCCCCATTCAGCCATGAAAACCTACAGGGTAGCCTTGGAAAAGTCACACTTTCTCAGCCTCAGAGAAAGGCAATGGCAAAGCCTCTCTGAACAAACCTTGCCAAGAAAACTCAGTGATAGATTTGCCTTAGGAAATGGCTTGAAGAAATTACTTGAGGACACCTAACAACAACATACTCCATATCTTAAGTTTATTATATGACTTTTAGTACATTAGGGTGTGAAAGGAGCCAAAAACAGGAATGCTGTGCCAAATGGTCATCTTCAAAATCCAGTTTCACTCACCTTACATTCCAGCTTATTTTCATAATATTCAGGATATTGGAAGCAGGACACTAGAATAGGAATTCACTGAAATATGCTAGTAGCTAGCTGTATTAAAGCATAAGTAATTCTGTTATATGGTTCCAAAGCAACCCACCACATATCACACTGCCTCAGGAAAAAAAGGCTTGATATGTCTTGAAATTCTCTCATTGTCAGGTAGTTTCAAAGCCATGAAGGAACTGTGAGCAACGCTGTTTATTTCTTGCCAACTAGTGCATTAGATGTACTTTTGTCTCATTGGTATTCAACAGCTTTTCTGCAGATTTATTTCCCCTCTTGTCCCTGTTTAAAGGGGTAGAACAGATATTTATGCTTTTAGCCATGATGATTCTCCTGGAAGCTGTGATTCTCCAATCGGCTTCATAGACTACATGTGACCTTTTTACTTACAGGCAAAATAAATCAAGCACTGGGGGAGCTTTACATTATGCAAGTCTGCTTAAATAGGGAAGATCCCACTTGTAGCTGTGGTTGAAACTCCTGAAAAACATAATACAGAGAACTTGTACAAAGGCAGCAGATGGAACCATTTATCTCTTTTCTGAAAAGAGTGGGATGGTATTTGGCTTCCCTCACTAAGGGTCAATGCAGACCAGCACTATAGGCTGGCCTGGGGGTGGAGTTGGAGTGGAGCAACTGCACACTGGCCACCCTGACTCCACTCTGACAGTGCCCGGATGCCATGTGTACAGCGCACGGCATTAGGACACCCTCATGGCACAGCGAGCATACACGCTACACCAAAAGGATGCAAAAGAGCCAGAGCAGTGGCTCGAAGGGCGGCATTTTGCCACCTCAAAAAAGAGTGGCATTTTGCCACTCTTTTGGGGGTTGCAATAAGGAGGGTTGGGGCCATGTCGTGTGGTTGCCACAGCCCCAATCCGCCACTCCCAGGGGCAGATGAGAGCTGCCCCAAATGGGCCGTCTGCATTGGTCCATAGTTATATAAAGTGATCCTTTCTATTCTTTTTCACTTCAGGTTCTGGGATATGCTGGAGAGTGTAACCAGGAGGGGACTGTTGCACTTATGGTCAGTTTGTGGGCTTACTGCGTGGAAGTGGTTGGCCACTGTTTGAACATAATAGTAGAATGGATAGGCCATTGATCCAATCCAGCAGAGCTTTTCTTACATTCTTATTAGCAGACGCACCACATTTTGCCTGCCTTAGAAGTTTGCTATGACTTAGTCCCCTGCCATCTCATTTTTTTCTCTCTCTCTAAGATCTTTTTTCTCTTCTCTCACCTGCCTATTCACTAAACCAGGGGTAGGCTGCCTCCCCCCGCTGCCCCCGCCACCCACTATGATGAGATTGATTATTGTTGTTATTTGTTCTTGGGGTTTTCTTGGCAAAATCTCCACACTGAGGGAGTGTGCATGCATATATTTTTATTTTTTTAAAAAAATATTTATTTATTTATTTATTTATTTATTTATTTTTGGTGCTTTGGCCCCCCAATTGTCTGAGGAACAGCAACCTGGACCCCGGCTCAAAAAGGTTGCCTACCCCTGCACTAAACCATGTGGTCTACCTCTGTTTTCACCTAAAGGCCCATCCTGGTGTGTTTTTCTTTCCCACTGAGCTCAATGTTTTTTCTCTCCCCATGTCTTTCCCAATTTTGCTTCCCTTTTTGTCTCCTTCACCATGCCTATGGCCTATGATTCTAGAAGTAGAGGATTCTAGAGAAAGAACTGCAGCTTTTTAGTGACTACATATGGCACTGCAGGCAACAAGGACATTTTAATTAACTAAACTTCAATAATTCATTAAAATGTTTTATTTGTACACTGGCCTTAGATTAATTAATTAAAATATTTATATCCCACATTTTATTGCAGGCTCCCAGTGATTTATATTAATTCATTAATATAAAATAACCTTGAGATGCACACTCTAGGGCTCCCTAAATGTCTGTCCCAAGGGTCTAGATTTCATGCTTTTAAAGCTACAGTGGAGGCACAAACACAGATTTTCTTTTTATCATTATTATAGATGCACTTTCAACAATTAGGTTGAACACACATTGTGCTGATCTTTTTCTGATATAGCAGTTTCTTGGGGCTTGTATTCTTGGAGATGGATAAGCAACTTGTAGCTTGTTTCAGTTTGGTTCCACAAATAGATGACCCATATGCTCCATATGCCAAAACTGATTTCTAGGACAATAATAATTTACAACTATATTGCTGTCCTTAGTCCCTCCACATCTTTCCATTCTTCTACTAGGGATAGAGAGAAATCATTTGGCGTGAATGTTAAGAACAACTTACTTAATTTACACTTTAAATAATAATATATAGATTAATTATAATTATATTATAATTGCATTATATTACAGGGAATTTTGTGTACAACAATTTGTAATATAGTGGAAATACACATAAAAATACTTTTTTTGTTTTTGTTTTTTAATTAAAAATGGTGCTGAAATGAGATCTTAAAAGATTGAGCATCATCAAAACTTATAGATTTTGCCAGGTCTTGATTGAAACAACAGCATCATACAGGAGTTGGAATTTCCCCATCACGGTTTTATCAAACATATACAAAATACATCGCGCGCACACACACACACACCTCCCCAGCATGTTCACACTGTCTTTCTAAAATCCATTTAAGAGTTGTTCCCTGCAAAATGAAGTGTGCATTTTACTTATCCTTTGCAAATCTTTTTCACTTTCTAATTTATAACAAAGAAATTTCACATACACACCACAGTAAATGTTTTTGTTTGTTGTTGTTAACTGCCTTCGTGTCAACCCATGACGAATCTGCTGATGAGACATCTCCAGGCCCACCTGTTCTCTACTGATCTGCCCAGCTCCTGCAAACTCATATTCATGGTCTCTTTAATAAAGTCCATCCATCTAGCATGAGGCCTTCCTCTCTTTCTACTTCTACCTTTCCTAACATTATTGTTTTTTCCAAAAGTTCATACATTCTCATGATGTTTCCAAAGTATGACAGTCTAAGTTTTCTCATCTTGGCTCTAGGAATATTTCTGGCTTGATCTGCTCTAGGACCCATTTGTTTGTCTTTTTGGCTATCCACGGAATCCTCAACACTTCTCCAGCACCACATCTCAAATGCACTGATTTTCTTCCTATCATCTTTCTTCACTGTCCAGCAGTCCCCCTTAGTCTTCTTCTGATTTCCTGGCAGCAGTAAGTGTAAATATATTTACTGTAAGTGTAAAATATATTCCTATAAAGGAATGAATCATTTCTGGCCATTCTTTTAACAATGTTTTTGTTAGCAGAATCACAAGTCATACAAAGGCTGGTGAAATGCCTGATAACAAATAAAGGCTGGCACATGCTTTGGTAAAAGGGCAAATATGTTTTGAACCCACAAGAGGAAGACTGCTAGAGAGAAGGTGGAGTGGAAAGCACTCCTCTCCTCTCCTAATCTTTATTCCTCCCCATTTCTCACTTCCCCAGCAGCTTTTCATTTTAAAAAAGTCAACATTACATGTAGTTATACATGACAGATATATAGTAGCTGAGGTAAAACTGGCACAGATGATCCAATGTAGAAATAGCTGGAGAAAATTCAGTGAGCAAATGAGAACAGACAGCTATTGAGAGACCACTGAGGAGAAGGATAAAAACCTCGCCAGTTCCAGTTCGCAGAGCAAGAAGAACATATGTGAGCCTGGGTTCCTTTTGAAGGAGAGATCTCTGGAGGTTTCTATTTTCATAATACTTGGTGTTATGTTAGCCCTGGGTGGGCAACACACTTCATGGGGTGGTTTGTCCCTTGCAACAGAGAATGCCTGTGACTTTAATGGCTGAAAGGAATGGCCTTACATTTTGACCAAATGGCTAAGAGTTTTAATGTTTCTTTACAAAATGCATCATCATCCCGACAAGCAGACCTAGAGTAGCTCACCCTTGTCTTTGCTGGGGGAGGAGGACTGTAAGTCTCCCTGGCAGCCCATTAAGAATGCCCAATGCAGACCCAGTTATCCCCTGAGAGAATGTGCATGCTGATCGTTTACTCATTTTGCTTACTCTGACCATCTTATGGCCAAGCTCCAGATGTCTTCCTAGCCATTAAATATAAAGGTAGGTAATACTTTCAATTCAATTCAATTTCAATTCAGAATTCATAGATTTCTAATCAAATTCACACATAGGAAAAACTGAAAGCTATTTTGTGTGTCTATATGTGTCTATGTGCCTTCAGTTTGCCTTTCAACTTATGGTGACCCTCAGTGGCATCATCTGAGAATGCAGGAAGTATGGACCACACCAGTTGACACCCTGGAGGAGTGGTGGAGCAGATGTTCACCCTTTTTGTCTGCTCAATCATCACGATTTCTCCTTAGGAAACCCTGTGATGGAGGAGCAGGAAAGGCAAACACTTGCCCTTCCCACTGTTCTATCATTAGGCTTTCTCCCTAAGGAGGAAGCCCAGTGATGGAGGAGCAGAGGAGCAAACACACCCCCTCTGTTCCCTCCACTGCCTCACTTGTCCATCCAGGGCAATGCAGTGGCTGGAGGTGGTGGTGGCAGGTGAGTAAGTTAGTGGAAGAGGGTGGAACAGGCCACAGCCACCACTATCCCACCAACAGCCCTTTGCATGGGGTGTCACTGCAAGTAGTGACATTAATAGTGACCCCATTAATTTCATGAGAGGTTTTTAGGCAAGGAATACTCAGCGGTGGTTTTGCCAGGTTCTTTCTCTAAAATACAGCCTATAGCACCTGGTATTCATTGATGGTCTTCCATCCAAGTACTAACCAGAGTGACTCTTCTTAGCTTCCAAGATTATATGGGATCTGGTGCCTTTAGCCTGTATTAATAGAAGCATAGTTTCCAAGTCAAAGAAACTAATAGTCTCACTATATTCTGTACTGGTCAGACCTCATCTAGAGTACTGCATTCAGTTCTGGGTGCCTCATTTTACAAACGATGTAGACAAAGTGGAGCAAATTCAGAGACTGAGAAGAGGTATAGAGAAGGCTGATTTAAAGGTTGATAAGAGGAATAGAGAACAAAACATATGAGGAAAGTTTGAAGAAGGGCTGAAATGATTATACTCTTCAAATAACTCAAGGGTTGTCACAGAGAGGAGGGGGCAGGCTTGTTCACTGAAGCTCTAGAGAGTAAGGGGGGTTGCAGACTGCCAGAAATAGTGCAAACTGAGTCCACTTTTAGGGTTAGGGTTAGTGCTAGGGAATCATGGGAATTGTTGTTTTTTTTTCTGAGACATTGAGCTTTCTCTGTCAGAGAGCTCTGGTGCCACAATAAACTGCAGTTCCCATGATTCCCTAACCCTAACCCTAAAAAATGGACTCAATTTGCACTATTTCTGGCAGTCTGCAACCCCCCCTAAGGAATCATGTGAAGCCCCTTCCAACTCTATCATTCTGTGCTTCTATGGAAGCATCTGTATTTTATAACAACATGGCATCAGGGCCTACTCACTCATCTCAGGATAGGCTTGATCAGGACACCACATCTTGATGTTTGGATCTCCTTACCTGTCAGGTTCAGAAGGGAGGATATCAGGAGTTGGGTGAGCAGTTTTGAATGCAAAAAGTTATAACAGCATAGGCTTCTTTCCAGTGGCTGACTCTTAGTGTTAACCAATCTTCAGCTGTGACCTAAAAGTGAAATTGGTGTTGGTTGCTACAGAATTATTGCATTTCCCCTTGTATAATCATCCCACCAGGTTCTTCCACCAGGTTCTCTTTTCTGTCATGTTTGCACATGCAAGGAAAAAAGCCCATGCAGGCTTGAATTCATTAAAGACTCTTACAAATGCATAACTTAGAGTTATACATTCATGACGTGGTGTTTTTTTCCCCCTTCATGATCCCTACACATTCACTAGTTTATGTGATACATAGGAACCGTGAAAGTCCCTCACTCCCCACTTACTGAGCAGCAACTGCTGTGATTGATGGGGGTCTTTTCCCCTGATGATCTCAGTCCCTTCTTCCTGTCAGCAATCTCCTGCTTCTGTCTGTCGCAACAGAGATTGCACACACAAGGGGGTGGGAAATCAACTGCTTCCTGATTGACAGGGGAACAGACCCCCATGGATCACAGTGGTAGCTGTCCAGTAAGCAGGGATGGGGATGTCAGGCCGGGAGTTATTATGTAGCTATGGAACTAGAGTGGTTGCACAATCATAACTGCCTTAGTAAATTATAGTCACAATTATTTTCTTGTTTGCTGCGAGGTGGTGAGATATTCCCTGTTCATCTCAAGAAAAATGTACATTTGCAGGGATTATTTTTGTGTTAATTGTATAACTTGTACACATAGCACAAATCCCATAACTATAGGCCTAAGCAGACTGCCAGAAATAGTGCACATTAAATTGAGGCACTGCCCTGGCTCAGTGCTAGGGAATCATGGGAATTGTATTTTTTTCTGGGACATTGAGCCTTCTCTGTCAGAGAGCTCTGGTGCCACAATAAATTACAGTTCCCATGATTCCCTAGCACTGAGCAAGGGCAGTGCCTCAATTTAATGTGCTCTGGCAGTCTGCTTAGGCCCTAAGTTACAGCCATTGCTGTCTTGTTGCATGGGCATTAAAAATTAGATAAACCATCTGAATTGTTTATAAGTTTTTGATCAATCAGATGGTTCTTTTGTGCTTTGCATGCATGTATGCATGTGTATGTGTGTGCTTTGCTTCATAATAGAAGATATGCTGGATTTTCACAGATACATTTGTGTACATTGAAGAAACTATGACTGAAGAAAAGTGCTCACTTTCAAGAACTATTAATAATAATAGTTCTTGAAATTTTGTTGAATAAAATAAGGGAGGAAGAAGGAGTAAAAGGAATGAAAATTAAAGGGATGGAATACAAATTACAAGCATTCACAGATGATTTAGGGCCTCAGCAGACGGAGGCCCCGGAGACGCCGCGGGTCGGAGCGCCGCCGGAGTTCAGCCTCCGGACCGCGGCGCTCCTGCGGCGCATCTAAAAGGAGCACCAAATTGGCGCTCCTTTTAGATGTAAGGGAAAGTGCGCCCTAAAAGCGGCGGGCGCACTTTCCCTGGCTCAAACGGCGCAGCGCATGTGGACGCTGCGCCGTGAGGTCATCCCCGGTGCGCCGGCCGTGCGGACGGACGGCGCTTCTGGGGGCGACCTCGGGGAGAGGAAGGGGCGCCGCTCATGTGGCTGCCCCTCCTCTTCCCTGCCCGGAAGACGACTCTTTTAGTCGTCTGCCGAGGCCCTTAGTCCTTATACTAGAAGACCCAAAAGAACAAGTTGAAGGCACTTTTAAAATAATGGAGCAATATGGAAGATTGGCAGGATTTAAAATAAATCGGACTAAGACAGTAATAATGGCTAAAAACATGTCTAGAAAAGAAGAAAAACATTTAGAAGAAGCTACTAAGTGCACAGTCCAGAGCAAAGTTAAGTATTTAGGGATCTGGTTGTCTAAGCGAAATGTTGATTTGTTTGATAACAACTATAAGCAAAAATGGAAAGAAATTAGGAGTGAACTTTTAAAATCAGGGGTAGGCAAACTGTCCCCTTTAAGGGCTGAGGGACTTCAGCTCCCAGAATCCCACACTATTGGCCAACATCCCAGACTATTTGCCAATATGGCTGAGGCTTCTGGAAGCTGAAGTCCCTCAGCCCTTAAAGGGGACAGTTTGCCTACCCCTGATTAAAGGGTCTAAACTTAAACTTACATTATCTGGAAGAGTTGAGGGAATAAAAATGATAATACTTCCAAAAATGAACTTTCTATTGCAGTGTATCCCAATCATACACAATACCAAGCCATTTAAAGAATGTCACAAAGACTTAAGAGAATTCATTTGGAAACCAGGAAGACTGAGACTTAATTGGATGACAATGATGATACATAAGAAGGATGGTGGAAGAGGAGTCCCAGATCTGGAAATATATCACGAGGCAAATGCTCTAAACTGGTTGTTGGATTGGATACAAATTAAAAATTATGAAAATTTTGAATATAGAAGGATTAAACAACCGGTTTAGTTGGCATGGTTATTTATGGTATGATAAAGCATTGATACATAAAGAATTCAAACACCATGTAATAAGAAGGACACTGCTGAATGTTTGGAAAAAAATTAAAGAAAGAACATACCAAAAAAATCCATAATGGGTATCACCTCATGAAGCTTTTTTTGGATGATGGACAGCATTAGACACATGGTTGAGATACAATAACATATTGAAAAAAAATGGAAGGAAGATGGCAACTAAAGTCAATGGAAGAATTAGAGCAACTAGACTCGCAAATACATTAGTTGTTATACACATAATTAAGAGAAAGGTTTAAAATGGACCAGAAACTCGAAGATTTTGAAGGAGAACCCTTGGAATTTGATAAAATTTTAACAAAACCAGAAAAAAAAGAGAATGAATATGCTGTACAAGATGCTTATGGATAGGAAACAGGAAGGAGAAAAAAATTCAAATAATATGATCAAATGGGCAACAGATATAGGAAGGGTTATTGAAATAGAGAGCTGGGAATATGCTAGGAAAAAGAGAGAGAAATTTACTAAATCACAGGACTTGAAAGAAAAAAATCCCCATGCCTCGATCCTGCAGCGCACTTTCGCCACCCCTGAAAGGAGCGCTAAATTAGCGCTCTTCTCACAAGTCAGCAAAAGTGCGCCGCAAAAGGCTGTGGCGCACTTTTGCTGACTTTTCCGCCGTAGCGCGTGGAAAGGCTGTGGTGGAAGGTCCTCCTCAGAGTGCCAGCCGTGCAGAGGGCCGGCTGCTCCGAGGACGACCTCGGGAGGGGGAGGGGGCGCCGAGCATGAGGCTGCCCTTCCCCTTCCCTGCTCCCAAGACGGCCTTTTAAGCCGTTTGCTTAGGCCCTAACAGAGATGAAAGAAATGGACAAATTAACGGCCTTATTAAATCCAAAAGAAAATCAACAAAGATTGGTCACTTATGGAAGAATATGTAAAAATAAGATGGTGTTAAGAAAGCAAATCTGATATGATTATAAAAAAATGAATTATATTATTTACAATTGAAAGTAAGATTAAGTAAGATTACTTGCTTCTTGGTTTTTTGTTTGTTTTTTTCTCTTTATTTTATGCACAAGAGAGATGATTATTTATTAGCTTTAGATAAAAACTAAGTAATAAAGCACTGTATTTAATGTCAACAAACTTATGGAAGGTCAGCTATGAATGCTGATTTCAGATGACATTATGAAATAGAATCAGCTTTGTAATTTTATATATTTATGTTTAATGTTTTTATAAATAAAATTATTTTTTTTTAAAGTGCTCACTTTCTCATTTTCTAATGAGGGTGGTTACAAACACTCCAAATGTGAATGGGTAATTTAGCATTATTTATTTATATGCCATCTTTCTCCCAGAGTGGGACCTGAGTCAGCCCACAAAAAGAATCAATTAAAGCTTAATAAAAATGTAATAACAATTAAAATAATCAAATTAACGCAGTATAAAATCATGATAAAGGCATACAAAAGTTAAAAAATAAAGCACCACCCCACATAAGAAACTTTCCTGTGAGAAATTCATGCGATTTCACTGCAATATTCCAAACCATCAAATGTGACACCAGGCTGAAGCAGGTGAGCCAGAAGGAATGTCCTCTGGCTGCTCCAGCCCCAATCAGGCCAGGACTGCGGCAACTGCACAGCCCACTTCTGAAGTGATCCACCACTGCAGTTCCATGCCAGCAGCTGGCAGGAGTGGATTAAATCTGTTCCTAAAAGTGCCAGCTCTTGCCAGCTTGGTGTGGGTTCCAGCTGCTTTGAGGGCATGCATCATCTAAACACCATGTCCCCAAAGCAGCCGGAAGCTGCTTTATTTGACCCGTCTGTTTCGGGCCTCCATTCCATTCTATTCCACTGTGCAGCACAGGATTACTAACCAAAGCTTTCTAAAAATAAAATATTTATTTAGGACTAATTGCTTATTCATTTAAGGGGGCAGTGCCTATTTATTATCCTTCAAATATCAAAAACCAAAACCAGTTGTTTAGAGTTGGGAGTGTATATTAAAGGTGCCTTATTGTTTTAGAGTAATGTTATAACATTGTAGTATGCTTTCACATAAGAAATATTTTAGTAATATTTTAATACTTTAAGATGTAACTATAAAAGTATCTATTGCTAATTAAAAGATAAGTTTAAAAAATAAAAAGGTACCTGCCATGGTTATACATTCCCTATAAATTTTGTGATGAGTACCATTTATAACCATGGTGTGTGCCTTTTTATTTTTTAAAGTTATATTTTAATTAGCAATAGGTTCTTTTATAAGTACATTTTAAAGTATTAAAATATTACTAAAATATTTCTTATATGAAAGCAGGCTAGAATGTTATAACATTACTCTGAAATAAAGAAGAAACATTCATTTTCTGATCATTGACATTTTAGCAACATGATACATTAACTTGAATAAAGCACTTCTAATATATGCTTCCAAACCCAAACAGCTGTGACACTTTTTCCTCTACAATATGCCACTATGCATGTCAAAACTACACCTCTTTAAAAAGACAAAAGTGTAGCACTAAGAATAGTTCCACCTGCGTAAATGGTGATACTCCCAGACAAATCAAACTTCCTATTGTAAGAAGACAGAAGAAATGCTAAACAAAGAAACAAAAAAGGCAGGAGAATTGTAGTGTATGATGGCTTGACATTGCTTATTATGTGAAATGTGAATGAATGAGGCACAGTGATTTCCTAATGAAGAATCAGTAATGCCTTTAGCACACGGATGGTGAAGGGACATGAAGCATTTATGGGTTTGTCTTGTCTTGTTTTGTATCCTTGAAACCTGAAATGTACAGCCAAGTATTCTCACAAATTAATCTGTCACTACAAACAACTGCCTTTCAGGGTTGCCTTTGATTTGAAATTCAAAGTTAATTTGCTACAAATATTTTTTTGTAATATATGTGCATTCGTTTAAAGTAAAAAGTGCAGTGAGAGTTTGCTGAAGATCTGTGGTGCTAAAGTATGGCAATGTGTGAAGCACTTTGTCCAAAAATCTCCCTTCCTTTGCTTGCTTTTCCTTCAAAACAAACCATCATCAGCCTTCCCCCTGCAGAGTTCCAGATGTTTTTCAGATTTGTGGCAATAGTTGTCAGTGGCCATTCCAATGGTGAATACTTACTGTTGGTTCAGTGATAGCTCTTGCTCATTTTGACTCATCTGAAAAAGTGATGAAGTAAAGGATCTAGTTGTGAGGACACAAGTCATTGTTTGTTCTGTTACTAATCAAACATCTAGGATCACTTAAATGTCCTAATATTTGTGCTGGCTTGCTTATTGGGTGCAAACAAAGAAGATAAATGAGAACTGATAGTAATACAATATATTTCTCTCTGTGTTTCTTTTCATTATAGCTGAGGGGGAAACCCACCTTTTCATAACTCTGGGGGAGTATCTTATGTAGTTAATTGCTCATCAAAGCCAATTGTACCAATTTTATGTTGCTGGAACTAGGGGTGGAAGAGACTTTTTGATTTTCATTTTTTTCCATTTTGCATTGCCTGAGGCTTATTGCAAAACAAACCACACTTTTCCTTGAAAAATTTGTACATCTGCAAGATTTAGGGTCCATTTTACAGAAACAACAAATGCAAAAATAAAGTGTATATTTGAAAAAAAAGTGAACAGCTAAAATTGTACAGTTGGGACAAATGCCAAACATGCTTTTGGTCAATAAGGATTGTGCATACAAAAATGAATAGAATAGGAAATGTGTGCAATCATGATGGAAAATTCATACAGAAAATGCATAAAATGTACATAGAGAAAGAAAAAAGTTTTGGTAAAGTCTGATATTAATAAAGGATGATACTGGAATGCAGATGGACTTTGGAAAAATACAGTGACATCAAAACTTGAGAGTTTCCCCCCATCCCTAGTTCATCCAACTCCCTCAGGACTGACAGTGCTTTCTCATCATAATGCTATCTTTATCCTCATCAAAAAGTGCCTGAACCAAACTTTGACCAAAGACTGAGACCAAAGACTTTGGGGGGGGGGGGTGCAGATGGGCAGCCCTGGGCCACCCTGGAAAGCAGAGGATCAGGGCCGCTGCTACCACACATAGCAGCCCTGATTCTTCCGTTTGCCGGCCCAGAAAGAGTGGCAAAATGCTGCTCCTTTCAGAGATGGCAAAAGGGCGCCCTAAGAGCCGCTGTGTGGCTCTTTAGTGCCCCTTCTGGCACAGTGTGTCAGGAGGCTGCTCTGGAAGGATGTCTTGACATTGCGCACCATGCATAATGGTGTGCGGCATTAAGACGTCCTCGATGTGGCATTGGGGCGCCCAGCGTGCATCTGCCCCTCCCCATCCCTGCCTCCAGGCCAGCCCTTTGGGCCAGTCCGTAGAGGCCCTTAGTGAAATAACAAGTATAATAATAATAACAGAGGTGGGTTACTACAAATAAGAATAACAATAAAATACAATATACAGTTAAAACCAGATTTCTAAATAATCCTTACCCCAACCCCCCTCCCAATCATAAAAAAAGAAAAAGAAGCAAATTAATAACAATAACAATATAAAATCAATAGCAATATAAAATACTATATTTCTCACTTCCATTGTTTAAGCCCACACCAGATCAGGAAAATAGTTCAAGGGATGTGGGTGGGTGTAGTCAGAGTATTGCTTTTGCAACATGAAAAATGAGAAGGAAACAGATTGTAAATAATTATGTCTTTGTTATGTAAGTGGTGCAGCTTCTCCACCTGTACTTTTCTTTGTTGGTATTTGATATTGTCAAGTCTAAGGAAATATTTGTCATGTTTACTTCTTAGCAGTTGGCTGCCTGCAGCCATAACAACAAACAGCTGAAATGAAATGTGTTGTCAAGCAAAGAATAGGATGGGAATTTAAAAAGAACACCTGTGTCTTGTTATTACAAATCATACCCACACTGGACTTCTAATAGACCCAATAATACAAATTTAGCTACAAGCAATAAAACAAATGGAAACATCTGTATGTGCCATGCAGTGAGAAATATTGGAAGAGTGGTAGGATGTCTGGCTTTGGTCTCACACTCAGTTAGTGTTTTGAAGACTGCAGGGTTTTTTTCCTCTCTCTGCCTTTAAATGCTTCCTGAATCCTTAACCATTAAAATGGTCTCTGCATTTTATAGAAGAACCAGAAAGTGTGTTTTCCTGTTACATCATTAGCACAGGAGCAGAACTCAATTGAAAAGGAATCACTTAATGTGTACATACATAATGCAAAGAGTTCTAATAGTGACTCAAGTTCAGACTTTACCCACTAAACTGGATAAAGTAAGCTGAACTTCGTAATGAGAAAAGGACCAGTTCACAGAGGAGGTGTCAGATTTTAATTATGTTTTCTTATTAGCAGTTGGCAAGAAATTTATGTAGCTCACAATAGAATGTGAAGTCACCAAAGTTGTACTTTTTGAAACTGAAAATGCTTTATTCAGAGGATGAGGCATGCAGAAAAATTCTTACATTTGAAAATTCTATGCAACAATGTGTATAAAATTTTAAACATCTATGCAAGTTTAGTTAACTTATGTCTAGCTGAAATCAAAGTTAACATCCAGTTGAAACTGTAGCCACCAGAATAGCCAAAGCCCTGCTGGGGTCTTGCCAATAGAAGTCAAGAGCTGGTGGAGCTAACATTTTGCTTTTGGGGAGTGTCTTTTTTTTCCAATTTTACCAAAAAACAAAACAAAACCATCCTTTCAAATAGGCTAAAATTCAAAGCATTGAAAATTACATTTGGAGGCAACATCTCACAAAATCCCCCAGCCAGCACAGCTGGGGCTTCTGGGAGCTATCATTAAAAAAGTAACTTTTAAAATTTACTGGTTTAGAAGACTTACCAATGACAATATCATGGAGAGGGTGATGTTGCATCAAGCCCATCCCAGCTGGCACCATCACTTCAGGCCTCTCAGAACGTCTCTGATGCCATCATAAGATTTGGAACAAGATCTGGCAATGATTCTCACACCAGAACTCAGGGGAAGTCTCACAGAACTTCACATCCAGTGAGACTTCATGAGATTTTGGGCAGGTCTATGTATGCTAAAGTACATTCAAACTTCTTCTCACGGTGGGACCATGGTGGTGGCTTAGAGGGCTGTGGATTGGGAAGATCCAAGTTCTCTCCTTCAATACTCACCAACACACTCCAGAGACATCTGGTTTTATCTCTCTCTCTAAGATTAGAGTTGCAACCTAGATGTGAGGGGGCGTTGTAGAATCTCCCATAGTGACTAAGAGAGGTGGCAGTGGCAGTGGTCTGATATTAGATCTCCTTCTCCAAGTTTTGACCTTCGTTGAATGTCACCTAAAACTTCAGAAACCTTTGGGATGTGTTTCTGGCCTAAAGGATTGGAGCTTTCTAGCTACCTGACTTTTCCATTAATAGCCTATAACCAATGTTTTAAGGAGAAAGGACATGCACCTGATACATTTGTTCAGTTGTACAATTCTTTATACCTACAGCTGGGGAAGAGCCTTTAGTGTTTCAGAAGGCAATCAATTTATACCCTGAAGCATAAAAAGGTGATGACTTCTCATAACATTTTTGACCTAAGGTGCACAACCTCAGATGTTGATGCTGTTGGTGTAACTAATCTAAATGTGGGGATTGTTCCAGAGTGTTTTCTTCAAAAATTTCTAACCAGTGGTTTCCAAAGTTTTGAGCTTGACTTATGTTTCATCTTGATGATTTTGAGATTCTTTCCAAAGAGAAGAGGGTATATTTTTCATAAAGGACTTTATTTTTTAGATGCAAAAAACTGAAGTAGTATAATCTATTCTGTTCTGACAGTCCCCTTTATTTGTATGGATGTATTAAAATGGAAGAATATACTTTGCAGCTTCCCATCTAGCTGCTCAGTATGATATCCAGTAAACAAGGACACACATGCGTGCACACACCGACAGAATAAAAACATTTTTAATGTATTATTCACCCATCTCTAGGGATTCACCGCTATTCTTTATTACCGTGCCTATATAAATTATTTAATGTTCTACAAATAGAGCACCCGATTCAGGTGGTAATTCAGATTATACATGGGGAACACAAATTATCCACCAGAACTCCTGCAATCATACCTTTTTCCTGAATACATTCCACATTACCATAATGTTGATTGCTGAGGGGAAATGCATACCATCATGTTGTGCTTTGAGGGGAAAAGCACACTGTCAGACATTTGGTAAGTGACATGGTATGGTATTAAGGAAGAAAAATTAGATTCATGCACAGCGTTGCTTTTGCCTGCTAAATTACAAATGCATGTAGCAGTTAAAGGCAGAAGGTAAGCCTGGGGGAAAAAACCTCCATCTACCTACACTTCATTTATTTATGCATTTTATATCCTGTATTACCACCAAAAAGATAGTCAAGGCATTGAATGATAATAAAATAAACATTAAAAGTAAAATCTTGATTGCAAGATCTTCATAATAAGATTTTTTTAAAAAAAAGATATCGAAATTCCAGGAATAAAAGATATAGCCTGCACTCAACAGGTTCAGCTTTTCATGTGGAAGGCCTCCTGATCAGTAGTCTTTGCCTCCTGGAAAAACAACAACAGAGGTAGAAAAACTGCCTGTGAAACAGTGAGCAAGAGCCCCTAAGGAGCCCCTCTTTTTAATCCTTCTCACACAGACCTCTGATGATGGTTGAAGAAGGTCTGAAAACCCAGGCATATCTATTGAGCTCAAAAGAGCACATGAATGTGAGAATGGAGAATGATAAAGGGCTGATGTAGATCAGCCTAAAGGGGTGGCACAGAGCCGGGGAGCGGCGGATTGGGGCTGCGGCAACATGCCCTTCCTTTTAGGGGCAGCAAAAGGCTGCTCTTTCAGCCACAGAGGTGGCTTTTTTCATGCCCTTTTGGTGCAGAGTGTGCACATGCTGCAACAAGAGTCCTGATGCCACACACCATGCAAATGGGTACATGGCATCAGGGCAGAGTTAGGGTGGAGTTGGGATGGCTGGTGTGTGGTTGCCCCACCCCAACTCCACCCCTAGGCTGGCCCTTTAGGCCGGTCTGCAAAGCCATAAAGTTGCCTGGTCTTAGGGGCTTTGCAGACTGGCCTAAAGGGCTGGCCTGGGGTGGGGCAGCCACACACCGGCTGCCCTCTTGGCACAGTGTGTACATACACTGTGCCAAAAGGGTGCAAAAAAGCCGCCTCCACAGCTGAAGGGGAGGATTGGGACTGTGGCATGCGGTTGCTGTGGCCCCGATCTGCTGCTCCCAGAGGCGGCTGTATGCCACCCCAAAAGGTGGGTCTGCAAAGTCCCTTAGTACATCAGCTGGAGTGTCAGGAAATTATTGTGATTCTCCGGCTTTCAGGTGGGAAGACATATCTAGTGGGAAGCAGCACTGGAGGAAGAAGAAGATTATGATTTGCATCTGTAAGAGAGTCCAAACTGCAGAATTATAGCAGTTTGATACTATTGTAACTGTTGTGATCTCATTCACCGGAGTCCTGATATTTGCAGTTTGTAGGACTCAGAATTCTCTAATCTCCAAACTATAGTTCTCTGGCAGAAAATTCTGCATATTTCATGAAATTCTATATCCCAAGATTTCATATGATAGTTAACATTGTATCAAAATGCTATAAATGTGTACTTTAGATTCACCCCTGTATTGTAAAGCCTGGAAATCCATCCCCATACATTCTTAGTTAGCACCAGAGATTTCCGGTTCGATGTGAAATTGTTTGTATGTGCATGGTGCTTGTGAAATATTAGTGACCCAAAAGCCTGAGAGCAAAGGGAAGGGACTAGAAAAACAGAAATTTGATGCATGTGCTTGTAGAACAAGTGAGGAAGGAGAAAGCCAGTGTTGCTTGTCACATGCTTACTATTTACAATCTGTCATTAGTAACACAGGGCCTCGTAGGAAAACTCCCTGAAGATTATCAGAGAGTCTTCCAAAAGTCTAAGAAGCAGTGCAAGGCCTGGAGAAACCCCAGATGTGTTGTGTATGCTGTAGTAAGGACCTATAGGATGTGAGCTCAAGTGGGAATGGCAGCAATTGCTGCAACTACCAGGTACATTTTGCTATTGGCTGGCCATTTAAAAAAAATAATGACCACTCCCATACTCTGGGTTTCCATATTACCTGGTTAGCTGGGTTTTGCCTAAATTTTGGGTCCATAGACCTGTCACTTGTTTCCATAATACACTCCCACACTTTCCTGCTCAGCTTCTAAGTACCACAGAGATTTTAAATAAAGGGCCTGCCTTTTGGTCTCAATAGCTTGGGCCTGCAGTATATGAAATGGGATAAGGTTGGCAATCCTAGTTAGGAAGCAATAATGAATGTGGGAACACTGTGACAGAGTGCACCATATGGGGAAGATGACAAACCAATAAAATGACTGGCACACAGTTTTTCTATGTGCTCTTCTGAATTGGAAAGAAAGTGGAAAACCTTTGCTCCAAGACCTCAAAAGCACATGGGGACTGTCCTGGTGAGCCACATTTGGGCCATGTGCAAGATGTTTCCCCATTCCTCACCTAGAACAAGGTTAAGTTAAGAGAAATAATCACAGACACATTTGCATTGGAATGAGTATTAAATATGTATCTCCAAATGCATTTTTTCACAAACTATACATTTCTAAATGTATTTGCAATCAAACTATGCATTTTTGTAGATTTAAGATAATGGTAGATTTCTACACATGTGGCTAGACTTCCCTCAAAATAAACACATATTTGACTGTAGAGTCCTGAGATTTGTAATTCTGTGAGCTATTTAGCCTTCTTTGTGGGAGAGTTCTGGTGCCACAATAAATTATAAATCCCACGATTCCATATAATGGAGCGATGGCAGTTAAAAAAACAGTGTCAGACTGCATTAATTCTGCAGTGTGGCAGCAGTCTCAAAGATGTTACCTGTGATAATGAAGCTAAGGAATTGTAATGCTATTTTTTCCCCTTCAGCTTTTTTGTTCTGGCAAACCCATTGAGTACAGTATTAAGTGGAAAGGTGGTCCAGAACGTTTCAAAATAAATATTGAAACAGTAACTACTGGAGACTGTAGTGGAGCATGAATGTGACTTTGTAGGGCACATTCTGCTATTTACATGGCAAGAACATTTCATTTGGTGTGCCTGCCATTCTCTCCCAGGGCCAGATGTCACTACTAAATTGAGTATTTTAGAAGACAAAGACAGAGAGATGGAGAGAGAGGCAATGGAGAAGATTGGCTATTATTAAAGTAATGGAAGAAATATTCTATAATGCAAAATAAGATACTATATATAACAAAACTATAGACACCAACACCCCCATACATATAGCTGATCTTCTGATATCAAACTCAAGCTTTTGTTTCTAAAGGTTCCTGAGAGGAGTTCTATTATACCTACACAGCAATTGAATCAGAATTCATACATTGTCCCAAAAATTCCCCCTGCTTTTCCTGTCACTTTTCCACATCTTGTGTGAAGCAAACCACCACTGTCTAAATTTTCTGTAGAACAAGCAATTTGTCAGTTTCAAAAGATGACACTAATTCCCAGAGCACATTTTTTACACTTTGAGCAATAGATTCTGTACCTCCTCCTTTCTCACAGATACTGCATACAAATCAATTTCAAGCCAGGACTTGTGGGCTTCTCATCTTCTTTACCTTAATAAAACTTTGAACAGGAAACACTGGCTGAGGTGAAGATTGAGGGGGGGAAACATCCTACTCTCTGCATTCACATTTTGAAAGTATGAAGGAGTAACTGCTTTTTTGTTGCTGTTGCTTTTGTGGGGAGAAAACAAATCATACATAAACATATTTTTATAATGAGCCCATAGACATCTAGTAAGTTAACAAGTGTTAACTTCTTAACTTGTCTCTGGCCAGATATCAAGAGGGAGAGTCAGCAAGAGAGAGGTTGGTGCCACAGTGCAGAATTAATGCAGTTTGTCATCCGATGGAGATTTGTAATTTGTTGTGGCACCTGACCCCTCTGACAGAGAAGGCTAAATATCTCACCATACTACAAACCCCAGAATTCCCTAACACTGAGGCATGGCAGTTAAAGTGAGATCAAACTGCATTAATTTTGCAGTATAGATGCATCCTGAGTCCACAAAGTCAACACAAAATTCTTCAGAGACATAAATCTATCACAATAAGATGAAATATGCAGATATATGCAGCAGTCTGGTAGTAAGTCATTTTCTCCAGTGTCTACATCAAGGGTCCAAAGGCAAAAGACATTGTATACTTTGCAAAGCATTATGTTATCAGTCTTCCCAATAAACTTGTGGTCCCTTCCATCTCTATAATTCTATGAAATGTCTATGGGGAAAAAATCCAGGCATCAATGGGGACAACCAGTGGTCCTTTCCAATATATCCTGCTAAGGAAAATAGCTGGATGTGGTGCTGTTGATCCCCCTCATTCTCCAACAACCTAGTAATGTCTATGTTGGAGAGGGAGCTGTACCACTGACAAAGTGGGTTGGGGGGAAGGGCTTTTGACTGTTGGCTAAATTATGACCAATGCAATGAACAAAAAAGGGAGTTGTGATGTTTAAGACAGATGTACAGCATTGTAAGTTGCCATCCATTATGTTCTGTGAAGAAAGTGCTGTGTTTAGTTTTGTTTTGTGTCCGTGTGTCTGTGTGAAGTAAACGCTGCTGTTTAGGACTTACTCTGCACAAAATGTGTGTGTGTGCTCACTAGTAACAGGATTCTCTGTGCAGGAAACAGAATTCTCTTTGCAGGAGATTTCTGCATAGAAAATACAGATTTCTGTGCACAAAAGCCTGCATGCAGATTTTGTGGAGAATATGTCCTGAACTGCATAGAGTCTCAAGAGTGCAGGCTTCTCCTTGTCAGAGTTTTCCAAAAGTTGAGGAAGATGTTTTTGATCCATAGTGTGTGTGTATGTGTGTACATACATATATGGGAATGTTACATAACGCCGGTGCTTAAATCTCTCCACTGGCTGCTGATTAGTTTCCGGGCACAGTACAAGGTGTTGGTTTTAACCTTTAAAGCCCTACATGGCTTGGGTCCATCTTATCTTAGGGACTGCCTCTCCCCGTATGATCCCCCCCTGCACAATTCGGTCCTCTGGGAGGAATCTGCTGCAACTGATAAAGACCAGGCTTTTGCAGACCTCCCAGAGGGCATTCTCTGCGACCGCTCCCAGACTGTGGAATGGCCTGCTGGACGAGATCCATCTTATTACCACTCTTGCTGCCTTCAAAAAGGCAGTAAAGACGGATCTCTTCTGGCAGGTCTTCCCAGAATAACCGCCCGGCTAAAATTGGAGGTGATCCACTATTTATCCCTCCCGCCATTTTGATATGTAGGCCAAATTGTATTGTATTGTATTTTATCTGCAAACCTGATTTTAACTCTATGATAGTTTAATCCTATTTTAAGGGGTGGGTGGGTTGGGGTGGGAGGATGGAATCTTTTTATCTGTTGTATTTTTAATCTGTTGTGCGCCGCCCCGATTGCCGTGCAGAGGGGCGGGTTATAAATAAAACTTATTATTATTATTATTATTATTATTAGTATTATTATTATTAGTGTTATTGCATTCTTGCATTAGCACTTAAGTAAGGAAAATTCCATCATGAAACTGATTCTCAAGGGACATTGAGGAGAGTGAAAGCTGATCATAATAGGGACAAGAACTGTGGATGTTAAGGTGGTTTGCTTCTCTTAAGTGTATCGGGGGTTCATCCATCCCATCATTAGGGTTAAAGTAAGAATCATCAGCCAGACCACTTTTGTATATGGAGTAGGGAAAGGTGTATCTTGTCCTTAGTCAGCAAAAGCAAAATGCCTTGAGCCAACTGGATATCAGACTGAAGAAGCACATAGAACAGACAATAGACTGACCAAGCTAGCCAACTGGTCATAGTTCTTACCCTCTGTGGTGCATTTCTATTCATAGGAATTCTTTTAAATTTACATCAGTCTGTATAATTGACACATGAAAATTGTATGCAAATCTGTGTCCTATTTTGTCCTTTCATTTTGGAGATATGTAAGCCAACATTGTGACAAGATATGAAATGAAAATTGACTAGGGAGTCAAGGATTGCTTTAAATTCTTGAATTCTCGAATGGTCTTGCTCTATGGCATCTGACTCTGTGGCATTCAGGAAGGCAGAAAATATATGTTAGTAAATGGAGTATATTACATATATTAACACATTAAGATCTTAGGTTTGCCATTTTGATCATGTACACTTGAATTAAAGCTGTGAATGTATAAATAAACCTAATCAACATAATCCCCCCTCCTACTTAAAACTGAAAGTCAAAATCAAGCAAAATTTCACTGCTAGTAGAAACCTATAATTTTGAAGAGAATTCTTCTGCCTAGAGGATTATGATATACAGGTGCAGACAGAGTTTGACATGCATCAGTGGGATTCTCAACCTGTACCCTGAAATTCCAAGAGCCCTATGACACATGCCTTTTGCATCTCCTTAAGTAGAGTGTAGCTGTTAGAATGACTCCTCCCTGTTGTGCCTAAACTCACTGTTGAGCTGAAATCTCTCATATGCCTTTTTACCAGATCCCAAGGATCTAACAACTTTTAGCTTCAACAATTCTCACTGCCCTCTGTTTTGGCTTCCTTCCATTCACACAACTGTCCTTGCAAACCATCCCTTATGAAGATTCCCAGGTGAGACCTGTCTGAATCATGCACTGCTTTCTGACACAGATTAATTGATGGGGGGGGGGGATGTGTTCCTTGTAATGGATGAAGCACAAAGTGAGCCTCTTTCTCTCTCCTCCAAAATATGGAGGCCAAGCAGTTATGGCATATATCAGCTTTGCTCCAATATATGTACTGGGGGAAAGAGACACTAGCACCATTACTCATGCATTACAGCTTATCCACCTTTTCTGACATGGAGTTTATTCTCCAGAATGTGTTGGGAGGGGGGAATAAAATGTGAACTAGCATTCAGTATGTCTTGTCCTTGTGTCTTGGGAAGATGCTGCTACTAAATTCCTGTGCTCAGGAATGATAAGAATTCAAAGGGAGGGAGGGAGGGAGGCTCTTTCTGTGTCATATACACAATATAAAAGACAGACAATATGGTCATGATGCTATTGGTGGTGATGACAGAATAGGCACCATGTTGTTATTGTTCTTGTTGTTAAGTGCCCTAGAGTCGATCTCGACTCATGGCAACCCTATGGATGAGACATCTGCAAGACCCTCTGTCCTCCACTGCTCTGCTTAATTCCTACAACCCCTTAATACCCGTGGCCACCTTAATAGATTCCATCCATCTAGCATGTGGCCTTCCTCTCTTCCTACTTCCCTCCACCTTTCCCAGCATTACTACCTTTTCCACTGAGTCCTCCCTTCTCAGGATGTGTCTGAAGTACGACAGTCTCAGTTTGGTCATCTTGGTTTCCAGGGAAGTTTCTGGACCCACTGGTTTGTCCTTTTGGCTGTCAATGGGACCCTCAGCACTCTTCTCCAGTGCCACATTATCTCAAATGCATAGATTTTCTTCCTATCATCTTTCTTAACTCTCACATCCTATATGGTAATAGGGAATACAATGGCTTGTATGATTCTAACTTTTGTGCCGAATTGTATATCTTTGCATTTTAGAATATTTTCTAATTCTTTCATAGCCACCCTCCCCATTCTTAATCTTCTTCTGATTTCCTGGCTGCAGTCCCCATTTCTATCAATTTTGATTCCAGGTATGGGAATTCTTTTACTATTTCTATTACTTCATTTTCTAGGTTGAAATTGTGAAAGTCCTTGGTGGTCATTATTTTTGTTTATCTTCAACATTAAGCCTGACTTTGCACTTTTTTCTTTGATCTTCCTTAGTAGGTATTCCAGGCCTGTGAGGTTTTCTGCTAGTACTATGGTGCCATCTGCATATCTTAGATTATTGATCTTCCTTCCTCCTGTTTCCACTCCTTCTTCTCTTGTGTCCAAGCTTTTTTTTTTTTTTAATAATATATTCTGCATACAAGTTGAATAGATAGGGTGAAAGGATGCAGCCTTGTCTGACCCCTTTGCCCATTGGGAACCATTCTGTTTCTCCGTGTTCTGTTCTGACAGTAGCCACTTTGTCCTGAGTACAGATTCCTCATCAAGACTATCAGATGTGTTGGCACTCCCATGTCTTTAAGAGCATTCCATAGCCTTTCATGATCTATGTAATCAAAGGCTTTGCTATAGTCTATAAAGCACATGCTGATTTCCTTTTGGAATTCCCTGGTGTGCTCCATTAGCCATTGTATGTTTGCAATATGGTTCCTAGTTCCTCTTCCTTTCCTGAACCCTGCTTGAACCTCTGGGATTTCTCTCTCCATATATGGTTTGAGTCTATGTTGCAGAATTTTGAGCATGATTTTGCTTGCATGGGAGATCAGTACTATGGTCCTATAGTTGCTGCAGTCTCATGTGTCTCCCTCTTTGTAAATGAGGATGTATATTGATCATTTCTAATCTGTTGGCCATAATTTTGTTTTCCATATCTGTTGACATATGTTGATTAGCACTAGAGTTGACTCTGTCAATGTTGATTGTAGCAGTTCAATTGGAATATCATCTGTTCCTGGTGATTATTATTATTATTATTATTATTTGCTATTTCTCTTATTTCAGTTTTCATCTCACTTTTTAGAATTTGGGGGTTCGTCTTCATATGGCTTTTCATTCCATGTGTCCTTCATTTTGTCATCTCTTTTGTATAATTCTTCTGTGTATTGCATCCAACATCTTTTTATTGTTCTTTTTAATGTTCTTTTTAAATGTTCCTTATGCTGGTGTAATAGAACTGGAGTGAGCCATTACACTGGAGTGAGCCATTAAGAGAATTCTGACCTAACATAGAAAAACTAAAGATAGGCATATAAAACAGAAAGTATGGGGGGAAGCAGATGGTGCAAAGGGCCATTTTGGGGGCAAGGAAGGGGAGGGGCAGCCACACGGTGGGTGCCCCAACCCCTTCCCGAAGGCATCGTCGGAGCGCTGGCCCCTCCGCATGGCCGGCGCTCCAACGATGCCTTCCTACCTCAGTGTCCGCACATGCTGCGGCAGAAGAGTCGCCAAAGGTGCGCCACCAGCCTTTTGTGGTGCACCTTCGGCAACTTCTGGAAGGAGCGCTATTTTAGCGCTCCTTCCAGGGGCGGCGAAGCTGCGCCATGGGGCTGAGGTGTGGGGATACCTTGGCCCCGCGGCTCAGCTTCCCGGGGCGGTCCAGGGCCGCCTGTCTGCTTCCCCCCTATCTCTAGGCAAAAATACTGCAAAAGGGAAGCAAGGGGAAGGTGCATTAAACTCTGGAGTTTTTCCAGATATGTCTACAACTAGGAGATAGGTCAATCTTGTGTAATTCACTAGGAATTAATGGACATAGCAGGAGTGTCATGTTTTTTAGTGTAGAAAGGTGAAGTTCTTAGAGAGGAGAAAGCAAGGGGGGAAAGTCAAACACAAGCTGGGGAGAACTGACTAATGATATAGTGAAGCCCCAAAAGAGTATTCTATGAAGATGTCAGTCAGAGATGGTTCTCTTTTCCCTGGGAGATCCCATTGCTGGAAGTCTCCTGTAGCATAAACTTTCATGTTCTGAGCTTGCTGCACCATACCACAATTAATCTTTTTTTCTTTTTTCTTTGATAACACTGTTGAATAGACTATGCTCATACTGTTTCTGTAGGTTGGAACCTGTCTTTCTGACTCATTCCTACTACACATTGTACCTTTTTCCTTCATGAGCTGCATCTACACTGCAAAATTAATCCAATTTAACACCGCTTTGACTGCCATGGATCAATGCTATGGTATTCTGGGACTTATAGTTTTGTGGGATATTTAGCCTTCTCTGTCAGAGAGTTCTGATGATGCAACAAACTACAAATCCCAGGATTCCATAAACTGGAACCATGACAGTTAAAATGGTGTCAAACTGCATTAATTCTGCTGTATGGCAACAGCCATTGTTCTGTATTAGCAGCAGTATGTACACTAGTGTGACCCACTTTGCCACTAGCATTAAAAATTTGGGTCCCTTGATTATAGGGAAGATTATGAGGAAGTCTAAGGGCCTCTACAGATGGGTGGCCATGGGCCGCCCTGAGAAGCCGAGGATTGGAGCCAAAGCTGCCCCATGCCTCGGCCCCAATCCGCCCTTTGGGTGGCCTTGGAAGGAGCGCTAAAATAGCGCTCCTTCCAGAACGGGCAGAAGGGGCACCTGAAGAGACACCGCACGTGTCTTCCACATCCCTTCTGGCCCAGCGTGTCCAGACACTGAGCCGGAAGGACATCATTGGAGCGCTCACCATGTGCAACATCAGGCGCTTTGCGCCGTATGCAGATCCCCTAATTCATATATTTCCATTAGTGAAGGGTGCTCCCCAAATTTGAGGAAAATAATTAGATATTTGTTGTTGTGTGCCTTCAAGCCATTTCCAACTTATGGTGACCCTAAGATGAACCTATCATGGGGTCCTCTTGGCAAAATTTGTTCAGAGGAGGTTTGCCATTGCCTTCCCTGAGTTGGAGAGCATGTGACTTGTCCAAGGTCACACAGTGGGTTTCATGGCCAAGCCAGGAATTGAATCGTGGTGTCCAGAGTCATAGTCTATAACACTCAAACCACTACACATGCTGGCTCTACATAATTGGATATACTTGCTCCCAAATTCTGTTCAGTATATCTGTCTAGATTATGTCTAGGAAGGCTAGATCTGCTGATAATCAGTTCAGGCTTTTGAATTAATATCATGTTTATAATATTTTTAAAAATAATATACACATTTTAGGAGATTTTGCAGAAAGCAATACATTAGCAGGAAAAGCAAATAAATAAAAGACTGATCCTCAATCGCATTTGTTTGCACATGGAAATACAAAACAGATTGGAGGTTCTGAACTGTGTCTGAACATTCCATTAGTATAGTTGTATATTTTACCCAAATTATTCCTCTAAGACCAGCAGTTACGTGATTTGTAAATAACTCTCCTTGGGGTGAGAAGTACTACTGCCTGTGTTACTATGGAGATCTTGGCAGAAAGTAGGTGTGAAATAACAGCTGGCTTTCATGATCTGAGGGAGTAGTGGCAGAAAGCTTTGAAAGGTTTATTCAGTCACAGTAGTTAAAAGAAGAGAGCAGTGCAAAAACAAAAACAAAAACAAACCCTGCAACACTGCATCTTCACTGAGTCCTCTGAAGTGTGGTGATTTAGTAAAACATTTAGGGAACAAGGGAGAATGGACATCTGCAATTTTATGATTATTGGTCATATACATATAGAAAAACCTGTGGGGAGTTCTTATCACTTCTAAACACCAGACTTACAAACAGGTACTCTTGGGAGAAAGAGTTTTGTGAGTGTAAATAAAGTTTGGAATAACTGTATGCTAGATTATTTTTAGAGTCACTATGTTTTAAGGGTATCTGTGACTGAAGGCATTTGTTTTCTAAATTTGGTATGGACCAAGATCTGGACCTACAGATGATGGATGTTGACAAGTTACATTAGATAAGAGTCAGATTAGCAGATGGTGAGGCTGGTTGTAGTCCCCCAAAATCTAGAGGGATACAGATTGTCCACCCTTGAACCAAAACAACAGAAGTTGACCCAGAGGTTCCAAAGCCAAAGTAAGTCAGTGTCCTTTGGCTTGCTAAAAAAATGTCTGCATCAACCTACAAGGTTAGGATACACCAAATGCTTGCATGGCATGCAAGGGGCTATGCAGATGGGCAGGAAAAGGTGACCTGAAATTGCCTTTTCTGTAAACTGCAGCAACCGCACCACCTGCCCCGAGGATGCCCTAAATGGGGATGGAGCAACCACACTGGGGGGAGTCAATGCAGCTTTTCTGAGGCTTTATTGAAACCCCAGCAACTGCACCGCCAGCCCCAAGGATGCCATAAAGGGAGACGGAGCAATCGCATGGGTGGGCAGCGGCTGCTTTAATTTTTTTTGTTCTCTCAGATACATGTGCATGTGTTCAGGAGCACATCCCTGCACACCTGCGCACCTGTGCAGGACCTGTCATAGGCTAGTATACAGTCTGTTATTTTGTTTGTACAAAGGTGACTGATGTTCAGTATCCCTGTGTACCTGCGCAGGACCTGTCATACACCCACATATCATGCAAAGATTCACTGACCTTGGCTTCCCCCAAGTTGTGGGTGCTGTAGACAGGTGCCACTGTCTGATTGTGCCACTCGTCAACTGAAAAGACACCTACTCTGTCGTCCTCCACAAAGCATGCCCCACATAGATCTCAGGGGGAGAGGAGAGGTACATGCAAGCAAGGTTTGTGTGCACAGGGTGGATACCTGTAGCTGGTGGTCATGCAAGGGACTTGGTCAACAGGACATACAGACAAATGTTATTCCAGGAGCCCCTCTCCCCAATCATGCCAGGAAGTGGTGTGCAGGTCTTATGCACACTTGCACACCTGCACAGAAGAGGTCACAAAAGCTTCCTTCATGCAAATTGCTGTGCATGCTGAGAGCAAGTGTACATGCAACAGAATGCATTTATTGTCATAAGAGAGGACAGTTGCTGGGCCGTATACGTAGGGTTACAATTAGGGCTAGGGTTCTAATATTGAAGTGCACCTGCACCAGTGCATCCACACCTGGAAGCATAGGGCACTTTAAATTAAAGCTTGCATCATAGGGCACATGCTCTGGATCACTGACTCAATTTCTACTGCACGTGTGATGGTGCATTTATACAGCCGTTTTCTGGTGCACCAGTGTCACTGCATACATACACGCATGTGAAGGCTTGCATTTTTGGAGCAGCTTTTCTCAGCATACGACAGCTAGAGGGCACTTTTCTGGCGACTTTTAGGCTGTCATCTAAATGCCATGCCTACAAGTCACCCTGAAAGCACATCTTTTTGCCCATCTGCATAGCCGCTTAGACTTCTTGGGTCCATTACTGGAATTAAAACTAGAAATAAAATAAATAATAAATAAGTGATACATCCTTCACATGGTGGATAAACAACTGATAACCATGTGAAACTATAAAGGTGTTATAGGGCCTCTGCAGACGAGCAGCCATGGGCGGCCCCGAGAAGCCGCAGATTGGGGCCAAGGTACCCGCACTCCTTGGCCCCAATGCACCTCTTTTCAGGCCCTGGAAGGAGCGCTAAAATAGCGCTCCTTCCGCAAGGCGCCAAAGGTGCGCCGCAAGAGGCGTTGAGCACCTCTTCAACATCTCTTCTGTTGCAGCATGTCCGGATGCTGCAGCGGAAAGATGTCATCGGAGTGCCTGTCGTGTGGAGCAATGGGCGCTCCGATGACGTGTTTGGAAAGGGGTTGGGGTGCCCAGCATGAGGATGCCCCTCCCCTTCCTCACCTCCAAGATGGCGCAAAGCACTGTCTGCTTCCCCCCCAGTCACCTAAGGTGACATAAGAATAAACATCTTAGTGGGTGTGCAGACATGCGGCTCTAGGCCGCCCTGGGAAGCAGTGGATCGGGGCCGTGGTAACCCCATGCCATGGCCCTGATCCTCCCTTTTGCCACCCTGAAAAGAACGGCAAAATGCCGCTCCTTTTAGGGGTGGCAAAAGGCCACCCGAAAAGCCATGGCGTGGCTCTTCTTTGCACTTTCAGGCGCATCACATCAGAACGCAATGCCTGAAGGGCGTCCTGACGCCATGTGCCATGCGTAACAGCGCATGGTGTCAGGATGGCATTAGCGTGGGGTTGGGGCAACTGGTGTGTGGCTGCCCCACCCCAACTGTGCCTCCAGGCCGGCCCTTTGGGCCAGTCTGCAGAGGCCCTTAATCTGTTCCTCCAGGTTGTGTAAACAGAATATAAATGATTAGATTACTAGCATACCAATGCAACCAATCTTCCATAATTATTGTTCTTGTGCCATATATGTCATATTTTATATGTATTGACTGAAAGATAATAATGGCTGTGCTGGCAAATAAGTTTATTCTATACAAAAAATACTAATAGAACAGAAAGAAGCAGTTATCATCCACATAAAAGCTGAGGGATTCTATATCTGGCTGTGTTAGGGGGTAAGCATACGGCGCTTTGCGCCGTCTTCAAAGCAAGGAGGGGAGGGGCAGCCTCACGCTGGGTGCCCCAACCCCTTCCCGAACACGTCATTGGAGCAGCCGTCGCTCCGCACGACCGGCGCTCCGACGACGTACATCCGCCACAGCATCCACACACGCTGCGGTGGAAAAGATGCCAAAGGTGCGCCCAAGGCCTCTTGCGGCACACCTTTGCTGTCTTCCAGAAGGAGCGCTAAGAAGCTGCGGGTTGGGGCCGAGGAGTGTGGCTACCTCGGCTCCAATCCGCAGCTTCCCGGGGCGGCCCATGGCCGCCCATCTGCTTAGGCTGTTAGTTTCATGTCTATTTGATTGTACATCTGTACCATCTAATTTCTACATCTATCTTTGAATTTTATAGAATGAAAAGAAAAACTGCACCATTTTCATATGCCATTTGCCCAAATACACTCATGTGTGCAACTTTGTCTAATGTAAATTTTTAAGTTTAAATTCAATTGATACTCTTGATACACAATGGGTCCATTGACTTCTATAAATCCCATTGCCTAAGGGCCTCTGCAGACAGCACAAAGCGCCATTTTGGAGGCACGGAAGGGGAGGGGCAGCCACACAGTGGCCGCCTCAACCCCTCCCTGAGGATGTCATCAGAGCATGCACCATTATGCAGGCCGCACGCCATGAATACGTCCTCCCAGCACAGCATCTTCACGGCGGCTCTTGATGCGTCCCTTTTGCCGGCTCTGTAAGGACCAGCATTTTAGCACTCCTTTCAGGGCCAACAGAAGGGAGGATTGGGGCCAAGGCATGAGGCAGCCTCATCCCCACTCTTCCGCTTCCCAGGGCAGCCCATGGCCACCCATCTGCATCCCCCCTAAATTGGCCTAGGATTCAAGACTTAACTATACACAACTTTCTGTAATATACACGGATTTGTAGGCAGTTTTGGAGCTGAGAACTGCATCACCAAAGTCATAGAAGTGAGAGATCTGAAAGATAATTTGTTTATAATCTAAATATTATAAAGTGCAGATGAGCTCTATTTGTTAAAAAAAAAAGAAAAGAAAAAGAAAATGAGGGCCAAACAAAATACTCTCAGTCCCTAGCTGAGGAATCATTGGTTTCATACCATTTGAAATGAGTTGCTGGAAGAAAATGTCTAGCATTTTTTAGTTATGTTGTTGGTGTCTTGACATCTTCAGGAAGAGAGGGTTATATAACTAAAGGTGAAAGTGAAATGGGGTTGAGAAAGAAATGTGGATAGGAGAAACTGAACTATGTCGCTGTATGGGTATGTAAAAGGTAAAGTGTAATAGCATAATCAAAAATTAGGTAATGGGTTTTACAAATGACATTTTGGCTACTCAGTTTTCCTCTGGGTACCACAAAAGGGCAAAGTTGATTGGAAGATATTAAAGTGGGAAGGAAGATAAAAGTGCAGTGTAGGCTAGGGGCTTCCTCTAGAAAGCATAAAATGCAAATAGAAAATTGAAAATTCTCCCACCCCAAATTCCTGTTGCTCAGACTTACCCGAGGTATTCTTCCATGTTGAGTATTTTCACAGTTTGCAATGAAGACATAGGACAATAATTGGAGTCAAGGGCAACAATGTTATTAACTGATTTGATAAGAATCAAACCACGTAAGATTCTTGTGTTGGTACCCTATCATTTGAGACGAAAGCTAAGAGAGCCTCTTACTAACTCCTAGCACAGGGGTAGAAATCTGCATGGGACCAGGGGCTAATTCCCCCTCCTCAGCTACCTGTGGGCTGCACTTCCCCATACATCAAGCCCAACTATATTGATTTGGTACTTCAGTCGCTCTCAAAATGGTGCCAAGAAAAGACATGCCTTCTCTTCCAGTTGCCATTTTGAAAGTTGCTGCAAAAGAAAACTGGAAGTATCTGGGGTACTACAGAGTTCGGGGGTGTTTATGAAAGGGTGTTTAAATGTTTTCATTGGGGGAATTTCTGTGTGTTTTTTAGGGCAAAAATTGTCCCAAACTCATGCTGTTTTTTTAAAAAAGTGGGGTGTTGGTGCCTTTGGCAGTGCGGTGGGGGTTCCAGAGGCTGCAAAAGTAAGTCTCAAGAGATGCATGCAACCCATAGACTGCGCTTTGCCCACCTCTGTCCTAACTCAGCACACCAGGGGTGTGTTTGCATTTTAGGAATCATGGTTCTATCACAAGGCATTCTGGAGTGTTCGGTTTGTTGAATTACATCGAGATCTAAGGGCATCTACAGACCGGCCCAAAGGGTCGGCCTGGAGGCAGAGATGGCACCATGCCAAGGATGTCCTGATGCCACACGCCATTACACATGGCGCGCAGCGTCATGACGTCCTTCTGGCACAGCGTTTTCGCATGCTGCACCAGAAGGGGTGCTAAAGAGCCACACGCCGGCTCTTAGGGCGGCCTTTTGCCGCCTGTAAAAAGAGCAGCATTTTGCTGCTCTTTTCCGGGTGGCAAAAGGGAGAATCGGAGCCGTGCAGTCCAGCAGCTTTGGCCCCAATCCGCCCCTTCCCAGGATGGCTCTCCACTGCCCCTTTGGGCCCATCTGCAGCGGCCTTAAGTGCCTACCCCAACTACTATTTCCAGATGAGAAGTACTCAGATGAGAAGTACTATAGAGCTTTGAGGAGAAAACTACTTTGAAATATGGTTTCAAACCCTGGTTTAGAAGATTTTATTACTTTTTAACATAGTTTTTATAATTCAGATGTCAAATGACAGTCTGTTGTCATTCAAAATGCAAGGTAAATCTGTGCTAAGGATTAAATCAGTTGAATTATGTGGTTTAAAAGTGCATCAAATCTCTCTAGCAGAGAAATTGACAGGCCTCGCCAAAATAAAAAGTCCCAGGTTGCTGCTGTTGTTGTTGTGTGCTTTGGGTCATTTCTGGGCCAGTCTGCAGAGGCCCTTGGTTAGCACAGAAGTTACAACTTTTCCCTGAACTTGAGAGTTCAGTAAACCCTCAACTCCCATCCAAACAGTGACTATATGCTATCTGACCCTATCTTGATTGTAACCCTCTCTCTATCACTAGCCCCCTGTCTGCCCCTTGTTCTTTTGCTGGCCTTATCCATTAACTGAAAAGTCAAACAGCTCTTCATATATCTTCCTGCTTAGCCCTCTCCTTCTCAGCCTTCCAAATGGTGTGATGGGCTGGGTTTTTTTCAGCCTAGGCAAGCATGTCTCCTCACAGACTCCTTTCCAGTCCAAACAAGGTGAGGCAAAATAACCTCCTCCGCAGAAATGGAGAAATGTCACTGTAGCAAACAGTGTGGTTTTTTGTTTTTGA
This sequence comes from Phrynosoma blainvillii, assembly GCA_026167975.1. Taxonomy (NCBI): domain Eukaryota; kingdom Metazoa; phylum Chordata; class Lepidosauria; order Squamata; family Phrynosomatidae; genus Phrynosoma; species Phrynosoma blainvillii. The sequence goes on along the minus strand of JANUYF010000003.1, from coordinate 189,929,444 downwards.
AAATTAAAAATTGTTACATTTATTTATGAAAATTCTAGCAAAACCATTTTACAGGGCCTTCAAATCATCTGGCTGTACCCTCTCCAAACTTTGTTCAGAATGGCAACATAATTTCTTGAATGCATTTATTATATATGTTCAGTGTTCAGAACTAATAAGAGCATGGTGACCTTTCTCTTTCTTCCTCAGATGTATTACTAAATCTCACACTTCACAGAAGACAACACATAATATCTCCTCCCCATAAGTTCCTTCATTCAGTCTTTACATCATTAAAGAAAACCAAGCCTGCCTTGGTAGCTTGTTTAATGGGCACTCTTCCTGATGGCTTTCAGTCAGCAGGTCACAACATGGCTTAGGGCACAGTTCTGACCATTCCACCATCCCAAAACTCGCTGTAGAACATTAATTCTGAAGCCTTGTTTCCAAGAATTTCAGGAAAACTAGGTGGCAGGAAAATGCAGCAAAGGTCTTATATTCCTGTTTTCTCCTCTCCTCTCAGTGCTCTGTTTTATTCAGATAATGCTTGGAAAGGAAGGAAGGAAGGAAGGAAGGAAGGAAGGAAGGAAGGAAGGAGTCAAAATGAGATGAAAAATAGGAAAAAACTTACTTGCTTCACCAGTCATGCCTATATTCATATTTTGTAAATCAAAATATGTTAAAGGTTTCTGCCATCCTGAAATGACAAACTCACCTACAGTTCAATTAGAGAATAAAATGATGCTTATCCCGGAATACTTTGTTATTAATTCCAGGGCTTTAAGGAGCCCTAAGCTGACTAGTATCTGATTTTATACCAATTGAAGATTTCCATTACCTGATTAGCATACAAAACCTTTAGGGGATGGAGGTGAGATATTTGACCTAGTCATGTATCCTAATTACTATGTCCTGAATTAATTGTAGTCCCACAAAGGAAAACAAAAGATTTAAGGGTCACCATGGACAGTTCAGGGAAGACATCTGCTCTCTGTAGAGCTGCTGTCAGTTAGGATAAAACAAAGAGAGCAGGTGTGGGGAAAGCTGGCTGATGCCTTTCTGGGGTTTTGCGGGTGAGAGGATGGGCAAGAACAGTCAGATTGTGTTAAAGTAGAGAGCCATCATTGCTCATGGCCGGAGAGAAAATAGGGGGCCAGGTGTCCCATTGTTTCATCCCAGCATGGCAGTCCACCTGAAAGGAACAGTCTTTTTTATATACACAGAGGAACAAGGGATATGTAGGTAACAAGCAATTAGCAGATCAAAGGGTAATTAACTAAGTTCTGAAATAAAGTTGTGAAGGTGACAGACGCAGCTAAGCAGGGAATTGTAACAAGGATGGGATTAATACACTGTATAGATCAAGAAAGTATTTGCCAAACCATTTAGTGGTGCTTGAAGTAATGAAGCCTACTTCCAGAAATAATAATGATGATGCTATTAATTTCTTAAATGAAAAAAAGGATCAGGTGGTGTATAGTATCAAGCAAAGAACAGAATGAAATGCTGCTCTACAGGCTAGTGAACTAATTAATAACCACAAAGAGAAGGAAAGTACTATGGTGTGTGTGTGTGTTGGGGGGGAAGAAATATGCAATTCTCCCTACACATTAAGAGTTTGTAAATTTGATTATTTTCAGATTACTGCATTTGCTGACACCTCCATTGCTGTCTTATGCATGACCAAAAAACTATATCCTGTCTAGGCATTTCTAGGTCCTTCAGTCTGATTTTATGGTCATTCTCCAGCAGAGGTTGACTACAGAATCATGTTGGATAACCTAGAAATGCCTAGAGCAGGGACAGGCAACCTTTTTTAGACCTGGGCCGGTCTCCCGTAGCCCAGGTCTCGGCTGGGCCGAGGGGGGGGAATGGCGGCGCACACGATCACCCATGCACGGTACACCCTCTTCCACCACGCGGTCCGCGCATGCTGCCGCCGCGGCCGCTACCGCAGGCGCCGCCATAGCACGCGGCCGCCGCCGCCACGGCGCATGTCGCAGCCGCCATTTTGGAAGTCCAAAGCATGCCCGCGACGCGTTTGCACATGCACAAGAGTACTGCGCATGCGCAAACGTGTTGCGACCGCCATTTTGACTTCCAAAATAGTGATCACAGCGAGCGCAGCCGAAAACGCGCCCCGACGGCGGCGCGTGGTGATGGCGGCAACCTTCAGCCTGGGCCAGTAAATCCGGGGCCCGGGGCCTTAACTGGTGCCAGGGCCGTAGGTTGCCGGTCCCTGGCCTAGAGAAATGTTCTCCCAGATTTTTTTTTTAAAAAATAGCATCCTATATTCATGTTTCTGTGCCCCTTACCCCCCATGAAAGTTTAGGACCAACTATAGATTGCATCTAGAAGAACTATGGTGAACAAGCCGCCATAAAATACTTTGCCTTGTGTGCTTCTCTGCCCCCATTCCAATTTTTTTTCCTTCTGTGATGCAAGTTTTTGCTTCATATTGTGAAGCAATATTGTGAAGCAATATGTCCATCAGACCTAGCCTGAACAAGAAGAAGGGCCCTCCCTCCCTCCACCATCATCGAGGGAGAGAAGGCAGGCCAGCTCCATAGGGCCTAGCCACAGTAAGAAGAAGGGCCCTTCCTCCATCCACCATCTGCCTTTGTCCAGGCTAGAGGGAAAGATCTGCTGGACTTATTCCCTTTCCCCACCATCATTCCCTTCTCCTTTTGTGTCTTGTCTTTTTAGACTGTAAGCTTGAGGGCAGGGAAACATTTGTAAGCTGCTCTGATAGCCTTTTGGCTGAAGAGCAGAGTATAAATAAATAAATAAATAAATAATATAAGCCACAGTGTCCCAAAACTCTGGGAGCTTTGTTTTGTTTAAAGCAGGGGTTGGCAACCTTTGTTGCTGGGGGGCCGGGGGGGAGAAATGGCACGGGGTGGCAGAGGCACGCGTGCGTTTGCTTGCCCCCATGTGCGCATGTGTGTGTGACGCAGCCGCCATTTTTGAAGCCCCTCCACTCCCACAGCGGGCTAATTTGCCCGCAACAGCAGCAGGGGGGCCTTTCCAAGGCCCAGGGAAGTGGCTGCGGTGGGCGAATTCTCCTGCAGCAGCCACAGGGGGGCTTCCCTGGGCCTTCTAAAGGCCTTCCGCACCCACGGCAGGCAAATTTGCCCGCCGCGGTGGAAGGGGGGCCTTTTGAATTCGCCCGGCGCAGCCTTGGTGTGGCCTTCCAAAATGGTGCCTGCGTCGCACGCGCATGTGGGCACGATGCGGACATCATTTTGGAAGGCCCCCCACTTGCGGCCACCATTTTGTTTGCCAAAATGGCAGCCGCGAGTCGTTTGCGCATGCGCAGGAGTACTGTGCATGCGCAAATGACTCGCGGTCACCATTTTGGCAAATAAAATGGCAGCAGCAATGCTCGCTGCGGCAGGAGCGTGCAGCGGGGGCTGGTGGGGGGCCGGTCGGTGGGGGTCCTCAGGCCGGGTGTGGCCCACGGGCCATAGGTTGCTGACCCCTGGTTTAAAGTATAGAGAAACGGTCAGTTTATACTATCAGATCCCAGGTTTTTTCCAACTTTGTTCAAACAAACTACAGTTCCCTAAGTTTAGGCACCACAAGAATCTGGTCCATTTGAAATCAAAAGCAGAGGTTTTCAATCTCCATCCTATGGCATGTAAAGGAGGAGGTGGCAAATCACATACAGGACTGGGCAAGTCTGGGAAGTGTTTTTTTAAAGGTTAATAATAATAATAATAATAATAATACACTCAAGTTCCTCTGGTGAATTTATGAATAAATTTGTGGCAATTGTTGTCTTTATAAAAACCAAACCAAATCAAATTCTCAGTCATCTGGTTAAAATCAATAGGTACAATAGGTACAAAATCAATAGGTACCTACAGCTATTCCTATTTTGGAAAAGATGATGTTGCACCAGCCTGCCATGTAGAGATTAAACATAAGAAGCCTCTCAGAAAAGAAAGGGGTAGCAATCAGAATTTTTCTATAAAGAAAAATCATGTACTGTTAATCTCATTTAGTCATTTAACACTACAGATTAGACGCCTTCGTGTACTCTCCCTTCTAAGAGATATAAAATAGATTTATTATTGCTCCGTTCAAAACTCAAGTTGGATAAAAAAGTGCAAGGCACTTAATTTGGACATTAGCAGTACGATCCTGGACAAGCAAGACTTCTGAACAAAAAGGAATCTAGTGGGAGAGGAAAAAGCCGGCTGCAGTGTGATTAAGAACATTATGGAGACAGCTACGGTGAGTCCTCCCATGGGGGTTACACTAGAAGTCCTCGATCGTAAATTAGACAAACTGTTTGAAGCTTCCCAAAACATGCAAGCTACAATTACAACCCTTACAGAACAGATAAGTGGAATAAAAAAAATAGCCGAAGAGGCAAAGGGGAAAGCTGAAAAAAATGAACAAAAATTGGAAACGTTAAATGACCAAGTTACAATGCTTCAAAACAGACTCATAGATGCTGAGAACAGACAAAGAAGGAGAAATTTAAGAATAAGAAACTTTCCAGAACAAGCCAAATCTAATGATTTAATTACTATATTGACAACATGGTGGAAAAGTTATGATTTAAAAATTTCTCCAAATGATTTAGAGAGAGCCCACTGGAGTTTGGGGACACAAGGAAGGAGCAGGAGGAAGGATATAATTATTGCATTTGGAAGAGAAAATATGAAAGACATGGTTTTTAAAACACTGAGATCAATACAAAATTTGGAATATAATGGACAGAAAATTCAGATTTATCAAGACCTGGCATCAGAGACTATTAAACAAAGAAATTTGCTCCGAGATATAACAAGATGTCTTAGAGAAGCACAAATTAAGTATACTTGGGGTTTCCCTACAGTTCTTTTAGTTTTCAAGGACGGAACATTGTTGAAAGCCTCTAACGTGGAAGAGGGTCAGCGACTGCTGCAACAGCTGGGACTTGGACAAGGTCAAGGAGGAACTGTGAGCGAGGAGGATGATAAGGAAGAAGAAGACCAAATTAAACTGGCAAGACAGGCGAAAGATATTAGAAGGAAAGAGAAATGTGACAGACAGCTGAGAAGCAGGAAAGATCGAGGAAGCACAATGTGATGGACTACATAATGTAGTAGATGTAATAATGGAATAGGAAAGTTATAATAGATTGAGTAACATTAAATATGGAGTAATAAAGGTTATAATAATGAGGGAGGGGGATAAGTGAAGAACGCATCTCCAAAGGGAAGAGATCTGACATGGGTAACAAGCTGCGGAAAGCTTGTGCCCCTTCCAATGGAGGGGAGAACCTGAGTTCAGATGAGGGAGGGGGAGGGAAAGGGCAAGAGGGGAAGGGAAGGGAAGAAACAGCAGATCAGAGAGCAAGAAAAGGAGAGTGGAACAACAATAAGGGAAAAGGGAATAGAGTGATGGTTGATATGAATATTATGTCATTAAATGTTAATGGATTGCATACCCCAGTGAAAAGGTATAGGTTGAATAAGATGCTTAAAGAACAACAAATTCAGATAGCCATGTTTCAGGAAACACATATTTCAAGAAGAAACAGAGCTAAACTCTTTAATTATGGTGGATGGGATTTGCAGTTTGAGTCAAGGGGAACAAATAAAGCAAGAGGAGTGGCAATATTAATGAAAGATGGAATAAATTTTCAAGTAGATAAGATTAAAAAAGATAATGAGGGGAGATATATTTTTGTTAAAGGAAATATAAAGAAGATAAAAATTACATTTGCTTGTATTTATGCCCCAAATGAAAAACAAGTGGAATTTATAAATAAGGTGTTAACTCTATTGGAGAACTTTTATGAGGGGGATCTATTTCTGGGAGGAGATTTCAAGCTTGACATATTAAGATGTAATACAAAGGGTAATATAAGGGGAAGAATAAGTAAGAAAAAGAATAGAAAGGAAAATTCTAAAATTAATTTGGAGAAATGGAATATTATTGACGGTTATGAAAGCACGGGAAATAATAATTATGAAAATACATATTATTCAGCTAGACATAAAAAATTTAGTCGAATTGATTACTTCCTTGTCAAAAAAGACAATAGTTTGAAGATAAAAGAAATTCATGCTGGAGGAATTTGGCTCGCAGATCATGCAGCACTATATATAAAGATTGAAGGAAGCATTATTAAAAGATCTAAAAAATGGATTTTTGATCCTGTGGTTATTCTGAAGGAAGAAAATAAACAACAAATTAGGGAAAAAATTAAAAATTATTTTGATTTGAATGATAGGGGAAACATTTCAAAACACATACTATGGGATGCATTTAAAGCAGTGGTAAGGGGGAAATGTTTAAGTATAGAAATAGGAATTAAAAAGAAGAAAAATTTATATAGAAAGAAATTGATAGAAGAAGTGGAATTGTTACAGAAAGAATATAATAAACATAAGAATGCAACTATAAAAGAACTATGGGATAAAAAAAGAGAAGAAATTAAAGAATTAGATCAAACAACTATATTAAGAAATCAAATGTACATTAGGAATGAATTTAAGGCATGGGATACTAGAAGTATGAAAAGTTGGGCTAAATCCCTTAAAAAGAAAAAAGAGAAAAAGAGGATTAGTAAAATTAGAGGGGACAAAGGAGAAATAATAACTGATGAGGAGAGAATAAGAGAAGCCTTAGTTAAATTTTATGAAAGGCTGTATGAAGAGAAGAAAGTGGAGGATCAGAAAACAAATATAAATATAAAATTAACTGAATTACAGAGTAATCATATTAACTCCCCAATAACCAAACAAGAGATAGAAAGAGTAATACAAGATTTAAAAGGATTTAAATCTCCTGGCCCAGATGGATTCACATCTATATTTTATAAAACCTTTAAAAATGAATTGATTGAGCATATGGCTACAATTTACAATGAAATTTTGGATAATAAAATAATCCCAGAATCATGGAAACTATCTGAAATCATATTAATACTTAAACCCAATAAAGACCCAGCCAATCCCGAATCTTATCGTCCCATCACATTAAGCAATCAAGATTACAAAATTTTTATGAAAATCTTAGCCAATGGATTAAAAGAATATTTACCAACTTTAATTAAAGAAGAACAATATGGATTTGTGGAAGGCAGATATATTTATGAACCGATAAGGAATCTATTCAATATACTACATCATGCCAAACAATACAAAAATAAATTAGCCTTATTAAAATTAGATGTCTACAAAACATTCGATTCAATAAATCATGAATATTTATATAAAATCTGTAGGAACTTTGGATTAGGGGAAAGGTTTAGTGAAACCATCAAAGAAATATACAATGATACAGAAGCACAAATCATGATAAATGGAGAAAAATCAAGAAAATTTAAAATAAAAAGTGGAGTAAGGCAAGGTTGCCCACTTTCCCCTTTATTATTTATATTAGCAATGGAACCGTTTGCAAATATGATTAGGAATGCAGAAGAGATAAAGGGATATAAAATAAATAAAGAAGAAATTAAGTTGAATTTATTTGCAGATGATGCTCTGATAGTGACACAGAAACTGGATCAAGCAGTAACCAAGTTATTGGAAATATTTCAGAAATTTAAAAACATTTCTGGGCTTAAATTTAATATGGATAAATCCAAGATAATGTTTTTGAACACAAATTGGCGGGAACAAAAAGAAATACAAACTATGTCAGGATTGAAATTGGGGATAAAAAATATGAGATATTTAGGTGTAAATTTACCAAATAAGTTGGACAATATTGTACAAGGTAATTATAATCAATTATGGAAAAAAAATAATAATCAAATTTCTAAATGGGCAAGTAAAAATTGGAAAATGCTAACAAAAATTAGAATGTTCAAAATGATGATACTACCAAAGTTTTTATATCTATTTCAAACTATCCCAGAAATGATTCCTAGTAAAGTTTTAAAGAAATGGGATAGGTCAATATTAAAATGGATATCAGGGAATAAAAAAACCAGACTATCTAAGGCATTATTATATGAGCATCAAAGTAAAGGAGGATGGGGAGTTCCATCACTCGAATTATATTTTGAGGCGGTTCAATTGCTAAGAATGATAGAGGTAGAATATAATTATAATACAAAGTGGGTTAAATTAGAAAGACAGAGCAATCAAATGGAGTTTGTATCTATCTTTCAGGGGGAAAAAGAAAAAAATGAGAAAAGAATAGGTCCAATGAGGGTGAATTATAAAATATGGGAGAAGTGGAGTAAAAACCTGGGTATAAGAAATAGGAAATGGCTACCAATTGAATATTTAAATAAAAGTAACAATGAAGAACTTGGAAAGATAATTTAAAAAATTAAGAATAAGGGGTTTAAAATAATTGGAGATTTGTATGATTTAACAGGGGCACGAATACAGGAAGAAAAATTAACTAATTTAATAGGTAAGCAATACTGGATTCAAATAAAAGGGATAATAAAATTGCTAGATGAAACACAATTAATTATTGATGAGCAAAATGAACTATTAGAAGAAATTATTAAAAAAAATTAGAAGGGGGTAAAGGAATAATAGGAAACATTTATAAGAGTATGTTAATAACCCAATTTAGAATGATAGAGGGATTGACAATGAATTGGGAAAAAGATTTATTGATTGATATAGATAAAATTAAAATTTGGCTACAAGAAATTATAACAATCAAAAATACAAATGTAAAAGAACAACAAATGAAAATAATCGGAAAATGGTATAGGACACCTCACCAATTAGCATTTATAAATGATAAATTTCAATATAAATGTTGGCATGGATGTGGAGTTAAAGGAATATATATTCATATGTGGTGGGAATGTCCATATGTACAAAAATTTTGGATAGAGGTTAAGCAACAGATAAATACAATTATAGGGATAGAAGTACAATTAAGTAAAGAAAATTGCTTGACTCTCAATTTAGGGGAATTAGGATTGAATAATAATCAAAAATATGTAATAAAACAATTTCTTAAAGCTGCTCATGCAGTGATTGCTTATGGATGGAAGGAAAAATCAAATTGGAATAAGGATTACTTATTTAAATACATAAAAGAATATATATTATTCGACTTCCTTAGGGAAAGAAGATTAAAATATATTGGAGAATATATTAAAGAACCATGGGAAGTCAAATGGGGATCAGTAATTAAGAATGTGAAAGGTAAAATGGGGTATGAGGAAGTTAATAAGATAATCAATAATATTTTCCATATCTCCGAAATTGATTGTTAATTAGATTTGATTGTAAATTTCTCTATGCTGTTTTCTTATGGGGGGGGGGGGGTGAGGGGAAAAATTACTATATGAAACATGATGGTATAATGTGTATTATATATGGTGTAATAAAAAAAAATTTAAAATTAAAAAAAAAAAGCAATCAGAATTTTTCTATAAAGAAAAATCATGTACTGTTAATCTCATTTAGTCATTTAACACTACAGCTTGAGTCTCCCTTATCCAAAATGCTTGGGACCAGAATTTTGGATTTTTTCAGATTTTGTAATATTCGCACATACATAATGAGATATCTTGAAGATGGGACCCAAATATAAACATGGCATTCACTTATGTTTCATACACACCTTTATACACATAAATTGTGTTATTTTATACACAATATTTTAAATAGTTTTGTATATGGAACAAAGGGGGGCTGCAGACAGGCGACTCTAGGCCGCCCTGGGAAGCAGAGGAGTGGCAAAATGCTGCTCCTTTCAGGGGCGGCAAAAGGCCACCCTAAGAGCCAGCACACAGCTCTTTAGCGCCCCTTCCAGTGCAGCATGTCAAAACACTGCACCGGAAGGATGTCCTGACACCACACGCCATGCATAATGGCGCACGGCGTCAGGATGCTGCCGGCGTGGGTTGGGGTGGCCGGCGTGCAGCTGCCCCTCCCCATCTCTGCCTCCAGGCCAGCCCTTTGGGCCGGTCTGTAGAGGCCCAAAGTTTGTATATACTGAACCATCAAAAAGCAAAGGTGTCGCTATTGCAGCCTCTCAAATGGACAATTTTGGATTTTGGAATATCTTGGATTTTGGAATACCAAATAAGAGACACTCAACTTGTATTTTACTCTAGCTCTCAGTTTTGCAACTGTAACTCTCCATGGTTGTTCTCTTTCTCCATAAATTGGTTTCATAGGCATATGCTTTCCTTTTTTCAAGCAATGGTGGCCTTGCACGACTTAGTCTATTACCCTTTCCATACCATGATGACATTCTTCATATTTCTTTTCTTTTGGGAGAATTCAGGGAGGATGAGGGGTTCCAGTTACAAAAACTCCATTCCATAAGACGTAACGAATGTCAGTATTTCTACAGACTCTGTGCCGCTTTGGCAAATTCACTCAATTCACATTTTACTCATTCTCCCCTTTCCCAATCATGCTTCAGACAGCTGAAAGAAACCCTCAAGCAGAAATCCTATTGAATGTGACACCATGGCATTACAAAAAAGATGTAGGGCCTCGGCAGACAGCTAATAGGGCCATCTCCAAGACCCGGAAGAGGAGGGGCAGCCGCACGCGCGGCGTCCCTTCCTCTTCCTGAGGTCGCCCTGGAAGCTGCCGGCCCTCCGCACGGCCGGCGCTTCCAGGGCAACCTCCCTCCGCAGCGACCGGACGTGCTGCGGAGGATAAGTCAGGGAAAGTGCGCCCGCCACTTTTAGGGCGCACTTTCCCTGAAATCTAAAAGGAGCGCCAATTTGGAGCTCCTTTTAGATTCGCCGCAGGAGTGCCGCGGTGCGGAGGCTGAGCTCCACCGGTGCTCCGACCCGCGGCGTCTCCGGGGCCTCCGTCTGCCGAGGCCCACAGTCTGCATTCCCCATAGTTGGAAACTGGAGCTGTGTCTGAACATCAGATTGGTAGTGCTGTGTGCCACTGCATTACTGGAAAACTGCTTGTGTAGAGAAAGCTCAGAACGCTCTGCTGGCATACTGTACATCTGTGATTCCTTCAACAACCTGGGTCCATTTCACACTGCATTACAGTGGTGGTTTCTGCTAGGAAAATGCTTCTATCATGTTATAGTTTAGAACTCTCCATAAATTTTCAGTAAGCTACTGATATATCACTTGCAGAGTCCAAGTCTCAGTGCACTAGTTTTATTCTGGAAACATTGTTTTATTGTAGTGACTTGCAGTTGTTAGGTCTGACAGATAGCTCTGCCGGCTTGACACACAGGTCAAATCCTCTGTTCTCAATGTAATTTTAAGTTCACATTCTTTTTATGCTAATACAGGATTTATGCAAGGATCCCTCACTGAATCACTTCCTTATCTCAGAACATACACATCTTAATTAGAACAAATTGTCCCTGATAGAATAAATAGTCCACTAAAGATGGGTTTAAGAAGTGGGAGTTTAATGTCTAGTGCCACAAGGAGGGCAAGCCTGTTCAAAAACTGTCTTTAAATCAGAGCCTCCACACTTTTGAAGTGGTAAGCTAATTGAACAGAACAGGAAATAAGCCTGATTAGCATTTTGCAAGTAATTGTTACACAATATATATATTAACAATAAAAGCCAAGACTTATCATCTGCAATGGAAGTTGACACTTGTGTAAGGGGAGAAAATGAATTGAATCCATTAAAATGACATTAAATAAATTAAATATCTTTGCTTGTACACTGCTTATCACTTTCATTTCTAGAAAATATGGTTGAAGCTCTCCAGAACTTAATTGGTTTGTGTGAGGGGGGAGGAAACAGTGTTTTTGATGGCCAATGACATGTTTATGTGTGTTTATGCTGTTGCTGTTCTTAATTCCTGAACAGCCTCTCCACTACACTGCACTTCAACACAGCAAGATTTGCAATAAAAAAGGAGGAATATGTTAGGTTTATCTTGGACAATTTATATTCATAACCTAATGGTCTTTGCCTGATTAAGTTGCATTATTTTGACATGAATAGAGGAGAATGGAGGGGGGGAGAGAGACTTAGGGTGAAAGCAGACAGCTAAAAGCGCCGTTTTGGGGGCAGGGAAGGGGAGGGGCAGCCGCACGGTGGGCGCCCCAACCCCTTCCCCAAGTCATCCTTGGAGCAGCCGGACCTCCGCACGCTGCAGCAGAAGAGTCGCCGAAGGTGCGCCGGCAGCTTTTTGCGGCACACCTTCAGCGACTTGTGGAAGGAGCACTAATTTAGCGCTCCTTTCAGGGCCGGCGAAGCTGCGTCGCAGGGCCGAGGTGTGGGGATACCTCGGCCCCGTGGCGCAGCTTCCCGGGGCGGGCCATGGCCGCCTGTCTGCTTCCCCCCTTACTTCTTTGCTCTCTGGACACAATGGAGCGTACAGATGGATAGACCTATGAAGACTCATCTGTCAGAGAGCATGAAAAAGCCAACTGAATAAAACCGTATATTGATCTGATCCAGCACCCACATTGGCCAACCACTTGCCTTTGGGAAGCCCACCAAGTGCACCTTTCCACTACATTCTCACACCCTCCAACATTTCACAGATTGAAACTGGAACATATGTGGCCAAGCAAGATCATAATGTGATCAATATGGATAAAGTTATTAATGTGGAAGAACACAGAAGCTAAGAGATACTGCAGCAGTTTGCTTTCGTTTGAGTCTATAGAGAAGAGCAAAATTCCTCCCCCATTCTCCTCTCCCCCCAGCAGTAGTGTCATTGGGGGGTGCAGGCCACACCGGGTGACACCCAAGAAGGGGGGTGACACCAAGTCAGATTCCCACCCTCCACAAGCACTGATTTGGCCCAGTGCAGAGGCTTTGGGGGAAGAGAGAGAAATTGAGACTTTTTAAAAACAAATGAAAAAATGGGACAAATGGGACAATAGAGAATTAAGTGGGATTGTCCCTGCCAAAACTGAGCAGTTGGAGCATATGCATTTTTAACAGAGGCATACTATTGGTAATACCAGGTGGAAAATATAGTCCCTAGAAGCCACTGTTAACCTTGTCCTCTGTGTATTAATGTAAGATGCTAAGTTGGTATCCATATTCTTGTTTATTTTGAGATAGCAATTTCTATAGTGAGCTATGTATGATGAGGAAGTACTTTAGACTGTTCTGAATCTCCCATGTTTGGGTTCACTTGAAGGACCCAAGTAAGTTTTATGCAAAAAGTAGAAAAATTATTCTCTAACCACTCTCTTCACAGCATCCATTATTTTATATACTTATATTGTGCCACCTGCTACATTTTTTTAAAAAGCTGAGGGGACACTATTTTTTTTTTTTACATTCATTTTATTTTATTTTATTGAATTTATATTGTGTTTGTCCAAGGATAATCATCAGGTGATCATTTTAGTTGCCATTTTATGTACCATCCCTATAATATCCCTTTAGGAGACAAAGGGCCTTTGCAGACTGCCAGAAATAGTGCAAATTGAGTCCACTTTAAGGGTTAGGGTTAGGGAATCATGGGAACTGTATTTTATTATGGCACCAGAGCTCTCTGACAGAGAAGGCTCAATGTCTCAGAAAAAAACAACCAATTCCCATGATTCCCTAGCACTAACCCTAACCCTTAAAGTGGACTCAATTTGCACTATTTCTGGCAGTCTGTGGGGGGTTGCAGATTGCCAGAAATAGTGCAAATTGAGTCCACTTTTAGGGTTAGGGTTAGGGTTAGGGAATCATGGGAACTGTATTTTATTGTGGCACCAGAGCTCTCTGACAGAGAAGGCTCAATGTCTCAGAAAAAAAACAATTCCCATGATTCCCTAGCACTAACCCTAACCCTAAAAGTGGACTCAATCTGCACTATTTCTTGCAGTCTGCAACCCCCCTGCAAAGGCCCTAAGGTGACCAGAACTGTGCACATTATTCCAGATATAGTCTCATCATAAAGTTTATAATGGCATTATGCTGTTGGCTGTATTAATTTTAATTCCTTTCACAATGTTCTTCGGCATTGCATTTATATTTTTACAAATCTTGTGCATTTGATCAGTGTTGTCATTGGCCAAAACTCAAAGATCCTCCCAAGTTCCCTTTCCTAGAACTGTTCTGCACAAGCCCCATTTTCACAGCCGTTATGCTACTAAAAATAAAATAAAAACATGCCACTTTCAAGGCAATCATCACCGGACCTCCTTTGATTTGTGCAACTGGGGCTGCTGCCCCCATTGTGCTCTCTTCCTGGTGCTCCCTTAATTCCACCTCCCTGCCTTATGCCCTGCCCAGCATGCCTTTAGGGTTTTTTTATCCAACTTTTTTTGCACAATTCTGGAGCTCAGCTACTGCGATTGAAATCAAAAGAAAGAAAGAAGATAAATAGGGGAAAACATTAATGTTAATAAAGATAGTTTTGAATAGTGAGGGGGAGGGGGAGGGGGAACAGTGGAGGAGTGAACACTGACACCACATGACTTGCTATCACACAACTGCCCCAGGAGCGGCACTTCACACATGAGGATTTCTGTCAATGAAAAGGGATGGGTTGGGAACAAGTTGGAGGCATTGACATGTGATGACTATGAGCAATGCCACTTCTTTTCTGCTCTAATCACAGTTTAAAATCCATGTACAGTAATGTGCCAAAACAGGTTGTTCTCATGCAGTGGTCAGATCAACATCAGTATTCCCATTAAGGATCCATTAAATGTGGGCCTGTCAGAAAGAGTATTGTGGCAGAATAGATCTGCAGCTTTATAACTAAAGCTTATTTTCTTAAATAATTTTAACAGGTTTAGGTACACATTGCCCAGCTTATATAAACATGGAATCGTCACACATGGAATCGACACATTTCATTCAGCTGTTTCAATACATTGCAACACACCCAAGGAATTCAACCTCTTTCAATTATAATTCAGATGTTTTCTAGGATGCCCCTAAGGGCAACTTAGGTAGGGATGGAGTGGCTCAAGTGATTAAGATGCTGACTCTGTTGATTGCAAGATCAGCAAGTTGGCAGTTTGAGGCCTGGATGCTGCATGATGGGGTGAGCTCCTGTCACTAGTCCCAGCTTCTGCCAACCTAGCAGTTCGAAAGCATGCAAATGCAAGTAGGTAAATAGGCACTATAGGGAAGATAAACAGCGTTCTGTGCAATCATGCTGGCCACATGGTCACAGAGTAGTCTCTGACAATGTTGGCTCTTCAGCTTAGTAACGGAGATGAGCAACGCCCACTACAGTCGGACACGACTTGACAACCTTGTCAATGGGAAATACCTTTACCTTTTACCTGCCCCTAAGGACACATTACATTAGCTCTGTGTGGCTATAACCTGTGTCCCAGGCTGCATCTTGTTGAAAAAATGCAGTTTGATACCACTTTAACTGCCACGGGATTTGTAGTTTTGTGAGACACCAGCTTTTTTTGGCAGTTAATCCAATCAATCTCTTGCACTTAGATGGGCCCAAGAATTAGAGGCGACCAACTCTTGAATTGGCTCTCCACTGGGTTTCCCTATGGAGTAGCTATTTCTTTATATTTTTGCTTCACCATACCTTTCTAGCTATATAGAAAATGTCCAAATTACTTCCTCATCTTTTGTTGCCTGTTTTGCTAGTTCACAGTACTTCAATCTGTATTTTAAAATCTGTACTTTTTTCAGATGCTTCTCTATTGAAATTTAAAGTGTTCCAGCCCTTACGTCTTTAGCTCTTTGATGATGCAGAGCATGAAATAACAAGCAATTTTGGCTTCCCACTGCATGATTTATATTCTCAGTATTCTTATATTCTCTTACTGAGACTCACTTCTCAAAAGGGAACATACATAGGGTGAAATTGACCCCAGGGTATGGACTGGGAATGAAAGATGAAAGGGATACAGCACAAGGCTATAAATATGTTAAGGAAGTAGACAATCATCTATTTTGCTAGAAGGAAGGGGTTACTCCTTTGTGTAAACATTTTACTCCTAGGAGTAGATATGTTGAATTGGCAGCAGATTTAATTGAGAAGTGGCAGTTGCAGAAACCAACTGAAGGCCCAAGTTTTATCATTAGGGTTTAAGAATAAAATCAGACCATGAAGGGCAATTTTTAAAGTGTGGGATATAAGCCAGGCCAGTCTGATTTTTTCTCTCCAGTTGACTTTCATCTTACGGCTACTTCCATAAAATTGCATCAGTCTTTAAACAAAAGCAAAACTGGTTTTAGCTTTGCTTTTCTGATTTTTATGTCTCTTTTAGCCTCTGCTCTTTTCCAGAAATTAACTTTCTAACCATTGTGTGGCTCAGGTGTGCAATGTGCTCATTCAGTTCATAATTCTTCATGTTCTGCACAGACGATTTTGTTTAACCAAATCCTCTGGTGTTAAAAGGAAGGCATTTTGCAAGCCAGCTGTTCAAATCATTGGCTTTGAACACCTAAAGATCTTGAAAATTTCTCACCAATAGAATATTAGTATGCTCTTTTATTCCAAATGAGGGTCTTGGTGTGTGTGTGTGTGCACATACTCATTTAGCTTCATTTGGTTAATTATTCAAGTGTCATCCTTTTCTTTTATCTTTGTTGTCTGAAAACATGTTGGTATGTCAGGAAGGGTTTCACATTAGAGGTGGCTCCAAATTACTGTTTTTGTATTTTCAAGGAGGGAAACCCATTGTTTCTTCATCCCACCTCAGTCTTGCTATAGCCTGAGACATTTTTGCATTAAGTAAAATTTATAAAACATCTCTTGCTTTAATATTGTTTTCCAATACAACCATCATTTTTTTCCTCCATTTCCCCATACCCCTTGGCAATCATTCTGAAGAAGACTTCTAGCAAACTTGATAGCTTGCTTGCTACTTTTGATGTTGCAGTTGGTTCTAATAGAAGTACTGTATAACATGAATATTGTTTGGGAGGGGCGGTGTTTCTTTTCTAATGCTACCTATGTTGTTATTTATTTATTTATTTATTTACTGCTTTCACCTGTTTTCAAGACAGTCATCATAAAAACCATATGGAAGAATAAAACCAGTATTTTATCTTACTTGATGTTGTACTTTTGATGTATCATGAGACAATGTTGCTAATCAGAAAAGAAAATAATTCTTGGCATAGTTGAAGACAGTAAGAGAAGTGGGACTGCACTATTAGTGGGTTGATTTAATTCAGGAAGCCACAGCTTTAGAGTTGAATCTAGCCATAGCCTTAGAGTTGAATCTAGCAGGGCAGTGGAAGACCGGGGCTCCTGGAGGTCTCTCATTCATTGTTGTCCTTGTTAAGTCAACTTTGGCTTATGGTAACTTTATGAATGAGAGACCTCCAAGTCACTCTATCCTCAACAGCCCTGCTCAGGTCTTGTAGACTAAGGGACATGGCTTCCTTGATAGAATCTATGCATCTGTAATCCTGTTGTTTCCTTTCTTACTGCCTCCTACCTTACTAAGCTTTATTGTCTTCTCTAGTGAGTCATGTTGTTTCATGATATGGCCAAAGTGCAACAATCCCTGTTTAGTCACCCTGGGTTCTACGAACAGTTCACACTTGATTTTCTCTAGAACTCAATTATTTGTCTTTTTGAGCAGTCCATAGTATCCACAGAACCCTTTCCAGCACCACATTTCAAATTAGTTGACTTTCTTCCTATCCATCTTTCACAACCATGCACAGAAACTGAAACTTAGGCTGCATCCACACCACAGAAATAAACCAGTTTGACACAACTTTAACTGACATGGCTCAGTGCTGTTGAATTAAGAAAACTGCATCTTTGTGAGATAGTCTTCTCTGTAAGAATCACAAGATTCCATAGGATTGAGCCATGACAGTTAAAGTAGTGTCAAACTGGATTATTTCTGCAATGATGATGCATTCTTATTTGGCATTGACAATTCTAACTTTAATATTCAGTTCTATATCTTTACACTTGAGGATCTTGTTTAGTTCCTTTATAGTTGCCCTTCCAGTTCCTAGTCTTATTGGATACTATTTTGGGAGAAAAATGGGATATATGTGTGATAAATAAATAAATAAATAAATTCTTCTGATTTCCATTCTGATTAACAACTGAGCCAAGGTATGGAATATCTTGAACATTTCAAAGTCTTTATCATCTGCTTTAAAGTTATGTAAATCATATGTGGTCATTGTCTCTGGTTTTTTCATGTTCAACTGAAACTTGCCTTTGCGGGGTGGGGGTGGGGGTTATGTTCACTAAAATCTGCCTTTTTCCTTGACTGAATCTGCACTGCAGAAATAATGCAGTTTGACACCACTTCAACTTTCATAGCTCTATGCTATGGAATCCTAGGAGATGTAATTTGTTGTGGCACCAGAGCTCTCTGACAGAGAAGGCTAAATATCCCACAAAGCTACAAATCCCAGAATTTCATAACATTAAGCCATGGCAGTTAAAGCAGTGTCAAAACTGCATTACAGGTGCCCCTCTGTTCTCACAGACTTGAAGACTGCAGTTTTGCATATTCATGGAGGGGCGACCTCCACTAAAATCAATGGGGGTGCACCCCATTCAGGCCTATGGGGCTTGAATATTGGCAGATCTCTGTTTTCATGGGGGGGGGGGTCCAGAACAAAGCCCCCGTGAAAATGGAGGGCAGACTGTATTTCTGCAGTGAAGATATAGCCCTAAATAAATGTATTTATTCAATGGGTCCTCGTGGAAAACATGCATAATGCAGATTCAGCCCTTGACTTTCTTCAATAGTCATTCCAAGTCTTTGCAATTTTCTGCTAATAATATGACATGTGCACAACTGAAATAGTTGATGTTCCATCCTCCAATTTTCACATCTCCTTCCTCCAAATCCAATCCTGCTTTACCTATTATACATTCAATGTAAAAGTTAAACAAATAGGATGATAAAACGCAGAGGTGCCTGACCCTCTTGACAACTGTATGCCTGTATGTAACACTGTTTTGTACCTTGCTATGGTTTGTGGATTATGGAATTTTAGTCAAACTATGCAGATCCCACAATCTTGAACTCTGCCAGCCCATGATTTTTTTGTTGAAAATTATTTCACAGAATTAAGATTCTTATTGAGAACAAGAATATTTAATATCAATAATTTGTCTCAAATTAAAATCTGCTTGTTCCTTTCCTAACCACTCACAAGGCATGCAGGAGTCTATTGTTTTAAACATTGGCTCTGATCTAGGCTCTTGAAAGCAGTGTCTCATACTGGCACACACTGAGGTCCGAAACAGATGCCCCAGTTAAGCTGGCTTTGCTCCGACATGCCTTGCCTTCAAGCCAGACAAAAGCCACACTGGTAATTACACACTGGCCGGCTTCTATTCTGCTTGGGGGCATGGCATTTAGACACCACTCACCCTGGAGCTGGCAAAAAGCTAGCTCTAGAGCAGGGGTAGGCAACTTAAGGCCCGGGGTCCGAATGCGGCCCCCTGAGGCCTTTGGACCGGCCCCAGGCCGGTCCTGCTGCCGCCGCCCCCCCGCCATAATGATATTGATTATTGTTGTTATTACTTGTTCTTGGGGTTTTCTTAGCAAAATCTCCACAGGGGTTTTGCCATGGCTTTTCTGGGCTGAGAGAGTGTGCATGCATTTTTAATTTATTTATTTATTTATTTATTTATTTATGTTTGTTTATTTATTTATTTATTTATTTATGGTGTTTCGGCCCCCCAATTGTCTGAGGGACAGCAACCCGGCCCCCAGCTCAAAAAGGTTGCCTACCCCTGCTCTAGAGGGAAAGGGGTGGCTTTTTTCTGCCCCAAATAGGAGCAGATTTTTTCTGCTCCTATTTGGGGTGGAAGCTGGCTAGATTGGAGCTACAGCATGCAGTTGCTGCGACCCCCACCTGGCTTTCTTGGGGGCAGCATCACACCACCCTTTCAGAGTGGTCTGAGTGAAACACAGGGTATCTTCAATCACATGATCAATCAAAGAAATTTGGATTAAAATCAAAACTGAGCTCACATCTTCTTTCACACAATAATCCACTCCAAGTTCTTTTTACCAACTAGATTTACTGGGGCAACGATATTACTCCTTGTATTGTTAGACTGATCACAGAGAGATCAAATAATAGATCCCAATCTACCTTCTTCCCTGCCCTGCTTTAACCTGTGGCTCTGGATAATAATCCCAATCCAAACATTTAGTCTGAATTTTTAACTTCAGCAACAATACATCTGTTTGGCCTCAAGGATTCCCTTCTTGCAATGGAAAGAGTTTTCCTGCTGTTGAAGAAATCCTTGCACCAAATAAAAAAAATCACTTTTAAATACATTACTTTATATTAATATAACCATGAACATTGCTATTCCTAATTTTACGGTTGGACACATTTCTTATTTTACCCTGTGAAGCAGAATCCTAAATGATGTCTTAGGGTTGGAACAGAGGGCCCAAATATGCCCACTTCAGGACATCAGCAGCATGTGGCATTTAGACACCACATGTCACAAATGATGCCTTGAAGCTGCCTGGAAGCCGAGTGGCTGCCCAGACGTGGGTGGCTTCAAGGTGCTCCGGCGACACAGTGTTTATATGGTGCATGCTGCCAGAGTGCCTTGAAGCCACCATAAGGCCATGGCAAGGCAGCAAAAGTCACTTTTTGCCAGCTAAAGGAAAATATCTTTTCTGCTCCTTTTTCAACCAGGTTGAAAGTGGATTGGGGCTGTGGTGTGTGGTTGCTGTGGCCTCAATCCATCTTCAGGCCCATCTGTTTCAGCCCTAATTCTGCTTTTTGTAATAAATCCTTGAAGTAGTTTGCAGACTATTGACATGACTGTACTGGTTTGGGTGGTCTGTCTGTGCATTTCACATAGACATCAAACTGGCAATTCCCTCCCCCCTAGAAAAAGTTACTTCCACCTGCAAATTCCTCTCACACTTGTGGGTTATAATTGGTAACACTTTTGCTCCTGAATATGTAGATCATTTCACAAATAAATATGGAGAAGACTTCATTTAGAAACAAAAGAACAATCCTTGTAGGCTTCCTGTTATTATTATTTACATATGCATGATATTTCACCATTATCCAGTCAAATAAAATGCTTGTTAAGGATTCTATTCATTTTTGGACAGAGTTTGCACAAACTGTAATGCCTTTCACTGAAATGAATGAGATCTAGAAGTGCTTATTTTTTACTTCATCATGCCTTTTTGTTTTTGGAAGAGATATTTAGGACACCATACAAATTAATATTCATCAACAAACACTACATATTGATTGAGAGACCATCATGAGTTACTGGCTGCTGTTTTAAGTTCATCACTTTTCACATTTTGAAACCATAAGTGTCATCGTCTCTGATTTTGTTTTCAAATTACCGTATTTTTCCACAGTTTTCCTTTGCAACTCTGAAATGAGTAAATGGTATACATATGCATTCTTTTGAGTTCTAACCTCCCTAAAAATGGGGGAAAGCCATGGCAACTAACAGTTGGTTTCAGTAAGAAAAATAAATCTAACCAATGTTTTAAAAGCTTCTTTCAAATATACTGTGTCAAATGCAAAAACAGTGGGCAGG
This sequence comes from Phrynosoma blainvillii, assembly GCA_026167975.1. Lineage (NCBI taxonomy): Eukaryota > Metazoa > Chordata > Lepidosauria > Squamata > Phrynosomatidae > Phrynosoma > Phrynosoma blainvillii. The sequence goes on along the minus strand of JANUYF010000003.1, from coordinate 189,908,123 downwards.
GGAACAGAATAGCAGCATATGAAGAATAGAATAACAAGAAGGCAAAACATACATCAGAAATGTCATTAAGAGATATACATATTCATATAAACTGTAACTTTAACAAAAGGCTCTAAATTACAATAGTATTTCACTTTCCAGGCAAATATGTGTTCAGGCTGTCCAACCCTCTTGTACAAATCTGTCTAACTATATATCATATGTTTTAATCACAGCCTGCATTGCAAAGTGCTACGTCTTCTGATCCAAATAAGCCAATCATGCCTCTTTAATTAACAGCAATGATTTTAATTGAATGGGAATAACAAGAATACAAAATGATAACCAGAACGAATCAACTTTCCATAGCCCTTTAAATAAATTGCTTTTTTTCTCCCATTTTGCTTCTGAGCCAAATGCTTTCTGCATCTGATTCTGTTAGTAGATTTGCAAGTAGCACATCACCACACCAATTCAAAGATACATAGTCCTGGGTAAGGACATAAAGCAAAGAAGAAACAGGTTGGATAAACTGCAGAGTAAGAAGGTGTGTGTCTTTCAACTCCCTTACTTGGAGAATTTAGTTCAGAAATGCTCTCTTGGCATCATGGAAAGATAGGGCCTTTAAAGATTGCCAGAAATAATGCAGCTTGAGACCACTTTAACTGTCCTGGCTAAGTGCTAGGGAATCATGGGAATTGTATTTTTTTTCTGTGACATTGAGCCTTCTCTGTCAGAGAGCTCTGGTGCCACAATAAACTACAGTTCCCATGATTCCTTAGCACTGAGCCAGGACAGTTAAAGTGGCCTCAAGCTGCATTATTTCTGGCAGTCTGTAAAGGCACACAGATAAATAAATGTTGGAAAGCATACAGAGAAAATGTTTAAGAGATTTGTTGGCATTTCCAGTCTGTAATTTAATATTCTTCCAGATTCACTATCACAGAACTGAGAATCATGCATCCTTTCAGCTGTTGTTGGACTGAACCTCCCATCAAGCTTAGCATCGCTACTGGTGAGGGATGATGAAAGCTGGAGTATCAAGTAGCTTCTGAAGGACCATTCTTCAGTCCTGCAGTAGCAACTGAAGGCACAGCACAGTATTGTGCAATTGCCTTTTCTTCTCTCACAAGATTAGGCACCTCTAAAACACTGAGTGGTGAAATCACTTGCTGATCCTTAGTAATTTGAAAAAAAAAGCCTTGCAAGACACATTTGGGCAGTAAGGAGTTTATCACACGGGAAAAATTGGAAGTTTAAACTGGACAGAACCTGGGCTTTTCCAGGCTATTAGGCACAATTGCGCAATTGGTTTTCAGACAACGCTGCATGTAAACTGCTTGGAATCCGAACAGGAAGTGACATGAATCAGGGAGTAGTCATTTTTGGGAAAATACCGTGTTTCATTTCCATTTCATTCATGAATTCACTGTCTTTGCACAATTGTTGTAGTGTGAAAGCTATTTGCGGGATTCTTCCTGTTTTTGTACTTCTTGAAAGATTTCCCATGGTTCTTTGCTGCTTTGTTGTGCCAAGAGGGATGCAGCCTTTTATGCTTCAGCCAGGCTCCTAAAGCATCAGCAGGCACACATACATACACAGAGAGAAAAAGCTTTTTTCTCTTGCTCATGCATGGCTTGAAAGTCTCCTCCTCCAGCCTCAGCTAGTGAGAGAAGGAACACAGTGAGAGAGAATTTTTCTCTTTCCTTTCCTACTTCATTTGGGTAATATTCTGTTCTTTTTACTTTGGGGCGTGTTTATTCCTGGCTTTGTTGTGCCCAGTTGAAAACAGCTTCTGGGGCCTCTCTGTTTTCCCTTCCTTCTGGAGTGTGTGTGTGTGAGAGAGTGGTTTGTGTTGTTTTATGGGAGTTTGCAAATGGAAACATCATCCTTCCTTCCTCTGAAAAAGCTTCTGGGGCAAAGGCTGCTCTCCTCCCCATTTTCCCTTCTCTCTGGAGCATGTGTGTGTATGCACTTGGAAATGACACTTTTGAGCATCACTTCTGGTGATGCAACCACTGCTTCTGTGCACAAGTACAAAAAAGTTATTTCCAAACCATCAGCTGGATTTGTCCACATCTGTCTGAAAACAAAATGCACTCTCTACCCACCTTCTCACATTAGCAGTGTGATTTTAACACTTGGTTGTGTTCTGCATATAAAAATCAATTGTGCATTTGTGTGCTTTTCTGAGATGCAGGTGCTTTAATCATTTTCAGGATGGAAGCACATAGGTCCTCATGTGATAAACTCCTAAGAGTGTCTACGGCCAAGTTTGGACAATAATAATAATAATAATAATAATAATAATTTTATTTATATCCCACTTTTTGTAAAAACAATCAAAGTGGCGTACAACAATTAAAATGATACAAAATATATACAATATCCCCTTCCCCTTAAAAAAGAATTAAACAGTACTGAAATTAAAATTACAAACATTAAAATCAAAACCAATAATAGTACAAAAAGGCCTTCTCTCATGTTCTCAGTACATGTGCTTGTCTGTGAAGGTTGTGAATAAAAGGAGTGCCTTGCATCAGCATACTGATGACACCAAGCCCACAAACTCCTGATAACCTCACCTAGCCATTTCATGTATGTTCAATAGCAAGGAGGACAGAACATAATGTTGAGGGACCCAACAGACCAATGGTCAAATACTATATATGCCAATATGCATCAGATTGAGAATGAGCCCTGGACTCACACAGTCCCTCTTCTGCACTTACCCAACTTTGGCACTGATAGCCTGGCTTCCTAAGACAATTTCCTGTGATGTCTGACACAATAAACTGTGGTTTAAGCACTGACATCAAGCCAAAATCTCAGTTGTTTAGGGGTTTAAAGGTAAACATCAGCACTTTGAAATGAGTTTGGAAAGGGAATGAGCTCTTCCAGAGCTCTTGGTAGAAATCCAAATCCCCTTAATAGAGATGCGAATCCTTTCTTGTTTCATTCTCATGAGCTAAAAAAAATTAAAAAATAAACTACATTTTTTTCTTCTCATGTGTGGAATAACATACTTCTAATAAGTATATATAGTGGGATTTTTTATGGTCTTGATGATATTTTCACACTTGTAAGAACATATTTTGTGCAAATTGCACAATTTCATCAATGATGTATAGCTAAACAGCTACAGCTGCTGCCTAATTGAAGGAATATTAAAATTAGCTTGGTTGTTTAATTCTTTTTCATCTATCAGCCAATGCTTTTTGTGCTTGCTGTGTGTGCACACTTCACTTTACAGAGAGCTAGAAGAAAAAGTATCTTAGATTTGCACAAAGGCATTTTGGGCAAATTGCAAAAACTTTTGCAGGGCAAAAAAATCACTGCTTATTTCATTCTCATGCTGGTGACAAATCTAGTGGATAAGGAGAGAAATTAACAGGCTATCTCACTAAAAAAGAAGTACTTCTGAGAGGTTTATTCACATTCCTATTTTGGAACCTTGGTGAAAGATACTAATAAATTAAATAAATCCAGTCCCCACTTTCACACTGATAAAAGCTGTTTTAGATTAACTACACATTCAAACGAATTTTCAGCAGCCGACCCTGGTACAACATATTGTAGTAGAATGGACAACTGTGAACCAGGCTTTATCATGAAAGATCATCTGGGTTACAGAGTCCATTTACACTTCTGCTGACCAAATTAGATCAAAAAGATCAAATCTGACAAGTGAACCTGTTTTTTAATCCAAGAGTAAGGAACATCTTTCAATATCAGACAGATTATCAAGGGCTGAATTCCTTTAGCGGGGAGAGCCAAAGTTCAAAGGGTGTGGGCTTTTGCTTAGAATGGGATTTCAACATTTTAGAACAGGAATAACAGCAGAAAGATTAGAAACTACCAAAGATGGTATTATAAGAAAAGAGATACATCTACCTGGAGAAGTGCCAAAGCCTGGATTGGGACCCAGGCTTGCCACCAGGAGCTGATATTCTTTATCCTTGCTTTAGTCAGAACCAGAGTCCCTAAACACCATCTGCTTGAGATATCCATAGAAAGTAGTATCTAGCTAGTCTGAACTTCTGTTTATTGGCCCCTGCCCAACCCACTACTGATGCACTCATTTATTACTTTTATGTGTCATTGGAATCAAATGTAAAAGAAAGATGTATAGCCTTCCAGGTTTTGCCCTACAGATGCCATCATCCATGACTTTTTGTTATATTGGCTATAGCTGATGGGAATTTCAGGCCAACAACAAGTGAAGGACCACACATTTCTCAGCCCTGCTAGGGAAGTGAGAAGTAATCCTCCTGTACCACTTTCTGCATTAACTTTTCTGTGCATGAAAATCCATCGTTTGTCATCTCACAGGGTGAACTTTTCAAATCACTGCTCAGCTCTATAACATTTATGTTCTAAACACTGCTTGGATTCATGAATGTCATCCTTCCCTTCACCAATCAAATATGCTTAGACAGATTTTCATGTTAGTAAACTTGGAGTGACAGGGTGAATCTAAACAGACTGTATACTTCCCATAGTTGTGATTTGTTTCAGCAACTTGGTGCGGGGGGAGGGGGGGCTAGTCTCTGCTTTGTATTAAATTGATGTAACTGTTCATATTACTTCCCAGAAAAGTTTTCTTTTCTGACTTCAAGTTGTTTGCATTTTCTTAAAATTAAGATGGTTGGGGTTCAGGAGACAAGATGACCTGACAGGAGGACTGTGGTGGCCTTGCCCAGCAGAAAGGCGGAGAAGAGGGAAAACTGAAGAAGAGGTGGAGAGATGCTTATGAAACTTTACAATCAGGAGATTGTCGCACTACCTTTAAAACACATTAAAAAGAGACTTACCTCACCTGAAATGAAGTAAAATTTGAGCTGCATCAGAATGCTATAGTATGGATTTTCCCCAAAAAACTGCCATGAGGATGCAGCATGAATTGAGCCCAGCTGACTTAAATTGCTTCGGCAGCCATTTTTCTAAGTTGGAAATTAGAAAAATGGCCACCAAAGAGAGTTAAGTCAGCTGGGCTGAATTCGGGCTGCATTTCCAATGGCAGTTTTTTTGGGGAAATCCATGCAATAGCATCTGGATGCACCTGAATTTTACTTCAGTTCAGGTGAGATAAGTATCTTTTTAATATGTTTTAAAGGTAGTGTGATAATCTCTTTAGTAATGGAGTGGACAGAGCCAGTAAACCTGTCTGCTTAAAAGTAAACTCCACTGACTTCAATGGAATGTATCCCTCCTGCAGTCATAGAGGATGTGACATTTCAGGAAGCACATGTAGGTCAGGCCCATAGAGAGGGAATGCCATAGGATATATATATTTCAGTCTAGATTGGCATGATCATCCCTCTGTCACTATCTTGAAATTCTGTGATATAATTGATGTGGATAGTCCTTCACAAACATTTCATACACAGCTATGGCCAATCTGTCACCTGATGACCATCCTGCTGATGAGCCTCTCCATATTTGACTGGGTTGATAGACACATAGTCTGCATCAAAAGCCATAACTGAAGCCTGTTTGAACTTGCCATAGTTTAAGCACTTCTGACATAGCGTTGAGGAACCCAGGGTCACCCTCCATGCTATAATGAAGAACTCTGTGGAAATATCTCCATATGATCAATGTATGTTCGATGATTTTATATTTAAACACTAGTCTCATACACATAAGCATCCAGAAACTGCTTGCCGAAGAGTGCCTGGAATTCTGTGCATGTTAATGAACAGACTAGCAGGGGAGAAGTGGCATGCATTACTTCCAGATACTCTGAGGACGTTTTCACACTGGGCAAAAGGAGGACGCTAGCCGGCCTCCCGCCGGCCTCGCTCCGGCGCCATTTCCCGTGTGTTCACACACACGCGGCGGCAAACCCCGCCCCTTCCGGTGTCATCCCTGCGTCCGGCCGGCTTTTGGCTCCGTGTGTTCAAACACACGGAGCCCTAAGTCCGGCGTCACTCCGGACGAACCAAAGATAACTCCGGCTGAAGCGGCATAAAGGTAATTCCGGCTGTCCAACCGGAATTAGCCTTTCGGCGGCGGAGCCATTCCGGAATCGGCGGCACGACCCGTTCCGGAATGGCTCCAGCCGGCTTTAGGAGGACAATGTGAAAACGTCCCCAGTGTCTTGAGGTGGCCCAGAGGGAATCAGCTTCTCTCAATACTCACCTTCTCTGTGCTATGGGGAAGGCAAGGGTAAAGGAAGCCTCCAGAAAGCACCTCAAACACATACAGATGCAAACACACCTACCTACACATACCTTCCTCCATCTTCATCTTGCTGTTTGCCTACTTGAAAGGCTCACAGGCCTTCCCTTTTATGTGCTCCCAAAGGTTTGGATGGGCAGATTGAGTCTCATGTCAGAGAGACAGCCACATTTACTTATTTGGCCTCTCATTTTTTCACTTGCTTTTAAAATGTCCCAGTTTTCCACTCACAATTTCAAGGTGTATCCCTCCCCCCCCAAAAAAGGCAAGGTGTATAGTTATGGCCAAAATGTTTATCCTACCACCAACTTGGTCAACTTCTCCTGGAACAAAGGTGAAGCACTACCACTTGGCATGGCCAGAAAAGTCTTGGTTAATCCAGGTAGAGCAAGTGGTTGATGAAGGAGTAACAACTGATGGTTGGATAGGACTCAGAGGAGAAACATGAGAAAATGGCCACAGCAGCAGTGACAAACACAGGCCCAGAACGAAAACAGAAGCAGTGAGAACAACTGCTTCAAGTGAAGCAACTGTATTTTGAGATGAAAGGAGGTTGGTGGCCCAGGTTTTCAACTATGAAATGTTGGAGGGTATGGGAATGTATAGGAGAAAGGGTGGCATAGATGTTTGAGTGTTGGACTACAACTGTGGAGATAAGGGCTTGATTCTCTGCTCAACTGTGAAACCCACTGGGTGATCTGGGCATCGCATGCTCTCAGCCTCAGTAGAAGACGACAGCAAATGTCCTCTGACATCTTGCCAAGAAACCCCCATGATAGGTTCACCTTAGTGTCACCGTAAGTCAAAAATGACTTGAAGGCACACAGCAACAACAACAACAACAAACAGCAATGGAAATGTATGGCCTACATTCTATTTAGTTCCATCTTGAGTAGACTCATTCAAGTAATAGAGCTGATAAGCCAACACATATGATTTAATGCATCTGCACAATTTGGGACTACAGCAGGTTTCAGTCCTGTTCTTGTAGTATTTCAAACTAAACTAGATAATAGAGGTTATGCACATATGTTCTGAGTAACAGTGATCACTTTGGGCCTATTCATTCAAAATGATATTAGCATCTGAAGGTGATTTTATTTTTATTTATTTTTAAATATTGTTTTCTAGTTACAATGATAAGCATGCAATGTTGGGAGTGTGTTATTCTTCTTCTGAAAGTTCCTGTTTGTGAAACAATAGTTATGCATGATAACATTTTGTTGAGATGTTTCAGGAGTGATCCCTGTGTGATTAAAAATCATTATTCCATTAATGCTCATGCCAAGAAAGGATTAATGACTTCATGAATCATAATTAAAGCTCCAGGTTTTTGGCTTGGAGAAAGCTAAACATTCCATGGGTCTCCTCCTTACTGGCTTTGTGCTTCAATTTTCAACTTGCATTCATTTTAAAATTGATATCTCTGCCTTTCTATTTCATTTCTCTTCTGTTCTGACCATTCCAAGTCCAGAGTGTCAGAGCAGAACAGGAATATCCGTGGGCGGAGGTAGTAAGTACCTCCGCATTGTCATGGACGGATCATTTCCTGGTCAAAGTGGAACTGAGAGCCAATATCCGCTCCGCCGGGGGTGGGGGACCTATTAGAATGGTCCGCCCTCGAAGGCTAATGGAGCCAATTGGATTCCAGAAAGCCTTAGAGGGGTTAATGGTTGGAAATGCCGGTGATCCTGTCGAGGCTCTGGTTAATACTTGGAACAGCGACCTGACCAGGGCCATCGACACGATCGCTCCCAAGCGCCCTTGCCACACCGCTTCAAATCGTAGGCCATGGTATACACCTGAGCTTAGGATGATGAAGCGGGCTGGACAACGGCTAGAGTGCAGGTGGCGGAAAACTCGACTCATATCTGACAGAACTCGCCATAGGAATTTTCTTTGTTCCTATCGGGAGGCAATACGTGCAGCGAAGAGAGCCTTCTCCTCTGCACGTATTGCGTCTGCAGAGTCTCGTCCAGCAGAGCTGTTTAGGGTGGTGAGGGAGATGACGCAGGTTCCCCCTGCGCCAAATCCCTTGCTTAACCCGACGACGGCCTGCTGTGACGCATTTAATAACTTCTTTGCAGACAAAATCTCTCAGATAAGAGCCAACTTAGATGCCACCATTGAAACAGAGTCGATAGACGAGGTGTCCAGTGACTCCGCCGATGTAGTTATACTGGATCAGCTGCAATCTGTGAGTACCGAGGACGTGGACAAGCTGCTTGGTAAGGTGAGGAAGACAACCTGTCCCCTCGACCCTTGCCCATCATGGCTGGCCGTCCAGGGGGGGGATGCATTGAGGAGTCTCCTTACGGATATTATCAATGCATCCTTTAGGGAAGGACATTTACCATCTTGTCTTAAGGAAGCGGCTGTTAGGCCGCTCCTGAAAAAACCTTCTCTAGACCCCCTGGACATGAGAAACTATAGGCCTGTATCACTTTTGCCATTTTTGAGTAAGGTGATCGAGAGGACGGTTGCTCTTCAGCTCCAAGCTGTCTTGGATGAAACCGATTATCTAGACCCATTTCAAACCGGCTTCAGGACAGGCTTTGGGGTTGAGACTGCCATGGTTGCCTTGACCGACGATCTGCGTCTGAGCATCGACAGGGGTAGTGTGACCCTGTTGGTGCTCTTAGACCTCTCAGCGGCTTTTGATACAATAGACCATGGCATCCTCTTGGACCGCCTGAGAGGGTTAGGTATTGGAGGCACTGCTTTGCAGTGGTTCCGGTCCTTCCTCTCGGATCGGTCCCAGAGGGTGCTGCTCGGGGACTGTAGCTCCAGTAGGAGGGAGCTCACTTGTGGGGTCCCTCAGGGAGCTATTTTGTCCCCGACATTATTTAACATCTACATGAAGCCGCTGGGTGAGATAATACGGAGTTATGGTGCTGGATGTTATCAGTACGCTGATGACACCCAAATCTATTTCTCCATGTCTCGTTCGTCGGCCTCGAATTCCAATGGCATCTCTTCTCTCAATGAATGTCTTGGGGCAGTAATGGGCTGGATGAGGAAAAACAGATTGAAGTTGAATCCAGACAAGACGGAGGTGCTCATGGTCTCGGCCCCGAAACCAGGAATTGGGTTGCAACCTCCAGTCCTGGATGGGGTCACACTCTCCTCCAGTGACTGTGTTCGCAGTTTGGGGGTGCTCCTTGACTCGTCGCTCCTGATGACGAATCAGGTTAATGCGACGGTCAGGAGCGCCTGTTATCAGCTCCGGCTGATACGCCAGCTGCGCCCTTTCCTGGAAGTAAAGGACCTTGAGACTGTTGTGCACGCGCTGGTAACCTCACGCCTTGACTTCTGTAATGCACTCTACATGGGGCTACCCTTGTTCCTGGTTCGGAAATTACAGCTGGTACAGAACATGGCAGCCAGGCTTGTTTCGGGAACATCTCGGAGGGACCACATTACTCCGGTTTTGAGGTCCCTCCACTGGCTGCCTATCAGCTTCCGGGCCAGGTACAAGGTGTTGGTTATCACCTTTAAAGCCCTAAATGGCTTGGGTCCAAGCTATCTCAGGGACCGCCTTCTCCCATACAATCCTCCCCGCGCTCTCCGGTCCTCCGGGAGGAATTTGCTGCAACCCCAAAAATCGAGGCTTGCGGCTACCTCCCGGGGGGCCTTTTCAGTTGTTGCCCCTAGACTCTGGAACGACCTGCCGGACGAGATCCGTCACTTAACATCACTTGACAGCTTTAAGAAAGCTGTCAAGACGGATCTCTTCCGGCAGGCCTTTCCAGACTAATTACCCCGGCCTCGGATAAAAAAAAAAAACAACCCTCCCCCAGTGATCCTCACGTGGCCCCATCATTGATGGTTGGATTATTGTGGCTGGGTACAGGCTCTGGGTTTACTATTACTATTAGTATTTTAATTTAGTATGTAATTATTGTGCATGTTATTTTAAAAATTATCTGATTTAATACTGTTTTAAGGGGGGGGAGGGGGGTTGTTGTATATATATGTTTCATGGATATGTATATGTTTTAATCTGTAAGCCGCCCAGATTGGTATTCCAGAGGGCGGGGTATAAATAAATTTTATTATTATTATTATTATTATTATAAAAGCTGCCTGCTCCAAGCTTTTTAATTTTTACTTATAAATATCATTTATGTTTAAACCACCATGTGGTGGTGGTGGTGGTGTGTGTGTGTTGCATAAAGCTCAAATATGTTAATTTTGGGGCTGATCTACCAAACAGAGCTTTTATGAAAATGTTTTAGTCTGTTTAGCAATGATTAACAAGTATTTTTCCCCCATCCACCCACCCAACTAGGGATTTGCTCAAAGAATCGTTGGTTCTCCTCTAGTCCAGTTCATGCCCAGTCAGGGAATGAGTTTCAAATTGAAGGTGTAATCCCATATTTACCTACGTGAGGATAACTCCCATGACACTTAATGAGGCTTACTTCTCAGCAAATGTGTACTGCATAGAATGAGATCATCAGTGGATTAAACTGGAGTCCTAGGCTGCTGCCACACTGCAAAATTAATGCAATTCAACTCCACTTTAATGATAATGGCTCCATCCTATAGAATACTGGGAGCTGTAGTTTGTTGTGGCACCAGAGCTGGCTGAGAGAGAAGATTAAATATCTCACAAGACTACAACTCCCAGAATTTCATAGCATTGAGCCATGTCAATTAAAGCAGTGTCAACCTGCATTAATTCTGCAGTGCAGATGAAACCTAAATAAACATAACTCAGTGGGGACTTTCCTGCAAAACAGGCATAGTACTGTGATGTCAGAATGTTTTCTATTGTTAGCCTACTAGCAAAAATGCCTAGCTTCAGATAATTAGAAGAGCCTTCAAATAAAGATACACAATTGTAAGTCACAGGCTGACTATATACCAAAGTGTGACATGGGGCCTTTGCAGACTGCCAGAAATAGTGCAAATTGAGTCCACTTTAAGGGTTAGGGTTAGTGCTAGGGAATCATGGGAATTGGTTTTTTTTTCCTGAGACATTGAGCCTTCTCTGTCAGAGAGCTCTGGTGCCACAATAAAATACAGTTCTAATGATTCCCTAAGCCTAGGCCTAACCCTTAAAGTGGACTCAATTTGCACTATTTCTAGCAGTCTGCAAATGCCAATGGTGAATAATAAGTTCCTGAAATCTTCTAATAACTATTGATGAATAAATAGAGATAGACTGAAAGTGCAATTCTATCTGGTTAAGATTAGTAAGGCCTAGCTGAGACAAGATCATGCTAAACCTAAATCTATTCCTTACTCAGTGGCATCACTAGGATTGGCATCATCCAGTATGGAAACTCATGGTGTCACCCACTCCCCATTGACCTCCTCCCATACCACACCATACAGAATCCTTAATATTTTTTTTTAATAATGTTACGTTGGAGTTAGATAACTGAATGTCGAGGAGCTAGTTTAAAAATTGAATTGTGTGCCTAAAATATAAAACCAAAACACAACAGAACAGATATATTAATAAAGATTCTAGAGATAGAACAACATAAACAATTGTTACAACAGACTGAGATGTCACCTTAAGTGTACAAGACTAGCAATTGTGCTAAGATAGTTTCAACAACAAAAATATATATAGTGGTCTCACACATCTATACATTTCAGTAGGGGATTGTTAGAATATGGATGGGTTATACAGTCAAAGGTGAAATGTAGAGATGTGTGTGTGGAATTTTCCTCATGAGAACAACATCTAGAGAAACAAAGAGAACTCAACACCAGATGGCCAAGAAGTCATCAACATGAATTTCCCAAAGGTACAACTCATAGACACAGATTTTGTTATGAGAAAAGCAAGATAACAATACATCAACATCATTAGGTCTTGGGAAAGGAATCACAGGGGGGATGATGGACAGCAAGAGGCTGGGTTAATATATATCATACAGGCATTATCCAACCAACATAAGGTTAACACCCAGAAGGTGGAGTATGGGAAGGGCCTAGAAAATCCTTTGTTTATGGATGTTTATAATACAAGATGTGCGTGCGTGTCTGGCAGTGGTATTAACCATGGAGCTAGGTGTTAGCTTGTAGTTTTTAGCATGTTTATACTGCTTTTACAATGTAACTCCTAGATCTGGAAACATGGATCTGTAACTTCTTTTTAACTTTCAACTGCAACAAGTTGAGATCCTATGCTTTTGGGATTGTTGAAGATGTAATCTTCTGGTTAAGTTCATCACAATGGATTTTACTTAGTTATCTTATTTTTTTCTTTTATATGCATTAATAAACTATACTTTTGGACTTTATAATGTGTTTTCTTGGTTGAAGAAGAGAAGCTAAGCCAGTTGATGGTAAGAGATAGAAAGTGGCTGTGGATCACAGCAGCCAGCTTGTCCTGGAGATTCTGCTGGGTGTCAAAGAGCATCACTGCAACACCCATCATCCACACGCACTGACAGGATTGGCATCATCCGGTATGGAAACTCATGGTGTCACCCACTCCCCATTGACCTCCTCCCATATCATACCATACAGAATCTTTATTTTATTTTTAATGATGTTACTCATAAATCATAATTCCCATATATTACTAAATATATTGGCAATAATTGTGACATAAACCAGAAAAATATACTTTTTAATTATAATATCAGATTCATAGCCTAAATATATTTGCATGTAATAATAAAAATATATTTTATTTCTTTTCCTCATCTCCTCAAGGCTCAAGGCAGGGTACAGCATGTTAAAATATAAAACACAATTAAAAACACATAAACCCATAGTTAAAATACAACACAATAAAATCATTAAAATACAGCCATAAGAGTTCATATGCAGATTTAAAAAATCATGATTTAAAATTGACTGCCAGAAGAGATATGTCTTTATTGCTGTTTTAAATGCAGTCAGCATTACCAGCTATCATACCTCTTCCAGCAGGTCATTGCACAGTCTGGGGACAGCAGACAAAAAAGTCCTCTGGGAAACTGTTGCCAGTCTCTTTCTGGCTGGTTGGAGTAAACATATCCCAGAGGACCTGAGTTTTCAAAGCGGATTGTAAGGGAGAAGGCAATTCTGTAGGTAACCTGGACCCAATCCATGTAGGACTTTAAAGGTAATAGCTAACACTTTGTACTTTGCCTGGAAACTAATTGGCAGCCAATGGATTGATTTTAAGATTGGTGTAATGTGATCACTCCTGGATGTACCTGTAATCAATCTAGCTGCCATATTTTGAACCAGTTGAAGTTTCTGGACATGGTACAAAGGTAGTCCAATGTAGAGTGCATTGCAGAAGTCCAGCCTTGAGGTTACCAGCACACGCACTACCATCTTTAGGTCCTCCAGTTCCAGGAAGGAGTGCAGTTGGCGTAACAACTGAAGCTGATACAGGCACTCCTGACTGTCAAATATACCTGAGCTGACATTTGGAAGGATGGTTCCAGGAACATTCCCAAACTATGAACTTTCAGGGGGAGTGTGACCCCACCCAGAACTCATTAACATACCTTTAGCCTCAGACTAGGGCCCTTGTCTTGTTTGGATTCAGTTTTAATTTGTTTTTCATCATCCAGCCCATTACTTCTTCCAAACATTCATTTAGAGGAGACACACTATCCTTAGCTAAGACTGTTTTTGAAGGCATGGAGAAGTATATTTGGGTGTCATCAGTATACTGATAGCGCCCCATGCCTGTAGATGAACTCTCCCAGCAGTTTCATGTAGATGTTGAATAGCACTGGGGATAGAATGGTATGCCATATAACAACTCCTTTTTTGAGGACCAGCTATCCCTAAGTACCACCATGTGGAACCTGCCTAAGAGGTAGGGCTGGAGCCACTGCAACACAATCCCTCTGATTCCCAGCCCTCTCAGGCATTCCAGAAGGATACTATGGTCGATGGTATTGAATGCCACTCAGAGGTCCAACAGGGACCTCCACCAACAGGGACCAACAGGGATACACTCCACCTGTCAATGCACAGGTGAAGATGTACATTGTTTCATGTGATTGAAGTTAAAATTTGGTAAGATGTGATGTTTTTTTTAAAAAAAAAAATTAAAAAGAATTTTAAAAAAATATTTAAAAAAATAAATCCTGGGGCTTCTCCTTTCTCTTCCCACTGGGCCTCACCCCATCACACCTTCTCTTCAGTGTTTTAAAGGAACACAGGCAAATACCAGAGCTCATTTCTGCCAAAAGGCAGATGTTTGGGGACCAGTGGTATCACCCCACCTTAAGGTATCACCTAATGCATCCCACAACCCCCCATACCCCTAGTTACACCCGTGTCCTCATCTAAGAGTGTTGGGAGACAACCTAGGGCAACCTTCAGCCTTGCCTGGCTTGCTGCCAGAATTGTCACTGTATCTTTGGCCTTGATTAGTTTTAGATGTGGCATAATTTTGTTTCTCCTGAACATTCGCTATACCCTTCCCCACACATCTTTTATTTTTATTTTTATTTTTCTCTTCTATCAACAGATCTTAGCCAACACAGCAGTTCTGGTCATAGACTGCTTTGTAGACAGACCTCCAAATTCAGGTGAAAGAAGGGACTCTACTATGTCTATCAGTGAATGGGCCTTGTGAATAAGCTTAACCTCCCCAAACAGTCACATCTTTCAAATAAGATTGCACCAGAATAGAATAGAATGACAGTAGAGATAACAGATATAGATTAGGGATATATGCAAAATTCACAAAAGATCTTATCCTCAATGAGAATGCATGTCTTAGCACACTGAGACACCTAACTGAAAAAAGGATCAGTACAAAAATGTCAATTGGCCATCACATTTAAAACTGCAAAAGTTTATCACATGTTATTTAAAAAAAAGGATTGAGTTTTAAATTGCACTGTTGTAGTGGTTTGGGATTGA
Organism: Phrynosoma blainvillii; assembly: GCA_026167975.1. Classification (NCBI taxonomy): domain Eukaryota; kingdom Metazoa; phylum Chordata; class Lepidosauria; order Squamata; family Phrynosomatidae; genus Phrynosoma; species Phrynosoma blainvillii. The sequence continues at coordinate 189,893,117 of JANUYF010000003.1, read as the reverse complement.
CCTATGGCTCTGGAGACCACATTTCAAATTGCTGCTTGGCCATGGAAACCCACTTTCTCAATCTCAGAGAATGGCATTGGGAAACCCCCTCTGAAGAAACTTGCTAAGAAAACTCTATGATAGGGAATATATATACAGTCGACCCTCCTTATCCATGGATTCTTTATCCACGGATTGAAGCATCCACACCTTGAAAATATTTAAACAATATATAAATTCCAGAAAGCAAATGTTGATTTTGCTATTTTATATAAGGGACACTATTTTACTATGCTATTTTAATTAATGAGACTTGAGCATCTACAGATTTTGGTATCCACGGGGGGTAGGGGTATGTGTGTCCTGGAACCAATCCCCAGTGGATACCAAGGGCCCACTGTGTGTGTGTGTGTGTGTGCGTGATGAACTTACTCATACTAAGGCACTTTGGTTGTACTGTTTATATTTGTTTTAGTACCAAAGATATATTTTTAAAATCATATTTTTTTAGTATTCGTACAGGTAGGTCTTTATGTTGGTCAAGTACTGTGGTTGTTAAAAATGCAATAGCCAGTGGCTTGAAGCAAATAAAAGTTTATTTGATTTGGTTTGGGTTTTGTGTCCCCCGCCCCATGGGGAGAACTGGATTGGGCCACTGTGCTCACGATTCTGTATTTTTCTCCCTAGGGTTGTGCATATGTGGTGAAGGAAGGCAGACAAAGCCTATAAGCTCCTATTTCTCCAATGCCTTACTTCCTTCATGGCTGCAGCATCCGTTACCTTAATCCCTCCACTTAGTTACACCAGTGTAGTGCACCAACAGGATTCTGGTTCATGTTTTTTTTCATAGAAATTAGTGCATTTGCACTTAATTTGTGTGTGTCGTTCAGTTAGCACATACATGTGTGCATGTGTGCATATAAGACAAAAAACAAGTGTCTTAAAATATTGAAAGATACACAAAAAGATATCCTAATTTCACCCAATGGGTAAAATATTTTTTCTTGTGTGCATGATTAAAATTAGTAAAGTTTTGTATCCTTGCTGCAAATATCTTTGAAGCAAAATCAGATTGTTCTCCTGTATTGTAATATGATTAAAATCAAATACTTCTGGAAAAGAATACTTACAAAAACATTATCTTTACCACCTGTCCCTATCCATATACACATGATAAAATTCCAATTCACATGAGAATAATATTGTCTAGATTCTCTGTGAAAAAATAAAAATGTCACCAAATAATAAAATGGAGAAGTCTGACATGGAAAGATACCCCTCTCATAAAGTAGAGCATTTTATATGTTTCATCCTAGCTGTTTTCTGCAAAATATGATTTCTTGCCCAAAGGCAAGGAAAGATTAACCAACTACATTCGTCAGCTCAGCCAATAACTCAGCTGGAAAGGAATCTAAAGAGCAAATTGTAAGCTTCACAAATGTAATCAGTTTATCAAGGTCAGATAAGGACAAGAACATGAATGGATAGGATTCAGGATAAAAATGGAATAGATACTGATACTTAATGATTAGGATGAAAATGAGGCCACCAGCTGAATTACGAGGCTGCATTACACCACAGTTGGCAAACTAAATTGTTCCAACTGTATTCACTCACTAGAAGATCCCGCTGCTGAGAAGAAATTAGTCTTGCAGGCAACAAAATTATCTCTATTTCCCTTTTGTTAAATGGAAAATGGAATTACCCACCAGAATAGAATAGAATGACAGTAGAGATAACAAATAATTTCTTAGGGAATGTTTTACAAGACTTCTTAAGTAATAGTAAGTAAAGGTGATAAGTTACTAAAAAATTGTAGTAGAATGATCTGTGCTGTTGTGGCAAAATAGCATGATTCAAAATTTAGTACTAATTATCTGATTTGTATTTACTAATTTGTGACACAGAGATAAAATATGTGTATATTCAGATAGAATTCAGAGACATAGGACCTAAGCAGACTGCCAGAAATAGTGCACATTAAATTGAGGCACTGCCCTGGCTCAGTGCTAGGGAATCATGGGAACTGTAATTTATTGTGGCACCAAAGCTCTCTGACAGAGAAGGCTCAATGTCCCAGAAAAAAATACAGTTCCCGTGATTCCCTAGCACTGAGCCAGGGCAGTGCCTCAATTTAGTGTGCACTATTTCGGGCAGTCTGCTTAGGCCTATAGTCATGTTAGTCTGGAATATCAATATCCAAAGGGATTTTGTAGCACCTTCAAGGCTAACTGAGAAAAAGAAGTCGTAGCATTAGCTTTCGTAGACTTGTGCACAGAGCAAAATATTCTGGGGCACCCTGGAGTATTCTGGCCCTTGAGCTATCCTGGTGTCATCTCCCACTCCTGTTACCTGGCACTCCAGTTGCATGACCAGGAGGCTGTTAACACATGTATCCTGCCTGCCATAGACTGTTCGTCCCACAACCAGGTTTGGGCTGTGCATTGTCCAGACTTCCTGCAGAGAGAATGGCTGGAGAGGATGTTTTATTTGGCGTGCAGACAGAGCCTCAGTCTGCATCCCCAGATGCATGGAGTGAACTGGTACCCAGGAAGGACCTTTATAATCAGCCTGTATGAATAGCCAGAGAAATGCAAAACTTGTGGGTATGGTGATGAGGTCATAAATTCAGTTTTAGCTATGGTCATTGAGGAACAAAGGCAGGAGGAAAGATGTTGCCTAAGGCCAGGTGGATGACCATATGAATGGTGGAGAGAGTTTTAGAGAGTGGTGTGTGGCTGGGAACCAGAAAGAAGGTGTGATAAACTGGCCAAGAGCATCATGAGGCTGAGGTGTTAATCAATGTTATAGTATGTCAGGAAGCCATTGTCTCTGTTCCAATCACTGTTGATAGATTGGAGTTTGTGGCTATATTCTAGTTCAGCTGTGCCTTTCCAATCTTATTTTGTTGCTGTTGTTGTTGTTGAAGGATTGCTGTTCTGAGGTCAGAGAAAGAATGCCCAGGAAGATAGAAGTGTTCTGCAGTTGGGTTTTATGGATTCCCATTCCTAAAATAAGTTTTATGTCCATTTGTGTTCTGACACAGAGACAGACCTGTTTGCCCAGGGTAAAGTGTTGAAGGCCATTGTTGACAGAGGATGGCATATATCACATGAAAGAATGAGCAAGTGGGAGAGCCTCTAATATTGTGGGTTAGGATGTGATTACATCCTGTGATTTTTTTTTCTGAGTGGATGTGTGGACAGAGTTGGCATTTGGGTTTGTGGGTTTTTGCCTCCCCATCTATGTTGTGCTTCTTATTACTAAGTAACTATTTGAGATTGGGAGACTTTCTGTAGGCAAATAAAGACCTGACATCAAGAGTATTTGACAAGGCAGTGTTATTGTCCAAAATAGGTTGTAGTTTGGTGATGATAAGTCAATGGAGTTTATCACAAGGGGCAAATCAGTAGTTTATCCCACAAAAATAAAATAAAAAAGCGTAATTGCACCCAACGATTTCACACGACGTCGCACAAAAACTGCTAATAAAATGGTGTTATCCGAGATCTTTTTACTTCAGAGAAAATGCATTTGAGATATTAGAGTATTTCGCATTTACATTAATTGCGCTTTAGTATGAAACTCAAATTTGCAATAATCCCCCTTTCACTCACTTTTTGTTTGTTTTCCCATGGTCCAGTGGGGCTGCTTTGACTTCCTGTTTTGCTTGAGCATCAGTCAGAGATGCCAGGAGGCAGAGAGGGATGAGCCCCTCTGCTTTCTTTCTTTTCCTCCTCTTCTAGTCCAACAAGTCTCCTCTCCTCCTGAGCCTCTCTCTCCTTCTACCTTCCTTACCTCCCACTCTGTTTCCTTTTGTCTCTTTCACTTCTCTCTCCACTTCGACCTGCTACCACTCGCTCTGTCCTCCAAACAGAGGACACTTTCAGCCTCCTTTCTCCGTGTTGCCTGCCACCCGTTCTGTCCTCCTCTAGTCCTCCAAAATCTGCCTGCCACCCATTCTGTCCTCCTCTAGTCCTCCAAAACCCACCTGTCACCCGTTCTGTCCTCCTCTAGTCCTTCAAAACCTGCCTGCCACCCGTTCTGTCCTCCTCCGAAATCTGCCTGCCACCTGTTCTGTCCTCCTCTAGTCCTCCAAACCCCTCACTTTGCTCCACTCACTCTTCTCCTCTCAGCCTCTCACTTTCAGTCTCCTTTCTCTGCTAGAACCGCCGCCCTCTTGCTCTGTCCTCCTCTGGTCCTCCAAGCCTCTCACTTTTAATGGTGCTATGAGGTGCCTGGTATAGAAATATATAGTTGTGTAGGGATGGGATGTATGGGAAAGGGAAAACTATTGTCCATACTTTTATTTCACTGGGACTTGATACCTGCCAGCATCATACATGGGGACATCATGCTCCACTGTTATTATGTGCTGATATTCTGCCAACATTGTGGTGTGTGTGTGTATATATATATATATATATATATATATATATATATATACTTACACACACATTTATATGTACAGTTACTAAACTATGGACGTTATCACACGGGGGAAATCTGCTGGTTAATCCACACAAATCCCAAACAGAAACTGGATTTGTGCCTCACGATTTCACACGACGTGACACACAAACTGGACAGAAACTTGACAGAAACTGGTGTTATCCGAGATCTTTTGAAATTCGGTAGTTTTGAGGAAATGCATTTGTGAAATTACAGTAATTTCGCATTTACCGTAATGTGAAAAGCAAATGTGAATTTGGGAGCATTTCCCTGCTTTTCCCATGGTTCCACGGCGAGCATTCTTCTATCTGTGCATGTGCAAGAAGATCATTTCTAGTTCATTTACGGGCTTTTCTCACTTGTGTGTGAACGTTAAATGCGATTACTGTAATTTCGCAATTAAGGTAATTACGTGTGAAAGCCATTTGCAGAATCAAGGTTTATTTTCGGTTTATTTTCGGAATGCCTCATTTCCACTTTATTATCGCTTTCTGGCCCACATGTGATAACGTCCTATAGTAGTATGTAAAGACATACACGCACACAAACACATGCGCACGCGCACACACACACACACACATATATATATATATATAGTTATATAAAGTTATATGTGTTTATATAGAAACATCCATATCAATATACATATATATCATACACAATAAATATATATATATAACAAACCTACATATCAATACTTTTAAATGTGTGTGTGTGTGCATGCGTACGTGCATAATATATATCACACACAATATATATATAAGTATAAAACAAACCTACATATCAATACTTTTAAATGTGTGTGTGTGCGTGCATGCGCATGCACACACGCATGCACACACACATACACACGTACACACATATATATAGTTATATATAAAGTTATATGTGCTTATACAGAAACATACATATCAATATACATATATATCATACACATATATACATATATAACAAACATACATATCAATACTAATAACTGTATGTGTGTGTCTGCACATGTGCGTGCATGCACACAGATATCTATATTATATATAAATATGTATAGTTGTATATATAGTTATATGTCCTTATATGTGTGTGTGTACGCACGCACTCACGCACACACACACACACACACACATTTATTAGTATATCCAGAACCACCAATCCATCTTATCAAGATTCAAGTTCAGTTATTGACCCTCATCTAGTCCATTACATCATCCAGGCACTAGTCCAGTACTTACTCAGCCCCAGCTAGCTCCAATGACAAGAAGAAATAGAGCTGATGGTACCTCACTCCAAATGCCAAATGTATAAGGCTTTATAGGTTTGAATTGTGCCCAGAAATGGACTGGTAGCCAGTGAGACTGTCATAACAAGGTAGTTATTCACTTCCTGTAGCCAGCCTCATTTAACAACCTGGCTACAAGTCACTGGATCAACTGAATTTTCTGAGCACTATTCAAAGACAGACCCACATAGAGTGCAATACAGTCGGCCCTCCACATTCATGAGTTTCAGATTCACATTTTTGATTATTTGCAACTTTGTAGCTGATGCTTAACAAAGTCAACCTCCCCATATGTGCCCCCCACCCTTCCTTCCTATCAACCAGCAAAACCAACCCCATACATTCCTCTGCTTTGCCAAATTTTCCATCCTCCTCATTTCCAAAGACCTTCCCTATGAATCTGATGTTTCCAGCTACTCCAGGATCCAATTTCTCTCCTCTCCTCCTCCTCCCCCTCTCTCTTGGCCACACAGAAGCAACACCGTATCTTCCCTTTGTAGTGATAGCTGCAAATATTTGATTTGGACTGGAGAGAGTTTGGAAATGAGGAGAATGCAAAGTTTATCAAAGTGGGGAAGATACGGTGTTGTTTTTGTCTGGCCAGGAGGGAAGGGGAGGAAAAAAGGTGGTTCCTATGCAGCCGTAGCTGCTGACATCAGGTTGAAAGTGGAAGCACTTTGGAAATGTGAGGGAGACTTTGGGGTGAAACAGATGGGCAAAATAAACAGTTTTCAGGCTGGCTTCAAGGCGGGGTGTTTAGATGATGCAAGCTTTGAAGCCAGCCAGAAAGCACCCTCTAGCCATCTTATGGGGGGGGGGGGGAGCTGCTTCAAAAAGAAGCTTTTCAAAAAGAAGAAGGGAGGCATAATTGTACCTTGCTGGCATATGCATGGGCACACCTCTGTCTGATGCCCTGTCCCAGTGATGCACTGCACATGCAAATGTGTGCGGGTCACAGGGACAGTCATGCAATGGGATGGCAGTTCACTCCTGCGAACGTGCACAGGGATGGTGGTGGGGACCGTAAGGGTGGGGGAGGACCCAGCAGCATGGCTTGAAGCCATGCCATGTAGTCATGACATGCGCACTCCAGCCACCTTGCGAGCCAGCAGTGCGGTTGGTGAGGTTTCAATGTGGCTTCAGAAAAGGCAACTTCAAGCCACTTTTTCCTGCCTGTCTGTTTCATTCCTATGTGTTTTAAAGTTGCAAAGAGAGTTATAGGTGGTACTCTTGGTGGGAGATATCGCTTTATAATTCAGGTGGGGGGGGGGGCTGACATATTTGTAGGTTTTCCATTTTCGTGGAGGTCTTGGCCCCTAACCCTCACGAATGTGGAGGGGTGACTGTACAGTAACCCAAATGGACGTAACCAAAGCATGTACGTACCACTATGGTGAGATCCAACTTCTCCAGGACTTTAACTTTGCATAACATTCTTGGTCACTGCTGATACATGAGCCTTTAGGATCAGAGCTGAATCCAGGAGTAGCCATAAACTACAAAGGTTTGTTTTTAGGGACAGTGTAACCCAATCCAGCACAGGCTGAATCCCTATTCCCAGATCTGGCTTTTGACTGACCAGCAGCACTTCTGTCATGTATGATAGAAAGTTTCAGTTTGTTTGCTCTCATCCAGTCCATTACAGCTGCCAAGGACTGATTTAACACAAGAATAGCTTCCTTGGAATTAGGTGGAAAGGAGTTATAGAGGTTGGTATCATCAGCATACTAGTGACACCTTACTCCAGAACTCTGGACAACCTCTCTTAGGAGTTTCATGGAGATGTTAAATAATAATAATAATAATAATAATAATAATAATAATAATAATGTATTTGTATCCCGCCCCTCTGGCGAGCAGTCGGGGCGGCTAACAACAGTTAAAATTCCATACAATGTATTAATACAACCCCAAAACTGCAGAACTACCCACCCCTTAAAAAGTATTAAACCCATTTAACAATTAAAACATGTTAATTAAACATCCTAAAATAAACTCCAATCACAATAACAAATAAAGATATTAAACTAATTAACTAATAAAGCTAATAAAGTAGCGACAGCAGACAAGAGTGAGAGAGGGCAGGATGGAGGACTCCTGAGGCCGGGAAGTCTAGTCTGGAAAGTCCTGCCAGAAGAGATCCATCTTGACAGCCTTTTAAACCTGCTTAAGGTTGTAATCTGACGGATCTTGTCTGGCAGGCCATTCCATAGTCCATAAATAGCATGGGAAACAACACTGATCCCTGAGGGACCCCCACAGGCAAATAGAGTTGAGCAGGAATCCCCCAGCATCATCCTCTAAGAGCATCCCTCCAAGAAAAAACAGAACCACTGTAGAACAATACCTCTAATTTCATCCCAGAGAAGTGACTCAGAAGGATACCATGGTCAATGGTATCGAAAGCCACAGAGAGTTCTAGCAGAACCAACAGAGATACACTCCCCCTGTCCATTCCCTGTGTAGATCATCCACCAAGGTGACCAAAGCTGTTTCTGTCACTTCTATTGAAAAAGGCAACTTTTTGTTGAAGTAAAAGCTTGTCCTGAGCCTAAAGTGTCTGGGAGAAGTGCCATGTCAAAAATTGTCCCCAAAGACCTTAGGGGGCATTTGGGACCAAAGAAAAAGTAGGATTTTAACATATGCAGAATGGGATACCACCATTTATACTGTTTTGAGCTTCTTGGACAAAAGGTGGGTTAGAAATGTAATAAGTAAAAGAAGTTGTTTCAAATAGGACCATTCAAAGAAAATGAGATTTTGCATCCTTTACTCCAGACACAGCAAGCTACGAGATTGGAAGGATACAACTTGCTGGACAAGTGTACCATTTGGGTGCAGACTTTCCATTTAGAGTTTCTGGACAGATAATGCATTGTGGCACATGCAGTTTGAACATATCTAGATTTATTAGACAGTTACTGTAAGTGAGGTTTCTAATGCTTGTTGGAATTTGAGCTTCTCCAGTTGCAGAGTTCTGTCATATCTGCTTGGTTCACATTTCACTCAGATTTCAATAATGCTTTTGTTGGCAAACTGGAAGCTGGTGGAAGTGAAATTAAAATCTGACTCCTCAGTACAAAAGTAATAACACTGCTAAGCAGAAATCAGATGTGCTAACAGCATTAGCCGTGTTGAGGTTTTCAGATTCCCCCCTATCCTTTTCCATTTAGTAGTAGTAGTAATAATAATAATAATAATAATAATAATAATAAATTTATTTTTACCCCGCCCCTCTGTTAGAAATAATATAGGCAGCTTACAGCAATTAAAAATTACATCCATGCAATCTAAAAGCCCCAACCCCCCACCTTCCCCCATAAAAACGTATTAAACTAACATCCATTAAAATCCAACTAAATCTTAAAATAACATAAAATAAACGAATAAAAAATAAATTAACAGCAGACAAATCAGGGACACACAAGGCCAAGTGTGCAGCTCCTGAGGCTGGGATCTAGTCAGGAAAGCCTGCCGAAAGAGATCCATCCTTAGCGCCTTTTCGAAGCTGTTCAAGCTCGTCATCTAACGGATCTCGTCCGGCAGGCCATTCCATAATCTGGGGGCGATTACCAAAAAGGCCCTCTGGGAGGTTGCAGACAGCCTAGATTTTTGTGGCTGAAGCAAATTCCTCCCAGAGGATTGGAGTGCATGAGGAGGATTATATAGGAGGAGGCGGTTCCAAAGATAAGTTGGACCCAAGCCATTTAGGGCTTTAAAGGTAATAACCAACACCTTATACTGGGCCTGGAAACTGACAGGCAGCCAGTGGAGAGATTTTAACACCAGAATTATGTGGTCTCTCAGAGATGTTCCTGAGACCACTCTGGCTGCCATATTTTGTACCAACTGAAGTTTCCAGACCAAGCACGAGGGTAGCTCCATGTAGAGCGCATTACAGAAATCCAGACGAGAGGTTACCAGCACAGATCCTGTGTAGGATCCTGTGTGGGAGAAAAAGGGCATGGGTGCTAACTAGGGATGAGTGTGCTAGTGATACTGCCTCAGTCATGGCCATATTGCTAATCATGTCAATCTATATATGTTCAAGGACAGAAGTGAGTATCAGAGTTGTAAATTCTGCACACAAGCTACTTGAGTAAAACAGGCTCAGCTAAAGATTTCTTTTCCCCTCCAAGTTAGGCTTGCAAGAGAATGTATACTCTTTCATACAATTTTAATGGCATATGGGGTGGCTAGCATCCTGTTCAGTAGTTACAAGATTATAAGATGGACTCACAATCTTGTATCTGCTGGGGATTCATGTTTATGGTTGTTAGTGATGGACGACAACCTCCAAAACCCACCTTTTCCCACCTGAGGTGCTGCAGATTGTGGCACTGGAAAATCATGACTGCAGTGCACTCCCAGATCTGCAGCAAATGATGAAATCTAGTACCCCCAGAAGCTGTTTCTTCTATATTGACAGTGCTTTCACCTTCAGATTCCTCCCCTTGACATGGAGGAGAGGGTCCATATCCTGGGAAGGTAAGTAATGCCATAATATCTGAATCTGAGAAAGAAGGTTTTGGGCTGCTGTGTTTCTTTTTGTAAGGGCACAGCTCTCTCAGGAGGAGAAGTAAGTGAGAAGCTGCTCTGGGGAGCTTCACCCACTGCTTTTTGCTATGACATATGCTGCAAAAGGATTATACAGTTGGCAGAACTCTCCAGAATGGTCCCCATGGTACCTGGGTGAGGTGGCAGTGGCCCTATAGATGGGAGGGGGGCAAATTAACTAACTCTGAGTCTGACACTTAAGGTGTCTCTCTCTACCCCACAAGCACGTGGTCTGGTCATGGAAAACATCCCTATCTTTAGTCACCCCTTCTCTCGTTTCCCTGTATCTGCTGCCCTTTTCGTCCAGTTTTATAACCACCAGCACTTTTACCAGATTCATCTTAGCTGGGTGCCCACTTACATTTATCCCAGCCTCCTAGCCTGTGGGCTCCCTGCCCCCTTTTGCTTCTCTGCATCCCAGCATTTCTTACCAGTCTTCAGCCTGCTTTAGGAGCTAAACCTACTAGGTAATCTGGGGTTGTTTCCCTCAGAGAAACTGCATTGGAAATATTTTGAGCCAGCTAGTTGTGCCAATAAATGACAGCTGCTTCATTGCTACAAAGCACAGTACAGCCAAGATATCAACACTATAAACCTATTACAATTAGTAGTAGTTTAACTGTAATAGCTTTTCATAGAAAATCCTACAGTTGTGGTTTAGTGAAGGTTTTATGACACCTGCATTAGAAATTTCTGGCAATCATCATTTACTTTCACATGTCCATGGAAAGAAGTGGCAATGTCCATGGAAAGAGGATTTTAATTATGTCTGGAGCCATAACATGGAAAAATGACATTTTTGGAGTAGCAGTCACAGGAATCCTGCAGGCAGCATGGCCACTGGGAATTGTAGTAAGAAACAAAAACAGGACACTTTTTTTTATGCTCTGCCTTAGACTGCCATCACATCAGCACCAGAAACAACAGAAATTTTGTTACTAATGTCCCTGACAGTTAAGGATGTGCTCACACAGCAGTGTCCTAAGCACAGGAATCCTGGGAAATATGGCCTGGTGAGACTTGACAGAACTTAAGGTAACTTCTCAGTTTGAGCAGGAAAGAAAATATTGTGGATAATTAATGATCGTGATGATGGTGTTGGTGTTGGTGGTGTTGGTGATGATGATGATGATGATGTAGCAACAGTAGTTGAAAATAGTTGAAAATAGTTTTGTCCAAGCTCATTTGGAATTGAGCTTACTGGGTTCAGTTACTGTTGTTTATAACTAAAGAGTTGAACTTCTTTTCTACTATTCGTCATTTCTTCCTAATGCAGAACCTGATGCAGGCAGAGATGGAAGCAAGAAAGACAGGGCAGGTTGAGATCCAAAAGAGAAGAACAGTTGTTTATGCCTTGCCCCCTAGATGGATGTTGCCACATGATAATGAGACATCAGATGTCTGCTGTGCTTGCCAAATTGTTACAGTTGGCATGGTTTGTCAAAAGAAATACTAGAAAATAAAGAATAACCTCTGAAAGAGTTAGTTGGTGCCACTAAATTCCCAGACACTGGAACAGTTAGTATTCTGAATAATCCTCTCTTCTCTCACTTCTGGGCTGCTTTTAATTTTTTTTTTTTTTTTTTTTTTTTTTTTGGCAATATGGTTCACATTTATTCTCATAATTCCAAAACAGGTTGTTGTGTTCATTGACATACGTGGCAGCTCCTTTGAGACTAACTGATCTTTATTTTAGCAAGTGCTTCCATGGATACAAACCCGCCTCTTCAGATGCGGGACAGAGTGCTATCCAGGCCTGAGGTATAAAGCATATTTCAATATGCTTTATATTTAAATATGCCTTATCCCTGAGCCATTAACATTGCTCTGCACTGCATCTGTAGAAGCGGGTTTATTATACCCATGAAAGCATTTGCCAAAACAAAAACCAGTTATGTCTTTTTTTTTATTAAATTTATTTGTTACACAAAACACACACAAAATTACATTCATACATACATACATACTCCAACAAACAAAAACAATTACAAAAACAACTACTAACACATCTTCCTTTCTCCTAATTCTTCATACTTTCACTTAAATTTTAACATAGCTTCCTGTATGATTGTTTACCTTAGTTTTGACATTAATTTGTAACCAAACAAGTACCCTTATTATATATATATATTTTAGAACAAATCTTAATTAAAGTCATCTTTTAATACTTAATACATTCAAGATATTTGACTGTTATCTTCACCATAAACTAAATAGAGCTTAGTTCTATCTCTTCTATTATCCATTTTTTTATTATTATTATTATTTTCTAATTCCCAAAATTGTGCGAAACATTGCCAATCATTTTCCACCTCTTCTTCTGATTTCCCCTTTAACAACGCTGTTAATATATCCATTTGATAGGCATCCCATATTTTTTCCTTTCATTCAGCGTTACTCGGTATTTTCTTTTGCTTCCACACTCTAGCATATACGATTCTTGCTGAAGAGACCATATATAAAATAATACGCTTGTATTTTTTCTCAGTTTTCTTATCAAGACCACTTATCATGTTCAACAAAAATAACGTTGGTTCATATTCAATCTTTATTTTTAAAATGTCCGAAATGAGTTTGTGTATTCTTTTCCAGTATCTCTGTGCTTCTTTACAATCCCACCATAGGTGGAAAAAGGTTCCACCTTGGTGACCACATTTCCAACAATTGCTTTTCCCGGTTTTATATAGTTTATTTATTTTATCAGGGGCCAAGTACCATCAGTAGACCATCTTAATATGGTTCTCTTTATAGTCTTGGCAACAAGAAAATTGCTTAGTATCTTTCCAAGCTTTTTCCCCAGCATTCATAATCAATGGGTCTACCAATGTCCTGTGCCCATCTTATCATGACCTGTTTGACTTTCTCTTGTTCTAGATCCCTTTCTTTTAAAAGTTTATAATAACTTTTGATATGTCCTTTTCTTTTGTCCCAACATATAATATCAATCTCGGACTGTTTGTTAGTTATTCCATAAGTTTTCTCATCCAATTTATGTCTTCCTCTTAATTGGGTATATAGAAACCAATCCCGTTTTAGTTCTTTTTCCAATAGCTCTAGGGATTTAAATTTTCCTTCCTCTGGTCCTTCCCAATGAATTAGTTCTTTGTATGTTAGCCACTTTTTATCTTCTTTTCTTGTTCTTCTATATAGTGCTTCTTGAGGTGAGACCCAATATGGCATCTGAATATAAAATTGTTTTTTAATCTTTGTCCATATTTTAAATAGAGCATTTCTAACAAAATGGTGGCTAAAATCTTTATTATTTTTTGCTTTTTCGAACCATAAAAATGCATGATATCCAAACTCCATTTTTACACTCTCAAGATCTAATATTTTTTCATTTTCTAAAGTTATCCAGTTTTCCAACCAATTGAGTCCCGCTGCTTGGTAGTAGATTTTTATATTTGGTAGACCGTAACATGGTGATGAATGGCCTAATCCAGTCTCTTTTCTCTAGTTTAAATGGATTCCTGGCCAGTAATAACAGTGTAGTAACAAATATGTTGACTTGTATATAAATGATAAATCAGCTCATTGGTTTTAAGGACTAAATCAGATAGGTGCACTAACCACAATGAATTCTGCAGCTAGCAAAGTATTGGTGATTTCTCCATTCTTGTCTTGAGTAAGAAGGCCATGTTAGACCTCAGTCTTTATTCAGCTTTCTCTCATTTCTACACTTATTTCAAAATCAATGCATTCTGTGTCACTGACTAAGGAGATTATCACACCACTAATAAAACTGGTTTACTTGAGCCATCTTAAAATCTAAAATGAGCAACATCCTGATGTGATCAGAAGGATTTAGCTGCCAAAATTGCCACTTGGATCCAGCCTGAGTCCATCCCCATTCACAGGGGCACTCAGCGCACCTCTTTTAGAAGCCAGGAGTTTTCTGGCTTAAGTAAATGGCCGCTGGAATGGCCCTGAGAGCCACGCTAGACCCAGGAAGGACCTGGGCAGTGATTTCAGAGGCTAAATCCTTCTGATAACAGGATGCCACCCATTTTAAATTTTAAGCTGGCTCAGGTAAGCCAGTTTTATTAGCAGTGCAATAATCTCCTAAATTTCTAAAGAAAAAAGAAAGAGACAAAAAATCCTAACCATGATGAACATTCATGTTGCGTTGAAATTTTCCCATGCCTTTCTGTTTTCCTAGCTCCTGTTGCTTCACACTGTTTCCCCTCTTTGCCTTCACTGTCCTTGGCCTCATTTGCTTATACTATGATTTAATTCAGTTGCCTGTAGCAACCTGGTTTTCCAATTTTATTTGCATCTTGTTAAAATCAAACAATAGAGAGTGCTAGATTAGATTATACTATGACCACAGTCTACATGAATAGCAAAACCTGTGCCCATGTATTCCAATTTCATATACAAAATAAAAATCAGTGTGGCAGTAGATCCGTCATTTTCCAGCAAAAGGGAAAACCAGAGATCTTTGCTCTGTTTTGTTTCATGTATTCCTCCATGATTCACCTATTTATCCCATTATATCATCACAGAGAATTCACCCGTCTGGAGCCCATCCAACATTGTGCCATTTTCTGTGACTGGCAACCTAATGACCCATCTAAGAGTCTAGTCCATCATTCTGGAACCACTTGCACATTGCAAAACCTTTGTTTCATTTATTTCCCTTTTGTAGTTTGCATTTTTAACTTCCTGCCTGTTTAAAATGCAGGCATTTTGAGTGTTCCTATGCATTACCAATAAGCTCTCAGTCATGAAAATTGCCCTTTCAAATTACCATTCTCAAATAACAGAATTCAGCAACTATGTTCTTGAATTATAAATTTAAGCTGAGAAGGTGGGAGAGAGAGAAAGCATAAAGCCAGTAGTCCTGAGAGATGAGAAATCCATTTCTTGAAATACACATTGCTCAGATGGAAAAATCAGTCTTCTGTTTTGCTTTAGAAAAGGTCCCGCTCCCACTACCATAAGTTATATATGATCTTACAAAGTGTGCCCATCTCTGCTCTAGATGGCAAAACTGATTAGAATGGTCAGTACCAGGATTTTTTTAAAAACTGCATAAAGAACTGAAAGTATTGAGTACAATAGAATAATTTAGACATGGTGAATAGAAGCTAACAGCTGGAAGCTTGGTTAGCTCTTCATTTTCTAAAGGAGGGGAATCTATTCTTACTCCAGTTCCTTGGTGTGATGTTAGCTGTATATATCTATTTTTACTGCACATTGCTTTGAAGCTAGTGCAACCAGATCCCTTCATAGAGTGAAAAATGTACCATATATATCTTTGCATTAGCAGTATCTCTTCCCTTTTGTGCCCCTCTTAAAGTCTTTTCTTAGATATGACACCAGACTATGAATTTGAATTACACATCTTCCACACTGAAAAATAAAATAAGTTGCAAAGCAAGCTATTTTTTTCTCTCCCTCTCTTGCCTACTAGCCCTTTGAACACAATATATGGAAAAAGTCTTTTATGAAATTTATTTAGGAATGTATTTATTTATTCCATCTCTAAGGAAGACTGCTGCCATATGCAGCCTGATTGTGGGATCTTGTCTGATGAGGATGCAGACTTCTTCCCAGAAACACTCAAACTTGTGAGAAGGTTATCTGTGTTTAGGTGTCATGAAGACTATGTATTCACTGTAGAAATAATGCAATTTGACACCACTTTAAGTGCTGTAGTTCCATCCTATGGAATCTTGGGATTTGAAGTTTTACATGATCTTTAGCCTTCTCTGCCAATGAGTCCTGGTGCCTCACAAAACAACAAATCCCAGAATTCTGTAGGATAGAGCGAGGGCAGTTAAAGTTGTGTCAAACTGCATTATTCCTACAGTGTAGATGCACTCTTCATATTTTCTTCAATATCAGAGATGAGCCAGCATGGTGTAGTGGTTTGAGCACTGGACTGTGGAGCTTATTGATGGTTTTTCAAATTGTCTTACCTCTTCCAGCTTAAAATTTAATTCAGGCAGCATCCTGATATTATTGCAGTGATTTTGCTGCCAAATCTGCTGCCCGGGTCCATCCTGGGTTCATCCTCGCTCCAAGGGGTGCTCCGGTTGCCATTTTCTTAAGCCAGAAAACTCCTAGCTTTGAAAAGAGACATGGTGAGCACCCCTGGGAGCAGGGATGGACTCGGGATGGACCCGGGTGGGAGATTTAGTGGCAAAATCACTATGATAATATCAGGATGCTGCCCAAATTAAATTTTAAGGTGGGAGAAGTAAGACTGGAGATGACAGTTCAAAAACCAGCTCAGCCATGGAAACCCACTAACGGTCCTTGGACAAGTCACACTCGCTCTGCCTGAGAGGATGGCAATGGCAAACCCCCTCTGAAGAAACTTGCCAAGAAAACCCCATGATAGGTTTGCCTTAGGGTAGCCATAAGTAAAAAATGACCTGAAGGAACACAACAACAAAAACAATTTCTGCCTTACAGTAACAGGTATTGGAGAACATGTTTAGGAAAGTACTATTGTGCTCATATTCTTTTTGTAGTCTGCCAATAGTTTGGGAACAGAAGGCGAGATGAAATTGGCCATCGGTTAGAAGTGCTTCGCTTTTCCTGTGTCCTTTTGTTCCTAAACTGGTGAAGCAGAATGCTTCAGTTTATGCCTCATTTTCTTTTTATCTTCTTGATAAATAATAAATAAAGTTGATGGCAAGTCAGCTCACGTTTAGTTAGTACTGGGCCGAAAATGCTTTCCACATTTTCTCAGCCATTCTTATTCCATTTCACAGAAGAGAAAATGGCTTCTAGAAACATCCAGGTGAGAAGAAACTTTGGGACATATTCTAAAGTATGAGAAATGTGTGGGGTTCTTGTGCTTAACATGAATCACAAGGTAGTGGCCAAAGGGTTTGTATGTATCTGAGTGCCCTGTCTTTCATATTGGCAGTCTCTAGCCTCTCTGACTTCCTAAAGCCAGTTGAAACAAGGGAGCAAACATTATATGAGTTAATTCCATTACCATGGAACCTTTTTTTTATATATAAAAAAATCTAGAAGTGTAGGCAGTCAGGGAAGCTATTGACCCATGTAGAATACATAGAAGAAACCCACCATATCTTCAGACACCTCATAATGGTAGTTAAGCTCAAAACGCCATCAAAATACAAAAGAAATTCTATAGCAGAAGTGGGAATTACACAATGGTTTTGCATACACTCCACCAAGGCTATTTTTGTGGCCCCTGGACTCCCTCTCCCCACTCCATCATAAGAAATTGAGAAAACCTTGAAAAATTGCACTGGCAGGAGCCTTCAGGGATTACAAACTTACTACCAAAGCAAGGCACTGACTCTGTTTCCCCACCACATTGTGGCAAAAAAGATGGACCAGTGTGGCATAGTGGCTTAAGGGTTGGACTACAGCTCCTAGAGCCCCTCAGCGCAGCTCTTTTTGAAGCCGAGAGTTTTCTAGCTTGAGAAAATGGCCACCAGAGCAGCTCCAAGAGTGGGGATGGCCCCAGGATGGTCCCAGGTGGTGATTTCGGCAGCAAAACCCTTGTGATGGGGTCTGAACACTGCCCTCATTTATTTTTAAGCCAGATCAGGTAAACCAGTTTATTTAAGTGTGCAATAAGCTCCAGAATGTGATTTACCTAAGGTCACCCAGTGGATTTCCATGGCTGAGTGGGGATTCAAGCCCTGGTCTCCAAAGTTGTACTCCAGTACTCTAACCATGCTGACTCTCACCTTACAGCTTTCCAATGCTGTCAGGCAGTATGCTGGCTGGGGGATACGAGGAACTGCAAGCCAAGTTGTTGTTGTTGTTGTTGTTGTTGTTGTTGTTGTTGTTGTTGTTTTAAAAAAATTCTACTGAAAAGTAGCCAAAATATCTTCCCCCTTTTCTCATACTGCAGATGGGAATGTGGAAGTGTGATGGCCATTTTTTTTTATTATTATTATTCCTATCAGCAACAAATAGTTCAGAAAACATGGCTCCTTTCTCCTCCAAACTTCATCAGTGACCTACCCCCAAAAAATTATTTTCCTGCAATGGAGCTATTTAAAATACAGCCTTCTGTGCTGTACACCACCCTGGTGCCAAGGCTGCATGGAAGAACACACACACACACACACACACACACACTAATTTATGAAGGATTAAAAGAAATGTGTTGATTTATGGTGCTTCCAGATGGAGGACTCCAAGTGCTATCAGTCAAACAACCCTATGAAGCTGTTCTGTCTTTCCCTCCATAACAGTCTTCATGTGGTAAAGAAAAGAACAGAAGTGGAGGAAAACATGGGATGGTTACAAATTGATAACAGTATTGTATGGACACATACATTCACAACTAAATTGTGCAAATCCAGAAGGGTGACTGTGCTAAAAAAATGCTGTTGTATGCCTTCAAGACAGTCTGACTTATGGTGATCCTAAAGCAAACCCATCACAGAGTTTTCTTGGCAAGATTTGTTTAGAGGAGGCTTGCCATTGCCTTCCCCTGAGGCTGAAAACATGTAACTTGTTCAAGATTGTGACTGCACAAAAAATTGGAAATGTCATTGGTTGGGCAGTATAGTCAAAAATACTTATCAAAAGTCATGACTGTAATGGAGCTTCCTCCCAAATAAAATCACAGACTTGAAGAGGATCTCAAGGTTCACCAAGTCCAACCTTCAGCCACATAGGTATAAACAGCTAAAGCACTTCTAAGACTGGATATCTAGTCGCTGTTTAAAAATCACCAATAAAGGAAAATCTACCACTGTCTGAGGTAATCTATTCTACTGTCAAACAGTTTTTATCATCAGGAACTTCTTCTAATATTTAGTTGGCATCTCTTAGCTTCCAGTTTGAATCCACTATTTCAGGTCCTCTGGAAGAGCAGAAAACAATGTTGCTCCACCTTTAGATATTTAAGATGGTTATCTTATCACTTATCCATTTTTGTTAATGCCTTATAGGACTGCATTTCATTCTTTGGTATAAGAAATATATTTAGTACCAATCTTGTTCATTACAAAAATCACTTGGGGGGGGGAATCAAGTTTGGGGGGATGAATTGGATGATAAATCCCTGCCCAGAATAGAAGAATGATCCTTGAGTTCCATCCCACTCGAAGATTTTATAATGCCCTTCAAATGCCCTTGAAAACAGCTAGACATTTTAAAAATGATTTGGGGTGATATAGGTGACTAATCATTCTTTGCTGTATCAGGATTTATTTAGTTTAAATTTGGTTTAAACTTTAAGGAGTAAGAATAAGATATTTTTTATACTAAAGAAGTAGGACACCTATTACACTGTCATCTTTTTTGCATTTCCCAAGATATTACAGAATTTAAAACATAAATCAGATTAGAACATAAATGGAATAATTGGAGAGAGAATTAGTAAAATAACCTGAAATAATTCATGAAGTTTTGGTTTAATGCATGATTCATTTGCATTAAATTCTTAAATTGTATCAAGATCAAGTAGTACAAAGTGTGGTTCCCAAACGTTAAATTTTTTGATGGTGATCCTAAATTCATTTTGGGCTACATCTGACTATTAGTCTCAACTAGAGTACGGCTATGAATAAATGGGATCTGTTAAATCAACATTTATGTAAGTTCCACCAATTCAATGGGTTGACTCTAGTTAGGACTAACAGATTTAGCTCCTTGTTACAAGATCAGCAGGTTGGCAGTTCGAGGCCCAGGTGCTGCATGATGGGGTGAGCTCCTGTGGCTAGTCCCAGTTTCTTCCAACCTAGCTGTTCAAAAGCATGCAAATGCAAATAGGCACTACTTTGGTAGGAAGATAAACAACATTCTGTGCAATGATGCTGGCCACATGATCACAGAGTAGTCTCTGACAACACTGGCTATTTGGCTTTGTAACAGAGATGAGCACCGTCCCCTATGGTCGGACATGACGTGACAACCTTCTCAACAGGGAATACCTTTACCTTTAACTTTTTCTAATCCCACTGCTTATAATAGTTCTCTCCCTCCTCACCCAAGTGGGCATGACAGAGGGCACAATTATGAGGAGAGGTGGAAGTAGTGCTGTACCAATTATTGCCCTCTAATTTCTTGAATTTTCCATCCCTCATGAAAGAAGGTTCCAGATGTTTTGAATTATTATCAGAATGCTTTAGAGCTAGCATGGGCAATTGCAGGGAATCTGGAGGAATTTTTCAAACATATTGGAACCTGTGAATCAAATCAGTGGTATCACTACGGTAGTGCAGGGGGATACTTTCCGCACTGGGTGACAACTCACAAGAGGAGTGACACCTAGGACGTTATCACACATGGGCCAGTTTCGTTGTTAAAGAGATAATAAAGTGGAAATGAAGCATCCCGAAAAGAAAGCGAAAAAAGAGCTTAATTGCGCAAAAGCTTTTCACATGTAATTACAGTAATAACAGAATTAAGTTAAAAGCGAAAAAAAGACATTTTTAACTTTCATACACAAGTGAAAAGAACCCGTACATGTACTGGAAATGGGTGTGTTTCGTGACCAGACTCCTCCTTTTTCCAGGGCGGGTCCTGCATTTCCCAGGAGGAAATGTCAGACTGTCCTACATTTGGGGTCATGTCCTCCTGCACAGGTCCTAACTCCCTTCCGTTGGGGTTAGGACCTCTCAAGAGAGCAGAGGAGGAGGAGGAGGAGGAGGAGGCTGGAAAGGCAAGGCAAGGCAAGCCGAGGCAAGGGAGGGATTGAGATGGCTCAGCCTCCCTTTTCTCTCTCTCCTTTCCTGGGATTGGAGGCTGTCAGCTGCTGGGGAGATGCAAGGAGGGTAGGTTCACAGGCAAAGCTGGCAGGGAAGGAGGAGGAGGAGGAGGAGGAGGAGGAGGAGGAGGAGGAGGAGGAGGAAAGGGAAGGAAGGAAGGAAGGAAGGAAGGAAGGAAGGGAGGGAGGGAGGGAGGGAGGGAGGGCTGGGTGTTCCCTGGGGAGAGCCAGAGTCTTGGATGATGCCCAGGAGAGGGGGAAACTGGAGGTAGCTCCCATGCCCTCCCCCCATAAGCCTTTCCTCTTTGTAGGACCTGCAGGGCAGAACTTCATGGTGAGATGGAGCTCCAAGTTGTTCCACAAGCACACACCCCACTTGCACCCACATCCACCCACAGCTGCTGAGAGGGAAACCTTCTTTCCCCTCCTTTTCCCTCCATCCCAAATGCCAAACTTCTCCTCCGTCCCAAACTTGCCTTGCCTTGCCTTGCCTTGCCTTGCCTTGCCTTGCCTTGCCTTCCCTGCATGGCAGGAGCCCGGGACTCTCCCTCCCTGGAGGCCCCTCCTCCTCCTCCTCTTGGCCCTCCTCCAGGTTTTAAAAGAGAATTGTCCGTGCGTATTTGCTTTTCACATTACAGTAAATGCAAAATTACTGTAATTTCGCAAATGCATTTCCTCTAAACTCCCCAAATTAAAAAGATCTCGGATAATACCAGTTTCTGTCCAGTTTCTGACCAGTTTCTGTGCAATGTCGTGTGAAATCGTGAGGCACAAATTCAGTTTTTGTTTGGGATTTGTGTGGATTAACCAACAGATTTCCCCCGTGTGATAACGTCCCTAGTCGGGCCTTCCTGGCTTTCCATGGTGGTTGTGGCCTCCTCACAAAGAGACCTCTGCCACAATGGCAAAGAAGAGGGCTGAGCACACCCTTTTGACTGCAACCTCTCCTGCACCAGCTCCCCTGCACTATAGTAATAACATTGTCCCCTTATATTTGCTATACCTGTAAGTAATGTTTTCCAATCAATTTCAAAGTTTGTTAATCTTTTGCAGTCAATTTGAGGTTAGATCACCATGTTCTCCTGCAGTGCCTAGACTGGAATGATGTTATATCATGATATCAACTTGTTTTATATGCATTGTGGGAAGGAGGAGAGGTAGTTGCTCACAGTGTCATTCTGGAGCGTTACAGTGCAGCATTATAGCAGTTTCATACTGCTTTAATTGCCATGGCTGACTGAATCCTAGGACTTGTTGTTGGGTGAGACATTTAGAGTTCTCTCTGTAGACTCTAGTCCATCTCCCAGAACTACAGCAGGCAATTTTAAGTCCCTCATCAAACAACAGATTCCAGAATTTCATAAGATAGAACTAGGGCATTTAAACTGGAATCAAACTGCTGTAATTATATAGTGTAGATATATCAGAATATATTCAGAATATATTGCAGCCCATTCGGCTGCACATGGGTGTGTGTGCAAATGATCTAACAAAGCAGCTGCACACCCTCCAACTGTCCCAATTTCTCAAGGATAGACCTGATTAATCTTCTGTCATTCTACTTTTCCAGTTTTTTAAAAAATTCAGTGTCTCTCCACTTCCCACATTGCTCCTTTGTCCTCAGATTACTGCAAATGGAGTTCAAAGTACAAAAGTAGTTTGCACTCTGTTAACTCAGTCAAGGGAGAAGAGAGGGCAGAATCTTGGCTCAGGTAAAAGTAAACTGCTGCATCTTCTACTAGCTTGTGTGTTCTTCCACATTAATAACTTTTTCCTATATTGACCACATTCTGATGTTGCTTAGCTATATGTCTTTTTTTTTAATTTTTTTAAATTAAAGTTTATTGATTAAAATCATCCAGTACAACTTACATTCGATCCATATCCAACTTATTATATAGATTCACATAATTCAAAAAAAGGAAAAAGAAAAAAGAAACAGGGAGGGAAAAGAAAAGCAAAAAAAAATTACACATTCTAGCAATCAATTAAAAATTATATCATTACAAAATATATTTAAATAATATAACAATCCATTTTTAACTTCCTCCCCCCATATTTAACACTTATGCTTTGCCCTAATAACATAGTGAATCTCCATCTCTTACAAATATACTGTTAGAATCATCCATATCATTTCCCTCACTCTCTTATCCTTCCTATAACCTTCTCATCTATTCCTCCTATTTCCTTTTCCTTATTTCTTTCTCCTTTCCCTTCTATTCCTTCTGCTTATCTATCTACTCACCTTTCACTCCCCTCTTCTTGACCTCCAATTTCACTCTCCTTCTATACTACCACACTCCCTCTCTACACTTACTTCTTACCCTCTATCACTTACTTTCATCCCTCCACTAACTCTCTTCTTCCTTCCAAAACTTCACTCATCCCAACTTCCTCCTTGTCCTAGCTGGATTGATAAATGTGCTATAAATAGCCTTCTTTAACTCTTCTCTTATTTTGAATCTTTATCTTAAATTTATAAAATTTTAAAATATTATATATATATATATATATATATATATATATATATACACACATACATATACATATGCGTCTTCGTCTCTTCTTCCCACCCCGCACCATTTGTGTCTGAACTTTATCATATTAATAAAGTTGTACTTTATTTTGTAAGAATTTCTGTTGTTTCTTCCTCGTTTATTTGTCTAGCTTTAATTTCCCAATTTATTTATTTGTTCTTTATTCATAGCCAACAGTAGCTGTAATACCCCATTGTTGTTTCAAATACATTAATGTTGGCGTCCAATCTGAGTTGTTTTCTTCTATAATATCACCATTCAAATAGCTGGTAAGTAAATCCATTTCTATTGCTTCATATAATTTTAATAACCAATCTTTCACACTAGGAATAATTTTTGCTTTCCATTTTTGCACTAAGGAAATCCTAGCTGTAGTGATTAAGTAAAATAATATCTTTCCCACTCTTTTATCCGTCTCATTATCCCACATATTTAGTAAAAATATTTCTGGTCGAAACTGTAATTTGCACTGTGTTATACAATTGATAATTTCAATCACTTTTACCCAATATTTTTTAACCAATTTGCAAGTCCATAAGCAATGATAAACTGTTCCTATAGTTTCCTCACATTTCCAACACAAATTGTTTTTTGTTTTATATATTTTTGAAATTTTTTCTGGAGATAGGTACCATCTAAAGTAAATTTTGTAAAAATTTTCTTTCAAATTCTGTGATTTCGTATATTTTAATCATTTGGTCCATGCCCACTCCCATTTTTCTATTTCAATAGGATATCCAAAATTTTTGGCCCATTGAATCATATTCTCCTTTACAACCTCATCTTCTAACTCCCACTTCAATAATAATTTATAAAAGGCACCTATCTTTTTTTTATTATCTCCCAACCCAATTTTATCAAAATCATTTAATTCTAGATTAATGCCTTGTGTTTTAATATCCATTTTAAATCTTTCTAAGATTTGTCTAAACCAATCGAGTAAAAAGCCTTCTCCATGTGAGGGCGATCTGGCTGCGACATCTGTCACCCCATTGATCGCCAGGGTTGATTCAGCTGATCTGGCTGGCTAGGCGGGTGTCTCCTTCCTCCCTCACTGCTCCATGTGCGTCCCTCCTGAAGCTGCGCGCTCGGTGGAAGAGGACGACCATCCCAGATAGAAGGAGTGTACCGTTCTTCGGTCAAGGGTATACGATAGCTGCGCTCCCCTGCTAGAACCTCCAAACAAGCTCAAGCTATATGTCTTTGATATTCATCTGTTGGGACGTTATCACACGGGGGCCAGTTAAAGCGAATAGAAACTGGAAAAGAACAATCCCACAAAGAAAGCAGAAAAGAGCTTAATTGTGGAATTGTTAAATGCGAAAAAAATACATTATTACCTTTCAGACGTAATCCGTAAATGTGACCAGACTCCTCCCCAGAGGCTCCACCTTCCCGGCTGCCTCCTCCTTCTCCTCGGCCGCCCCCGCCCCCTCCGGCTCCTGTGGCAGCTGTCAGGGCTGCGGGGGCTGCACACTCTCTCAGCCTCAGGGGGAGAACATGGCAAGGGCAAAACCCTCCTCTGAAGAAACCTTGCCAAGGAGAGACGGAGGGGGAAAGGATAAGGCAGCACTCCTGAGGGAGGCCTTCCTCCTCCTCCTCCTCAGCTGCCCCCCTGGCCCCCTCCGGCTCCTGTGGCCGGAGAGAGAGAGAGAGACAGAGGGGGAAAGGATAAGGCAGCACTCCTGAGGGAGGCCTTTCTCCTCCTCCTCCTTGGCTGCCCCCCGGCCCCCTCCGGCTCCTGTGGCCGGAGAGAGAGAGAGAGAGAGAGACAGAGGGGAAAGCCTGAATGGCAATGAGGAAGAGGAGGAGCCGGGACTCTTGCCTCTCTGGAGGCCACTCCTCCTCCACCTTTAATGCGGATTTGGTTTTCAGACATGGCAATTCCACAATTACTTTAAATCCGCAAATGCATTTCCTCTAAACTCCCGAACTTAAAAAGATCCACTTTCTGTCTACTTTCTGTCCAGTTTCTGTATGACATCGTGTGAAAACGTGAGTCTCAAGTCCAGTTTCTGTTCAGGATTTGTGTGGAATAACCAACGCAAATCCCCCGAGTGATAACGTCCTTGGAGGATATGCTACAGGAGATGTGGAGCATATTCGCTTCACTTACTGGCAACCTCCCCCTCTCCCCTCATCCACCTTTCATGATGTTCTCCTGGCTCACAAAATTACTCTTTTCCCCCCTATCCACAGCACATTGAATTTGCAAGGCAGTATAAAACTAAAATCTCTGGTAGAGCACTAGTCACTGCCTTGAAATAATGACATGACCATCTGGCTGCAATCCTAAACATAATGACATCCTATTAAACTTGATATGACTTTGTTCCAAGATCTTGGAATCTTCATAGAATAAGACTGTATATATTTTCTTCTCTGTGCCTGTGAAGACAAAGCTATGCATCCATCACAAAGCTGTTAAACCTATTAGGTTCACCCTTGGAAGTTGTTTTAAAGGTAATGTTCCAGATTCATTATGTTAAAATTTATTTTCAAGGTAGCTTATTTTTGCAAAAAATCTCTGGTTTAATTATTGCAAAAATCCCTGGTTTAATTATTGCAAAAATCTCTGGTTTAATTTGGCACTATCAGTGAAGCTATAAAAACTTTGAAACAGTCCCCCCATCTCCTGTTAACCCTGCCTAAGGCTTATGTTTGGGTACATTAAAATATATGTTAAAAATGCAACTTTGTTTTCTAAATGCATTTAGAAATCAAGGATCCATTTTAAAAACAACAAACACATTGCTTATGGATGGTTGCTCATTAATTTTCACACCTTCTTCAACCAAGAACATATGGCCGCTTGTCATTCATACAGCTAGTTACGGATCACTTAGTAAATCTGATGATATTATAATATTTTGTAGGCAATCTTCTTTGGAAAAGGTAGAGAGTAATGGAATGAGAGGAAGACTGCATGCTAGATGGATTGACTCAATCAGGGAGGCCATGGGCCTGAATCTACAGGACCGAAGCAGAGCAGTGGAGAATAGGGAAGTTTGGACATGTCTCATACACAGGGTCACTATAACTCAAGGTCATCCTGAGGGCTGTTAACAACAACAACTTCTTTAACTGTGGTATCACTGGCATAAACAAACAAAAACAAAACAACAAAACCATGAGTGTACATACAGTGCTTTCTCATCTGATCGCATGGATCAATTCAGCTTCTGAAATCACTGATTTCTCTTGGGATATAGTGACCCTTCATAGTCATTTGATACCACTTTGATACCACTTGATACCACTTAAACTATCATAGATCCATCTTCTAGGATCCTGGGGTTTGTAGTTTGGTGTGATATATAGAAAGTTCTGCTAGAGAGCTCTGGTGGACTCCCCTGAACGACAGTATTGTTAGAATTCACACATGGCGAATTCTAAGTGCCATCCCTAAGTACCTCTTATGAGGCATTCTAAGTACATCTTCAAACTACAGAGTCAAAGATTCTGTAACTTGGAGCCCTGACTGCTAAAATGGCATCAAATTCATATAACTGCATAATACAAATACATTCATTTTTGCTTGCTTTTGGCACTCTGCCCCCAAATTACTGTAGAATACATTGATTGATTGGTTGACTGATTGATTCCTCACACACTCATTCTCCCCTACTTTGGGACACAAGGTAGCAATATTCAGTTTAGCTTTAATTTTCCATTATTAAACAGATATATTTCTGAATTCATACCCCTAAGTTTAGAACCTGAAATTTAGCTTTATAGAATATTAGGCTGGGGCTTACTTTTTCATGTCTCATTGCTGCCATAGCCTAATCTTAATCTTTCTGTGCATTTCATTAAAATCAAAATATTCTAGGGTTTTAAAAATGTCTTTGATATATGCTTTATGAATTTCTTGTTTTGCTTTGAATTTTACTACCTTGTTCCAGTGACTTATGCTAATTTATCAGCATGCCAACAGGCAGCACTTACAATCTGCAGATGATGAATTTAAAAAATGAACATCACTTTCTGTAGAAAATCTTTCATAAAATCATAGGGCCAATGCAGACAGCCTGTTTGGGGCAGCAGAGCACCGCCCTGGGGAGCGGCAGATCAGGGCCGCAGCAACCCCATGCTGTGGCCCCGATCCTCCCTTTTGCTGCCCCTAAAAGAGTGACAAAATGCCGCTCCTTTTAGGGGCAGCAAAAGGCCACCCTAAGAGCCGATGCCATGGCTCTTCCATGCCCTTTCAGCACAGTGTGTCTGCACGCTGCACCGGAAGGACGTCCTGACACCGTGCACACCGAGCCCATGTATACAGCTGCACGGCATCAGGACAGCATCGGGGTGGGGTTGGGGCAGCCGGCGTGCAGTTGCCCTGCCCCAACTCTACCCCCAGGCCAGTCCTTTGGGCCGGTCTGCAACTGCTCATAGAATCATAGAGTTAGAAGAGACCACAAGGGCCATCCAGTCCAATCCCCTGCCATGCAGGAACTCTCAATCAAAGAATATCCAACAGATGGCCTTCCAGACTCTGTTTAAAGATCTTCAAGGAAGGAGACTCCACCACTCTCTGAGGGAGAGTATTCCACTGTCGAACAGCCCTTGCTGTCAGGAAGTTCCTCCTAATGTTGAGACGGAATCTCTTTCATGTAGCTTGCACCCATTGTTCCAGGTCCTGTTCTCTGGAGCAGCAGAAAACAAGCTAGCTCCCTCCTCAATATGACATCCCTTAAAATATTTAAACAGGGCTGTCACATCACCTCTTAACTGTCTCTTCTCCAGGCTACACATACACAGTTCCCTAAGTCATTCCTTATAGGGCATGGTTTCCAGACCCTTCACCATTTTAGTGGCCTTCCTTTGGACACACTCCAGTTTCTCAACATCCTTTTTGAATTGTGGTGCCCAGAACTGGACACAATATTACCAAAGCAGAATACAGTGACACTATTATGTCCCTTGATCTAGACACTATACGTCTATTGATGCAGCCTAACATTGCATTGGCCTTTTTAGCTGATGCATCGCACTGTTGACTCATGTTCAACTTGTGGTCTACTAGGACTCCTGGATCCCTTTCACACGTAGTCTCGTTAAGCCAGAAGTCCCCCATTTTATATCTATGCATTTCATTTTTCCGTCCTAAGTGCAGTACCTTAAATTTCTCCATGTTCAAATTCGTTCTGTTAGCTTTGGCCCAGGTTTCTAATCTATTAAAGTCATTTTGAATTTTCATTCTGTCCTCTGGGGTATTTGCTACTCCTCCTAATTGTAAAATCAGCCCTGGTGGCGCAGTGGTTAAATGCCTGTACTGCAGCCACTCACTCATAGACCACAAGGTTGCGAGTTCAATACCAGCCAGGGCTGAGGCTCGACTCAGGCCTGCATCCTTCCGAGGTCACTAAAATGAGGACCCAGCTTGTTGGGGGGCAATCAGCTCACAGTTGTAAACCGCTTAGACATCCCATAGTGTGATATGAAGCGGTATATAAATGAAGCTGCTTTGCTTTGCTATAACATTTTGAGGGGATTACACAAAATGTGGGAGGGAATATAAAACCATCTTAATGGCCAGGTAAATGTCCTATAAGGCACATAGAATCCAGCTAATTGAATTGTTTCTGCAAAACTAAAGTTAAATAAAACAGAAGCAGTAGGCTTAATCTGACTAGGTATGTTGCAGATTCCCTAAATTTCCTATCATTTGAATTACAAACAAGTTCTTTTTCCCCCCCCCAGTTGGTATCCCATAAGAAATACTCAACCCTAAACCAGGCTCTGGTGGCCCCACTGAATTTCAGTCAATGACTTGATTGAAAACTATTTCACTTGAAAAAAAGTTGGTCAACTATTTCACTTGAAAAGAAATTTAAAATGTTATAATATTTTACTGAAGAGATATTCCAAATTTCCATATTGCATATTATCTTTTAGATGTTGTATAGGATATATAAACAACATGTCTGAATTTTTGAAGGAGTGGCTTGTTAGGTCTGTTACAACAGCAACAACAACAACAAAAGTGCCAGTGGCACTTTTAAGACTTAATTTGTGAAAGCATAAGTTTGTATGGACTGCAGCCAACATCAGCAGATGCATCTGATGAAGTTGGATATAATCCACAAATGCTCATGCTGTATAATAGTGTTGGTCTTTGAAATGCCAAAGTCCTCTCTTGTTTTTAGCACTTTGACAGTAAGTACAGTACTCCAGCAACTTTATTTTGGGGTCAGTTCTCTAGCAAATTCCAGTTACATCCCCACAAGACTACTTTGTGAAATGGCAAACAAGAATACAGAAAGTGGCCATCTTTACTCTGTTTGAGAGGGAACACTGTATTGTTTTCAAGCTCTTTCATGTATTCATAGGTTAAACCACCAAAACTCATTTAGGGAAAAAAAGTGCTGAGAATATATAGTAATTGAGTGATAAAAAATGAAGAAAAGAAATAAGATATTTAGGATAGGAGATGAGAATAAGATTAAGGGCCTTTACAGACTGCCAGAAATAAATGCAGCTTGAGTTCACTTTAACAATGGGAACTGTAGTTTATTGTGGCACCAGAGCTACCTGACAGAGAAGGCTCAATGTCTCAGAAAAAACTACAATTCCCATAATTCCCTAGCATTGAGCCAGGACAGTTAAAGTGGACTCAAGCTGCATTATTTCTGGCAATTTGTAAAGGCCCTATGATAGTTAAAGTGAAAGTTCATCACAGGGGAGACAAAGCACCCAAATCCTGTGGATAAACAGGGTTTAAAACCCAAGAATATCTCACAAAAGCACGATTGTTTTCAGACATGGTGAGCTAATTGAGCATTAAGGTGACATTAACCTGTGCAGAAAGTGGGCAAAATTGTGTTGCTTTGTACTTTTGGGATTTTCTTACAAGTAAAAAGTGGAGCGATTTTGTGACTTTCTGCACAGGTTAATGTCGCATTAATGCTCAATTAGCCCAATGTTGTTCCCAAACAATCCCACTTTTGTGGGATATTCCCAGATTTAAATCCTGTTTATCCACAGGATTTGGACACTTCCCTCCCATGTGATAAACTCCAGTGTGCTATCATTCTGTTTCAGTCTAAAAAGTAACCTTTTACTGATCTAGGGAAGAAATAGTTAAATGACCCATCCCTCTCCATAGGCCTACCTTCAATGGCACCAACATAAAGGCAATGTTAAGGTTTCCTACCAAACAAGAAGTCTCTCAACTCCCTGTTTTATTGGAGACTGGGTGTGATGGTATTTCAAATGTTTCTTGTTGGTGCCTTCAAGTTGTTTCTTACTTATGGCACCCCAATGCAAATCTATCATGGAGTTTTCTTGGCAAGATTTGTTCAGGAGGTTTGCCTTTACCTTCCTCTGAGACTAAGGGCCTTTGCAGACTGCTAGAAATAGTGCAAATTGAGTCCACTTTAACTGTCCTGGCTCAGGGCTAGGGAATCATGGGAACTGTATTTTTTTCTGAGACATTGAGCCTTCTTTGTCAGAGAGCTCTGCTGCCACAATATATTACAGTTCCCATGATTCTCTAGCACTAAGGGGGGAAGCAGACGGGAGCTTCCCGTGCGCCGCGGGACGGAGCGCCGCTGGACCGCGGCAGCCGCACCGCGGCGCACCGTCGGCGACTCTAAAAGGAGCACCAAATTGGCGCTCCTTTTAGATTTCAGGGAAAGTGCGCCCTAAAAGCGGCGGGCGCACTTTCCCTGACTCAAACGCCGCAGCGCGTGCGGTCGCCATGGCGTGAGGTCATCCTCGGAGCGCCGGCCGTGCAGAGGGCCGGCGACTCCGAAGGCAACCTCAGGAAGAGGAAGGGGCGCCTCTCGTGCGGCTGCCCCTCCTCTTCCCTGCCCGGAAGACGACTCTATTAGTCGTCTGCCGAGGCCCTAAGTCAGGGCAGTTAAAGTGGACTCAATTTACACTATTTCGGCAGTCTGCAAAGGCCCTAAGAGGGTGTGACTTGCTGAAGGGTACCCACTGAACTTCCATGGCCGAGCAGGCAATCAAACCCTGGTCTCCAAAGTCATTGTCCAACACTCGAAACCAGTACACCATGCTGGTTCTCAAATGTAGAATCCCATAAATGTACTAGTTCCTCAGGCAAGGGGCTAAGCAGACGGGCGGCCATGGGCCGCCCTGGGAAGCTGCACCGCGGGACCGAGGCATCCCCATGCCTCGATCCTGTGGCGCACCTTCGCCGCCCCTGAAAGGAGTGCTAAATTAGCGCTTCTTTCACAAGTCAGCAAAAGTGCGCCACAAAAGGCTGCAGCACACTTTTGCTGACTTTTCCGCCGCAGCGCGTGGAAAGGCTGCGGCGGGAGGTCCTCCTCGGAGCGCCGGCCGTGCGGAGGGCTGGCTGCTCCGAGGACGACCTCGGGAGGGGGAGGGGGCACCGAGTGTGCGGCTGCCCCTCCCCTTCCCTGCCCCCAAGACGGCCTTTTAAGCCATCTGCTTAGGCCCTCAGACTTCATCTGCACTGGAAAAATAATGTAGTTTGACATTGCTTTAACTGCCATGGCTCAATGCTATGGAATTCTGGGATTTGTAATTTTGTGATATATTTAACCTCTCTGACAGAGAGCTCTGGTGCCACAACAAACTACAAATACCCAGGATTCCATATGATGACAGTTAAACTAGTGTCAAATCCTCCAATACTTTCCTTGCTGATTGCAATCTGTCAGAGGCTGGCAACTTGGCAGCTGAGGCTACTTCTGTAGGAGCAAATACATTTTCTTTTCACAAAAACAAGGGGGGGAAACCTGCTAGGATTTTATCATTTCAATGAATCAGATCATTAAATTTGAGTTATAGCCCATAAGACTCTCCAAGAATAAAATGATGAAACATTGGCGCCTTGCCAGAGCATTAAAGCTCTTTGGGTTTATTTTTGTCTGCAAAAGTCAATGTTCTCTCATAGAGCAGCTTTCCCAGGTGCAATGAAAATGCAAATTGAAAACTTGGAGGCACTATTGTTAAGAGTCTTCCACTCTCTTAGATGAGGGAAACATGCAAAACACAGTTTTCTTAATAGAAATTATGTTGAAATAATGCTCATACAAAACATCTGGAGTACTGGAATGGACTGACATTAAGAGCAAAGAGAACAGCTGTGTGTGTCTCCAACTAATTTTTTTCAATGGATGATTATTGGCAAGACAAGTATGTGTGTTTAGGAACTCTCTTTCTCCCTTGTTAAATTGATCCACTAGTGTGAATGGCTCACATGGAAACCAAAAGCCTCTTTCCACTGTGTGAGTGGAGTACAGTAGTTAAGAGACTCAACTATGAAAAGGAATGCCACCATCTCTGCCACAAACTCACACAAGTTAATCTTCAGCAAGCCTTTCTAGTCTTTTTCAGGCCCAGCCCCTTATCTGCAAGTGGTGTATATATGTGCCTTCAAGTCACCTGTCAACCTATATAGTGACTTCATTAATTTGATAGGGTTGTCTAAGGGAAGGAATCCTCAGAGATGGTTTTGCCAGTTCTTTCCTCTCAAATAGATGAGGGAAACAGGTGGACTCCTGGCAAGGGATGGGCTGCATCTCACACCAGTTGGAAGAAACGTTTTTGCCAACAGTCTCAAGAATTTGATCAGGAGGGCTTTAAACTGAGTTATGTGGGGAAGGGAGACAGCACCCTGGAAGACAAAAGGACTGGAAAAAATAGTCAAACTGTCATAGAGGAAACAAAGCAAACAGTAGAGGGACCCAACAGTGGGAGGCAAAAAAACGTGCTAAGGCAGCAAGTAAAGGAGACATATGGTCTTAGATGTCTCTACACTAATGCACAGAGCATGGGAAATAAGCAAGATGAACTTGAACTCCTAGTGCAACAAAGCAAATATGATATAATAGGCATCACTGAAACCTGGTGGGATGAGTCTCATGATTGGAATGTAAAAATACAGGGGTTTAACCTCTTCAAGAGAAACAGGCCAAACAGGAGAGGAGGAGGAATAGCATTATATGTCAGGGATATTTACACCAGTGAAGAAATCCAGGACAACAATCCTGGAAGCCAGGTGGAGAGCATTTGGATAAAAATTAAAGGGGAAAGAAACAACAGGGATGTTATTGTGGGAGTCTACTACAGACCCCCGACTCAGGCAGAAGAACTGGATGATGCCTTTCTAGAACAGATGACCACACACTCAGAAAGGAGAAATATAGTAGTGATGGGTGACTTCAATTATCCGGATATTTGCTGGAAGTCAAACTCGGCAAAATCCTTGAGGTCTAGCAAATTCCTCACTTGCCTCGAAGACAATTTCATTGTTCAAAAGGTGGAAGAGGCAACGAGGGAGTCAGCTATTTTGGATCTGATCCTAACTAACAGGGAAGACCTAGTTAATGGGGTGCAAGTGGTTGGATCCTTAGGCGGGAGTGATCATGTCCTCCTGGAGTTTATTATACAGTGGAAAGGAGAAGCCAGGCATAGTCAGACACGCATTCTAGACTTTAGGAAAGCTGATTTTACTAAACTTAGAGAAATACTGAGGGTGATCCCATGGACAGGAATACTAAAAGAGAAGGGAGTTCAAGACGGATGGGAGTTTCTCAAAAGGGAGATACTGAAGGCACAATTTCAAACCGTGCCAATGAGGAGGAAGAATGGGAGGTGTCTCAAGAAACCAGGATGGATGACTAAGGAACTTGCAACTGAACTATGTTTTAAATGGAACATGTATAAGAGATGGAAAAATGGGGAAATCACAAAAGAGGAATTCAAACAAATAGCTAGCACGTGTAGGGTTAAAGTCAGAAAAGCTAAAGCGCAGAATGAAATCAGGCTTGCTGGAGCGGTTAAGAACAATAAAAAGGGCTTTTGGGGGTATGTCAGTAGCAAAAGGAAAAAGAAGGAAATGGTAGGGCCACTGTGTGGAGAAGATGGCAAAAAGTTAACAGGGGACAGAGAAAAGGCAGAATTACTCAACACCTTCTTTGCTTCAGTCTTCTCAGAAAAGGCAAAGGGTGCTCAACTTGAGGATAATGGAGCAGAGGACAGAATAGGAGAATTTCATCACAGAATAAGTAAAGAGATAGTACAGAAACATCTGGTTAATCTAGATGAATATAAGTCTCCAGGACCAGATGAATTACATCCAAGGGTATTAAAAGAACTGGCAAATGTAATATCAGAACCATTGGCAATAATCTTTGAGAATTCCTGGAAAACAGGAGAGGTCCCAGCGGACTGGAGGAGGGCAAATGTTGTCCCCATCTTCAAAAAGGGGAAAAAAGAGGATCCCAACAATTATCGTCCAGTTAGTCTGACATCAATACCCGGAAAGATTCTGGAGCAGATCATTAAACAGAGAGTCTGTGAACATCTGGAAGATAATTTCATAATCACAAAAAGTCAACATGGGTTTCAGAGAAACAGGTCATGCCAGACAAATCTGATCTCTTTTTTTGATAAAATTACCAGCTTGGTAGATGAAGGGAATGCTGTGGATATAGTATATCTTGATTTCAGTAAGGCCTTTGACAAGGTTCCCCATGACATTCTTGCAAGCAAGTTGGTAAAATGTGGGCTAGACAAAGTAACTGTTACATGGATTTGTAATTGGTTATCTGGTCGAACACAAAGGGTGCTCAACAATGGCTCCTTTTCAACCTGGAAAGAAGTGACCAGTGGGGTGCCACAGGGCTCTGTCCTGGGCCCAGTGCTATTCAATATCTTTATTAATGACTTGGATGACGGTATTGGGGGCATAGTTATCAAATTTGCAGATGACACCAAATTAGGAGGAGTAGCTAATACCCCAGAGGACAGGATCAAAATTCAAAATGACTTGAGCAGACTAGAAAGTTGGGCCAAAGCTAACAAAATGAAATTCAACACAGAGAAATGTAAGGTACTGCACTTAGGGCGGAAAAACAAAAAGTACAGATATACGATGGGGGACACTTGGCTGAATGAGACTACGTGTGAAAGGGATCTAGGAATCCAGGTGGACCACAAGTTGAACATGAGTCAACAGTGCGATGCAGCAGCTAAAAAGGCCAATGCAATTTTAGGCTGCATCAGTAGAAGTATAGTGTCTAGATCAAGAGAAGTAATAGTGCCACTATATTCTGCTTTGGTCCGGCCTCACCTGGAATACTGTGTCCAGTTCTGGGCACCACAATTCAAAAAGGATGTGGAGAAATTGGAGCGTGTCCAAAGGAGGGCAACTAAAATGGTGAAGGGTCTGGAAACCAAGCCCTATGAGGAACGACTTAGGGAGCTGGGGATGTTTAGCCTGGAGAAGAGAAGGCTGAGAGGTGATATGATAGCCGTGTTTAAATATTTGAAGGGATGTCATATCGAGGAGGGAACAAGCTTGTTTTCTGCTGCTCCAGAGACTAGGACCCGAAACAATGGATGCAAGCTGCAAGAAAAGAGATTCCACCTCAACATTAGGAGGAACTTCCTGACAGTAAGGGCGGTTCGACAGTGGAACACACTCCCTCGGAGAGTAGTGGAGTCTCCTTCCTTGGAGGTCTTTAAGCAGAGGCTGGATGGCCATCTGTCGGGGATGCTTTGATTGGGAGTTCCTGCATGGCAGGGGGTTGGACTGGATGGCCCTTGTGGTCTCTTCCAACTCTATGATTCTATGATTCTATGATTCTATGAAATATAGCCTACTACAGTATCTGGTGGGCAATCTCCATACAAGTACTAACCAGGCTGACCCAGCATAGCTTCCAAGATCAGATGGAATCTGATGTGTTTAGGATCAATACAGTGTCAAGATGACAAAAATTTATGAGGAAGAATATGCACACTAGGAGAGGCAGCAGCAATTGCTTTTTCTTGAGCCTACTGGAAAAGGTAAACTACTTCTCAACTTTGAACTCTCAGTTTGCAGCAACCGAAGTAAGTAGAGGACAAAGAGGGGAGGAGAGAGAAAGTGGGACATTTTAAAAGCAGTTGAAAAAAAAGATTAATTGGGTCTGTCATGGCTGCATCTACACTGTAAAATTAATGTCATTTGACACTGCTTTAACTGACAT
This sequence comes from Phrynosoma blainvillii, assembly GCA_026167975.1. NCBI lineage: Eukaryota > Metazoa > Chordata > Lepidosauria > Squamata > Phrynosomatidae > Phrynosoma > Phrynosoma blainvillii. Next base: position 189,856,691 of record JANUYF010000003.1, on the reverse strand, counting down.
GGCTCAGTGCTATGGAACACCAGGATTTGAAAAGAGACATTAATGAGATCAGTAATCTCAGCAGGCTCCAACTCCTCACTGAAGTAGCTTGAAATGTCCATGATAAATTGGTAATCCTTGAAAGGGCAAACCCTGCACTAAATCCGTGGTTGACTAGCAAGTCCACACTTAGGCAAATACAGGCTGACCAGATGTCCTAACCTAACCCCAAAGGAGGACGACTAGGGATAGCAAAATGTAGGATGTTCAAGAAAAATAGAGGACATGACCAAATAAAGGCTAAAAACACTAACGTAAATACAAATTCATGCTTCTTAGTCATGCTCAAAATGGAAGACATTTTGGAAATCCTTCTGGATGGAGGGATGAGATGTAGGACGTGTCCTGGGAAAGGAGGATAACTGGTCACCCTGAGCTTTCATAATTCCTCCCTATTAGCTTTCCTGGCTAGGGAAGGTGGAAGTTATAGGTGAAATGCACTGAACGGCCACAGTTGCCCATCCATGGCTGTATTTGCACCGGACGAATAATCCAGTTTGACACTACTTTTACTGCTATGGCTCAGTGCTATGGAATTCTGAAAATTGTCCAAGCCACCGTATTCCTCATCACCATGTATAGATGTGAGAGCCAGACAGTGAAAAAAGCTGATAAGAAAATCAGCTCATTTGAGATGTGGTGCTGGAGAAGAATGCTGAGGATACTGTGGATGGCCAAAAAGACAGATGGGTTCTACAACGGATCAAGCCTGAAATCTCCCTGGAAGCCAAGATGACCAAACTGAGACTGTGGTACTTTGGCCACATCATGAAAAGGTATGCATCACTGGAAAAGACAATAATGCTAGGAAAGGTAGAAGGCAGCAGAAAGAGAGGGAGACCCCACACGAAAATGATAGACTCCATCAGGGACGGCCTGAATCTGCAGGACATGATCAGAGCAGTGGAGGACAGAAATATTTTGGGAGATTTCTCATCCACAGGGTCACCATGAGCCAAAGTCATATTGAGGGCAGTTAACCTACAACAATGACAAAAAAAAAATTAACAGTATGGCTTTTAACTCTTTGCCTGATGAAGAAACCTGTGGAGCTCCGAAAGCTTGCAACATGTATATTGTGCATTTTGGTTTGTTCAACAAATGTATCACTGTTTGGTGGATTTTTTAATGTTATTGGATTTGCTATATGGCCAACACAGCTACTCCTGGATGTTTTCTGGATTTCAAGATACTGCATTATAGCCACAACAAGGGAATCTAAAAAGAGAGCCAGTGGACTGGGGCCTTACTATATGAGATTTTACCTCCAAATAAGGCAAAACATTTCCCCCCTAAAATTGGGACTGCATTGGCATGTGTTACCTCAACACCATCTAAAGTTTTCCTGATGCAGAAACATGAAGGCTTCTTGAGAAATTCAATGTCCTCTGCCTAATAAAGGGCCCTGTGGCCTCACAAAGGAAGGGCGTAAGCAGATGGGCGGCCATGGGCCGCCTCGAGAAGCTGCAGATTGTGGCTGAGGTAGCTGCACTCTTTGGCCCCAATCCTCCCCTTTTCGGGCCCTGGAAGGAGCGCTAAAATAGCTCTCCTTCTGCAAGGCGCCGAAGGTGCGCCACAAGAGGTGTTGGGTGCACCTTCAGCGTCTCTTCCACTGCAGCGTGTGCAGACGCTGCAGCGGAAGTACGTCATTGGAACGCCTGTTGTGTGGAGTGACGGGCGCTCCGATGGTGTGTTTGGGAAGGGGTTGGGGCGCCCAGCATGAGGCTGCCCCTCCCCTTCCTTGCCTCCAAGATGGCGCAAAGCACCGTCTGCTTCCCCCCTTATACTGGATTGCAAAGGAAGTATCTTATTGTGTTGCAAATGGATGTTAAATTTCCTGGTCTTTGGGAATCTCTCAGTAGCCACATGGCCAGTGGGGGAGGTTCCAGCCTTCAAGAGATACTCCTCCACAATATCTGAACTGAAAACAACAACACCAGAAAGCACACCAATGACTGACATCTTCAGTTTTTTTCTTCTCCTGCATGGTTTTTAAAACCTTGCCTGATGAAGAAGCCAGTGAAGCTTCAAAAACTTGCAACAGGTATATTTTGCATTTTGGTTGGCCCAATAAAGGTGTCACTGTTTGGTAGATTTTTTTGTTACTGAATTTGCTATATGACCTACACAGGTACCCCTGAATGTTTTTTTAAACAAAAGATATTATTATTATTATTATTATTATTATTATTATTATTATTATTATTATACTTCCTTATACCCTGCTTTTCTCTCAAAATATGGACTGAAGGTGACAGACATTTAAATTAAATCTGTCAGAGCTCTGGTGCCATGAGAAACTACAATTATCACAATTTCATTGCATTGAGCCATGGCAGTTAAAGTGGTGTCAAACTGGATTATATCTGCAGCATGGATACAGCTCTTGTTGATTTGTGATTAAGGAGTTTATCACATGGGAAGATGGGAAGTTTAAATTGGTAAAAACCTGCACTTATGCAGAGTATTAGCAGCAATTGCACAAATGGTTTTCACACGATATTGCGTGCAAACAGCTTAGAATCTGACAAGAAAATGACATGAACCTGCAAATAGTCATTTTTGGGAAAATACCATGATTTCATTTCTGTTTCATTCACGAATTTGCTTTTTTTGCACAATTACTTTATTGTGAAAGTCATTTGAGGGATTCTCCCCATTTCTGTTCTTGTTCTCAGATTTCCCATGGTTCCTTAAGGATAATAGCCAGGGCTCTTAAATGAGCAGCTGCTCAGGCAAAGGCAGAGGCACACAGACACACAAGAGAAAAAGCTTGCTTCTTCTTCCTGTGCCTCTCTGTGTGAATGTCTCTCCTTCTCCAGCCAGGGCTCTTAAAAGAGCAGCTGCTGGGGAAAGTCAGGAACACAGCAAGAGCAAGAGAGAGAAGTTTGCTTCTAGTGCTGCTTTGTCCTGCCCTTTTTCAGAGTCAGAACTTTAAAACAAATAGCTGATGCAAGGGCAGAGAGAGAGAAAGAGAGGAAAATGAATGAATGCTTTCCTCCTGGTCTGCTGGAGCCAGCAGCGATCAACAAACAGTCCCCTTTAAGAGATTTTTGGACTTCAGCTCCCAGAAACCCAGACTACTGGCCAACATGGCTGAGGCTTCTGGGAGCTGAAGTCCAAAATCCCTCAAAGAAGACAGCCTTCCCTCCTAGCCATAGCTCTGAAAGAAACAGCTACTGAGGGATGCTTTCCCCCTCACGCGCACTCCCCACATAACCAGGTCTCATTGTGTGAAAATTATTTGCTCATTTGCTTGCTTTTGCAGGATGCATGCGCTTTAATCATTATCGAGATGGAGGCACATTTGCTCCTGTCATGCGAAAACCATTCCCGCATTTGTGTGCAAGGTGTGGGTTAATCTTGGATTCTGCACAGGATAACAGCGTTTTGTGTGTGAAAACCATTTGCGCAATTGTGAATTAATCACGGGTTCTTACCATTTTAAACTTCCAATTTTCCCCATGTGATAAACTCCTTAGAGACAATGGATCCTTTGGTACAGCTGGTGTTGATTAATTAGCTCTTTCATCATTCCATGTAATTGACATTGCTGAGTGAAGCTGAGTAGAGCACCATCTCGACATCTGTGCTTTGCCCAGTTTTAGATGCACACTTGAGCATCATGGCCTAGAACAGGGGTAGGCAACCTGTCCCCTTTAAGGGCCAAGGGACTTCAGCTCCCAGAAGCCTCAGCCATGTTGGCAAATAGTCCCATGTTGGCCAATAGCTCCTGGGATTCTGGGAACTGAAGTCCCTTGGCCCTTAAAGGGGAAAGGTTGCCTACCCCTGGCCTAGAATTTCTGTTTATACATGTTTATAGCCCTTTCTTTCTTCCTTCCCTCCTTAAACTTCATTCAGTCCTCTGAGGATCAATCATCCTGTATTTATGTGCTACAGGACTGTTTGTTAGCAGAATTCTCCATTGAGGCTGAACACTTATTAAATTGGCCTAAATGTGACAAATGCAAATGTAACATAGGGCTTCCCAAATATGGACGTTATCACATGTGGCCCAGAAAGCGAAAATAAAGTGGAAATGAGGCATTCCGAAAATAAACGGGAAATAAACAATAATTCTGCAAACGTCATTACCTTAATTGCGAATTTACAGTAATCGCATTAAACGTCCACACACAAGCGAAAAAAGCCCGTAAATGTACTAGAAATGAGCCTTTTGCACATGCGCAGATAGAGGAATGCTCGCTGGAACCATGGCAACAGCAGGGAAATGCTCCCAAATGCGCATTTGGTTATCACATCACGGTAAATTCGAAATTACCTTAATTGCGCATTTGCATTTCCTCCAAAGAACTGAATTTCAAAAGATCTCGTTTCTGTCCACTTTCTGTCCAGTTTCTGTGCGATGTCGTGTGAAAACATGCGCCACTAATCCGGTTTCGGTCAGGATTTTGTGTGGATTTTGTGTGGATTCGGCCCCATGTGATAATGTCCTATGTCCAGTTGAAGAACTGACTGAGCTTCTGTGAGGCACCATGTATCAAATTTTGTTATCTGCATAGTCCTTTGCCTGCATATTTACTGTGGCAACCAGTTTTCTCATACTTTATCCAAGGTGGGTGCCAAGCCAAGGCAGAAAAAATGACATCCTTGGTATTAAGCAGGGCTGCATCTGCACTACAGAAATAGTCCAGTTTGATGCCACTTTAACTGCCATGGCTCAATGCTATGGAATCTTAGGACTAGTAGTTTTGAATGATATTATTTCTGCAATGTAGATTCCGCCCAGGATCTTGACATATCTTGGGCCATCCCATTTTCTACTAGCCTTATTATGTTTACTACCAACCATTTGTATGTAGTTCACTTACAAGAGGAGGGAGAAAACATTAATCTGTAGCATCCTGATCAGCAGGAGAACAGATCCCTGTTGCTTGCAATGACTGCTGCCCATTAAATCTACATTGGGGGACCTTTACAATCTCTACATATTTTCTACTGAATACATAAGGACTGTGAATACAACTCAGTTACAAATGTATAACTCTAGGTTGCACATTCTTAACTGAGATCATGAATTCCTTCTTTGTTAGGGAAAAAGCCACCCTCTTTGTTAGGGGAAAAAAGACTGTGAAAATGGCGGTATCATTAAAAATGTTTCATATTTACAGTATTGATTTTTATCACAGAATTGGACAAAAAAACCAATTGCATCCAGGCTCTAATGGAATAAGGACTTCCCTGTGACTTTATTACATTTAGGATTATGTGATCTCCTCTCTATTATTACTAGTTATAATTGATAAAGTAAGTGCTGTTAATCTTTCAGTTATCTCAGAGATTAAAAAACTGAAAGCAAAGGGATACATGTATTGTGCTGTATGCTGACAATCTGCACTGTGTTCTATGAGTACAGAAGCAACGGTAAAACAGTAACAACCTGTTATGGCTCTGTTTTTCTAACTATGAAGATTATCACATAAAGTAAGGAGGGATTGCTCCCGTCCTTACCCTGTCCTTATTGCATCTGTTCATATCCAGTCTTTCTCTTGTCAGTGGCCCCATTATTGTATTATTGCTAGCTTCTGTTAATACAAACTGACTGGGCTATGCCACTTCAGGGATGGGAGAAGGATAGGATAAGCACAAAGTCATCTGAAAATCTTATCATGATTACGCAAAAAGAATGTGTCACGGACACGATAATGAGGATGTTGCGTGATAATCTTGCGGGAAGGATGAGACAAGGATGGGACAAGGACGTCCCATCCTCTGTGCAATAATTATTGCTTCATTGTTAAGCAATTGTCTTTTCACTCACTATCATTCATCCCCACAGACCCACAATGGTAAATATGTAGTGTATACCTACAGGTCATTCCAGCTATATAAATATGGAAGAACATTTCCATAAAGGCTCATCCATAAATTATAGCAGGCGTTTTTCTATATCTTCTGCCACACCTCATGCTTTCTATGACTGAAATAAAGTTCCTATCTTTTTTTTAAAAAAATCCTTGCCTCTTTTTCTACAGTACATAAAATCCCCAATCAGCACTGGAAAGTGCAGAACTATGTAGCTAAATCAACAGGGCTTTATTGACACCCCATTTGCTACCAGGTTCAGGTGAATTTCTGTGAATTTCTGTTCAGCTGAAGCACAAGTAGGGGTGTCACTAGGGTGTGCAGAGGGTAAGAAATGCACTGGGTGACATTTCAGAGAGGCTGAATATCCGGTGGGGTGATTGCTCCCATCCCTCCCAAGACCTTCCACATACACACACATTCACAGTTGCCCTATTCCACCAGCCAGGCTGCCTCTGCTATACATTGGATAAGGCCACTGTTTGGGTTGGGGATCTACAGCCACCCAGAAGTCCTTTCCAGGTCTGCTGGCTGAGCAGGAACACCTCAGCAGGAGCCAGCAACCCTACCACACTCATAAGGGGCTGCTGGGTGGCAGTAACACCCCACTCTCACTAGCAGCCACTGGTAGAAAGGGACTGCCTTCTGGGTTTGGCAAGACTGCTGGTTGCATAGGAGAATTGCTTCCTTTACCCACCCATCCTGTAGCACTGCCTGACCCAAAAGGAGATGTCAGGTAACAGCAGCATTCTAACCCCACCAGCAACAGTGGTGGTCTGGCTGACAGTGGGGGTTACTGGGGGATGTGCCAGGCAGCTTGGGGGTGATAGCATGAGTTACCACACTGGGGTGACACTACCCCTAGTGGTGCCATTGAGCAGAAATGGCTACTCTGCAAGTGTTTATTGCACATATGCAACAGAAAAGTGGGTTTTAAAAATGCATTTATCACATCTGTATCAAGTTTGCCTCAAGGAGGATCATAGTGGCATTTGACATTCACAGTTCCATTTCCTTGGTGTAAACACGGCTAGGGGGAAGTGACTTGCCCTAGGCCAACATGATTACTTGAGAATTAAGTTGGGATTTTAATCTTTTGGATGGAGTTCTCCAGCTCTATACTGCACAGGCTCTCTATTTTATCTTTTAATAGATGCCTTTAAAATGTTAATTTAAATAATGCCATGCTACAGCACTTGCCCAATTAAATGTGCTCTAGCAAGCGATGTGAAAATCTCTCAGTCTCAATTTTATTGTCTTTCTCAGAAACCTGCTCTTGTTTTGCATTGGATTGTGGTACTCTGTGTTTTCTTCTCACAGGAAAATTGCTGCATACTTTAAATTAATTTTTCCTAACATATGCATTGAGGGGTGCAATATCCAAAGCACACACAATGACAAAAATAAAGTTAGACTCAGCAGACCACCTCATATATGAAATCTGACCATATCAGCTAGTCTCACCTTCTAAATTTCAGGCCTCGGGGAGGGGCATCACACGTACAGAAATACACCCAGTGGTCCTTCCCTACAATCAGTTAGTCTGCAGATGCAGATGCTGGGAAGCAAATTCAGCTCTTCCATTATTTCAAATTGTTATTATGTTAATGAGCATCCTGTGTTAAAAAAAAAAGGGGGGGGGAAGATTCCCAAGCCAGAAGAAGAAGAAGTGTTTTCCTCCCTACTCTTGCTCACTAGACTTTGATACAAAATCTTGTGATTTTTCCATCCTGACTCCCCTGCCCCATTGTTCTCATATGGGGGAAATGTATTTCTGTCAAATCAGTCTGTGCATTGTGTTATCTCATTCTTATTTTAATCCCATTTTTAAATGATTGTATTCTTTGGAAAAGAGTGGCCTTAGGCTTTGGAAGATGCCAAAAGATTCCTACAGAGAGAATTAGTCATTGCAGGGTAGAATGCATGATGGACTTGGTGCCTGTTTAAGATTCAGAAGTCAACTTCATTTTTTATTGTACAAATATTGACTTCATTCAGAAGAATTCTAGTCAACTAGTTCCATGGAAAGAAAAAGTATTGATTAGTGACGTACATCAAAAGTCAAAAGCCTTACATATGCTCATTACATTGGTCAATAAATTGCTCTAACTAGGGAAGGGGGATGTGCAGCCCTCCAGATGTTGGACTGCAACTGCCATGTCACCTGGCCAGAACATTAAAAAAAAAAAAAAAAGATTATGGGAGCTCCAGCCCAACAATCTCTGGAGGGCTACACATCTTTAATCCCTGGCATATACTATCTCCAGGTACAATCAATATATCTGCATGGTCCTGGAGCCATCTTGCACTAGAACCAGATATCTACAATAAACAAAGTTTATAGCTGTTTTATTCTCTTCAGTGATGATCTCCTTAGTGACTATGTCATCTATTGTTGCAAATATATAGTCCCTGAAGCCAAATGTATTAAAATTGTGTAGAAAATTTGACACCTGGTTTATAAGAAAACTCTATTCTTCAAATTCTTTCAGGGCTATTTCAGTACAGAAAATGTGGAGTGACTACAGAGAAGTATTTAGTCAAAGTAAATAAAGGGAAACACCTGATTATGAGACCAGGATCAGGGGGAATCTTAGTAACTCAATTAATTAGCCAGGATACATCCCAATTGATATGGAGGGAGCTAGGGACAGTAACTCAGCAAAGGCAAGGCTTATTCAAATGAATTGTAAATTTATTGGGGATCACACACTCTTACAAGGACTCAAGAATAAAATAATTAGCTTTGGAATAGACAATAGGCCTTCTAATGGTGATATTACATGACAGTGCTGCTCCAGGAATCCAGTTATGTGTTGGACTTGGCTGCACAGAGTGGATGGGGAAGCGGCAGCAAGCCAGAGCTGAATCAGAATTCAGAGTGACATGGAGACACCATGAATTCTAACCAGATACACCTGACAATTAATCTGGAGGTCCTTAAATAGCTTGAAAATAGCCTGGAGCAAAGGTTTGTGACTATACTTCAAAAGATGCTGAATTTACATAGCAAAGGTCACCTTGAAGTAGAAAGATTCCAGAGGAGACAATGCTCTGGCAGAAGGCATCCAGAGCCATAAATCACCTGATCTTCTTGCTAGGAAGGTGTGAATGTTTCCTAATTGCGACACCTTGAACTAGCTGTTTGATCTTTGTTTCTATGTGTGCCTAAGTGATCTCCTCATATTTGGGTTCATGGCGGCTCTGCAGTTCCATTTTAGCTCCATAGCAGAAAGCATGCACACCCCAAAATATTGAACATGTTCAGTGCTCGTAACAACCTGATCTTAAGAGAGAAGCATTACATGCACTACAGTAATGCCATCAGAAATAGCCTTGAGCTCCAATAACCTGCAAGCTAGGATGGTCTTAATTTTGGAGAACTGGGCTGAGCAGCAATGGTCTTACTAGGATGGAGAATGGAGTGGTTATTTTGTTTCCTCCTTAGTGGTTAAGATACTAATTCTGATAATTGGAAGATTGGAAGGTTGGCAGTTCGAGGCCCAAGTGCCACATGATGGGGTGAGCTCCTGTCACTAGTCCCAGCTTCTGCCAACCTAGCAGTTGGAAAGCATGCAAATATAAGTAGATAAATAGGTACCACTTTGGTGGGATGGTAACAGCATTCAGTGCAATCATGCTGGCCACATGATCACCAGAGCAGTCCTTGGACAATGCTGGCTCTTCAGCTTAGTAATGGAGATGAGCACCACCCCCTACAGTCAGTTACAACTAGACATTTATGTCAAGGGACTACCTTTACTTTTAGAGCACCTCTATTTGAGGTGACTACCTCCCTCAGGCTTATGCAAGGCCCAGCCCTGTGAAAGAGGAATGGATATAAAACAGGGAGAATGTACAAAAAACGAGTATGGTAAAGTGTCTTGAAAGAAAGATGCTATCTTATTATAAATATAACCCATTCTCTGCAACATTTCACAGATGAAATCCAAGACATGTATGGCCAAGGAACATCAGAGTTTGATCAAGACAGCAAAAATTATTAATACAAAGAGCACAAGCTAGGAGAGTTTTCAGCAGTTTGCTTTTGTTTCAGTTTACAGGCAAGGGCAAGATTTCACCCTCTCCTCTCCACTCCCCTTCTGCTGAGAAGTGAGTGCAAACTATGTTCACGCTTTGAAATCAGTTTGAAATAATTGAAGCAAATTGAAGAAGAAAGGAGAAAGTGAAAGGACAGCTTCATCTGCACTGCAGAAATAATGCAGTTTGACACCAATTTAAATACCACAGCTCAATGCTATGACATGTTGGGATTTGTAGTTTTGTGAGGTGTTTAGCCTTCTCTGTCAAGAAACTCTGGTGCCACAACAAACTATAAATCCCAGAATCCCATAGGATGGCATTTTGTCAATTAAATCAGTGTCAAACTGCATTATTTCTGCAGTGTATAAGAGGGAAATGGGCATTTTAAAAACAACTGAAAAAGTAGGACAATAGAAGATAATTCAGGACTGTTCCTGCAAATTGAGACAGCTGAAGCTTATGCATAACCTTCTTGTTATGCTATTTTTAGCTACTTGCACAAGAAAAAGATATTGAACAATATGCACTATTTTCAAAATCCTCATGGAAACCCAGTCCCTTTTTGTGACACAAATTGGAGACTGAAAAAACAAAACCAAAAAACACCTTTATTTTTCAAATGTTGTGTAAGATTTTGAGAGGCCTACAATAGGATAAGAAGGTCTTCGGAATTTTTTGTTTTATCAAAACGAGATCCATGATCTTTGCAATCAGTTTCCTGTTTTTAGAAGCAGCAGCCTTGCTTGCTGTCATTTTATCAAATCACTCTGAATGTAGGACTGCACACTAAATTATTCACCTTCAAGAACTGCTGGGCTACAGGGACAAGATTTGAAAGATGACAATGAGGTAAATTCAGTGGAAGTAAAACCCACCCTTTGGTAAGCATTTACTTCTTGCTAGAGTCACTAGCTTTCAGGGGCATTGTTACAAACAGCAGACACACAGCATAGTTTAAAGAAGCTTGTAGGACCTTGTAAAATATTGCCAAATATAGTCATCTAATATACTCCCTTTAAATGGGCCTATGGCACCAGGACTACATTGCAAGATAAATAAATGGTTTAGGGAGGAAGCTTTAAAATGAAATTCACCCATGCACACTTTAGTGAATAAATCAGGCTAATGTCAATACCAGGCGCATTGAGCAAAGAAATATTAGCCTTGTACAGACAAGAAATCCAAATTCTAACTTTGAGAGTTGGTGTATATTGAAGGTGGTTTCCTGAAAGAAAAAAAGGTGGGAGGAAAATATGCTGTATTTAATTAGCTAAATAGTGTGCTTGTTGACAAAGCAAAGAAATAATTTGAGTGATAAATAAGGTGACTTATTACTAAGCCATGATAATTATAGTTATTTTTATGAAATTTTAATTAACTTTTGCGGCTGCTGAGATGTTGGCTCAGAACACCAAGTTACTCAGGAGGCATTTCAACGAAAGGGAAATCAAAAGGGAAATTACTTATTTATTTATCTTGATATATTAAAAATCTGAAAGCAGCAACTAGGAGGAGGAAGCTTTTCAAGAGAGTTAATCTGTTCTCGTAAACTCAGAAAACGGGTTCATCCAAACTGACTGAAAAGTCCTAAATTTGGTTCATGTTCTTTCTGATTGTATACTCGGTTCAGGTCCTTATCACAGTATACTCTAATGCAGGGGTCGGCAACCTATGGCCCATGGGCCGGCCCCAGCCCACCAAGGCCTTGGAACCGGCTCGTGGCCGGCCCTGCCGCCACCGCTGTACCACGCACACCGTGGAACGTTCTTTTGCCTTCCAAAATGGCACCCGCATTCATGCACGCATGCGCACTACAGCAGCCACCATTTTGGAACGCCAAACAGTGCCGGCACCATGCGCATGCACACGATGGTGGCACCCTTTGGCCTTCCAAAATGGCACCTGCCGCTGTGCGCATGTGTGCGTGAGCGCGGGGCGCCATCCAAAATGGCGCCCCATGCTCACATATATATGTGCACCATGGCAGTGGTAGGGCATGCGCGCATGCGCACCTCTGCAGCCCAGGGAAGATCGGGGGACAGGGGGAACGGCCCCACCCCCAAAAAGGTTGCCAACCCCTGCTCTGATGGCACTACATTCCACTTTAACTGTGTGGCAACATGCTATTGATTTCTGGGGTTCGTAGGCTAGTGAGGTCTAAGAGCTGAGCATTCTAAAAGTTCCACTCTAAACTGTAACTCCCAGGATTCCATAGGATGTTGCCATGGCAGCTAAAGTGGAATTTAGCACTACGACAGTGTAATGAACCAATCCAACCTGTTGTTATTATTGTGTGCCTTCAAGTCATTTCCAACTCATGGTAACCCTAACAGGGTTTTCTTGGAAAGTTTCTTCACAAAGAGGGTTTGCTATTGCCATCCTCTGAGGCTGAGAAAGTGTGACTTGCCCATGGTCACTCAGTAGGTTTCCATGTCCGAACCAGAAATGAAGTGCTGGACTTCAAAGTCATAGTCCAGCACTCGAACCATTATGCCACACTGACTCTCAATCCAACCTGGGCAACTGGTATAAAAGGTCTCTGATTGTACTCGGAGCTGGCAGAAAATATTTTGGGATAAACAGAATGTGTATGGAAGTCCAAAATAAAACTGAAAGAACAAGACCATCTGGAACTTTCCAATATGGATGCACCCCATATTTATGGGGTGGAGTCCTAGGTGGGATGGACGGTCACTAATACTTTTACAATGTTGATTTTTTTTAAAATGGTCATTTTTTGGTGTCCAACAATTGAACAAACCCATTTCATTAATTGGGAACTATCCTGAGAACACTTCCTGTCTCACTTTTTACATATTTTATATAGTTATTTTTTTCCCCAAGTTTGTATGTTACATCACCATGGATTGTTTTCTGGTTGGCTTACAATAAAAAGGCATGGAAAGGAAAGCAAATAATACACAAAACCATAAAATCAGGAGCAATATAAAATACAACTAAAAAAATAACATTCACAACATCCAAAAATTAAACATGTAGGTCTTATTAATGAGAGACAAAGGCTAACTACATTATTTAAAAGACCTTGGCCAGAGCTGGGAAGTAACTAGTTACAAATAGCTAGCTGCTTGAAATTAATTCTTTTTTTCCAATAACAAAAGAATGGTTGCATCTAAACTGCAGAATTAATGCAGTTTGACACCACTTTAGCTGGCGCAACAACAAACTACACATCCCAGGATCCCACAGGATGCAACCCTGACAGTTAAAGTGGTGCCAAACTGCATTAATTTTGCAGCATAACAACAACCAATATTACGTTATGAATGTAAGTTAACACGTGATAATTTTACTCTTTTTACGGCATACCTGTAACTTTCAAGTCCCTATGATGTAGTTAAGGGTCTACTTCTCACAAAATGAAGAAGGAGAAGTATAATATGCTTCTAGTGCTGAAGCCAGGTTTTTCAAGTGCTAGGCCAACCGTCCCACAACTATGCCATATTATCTGTCAACACAGCCCTTGTCGGTGTGCTGAATTTGCACTGTGATTAATTGTCATAACTGTACATTCCCATCTGGATCACCTTCTTCATGCAGCAGAAATGATACTTAAAATAGTGTAGCCATAATTGAAAGCTGTTGCAGCCTGATGCCTTCAGCAATGTAACCAGTCTAGGAAATCATGGGCTATTCTAGGTGTCATTAAATAAATATGATGACTTCTGTTTTTTTGAAAAGTTGAGGAATATGATGGTTGGGGAGAGAGAGAGAGGGTTTCTTAATAAAGCAATAGAGACCTTTATTCAGAATGAAGATGAGCACTGGTGGGTGGGTGAGTGAGACAGAAATGCAAGAAATTTCTTTCAACTAGCAGAAGCAGGCTGACACTGAACTGATGTGACAGCTCCCCATGTTTAGCTATTGCATATGTTTTCTGTCTCAGTGATTTATTTCCTGTTGTAAATTATACAGGACAGTGACTTCTTTCCAAATGACAAACCCAAACAAAAACATTCAAGTCAACGGATTTCTGCACTATTTCATCTTTTGATGGTGGTGTTTTCTTCAAAAATAACCCCATTTCCCACCTTCTCCCTTTGGAATAAATATTCCTCAACAATAGCTAAGTGTATGTCATTATTACTGGATAGTCTTTTTGATACACACTGGCAAACAACCACCACAGTATATTGCATCCTATCTGGTGTATGAATTGGTCCATCAGGATTTAAACAATAAAGAGTATATATAGGTAAAAAGAGACATATGACTTGTGTTCCTGTTATTGGCACACACTGGGCTAGATTTTATCCTATGTCCTTTGGCAGAATGTAGCCAAGGTGCAGAAAATCCAATTTATTCAGTGTAGTGCATTTCTGATAAATCTTGGCAAGGAAAATGGTCAAACAAAGCAGCAGATGAAAATGGTGGGAAAATAGTGTGTAAGAAATAAGACATAAATGGTTGGCAACTTTTACCTGTACCCTGACAAAGGATGATCTAGGTGTATTGGCAATTGGAATAAATTGTATTTTGTACAACTAAGAAGCTAAAATAACAGAACAAGATGCATCTTGCTAATAAGACTAAAAGCCTATGCCATCTTATTCTCAAAATAGCATCCAGATGTCCACATAGAAAATATAACCCCCCCAAAGCACCTTCCCATACCAGTGATTAATAGCCATTTATTACCTTGTTTTTCATGAATTTGTCTACTCCCCCTTTAATACCATTGAAACTGGTTGTCATCTCCATAGCCCATGGTAATAAATTCCATCATTTATTTATGTGCTCTCTGAAAACATCCTTCCTGTTATCTGTCCTCAGTTGCCAACTACTCACTTTTATTGGATGAGCCCAAACTCTAGCATTGTGGAGGGGCTCTCTAGTCACCTTCTCTGTCACATTCAGAATTGTATAATCCTTGATAATGTCTCCCCTTGCCCACCTTTTACAAAAACCAAAAAATAAAAAACTTTTTCTAGAAACTTCTTAACACCATATTAAGGTAGAGGATATGTCATCACTGATGATGCCCATAATCCTTTCCCTTGACCTATGAACCCCAAGATTTACTATTACCCATCAACCTTCCTTTCACCTAAGATCTTCTTCACACCTCAGAATTTCAAGGTAGTTCCCATTTGACTAGAAACTTACCTGTACTTACAATGGATATACTGGATCCTTTTGTTAGTCTTGACTATAGAGTACAAGCAACCCAGTTTACATAAATGCAGCCTTTTCTTTCAATAGTTGATCCAATGGGTCTATTCTAGTTGAGAACTACTGCTAGAATTCAAACTACTCTGGGTTGTTTGTTTTTAAATCCTACTAGAATTTGTTATTTCACTTTTCTGTGCTTCTGCTGAAATCTGGCCATAAATAGTGACACAGAGAAACTTTGAAAGTTCATTTACTAAAAGTTTTGAAAAGCATAAGGAAGCCATATACAAGCCCAGGATTTATTAATCTATTGGGTTGTTTGGTGAATGATGAAGCTTTACAAATTGCATTCAGCAGTGGTACCTCATTAAATTTTAACTAACAAAAATATATCCATTAAAACGTTAGTGAGGATGTAGAAGCATGCAAATGTTGCCTCATAAATGATCATTTTGTAGCAAATAAAAATCTTACAGCAACAAAGGCTCTACAGACCACATAACCTGTGCTGTATACATTGGCCTGCAGCCCAGCCTTATGCATTCAGAGCCAGATTCTTTACTATGATAACTAATATAGTTAATTTTCCTGACAGACTGTTTGAACTATGTTTGATTTAGTGTTCTGGCAATAAAATTCAAAAACTGGAAAATCCAAAGTTCTATCAGAATTGTGTCTGGTGATTTGGAAGGCAGTAGAAATGAAGAATCATAAAAATGGTGAGGAGGTGAACACAGCACACACAGATGCCCTGACATTAAACAGGGTTTGAGAAAACAAAAATCAGGTTTGAAAAGGAAGAAACAAGGTTGCCTGTTTAGTCTTCATATTGCTTCCACTGAGTTTACGCCTTGTGCCCATAGTAGGGAAAGAAGCAATCCCTTCATGCTGATAACATGCAGAAATTGAACAGGAAAACATCCTCTATAAATAAGGAAGAACACCTGGCTTAAATGTTAAAATCTTGATAAATTTATCTCTGATAATTCTCAGTTTCTCCAAGTTTCCAGAGATGTTGAGACCAATGGAGCAGTTTTTTATCCCATAGGTTTGAAACACTCAGGAATTTCCCCACACACACAATGACAGAAACTGCACAGCTTTTCAACAAAAGCAGTACACCTTCTCCCTCACCCCCCAAACTGCACAATTTTCCAGAATCTGTGCAGCTTCTCCTGAGAACTGTGCAGCCTATACTGAAAATTGTTCAGCTTTCAATATAGAAGGTACTGCTTTCAGGCAGCCATATTTGTGTTTTGTGCAAGACTGCTGTTTTCTACATAGAAAACAGCAATGTGCATAACAAAAACATTTCCCAAAATAATCAATGTTGCAACAAGAACAGTGCTGCATAACAAAAAAATATTGTGAAAAATTAGCAATGTTGTAAACAGCACCATGTGTGGCTGGAGCATCACATGGCCCAAGCTCCTTGTGCAGCTTTCAGTCTGGCAAATACTGCAGCCATGATGAGGATGCTTCACCACATTTTTCCTTAGTTCATTGCAAGATTCTTCCCACATCATATTAAAGAAGTGGAATTTCAGGAAAACAGCTCCTGATCTATAACAACATTGAATGATTGTTATTACTTATTAAGTCCTAGGTGCCTCGCAAGTAAATTCACATGCATTCTTATCAACAAACTCAGGAGTTTTATCGCATGGCTTAAAAACACAATTTACTGCTGCCATTTTCAATCCTAATTCGGGGTGCATCCTGATATTATCATACTCAAAATGCTGCCAATGCCGACGGCCTGGTGCAGCCCAGGTAACATCTGGCTAGAAGCTGCACTCTGCCAGCCTCTTTTCAAAACCAGGAAGCTCTCGGCTTTGCAAATCGGCAATCTGAGCACCACTTCTAGCCAGAAATTACCTGGGCTGCATCTGGTTGGTGACATTGGTGGCATTTTGCATATGATAATACCAAGATGTATCCTGAATTAGGATTGAAAACAGCAGCGGTAAATTGCATTCTTAAGCCATGTGATAAAAGTCCATAGTCTATAAACAGTTCTATTTTGTTCATCATCTGCAATTGAAACAAAATCATTGGTCCTCCTTTACCACCATCCTAGTACCCTAAATCTGGCATGGAACTGGACATTTCTGATGCTCCAGCATAGGAACTCTGAGAGATCAAGGAGAGGTTTGCATTTCCTGAAATTCATACTGTGTGAGAAAATTTATTTATTTATTTATTTATTATTTTATTATTTTATTTTATAAAAAACATAACATAAATAACAAAGACTAACAGATATACATAAATAGTCAATAACATACAGTTATATAAATAAAAACAAATACACAAACAAGCTATTATATAGTTACTGTCATAGCATATTGTTTCTTTAACTTCCTATTTTTATCAATTAATATAGAATTTACTGATCCCCTCTTTTTGTTCCAGGTATTTTAAATCCTTTTTAACTTATAATTTCCCGATAATCTCTATAGATTTTTCATTCTTTAATGTATAAATCTTCTGTTTACCTTGTAAATTCTGTTATTATTACCTAAATATTACATAAAATTACATTCAATTCTTGTCCATTTTCCAATAATTCATTAGCATTATCCATTCACTCTCTACATCTTCCTTTGATTTGTCCTTCATAAAAGGCTGTTAGTATATCTAATTCCATTGCTTCTCTCAACTTGTCCTCCCATTCTTTTTCTGATGGAATTCTAGGTTGTTTCCAATATCTGGCATAGGTATAGGTAGAAATATAATTTTGAGAAGAGTGTTTTGTTTATGCATTTGTTTTAAAGCAAAACCCTCAAACAACACAGATGAATGTAGCAATGGGATGGAAAGATTTCTGAATAAACACAATGCAAAGCCAGCATGCCCTGGAAATAAACTTAGGGACTATGCAGACGGGGAGGAAAAGGTGACCTGAAGCTGCCTTTTCTGTAAGAAGCAGCAACCGCACCACCTGCCCTGAGGATGCCCTAAATGGGGATGGACAACTGCACTGGGAGGAGTTAATGCAGCTTTTCCGAGGCTGTATTGAAGCCCCAGCAGTCGCACTGCCAGCCTCAAGGATGCTGCAAAGGGAGACGGAGCAAGTGCATGGATGGGCAGTGGCTGCTTTAATTTTTTTCCCATTCTCTCAGATGCATGTGCACATTCCTGCATACCTGCGCAGCTGCACAGGTCCTATCATAGGCTGGTATACAGTCTGTCATTTTGTCTGTACAAAGGTCACTGGAGTTTGGCATGCCTGTGCATGTGCACAGGACCTGTCATACACCCATAGATCATGCAAGGATTCACTGACCTCAGCTTCCCCCAAGTAGTGGGTGCCATAGACAGGTATCACTGTCTGATTGTGCCACCCTTGGGGTGAAGGAATGAGTTTGTCAACTGAAAAAACACCTAGGACCTCTGCAGACTGGCTCAAAGGGCTGGCCTGGAGGCACAGATGGGGCAGGGCAGCCACACACCGGCCGCCCCAACCCCATGCCGAGGCCGTCCTGATGCCCTTCCAGTGCAGTGTTTTGATGCACTGCGCTGGAAAGGGCAAAGAAGAGCTGCACGGTTGCCACGGCCCTGATCCGTGGCTAGCAGGGGCAGCCCAGAGCTGCCTGCCTGCATAGCCCCCTACTCCATCATCCTCCACAAAACATATCCCACACAGATCAGGGGGGAGGGGAGAGGTACATGCAAGGGAGATTTGTGTGGACGGACTGGATACATGTAGCTGGTGGTCATGCAAGGGACATGGTCAACAGAACACACAGACAAACATTACTCCAGGAGCCCCCCCAATCATGCCAGGAAATGGTGTGCAGGTCTTATCCACACCTGCACACCTGAACAGAAGAGGTCACAAAAGCCTCTTTCATGCAAACTACTGTGCATTGTGACAGCAAGTGTTCATGCAACAGAATGCATTTATTCTCATAATAGAGGACAGTTGCTAGGGCACATGTGTAGGGTTACAATTAGGGTTAGGGTTCTAATATTCATGCGCCAGTGCATCCACACCTGGAGGTATAGGGTGCTTTAAATTAAAGTCTGCATTGTAGGGTGCATGCTCTGGATCGCCGACTCAATTTCCGCCGTGAATGCGACGATGCATTTATACAGCCGTTTTCTGGTGCACCACTATTGCTACATACATACGCACATGTGAAGGTGCGCATCTTCGCTGAAGGAGCTGGGAAAAATGGCTCCTTTTTGGAGTGGCTTTTCTCGGCATACGACAGCTAGAGACTTTCCTGGTGACTTTTAGGCATGCGTTATCTAAACGCCACACCTACAAGTCACCCTCAAAGCACCTTTTTTTGCCTGTCTGCACAGCCCCTTACTTGTCCATCTTTCAGAAGGATGGATATAGGTATAGATACAGTGAAAGATACAGGCAGAGAGAGACAGAAACACAACAGAAAAAAAATCCAACAGTAAGCCTTCTCATTGTGGGAAAGAAAAGTCTTTCAAAACCTTTCTGAAAATAGAGAAAATTGCAGCCTTTTAGTTGGGTTACTTAAGTTTTCCTGTGCTTGTCATAGGAGGAAAATGTCACGCAGTCTACCATCTCACCATTCCTACCTTGGTAGAGGACATGCTGGGTAGATGCATGATTTATTTTTTTTAGTCAGTCTTTAACAGAATTACTTTGATAGGCACCAAATCGAGGTTTTGATTTTAGTTTAGCCAGGAGTTGCAGTCAGAACACGTAGTGCTGGGCAGTAGAAGGTCAGATCACATGTGGCTATCTGTAGCATTTCAATTTCCTTCATTCTGTCTCAATTTAAATCGCCTGCTTAATTTGAACCTCCTCATTATTTCAGGGTTGATTGCGTTCTGTGTTGCTGCTGTTGGGGTATTTTACTGATAATAAGAACATATTTCAGTTAAATTTAGAGTAAGAAGCAATACAGTAAATCATTAGTTACATGATTATAGCCCAACACTGAATTAACTAGATCTTGGAGAGGGTGTTATTTTTTTTAACAATAACAGTTTTCCCAGACCTTTCTCCAAAGTAAGATTTATTGCCAAGATAGCAAGACAGCCATTTTATCAGACTAGAATTTCAACAACAAATGAAGTGCATTCAGAGAGCACCTACCATAATGAAAACAATTGTTAGAGTTTTCCTATGAGAATGATTTTGTGTTTCATGCTGGTGTATCTGGATCGGTCTGGCCAAAGGACTCTGGATGTATGTATGGTACCTGCATATTTCTTTTCCTCTGCAACAAATATTTCTGTGGGAGCACTTTAATTCAGGAAAGTGGCACAGGAAGAAAAGCTTATCCCTCTTGCACTACAATAGAGTATTTTAGTCTCTGAGATACACTTTTGTCTTACAGACTCACTATACACTGAGGTAGAGACACATTGTGTAGTGTACATTGCATAAAACATAAGGGGAATACAGCTGGACACAAAAGGAAATGTCCCAATAAATCTGTGGGCCAGTGTAATGTATTGGGACAAAAATGCCCCATGGCATTTTTTGCTGACAGTGATGTACCTTGGCTGCCATTAAGTAGACCCCAAAGGGATAAATGGAAATTGTGTCCACTGGGAGGGGGAGAGATATTGAAATTCACTGGGATCAAGAACTCTATACTAACTCTATACTTCATTTTATTTTCTCTGATTTTATTTTATTTTATTTTACATGGGTTTTTTGTCTGAATCTGGGGGTTTGGGTGGAACATCCTGGTTTTTGCACATACAAACATTCCTTTGGACATGAACAATTTTCATACCCAACAATGCATTGGAATCCTCATTGCAACCAGGAAATACCCCACAATTCAAACAGAGGTGTTTTATGCTAATGCAAGAGAGCTAAGTCCTCTTCCTCATCACAGTTCTGCATTTTGCTTTTTTAAACACCCCCATCTTTCCATTCATTGCCCTGTGTTTTAGGTCTAAGAAAACTAGATTTTCTCCAAACTCTATGACCCCAAATAATTCATGACCTTTAATGTCATGAACAGGACATGGACACAGTAGAATTTTACAAATATATCTTCATCACTTGATGGCTGTAACATGAAATGGTGGTTTGACTACATGAGTGGCCATGCTATCACACAGTTCAACCATTTTCTTATTGCACCATATCAAACACTGCTTTTGAACGGATGAAGGTAGTTTGCACATCCATCTGTAAATCCTCAATTGATGAACACACAAGGATTTAAATATTAAGATTTGAACCAGGCTATTGAATCCAACATAATGCACATTTTTCAGCTGTCTTGCCCATGTTGTCATTATGAGTCAATATGATGTGATATCACTTTTACAGTGATATCAATAAAACTGTTCCACATAGACTTTTAAAAGGAGGAACTAGTTTCTAAGAATTACCAAATGAGTGAAAATCACAAAAATAATTGTCTTATATAGCGGGGGTAGGCAACCTTTTTGAGCTGGGGGCTGGGTTGCTGTCCCTCAGACAATTGGGGGGGGCCGAAGCACCAAAAATAAATAAATAAGTAAATAAGTAAATAAATAAATAAATAAATAAAAATATTTTTTTAAAAAATATTTTTTTAAAAAAATGTATGCATGCAGACTCTCTCAGCCCCAGAAAAGCCATGGCAAAACCCCTGTGGAGATTTTGCCAAGAAAACCCCAAGAACAAGTAATAACAACAATAATCAATATCATCATGGCGGGCGGGCGGCAGCAGGACCAGCCTGGGGCCAGTCCAAATGCCTCGGGGGGGGGGGCGCATCCGACCCCCGGGCCTTAGGTTGCCTACCCTGTTATATAGATTAATGCTAGCTGTTCAACAAAATTTTGGTTATCACATGAGAAAATCTTACAACAGTGTTTTGTGGAGAGTGCTAGTACAAGAATTGAATGTGTAGTATGTTTCCATCTTCTCTCTCTTTCTCTCTTTCTAACTTCTTTTGTCTTATCTTTGTTCTTAATCTCCTGGCAGACACTGACAACCAGAATTAGTTTCTTGTGACTATCCTTCATACTAGACAAATAAAGTGCAGTGCATTGCTACATTTTTTGAATGTATCTGTGTGACATCACCTCTTCTTTCAAGCTGTCATTTTTATTGATCTTATCATCATTTTCTTTCACAAAAAAGAGACAGTTAAGTATATGCAGTTATTGTTTTGTTGGTCCCAGAAAATAAGACATACAAAACGGTGATTCCCTAGCTCAGCAAATAAGTTGTAACAGAAGGCCATATTTTGAAATGCAGGAGATGAGTTCCACCCAAAATCTCACACAAGCCAAAACACAGACGAAGAGCTTTTTAACCGCATCTTATCAAATGTGAACAACAATCAAGATTGTTCAGTTATCCACTAGTTTTTGTCAGCAGCTGACCTTCAGATCAAAATGGAAAGGCTCTGTTACTGCCAAAGAGATGACAGTAGTGATAAAACTTTGTGGTGTAAGTTACAAAGGGTCCATGGAGATTCAAATGTGGTGTAATGGTTAGAATATTTGATTGAGACTCAAGAGATCCTGGTTTTAGTCTCCACCAAAAGTGAAAGTCACTGGGTGGCCTTGGGTCACCTCACATTGTCTTTCAGCCTGACCTGCTTCCTGAGAAATAGGAAATCTCTTAAAACTGAGGGAAAATATAGTCTGAATGAATGAGGAAAAATATGGAAGATGGAAAATATAGAAAATTGAATTTGGTGTTTGAATTCCTCTTTGGTGATTTCACCTTTTTTCCATTTCTTATACATGTTCCATTTAAAACTTAGCTCAATTGAAAGTACATTAGTCATCCATCCTGGTTTCTTGAGACACCTCCAATTTTTCTCCTCATTGGAACTGTTCTAAATTGTGCCTTCAGTATCTCCCTTTAGAGAAACTCCCATCCATCCTGAACTCCCTCCTCTTTTAGTATTCCTGACAACGGGATCACCCCCAGTATTTCCCTAAGTTTACTGAAATCAGCTTTCCTAAAGTCTAGAATTCATGTCTGACTATATCTGGCTTCTCCTTTCCACTGTATAACAACTCCAGGAGAACATGATCATTCCCACCTAAGGATCCCACCACTTGCATCCTATTAACCAGGTTATCTCTGTTTGTTAGGATCAGACCTAAAATATCAGATCCTCTTGTTGCCTTTTCCACCTTTTGGACAATGAAATTCTCTTCCAGGCAAGTGAGGAATTTGCTAGACCTTGAAGTTTTGGCTGAGTTTGACTTCCAGCAAATATCCGGATAGCTGAAATCCCCCATCACTACTACATCTCTCCTTTATGAGTGTGTGGTCATTTGTTCTAGAAAGTCATCATCCAATTCCTCCATCTGACTTGGGGGTCTGTAGTAGACTCCCACAATAACATCCGTGATGTTTCCTTCACCTTTAATTTTTATCTAGATGCTCTCCACCTGGCTTCCAGGACTAACATCCTGGATCTCTTCACTGATGTAAATATCCCTAACATATAATGCTATTCCTCCTCCTTTCCTGTCTGGCCTATTTCTCTTAAAAAGGTCATACCCCTCTATTACTAAATACCAATCATGAGATTCATCTCACCAGGTTTCAGTGATTTCTATTATATCATATTTGCTTTGTCATGCTAGGAGTTCAAGTTCATCTTATTTATTTCCCATGCTCTGAGCATTAGTGTAGAGACATCTAATACCATGTGCCCCCCTGTGCAAATTATTTTACCTCCCACTGTTGGGTCTTTCACTGTTTGCCTTGTTCCCTCAATGATAATAATAATTTATAGCCCGCCCCTCTGCGTGGCAATCGGGGCAGGTTACAGCATTTAAAAACAAACAAAATTAAAACATTCCCTCATCCCACAATCCACCCTCCCAACCCCTTAAAACAGAATCAAACTAAGAAAAAGTTAAAATGTAACTATGCCGTAAAACAATAAAACAACAACAAGGAATCAGTTATGCCAACAGGATAAAAACTCATCTCCCAACAGACAGCTGTTATTCTGGGAAAGCCTAACAGAAGAGATCTGTCTTTACTGCCTTTTTAAAAGCAGCAAGAGTAGTAATGAGACGGATCTCGTCCGGCAGGCCATTCCAAAGTCTGGGAGTGGTTGCAGAAGGCCCTCTGGGAGGTCTGAGACAGCCTGGTTTTTATTGGCTGTAACAGATTCTTCCCAGAAGACCAAAGGGTGTGGGGGGGATCATACGGGGAGAGGCGGTCCCTGAGATAAGATGGACCCAAGCCATGTAGGGCTTTAAAGGTCAAAACCAACACCTTGTACTGCACCCGGAAACCAATTGGCAGCCAGTGGAGGGATTTAAGCACAGGTGTTATGTGCTCCCTCCTAGATGTTCCCGTGATTAACCTGGCTGCCATGTTTTGCACCAATTGTAGTTTCCAGGTTAGGCACAAGGGTAGCCCCATGTAGAGTGTGTTGCAGTAATCCAGACGTGAAGTTACCAGAGCATGTACCACAGTTTCCAGATCCCTCATGTCCAGATAAGGGCGCAGTTGGCATATCAGCCGAAGCTGATAGCAGGCACTTCTGACCACCGCACTCACCTGACTAGTCATGTGAAGTGACGAATCAAGGAGTATCCCCAGACTGCGAACACAGTCCTTAGAGGATAGTGTGACTCCATCCAGGACTGGAGGCTGTATTCCCAGACCTGGTTTCGGGCCTGTAACAGTGAGTACCTCTGTTTTGTCTGCATTCAGTTTCAGTCTGTTTTTCCTCATCCAATCCATTACCGCTCTAAGACAGTCATTAAGAGGAGAAACGCCATCTGAAGTCTGAGACGATGATCTGGTCATGGAGAAGTATATCTGGGTGTCATCAGCATACTGAAGACACCGCGCTCGATGCCTCCGAATGATCTCACCCAACGGCTTCAATTAGATGTTAAATAACATGAGGGCAGGATGGCACCCTGAGGGATGCCACAATTAAGCTCAGTTTTAGGAGAGCTACTGTCCCCGAGCCTCACCCTCTGGGATCTGCCCGAGAGGAAGGAACGGAACCATTGCAAAGCAGTGCCTCCGATTCCTAACTCTCTCAGGCGATCCAAGAGGATGGCACGATCTATGGTGTCAAAAGCCGCTGAGAGACCCAAGAGCACTAGCAGGGTCACACTACCCCTGTCAATGCCCAGGCGGAGGTCATCGGTCAGAGCAACCATGGCAGTCTCCACTCCATATCCTGTCCTGAAGCCAGTTTGAAATGGATCAAGATAATCGGTTTCATCCAAGACTGCTTGGAGTTGGGAAGCAACTGCCCTCTTGATCACCTTGCTTAGAAAAGGAAGCAAGGAGACTGGTTGTAATTGTTTCTATCCAGGGGGTCCAGGGAAGGTTTTTTCAGGAGTGGCGTAACAGCCGCCTCCTTTAAGCAAGATGGTATACTACCTTCCCTGAGTGACGCATTGATTGTGTCCCGAAGGAACACCTTCAACACATCCCCCCCTGGATGACCAGCCATGATGGACAAGGATCGAGGGGGCAAGTCGTCTTCCTCATCCTTCCAATCAGCTTGTCCACATCATCGGTACTCACAGACTGGAATTGATCCAGTAAAATGCCATCAACAGAGTTGCTGGATACCTCCTCTACGGATTCTGCCAGAACACTGGCACCCAAGTCGGCCCTTATCCGAGAGATTTTATCTGCAAAGTAGGTATTAAATGCCTCGCAGCAGGCTGTTGTAGGGTTAAGCAGGGGGGTTGGCACAGGGGAAACCTTCGTCAGCTCCCCCACCACCCTAAACAGCTCTGCCGGGCGAGACTCTGCAGACGCAATACGTGCAGAACAGAAAGATTTCTGCGCTGCACGTAAAGCCTCCCTGTAGGAATCAAGGTGCTTCCTAAGGTGAGTTCTGTCGGATGAGAGATGAGTCCTTCGCCATTCGCACTCTAGTCGTTGTCTATGACAGTTTGACTGTTTTCTCCAGGCCTTTTGGCTTCCAGAATACTGTTTCCCTCTCCCACATAAGTCAGTTTAAAGCCTTCCTGATCAAATTTTTGAGGCTATTGGCAAAAATGTTTCTGCCACCTGGCATGAGATGCAACCCATCTCTTGTCAGAAGTCCACCCTCATGGAACTGAAGCCCATGATCCAAGAATACAAATCATTCTTGGTGGCACCATCTGCAGAGCCAGTTATTCACATCTGCTATTTTCCTCTCCCTTCCTGGACCATGCCCTTCATCTGGGAGAAGAGATGAGATGACAAACTGTCCACCCAGATCTTTCAGCTTCCTACCCAAAGCCTCATAATCTCTTCTGATATTCAAGGCTATGCCTTGCAGTATCATTGGTCCCCACATGGACCAAAAGGAAGGGGGAATAATCAGTAGGCTTGACAATCTTGTCAGCCTGTCTCATCATGGATTTTTGCCCCAGTAAACAACCCTCCTCCCGCGACATCTTGTCAGGCCCAGAAACCACTGCTTCAGTACCCCTCAGAAAGGAGTCCCACCACCACCACCACATGCCTCCTCAGAGGCTTAGCAGCAGCTGATCCCTTTGGTGGTATGCTCAGGCTTCCCTGCACTGTCCCTGAAGTCTGTCCCTGCTGTTCTTCCTCATCAATCCTGATAAAGGAGAGAGCTTCAAATTGATTCTGTAGCTACAAGCTCCCAGAATGATCTCTGGTTTCCCTACTTCTGTGTGTAACATTCTCTACCTTCTGTGTATGTAAAGTGACCTCCTCCCCAGCAACTTTCTCTGTGTGCTTCTCATCCAAGACTGTCCGCTCTGTTCTGTCCAGGAAAACCTCTTGTTCCCTATGATTCTGAAGTGTAGCTGCCTGGGACTCCAGCTGCTGGACCTTCTCTTCCAACAGGGCTACCAAGTTGCACTTGATGCAGGTGAAGTTCCCCACATCCATAGGCAAGAAGACAAACATCCCACAAGTGTTGCAGGTGACTGCAGCAGGTCCCTCAGTGTCCATACTGAGAAGTCTTAAGGAGACACTGAAACAAGACTGTGGGCTTCACCAATAAGGGTCACTTGTTAAACACCAACGTAAAGGACCCCTGTTGGCTTGGACTTTGTCCCCAAGCTCTGCTAGAGAGTTCAATCAAATGGGCTTAGAGAGTTTCTGACTACTAGCTCCTTCCAGAGGCAAGTCTCTGACTCACCTCCTCTGAGCCCCTTAAGGAAAAAGTGAGAAAGAAAAAGTGAAAAATTAAAGGAGAACCCCTCAAACACTTTCCGAGGTCACCACTAAATCCTCCTTGACTGTAAAAATTCAGGTCAGTCATTGCTGTGCTTATGCAAATTTACCTCACCTAGTTTTGAAGCTATACACCCATAATTTGGGCTATATTTCTTTAAATATGTCCCAGTGTGGAAAGTAAACAATACGTATACTGCCCCATCTTGACATAAGCCCTAGTGACTGGAGATTCTGAAGATATGGTGTTGGCTCTCCTCCAAGTCATTTAATTCATTTAAAAATATTTATAAATAATTGTTTTATTTTACTTTATTTTTGCCAGAGCTTTTTGCTGGGAAAGACACTCAAAAAGTTTTTGCCAGTACTAAAATACCAAATCTGCATTTAAATATAATCTAAAAGCCAGTCAAATAAAACACAGTTAAAACTATGAGAAGAATGATAGAGGCAGTCCCCAGCACACGCTCCCCTTCCAATATAGCCTACCTTCCATGTGAAAGGCCTGCTCCAGTAGAAAGGTCTTTGTCTGCTGGTGGAAAAACAACAGAGGGGACAACCCAGCCTACCTCAGCAAGGAGTTCCAGAGTTTGGGAGTGATCATCAAGAAGGCCTTTTTGGTGATGCACTCCTTCCTCTTTAAATGGAAGCCTTGGTGGACTTCCATATTTTTATGCATTTATTCCCAGGAAGGGCATACCTTTATAACCCTATCTGTAATAGTTAAAGATATTGCAAGTTAGAATGTTTGAAGCAGAACTTTCTCTCACCAACGTGTTTTCAAATTGTGCTGTCAACATTCAGAAATAATGGGCTTACAATACAGATTTCCCAGAGCACTTCATCTCAGCCCTGATTTTATTGCTCTACACTCAACAAAGAATTGTGTGATGAACTCACACTTTGAATTTCCAAAAGAGTACCTTGACTCCTAAACAATAAGTTGGCTCAGGATGTTCTATGTTCCAAAAATCTGAACGCATAGGCAGGCTGCATTGAAATGTGGGCGTTGAAAACAATTTGTGAGCTACAACTGGAGAAGCACTGTTTTAAGGGAGGGACAAGTCCCACCCCTTTACTGCAGTCTGGCTCTCCTTGCAAGCAAAGAATACTGGGAGAAAATTAGAAGAGTTGTGCCACAGCAATCATTGCCTCCTTTGGACCAGGAGCAAAAAACACTATCACTGGTACTCCAGCCCAAGCAGCCTTCTTGCATCTCTAAATTATTGCTTGGGAAGGTTCCTTTTTTTGGGAGTAGAATTCTCATAGTTTCCCTGGCTAGCTGAACCAGTTGCCAGGCTGGTAGGGGGATTTGGAGAGCTGTGGTCCAAAAAAGTTACTTTGCCAACTGCTAGCTCCAGTTTCCAAACACTGTTGGAGAGTACACATAGGTCCCAGAAAGAATTCACTCAGGCACAATGCAGAACTGTCTCAAAAAAAAAATCTCCATTCTTGTATATTTTTTAGCATTGTTCAGTGACATACAATATTGTCACCCACTTTCAAGCCAAGCCACGAGAGTTCTCTTATCACAAATATGTTCATGTACGTATCACTTCAAGAAATCTTGTCACTTCTAGCCAGTGATGGCATAGAATGATATAATATAACTAGTACTGGACAGAGGAACTACATGGGCCTGGATGGTTTTCTAGTTTCATTTCATTCTTTCTTTTAAACAGATGGTATCTTTGCTGTGTTGTTGTGACACTCTATGTTTGCTGCTGGCTGATGACTCACTAGAGTGAAATCCCGGAATGCTCAATACTTGAAAATAAGATTGTTTAGTACTCTTTGCTACATCTAATTTTCCAACAGAATTTCAACAGATGTGACAATTTCACTGAAATCTTGTCAAAATAACATCAACACGTTGACAAATTAAATCTGGCTCATTTTCATTCCCTTGGTATTATAGCGCTTCATCTGCCACAACTGGGGATTTTATATCAATGTCGTTCTTGACAACTTGATCATTTCAGATGGCAGATTATCAATTTGTTGCCCTTCCTGATGGCTTGCTTTGCAGTTGCTATGCTAGTCTCTCTGGTATCTTTTTCAAATAATTATAACCAAAGGAAGAATGCCTGAAACTGATCCACATTTGATGGGGATAAAAGAAAACCATAAGCACTGTAGTTCTCTCAGAGGGAGGTCAAATAACTACCTTCAGCAGGTGGCTGTAAGTTCTGTATGTAATGTGTTTGCTGTCTAAGGTTAAAATTTGATTGACATTTACTTGGATGTAAGTTAAGTCCCATTGAGAACACTGTAGGGCTGAATGCTGAGAAAACATGCTTAGGTTTGGGCTATAGTTGAATAAATCTGTGGTCACTTCCTTGACAGAAAGCTCCATTGTATCCACCATCATGTACAGACTAAACTATGTATTAGTCTCAAGAGTGGAATATTTAAAGATAACAAAAGCTAGATGATGGTATCACTATATTAGGGGATTTCACTTATACAAGGAGACTTTTTGCATCCAATCAAGTATGGTATATAAACACATATATGCCATATTTTGTTTAGAGCATATTCTAAAACAGCCAGCTGTGGCTCTCATAAGCATGATATATCAAAATGTAATTACATGTATCAAAATGTAATAATTCATTGAGTAAAATGTTTACCAACCATTTCACTCATGGAATCCCAAAAGAATTCTCAAAGTGTACTTTTCTCATTCATCTCTTCATGTAAGGCATCCAGTTACATTACAAGTTTAGGAGGGATGTGTAGTTCCATATATATTGCAATGGAGACTGGAGTGTGTGTCTTTCCTTTGTCTTATTGTGTGTGTCATTGTTACATGGAACTATATTTTGGTTGGGACCAAGGATCTGAAGTAAAATGAGATTAATGACATGTCTAAGATCAGCCACTGTGTGCCTGAATAATATTGTGCAGTTAAGTAGCCTTCATCTACAGAGTGTTTATTATTACCGGTATTATTATTTCATTGAACCATAACACAGGTTGGGATGAGACAGAATTTATAACCAAACTGACAGTCAGATCAATAATACCAGCGCCGGATTTATGTACAAACTAAGATACCTCTTGGGTGTAATCTGCAGTGCAGAAATATTGCTGTTTGACACTGCTTTAACTGTCCTGGCTCAATGCTATGGAATCCTGGGATTTGTAGTTTTGTGAAAGATTTAACTTTCTCTTCAGAGAACTCTGGTACTACAACAAAGTACAAATCCCAAGATTCCATGGGATGGAGCCATGACAGTTAAAGAGATGTCAAACTACTATTTTTGCAGTGCGAATTAGACTCTAGACCCAGATTAGGAAGGGCCTCTGATTATTATTATTTTAAGGAAAAGGAAATTAGCAATTTTCAAGTTTTATTTATTTATTTATTTATTATATTTATTTATATCCCGCCCATCTCACAGGACTGGGACTCAGGGCAGCTTATAACATTCAAAACAATACTATTAAAATATACAAAAATAATATATTAAAATAGAATTAAACTACTATAGTAAAATAATTTTTTTTAAAAAGAAGATAAAAATGTTTAAAATACATTAAAATATAGCATCTCAGGCTGTTCTTTAAAAGCTTTCTGTTTTGAATGCCTGTCTGAAAAGGAGGGTTTTCACCTGTCGGCAGAAAGCCATCGAGGAAGGAGCCATTCTGGTCTCCCTAGGCAGGGGGCTCCAGAGTCTAGGGGCAGCTGTGGAAAAGGCCCTTTCCTTTTGTGTCCCCACCAACTGTGCTTGTGATGGTGGTGGGATGGAGACAAGGACCTTCCCTGAGGTTCTCAGAGCTCTGGCCAGCTCATGGAGGGAGAAACATTCTACCAAATAGCCTGGACCTGAGCCATAAAGGGCTTTATAGGTCATCACCAGCACTTTGAATTGTGCCAGTAGAGCTGTTTCAACAGGGGCATTGTGTGATCTCTATAACCTGCTCCTGTTAGCAGCCTGGCTGCAGCTCTTCGGACCAGCTGAAGTTTCAGAACACTCTTCTTATGTTTGATTGTAACCTGCGTCTTCAGGGGGAGTGTGACCCCATCTAACACAGTCTGAATCCTTATTCACTGATCTGCCTTCTGACTGACCAAGAGCACCTCTGTCTTGTCTGGATTAGTTTCAACTTGTTTGCCCTCATCCAGTCCATTACTGATAACAGACACTGGTTAAGGACCAAGACAGCCTCCTTGGATTAAGGTGGAAAAGAGTAGTAGAGTTGAGTGTCATCAGCCTATTGATGACACCGCACCCCAAAACTTCAGACAACCTCTCCTAGCAGCTTCATGTATATGTTAAATAACATAGGGGACAACACAGAACCCTGAGGGACATCACAAGCCAATAGCCAGGGGGTCGAGCAGGAGACTTCTGGGTTTGACACTCCAGGAAGGAACAGAGCCACTGTAAAACAGTACCTCCAAGCCCCATCCCAGAGAGGTGGTCCAGAAGTGTTAAAATAATATATACAATGTTTGGGGGTAATGCTATGGGGCCTTAAACCTGATATAGCTTATACCTTCAGGTTATCTTAGGATGCATATACATTGTAGAAATAGCACAGTTTGACACCACTTTAAGTGTTGTAGCTCCATCCAATGGAATCTTGGGATTTGTAGTTTCACAAAGGCCTTAGCCTTCACTTCCAAAGAGTTCTGGTACCTCACAAATCTACAAATCTCAAGATTCTGTAAGATGGAACCATGGCATTTAAAGTGGTGTCAAACTGCATTATTTCTACAGTTTAGATGTATGCAGAATCTTCCTTTGACTAATTTATGCTAAAGTTTAAACTGTTTCCCATGCAACTTCCTTTCGTTTATATTCCATTGCATTATATTATTTATTCCTCTTTTGCAAATGGCTGGTTTTGATAGCATTGAAAATACACAGCCACACACAAAACAAAAGAGGCAGACACACATTATTCGCTCTATTAAGAGTGACTTAATAGCAGATAAAATTATATTTTTAGCCATCAAATTGGTCTTGTAAAGTGGGATGCTGCAAAACTTCCCTGGGGCTTTCAAAACCCATTTCAAGTCTTTTGAAACAAAGCACGACATTTGGACTGGTGAAATGTCACCCATACAACTCTTCTCTGTTGCCTGCCCTCCAAGTGTAAACGGAAAAGGGGTCTCAGCAGAGCTTGTCGAGCCTGCTGTGATTGTCCTCCAGGATCCTTTGCAAAATCTTTATGCTTTTCTCTTTTATTTCAGGATCTGCTATACCCTGTCCTTTCATTGTAATGCTAATGGCACAATACATTTATGTATAGCAGGACTTGCTTGTATTATGAAAGGGAAAGGGACCTTTGAAGGAGAAATAGTTGATTCCCAACTCAACTGCTGAGGAGGAAACAGGATGGTTATTACAGAGAGTTTGGAGCATTATGTATTGGAAAGCACCGGGTGAAATAACATGGGGGAAGGGGGGGGGTAGCCATATTTGAACAGTGTTTCTTCTACAAAAATACAGTGATTTTGCTCTGCTCTACTGTCTTCTATGTTTCATGTTTCTTTCTTCAACCTTCCTTTTCCTGATACTGTAAAACAAATGTAACATTTCAGATGGATTGCTAGCTCTTTTTAGCATTATTGATGGTTGAACTAGATACACAATTATCTAATATTGTTTGGGTTGAGCTCACTCTTACATGTACATAGAAAAGGGCCTTCCAGGATGGTGGAAACAGCCATTCCCTTATTCTCACACTGAACGTTTGTAATGAAATGACAAAGCTGTGTGCCTGTTCTTCCCTTAGTTGGGCGATGATGGCCTGGTGGAGTTCAGAGCAGAAAGATGTTGTCTCTCCTCCATCACACTCTCATCATAAATGGTGGAGACACTGCTGTGAAGGTGGGGAGTAGCAGAAGAGATGTCACTATAGTCCAAAACACACTGCAGAAATAATCCAGTTTGAAACCACTTTAACTGCCCTGGCTCAGTGCCAAGGAATTCTGAGAACTGTCGTTTTGTGAGACATTTTGCCTTCTCTGTCAGAGAGTTCCAGTGCCACAATAAACTACAGTTCTCCAGATTTCCTAGCAATAAGGCAGGGCAGTTAAAGTGGTCTCAAACTGGATTATTTCTGCAGTGTGTTTTGGACCTACTAAATTGGCATTCACATATACAGTGGCCCCTTGTTATCCGCTTGAGTTTGGTTCCAGGACCCACCCACTCCACCCATCCCCATCAATAACAAAATCATGGATGCTCAAATCCCATTAAAGACAGTGGCATAGCAAAATGGTGTCGCTTATATAAAATGGAAAATTAAGGTTTGCTATTTGGAATTTATACTTTTTTTTTTTGGAATATTTTCAAACCATGGATGCTTGAATCCATGGATAAAAAATCCATGGATAAGGAGGGCTGACTGTACATAAACTGCATTCCACAATTCCCCTGTGCCCTTCTCCCATACTTTATGAAATTGCTATTTCCTCATTCAGATAGCCATTACAAACAAAAACAAAACAAAAAAGTTCTGTTTTTTTTCATGATCCCTCAACGTGTTTGCCACTATCGAAATCCAAGTATGTATCAGGGATAGGGAATTTGATGCCCTCCTGGTATTTTTGGGGGGATGTAGACAGGCGGTCCTGGGACACCCTGGGAAGCAGAAGATAGAGGCCGAGGCTGCCAGACAGTGCAGCCTCGATCCTCACTTGCCGGCCTGGAAAGGAGCGACAAAATGCCGCTCCTTTCAGAGCTGGCAAAAGACCACTCTAAGAGCGGCCGTGTGGATCTTTGGTGCCCCTTCCGGCGCAATGCATCAGAAGACTGTGCCGGAAGGACGTCCTGATGCTGCACACCTGGAGGCAGGGATGGGGAGGGGTTGAGGCGGCCGGCGTGTGGCTGCCCCTCCCCATCCCTGCCTCCAGGATGGCCCAAAGGGCCTGTCTGTAGATTATAATTCCTGAATCTCCAAACCATTTGCCATGCTGCCTGGAACTGATGGATGGTAGTGTCCAAAACATCTGGAAAGCATCAGGTTGCTACCTCATCCCGATACCATATTATAACTAAGTCAAATGCATGTAACTAAAGTAATCAAATATTTTTATTCTATGTATCCATGCATCCAGCCCTCTCTTTCTCTGTTGTTTCCCTGTGTTTATTTCAAACTTCCAACATATGGTCATGGTAAAGTACTGTGTGCATAAACAGTGCTGAACACATGTGCAAAGAGAGAGAGAGAGAGAAGGAGAGAGGAAAAAGATCAGCTGAAAATGCTGCAGATAAATGTAAGAGGAAGAGCAGAACCGTCATAAATTTCTTGTGAACTTCTGGAGGCTTTCTAGCTCTTTCATTTGGGAAACAGAATGGAGGATTAGATGGACTTTGACCTGATTAAATAAAGCAGTTCATAACAGAATTCTTCCATTGTTTTCCATCTTCACTTTTCTTTGAACCCCTATTGGCTACCAGTGGAATATGATTAGAATTTTAATTACATGACTTTTCTTCTCTCAATTAACTAGTCATGGTCTTTGGTCTATATGCTCCTAAACACATGAGCTGCTTACGAAGACTTTAATGTGCAAACATGAACTAGATTAATGAAGCTAGCTTATTATTTAGGCATTCATATGAGAATAGGGCATGTTCTTGGCAGCACGTCATCTAGGAGATTTGAGGGCCACCTGAGCAGCTGTGTTCCTGAAACACAAAACATTCCTGTCAAATGTTCCTGGAACCATATGAGATGCTTGGCTACAAGTTGTCCAACACCTAAAGGTGAACTCTGAAATGGCTATGTGGCAATATAGTACTCCAGCAATAATCCATAGTTAAGTGCCAAAGAGTAAAGATGCAAAATGTCACTCATCAATGTACCCCATGCTGCTGGTGTTTAAAGAGGGCAGGACTTGGACTTATAACATCTTTTACAGGGACGGGAGAAGGGAAGAACCACAATTTATACTATCAGTTGTATTGGTTTCCTTTTATAGAAACACCCTTTCCAGGGTATGTTGGAAACCTGGTCTTTTTGTAGAAGTAATATGTTTCAATTGATCAAGAGCACAGGCTTCCAGAGGATGGTTGTTAATATTAGTTCCTAGCTGTAAAAACAACCAAGAGACTTGTAGCATCCTAAAGACTAACAAGTACATTATGACAAAAGGACAGCAATTTTGCCATAATGCGGGAAAATGATGTAGAACTTAGAAATCTGTGGAGGTTTGATGAGAGAAAAGTCTTAATAACTGTTTGGAGGCCTTTGTTAATCCTCTTTAGACAACAGAGAGTGACAGTGGGTCAGAGGATGAAAGCTAATTGTGTTGTTGCTTATGTTGTGCCTGCTATGATGAAGAACTGAGTGTTTAATTGCTTACAGGGACACAAAATTCAGACTCAGGCACACTTTATTAAAATATATGCAAATGAAGGGGAATAAATACAATGTTGCTTGAAGGCAGCTCCATCTGACAAGAAAACTTTTTACAGTAAATGTACTGGCTGACTTACTCCAAATGTTACTTAAAAGTGCTTGCCGATTGGCTATTTTGTCAGTAAGCAATCTGATAGTGACCATCTCTATAGTACCATCAAAAATGCATGTGTTCAGTAAGGGGTTAAAACTAGGCAAACAAATGAGGAAAGAATTGAAAAGAAGCCATTCTGAACTTAACCCTTGACAATATTTTATGAAGACTTTTTTTTAAAAGAGTATTATTATGATTAATTAATTTACTACCTATTTCCCCAGTTTGGGACTCAAGGAGGCTTACAACAGTCAAAACAGATACAGTAAAAATTCACTGTATGCAAAAGTTAAAAAGCAATTAACTATCAGAAAATTAAAACCAGTTAAAGTTAAAGACTTAAACTATTTAAACCTCTTTTAAACCATTTATCCTTTCTGGAAAAGAGGTTCCAGAGTTTGAGAGCCTATTTCATAAAGCAGGCCCTATTTCATATTCCCATTTTTATTGGTGCATTTGACAAAACAGAAACTCATGCATCAGATGTGTTTTTTTACTAAAAGAAATGTCTCACTGGCATGTTTTAAGATGAAGCATCTCTGTTGTTTGTTTGTTTGTTTTTGTTTTATTCCCAATCCTGTTAGTTGTAATAAATCAAGTATCAGGGAATATTATTACTGCTGTACTGAAATCAAAATTCTGTTTTCTAACTTAAAGCAGTGCAGACAAAAGAAAGATTATATAGGGCCAATGCAGACGGTCAAGAAGGTGCAACTCTAGCCCACCTCTGGGAGCAGTAGATTGGGGCCATGGCAACCACACCCCGCAGCCCCTATCCTCCTTTTTACCACTCCCAAAAGAGTGGCAAAATGCACATGTGTGCACCCTGTGCCAAGAGGACACCCTGACACCACTCTCCATGTGGATGGGCATATGGCATTGGGGCGGAGTCGGAGCAGCCAGCATGTGGTTGCCCCACTCCAACTCCAATCCCAGGCTGGCCCAAACTGCCGGTCTGCATCAGCTCATAGTCCTAAATTCCCTTGCTATTCCCATTGAATGAATTACTGAATGATATGTCAACACTTATGTAAATGCCACTGATTCAATGAGGCTATCAAGTGACTCTAGTTGCTTTCTCCTCAAATTTTTGTGAGTTCAAAACACAAAACATTTTATAGCCCTCAACTGTTGTGATTAAAGCCAAAGACATTTGAACACAGTGCAAGACTATCTAAGGCATGGACATGTTGTTGTTAAGTTCCATCTAACAGTGTTGCTGGTCTTCATAATTTCCTGGCATGCCATATAAATTTCCCTACTTCATAATTCTTCAATGCAATTCAAGTCCAGAATACTTTCCTCAAAAAATTCTGCTCCTGCTTAGTATATAAATTTCTGCACATGCACACAGACTACTTTTTCATGTCAACTATTGTTGTTCAAATTCTGAATACCAGTTAAGCAAATCTCTCCAGATGGTACTTATCTCAACCAGTTTTTATTAAGAAGCATAAAAACATTTCCTATGAACAAGAGTCTCTGTCAGTTTCATTGGGAATCATGCCAACCTGTGCTGTTCTGTATGGATGGGTGGAGTGGAATAGGTTCTGGATAATTGTTGACATGGCCAGTCCAAGAAATTTTACTGCCTATGTCAGATCAGAAGATTATATGCCCCAGAGTCAAGGTGGTAAATACCCTTGGCCAGTTATATTTAACACCTAATGCAGATGTCTATCTGGTAACTGTGTTTGTGGCATTAAGTAGGAAGATTTAGGGCCTCTACAGATGGCCCTTTGTGCCATCTTGGAGGCAGGAAAAGGGAGGGGCAGCCACATGCCAGGTGCCTCAACACCTCCCCAAAGATGTCATCACGGCCATTTATTTGTTTTTCT
This sequence comes from Phrynosoma blainvillii, assembly GCA_026167975.1. Lineage (NCBI taxonomy): Eukaryota > Metazoa > Chordata > Lepidosauria > Squamata > Phrynosomatidae > Phrynosoma > Phrynosoma blainvillii. The sequence continues at coordinate 189,819,238 of JANUYF010000003.1, read as the reverse complement.
TGCAGTATCTAGATTTCACATCCATATGTAGAAATATTGAATAGAATGGCATGGATGATTCTAATTTTGGTATTCACTGATATATTTTTACAGTTGAGGATCATAGATAGTTCCTTCATAGCTGGCCTTGCTGGTCTTGAATGAAAGAGATGATGGCAGTATGAATTTAAATTGTAACCTGTCTTGAGAGCACTGGCAGAATGGTGGTAAACAAATTAATGGACTAAACTCTTCCTTCACTAAGAATTATCTGCCACATATGACAGTCATCTGATAGATGATAGATCCATGAATCTAATTGTAAACTCCATGCTAAAAGAAAGGAGTTCAAAACTTGTGGAAACACTGATATGCTCATAATTAGGATCTATTAACTTTTAGGTACTTAAAAACTAGAGACACTGTAGCACAACTCCCCCCCCCCCCCCAGCCAGATTTTGGCAACAAAGTATTGAGTAATTGCTTGATGGCTGGAGATGGCAGATGAGAATATACAATCCAGAAGGCTAATCTATACCCATGTGGTTTATGCTGTGTGGACAGGGCTTTGGCTATTTGAATTCAGATCAGTATCTTCATTTGGGCTTTTTGTTGTTTTTTGATAAGCCCTTGCTCCATAAGATGTTTTGTTCTATAAGCATGTATGGTGGTGTGGTCAAAGTGTGGCCTCTAGGCTATAGCCTGAATCCCTCTTTGTAAGGGGCTAAAATTGTCATCCATCCCTCACACAATTGTCCAGCCCTAAAGGAGGGGGTAAAGTTTACGTCATCAGGGGTGTAACATGCCTGAAATGACAGTAGAACCAGAAGCAGTAGAAGGGAAATAAAATTGGTTTTAATGTGTAGCTGGCTTTTTCACTGCTTAATTTCATATGTCACTGCTGAGGCCCTGCCATTGTACAGTATGCACATGGCTGGAAGCAATTTTAGATTAAATTGTGTCAAGAAGGCCCAGCAGTCATTTTAGCCACTATGGAGGTGGCAGGCATTTAGATCTGAGGGCTAGCAAGTACCTGGAGCAGACAAACAGATGGCAGGTAGATAGGCGGCAATCAGGAGGCCGGGGAGGCCAGAATTTGACAGGCAGGCCAGAGTCATATACTGCCATTAGGCAGGTTGGCTGTCAAAGAGCCTGGTGATGCAGACCAGCAGCCTAATTTACATTTAAGACTGTCAGGTTCCAGGGAAGAAAAGTTCCCTCTCTCATTTTTTCTCTTTCTTTTCTGTGGTTGTGATGGCGGGAGTCATCATTAGCTGAAAAGGTCAAGAAAGTATAGGTTGAGGGAGGGCTAATAGACAATGCATAAAAGGCTTTTGCAAAAGTCATCAGCTGTTGAGTTTGGAGTATTTCCCATCGCTTGGGCAGATAAGCTTGTAAACTGTGCAGTTCTATGTTCCTCAAGGCTCTGCAGTTCCCTGAACTTTGCCCACTTTCATGGCTGGCCTTCTGCATCAGTCAGAGCAGGTTTAAGGTGTCATGAAAAGGCAGCAAATTTTTCTTTATTTTTAATGGTCTGGAAAGGGGTATGTTTCAGGTGGCTGTATGTTTCAGGTGGCCTCTATGAATCCAGTAGAAATGACTATAAAAACCCAGGGACTTCATTCAAAAAAGTTTGCATTCAACTCATAACAGTCTATATTTCTCCAGTTCAGTCTCTCTAATGATGTACTGAGTCACTTCCTTGTTGATGTTCTGTTAAACAGGCCAAATAACACCTCCTCCTCCAGTCCGAATGGCAATCATTCCAAATGGCATAGGGCCCAGTCCCTGGTTATGGTGCAAACTGTCCAGATGATATAAGGCCACTTCAGTACTGAACTCACAGTATACCAGCCTTAACATGGATTTTAAAATGTCACCTTTTGCTCCAGATCTTCCCAGAAGGTAGGGAAACCTCTTAAGTGATGCTGGTTGGCTATTTACAATGTGTCCTGGTGTGCTGCCCATTGCTAGTTCAACCTCTTTATCTGAGGCCAGAAGAAGGCACCCATCCATGTGACTGATGCTGGGTGACTTGTTTTCAGCCTCAGAGGGAGCAACTCATTCTGGCAGCAGCAGGCAGCACGTGCAAATAGACACCTTGTGTCCTGTCCTCACACTGCACTAGTAGATGGGGTATTAGGAGTTCAGAAGCCAATGCAAAGGAGCCAGCAGAACCTAAAATCAATCAGTCCAAAGGTCAGGAGCTGTAAATCCTAAGCACATTCATTAGTAATAGAAAACAAGTTCAAGGAACAGTCCAGGGTTATAAGTTGTAGAATCAAGTCTCACTGTAAATGCAGGCTTTAGAAACAAACCCAGTTCATTTCCAAGAACCAGGAAAGGAAAAGCCCATGTTTATGAAGCACACTGATTCAGTCCCACCCTCCTTGCAGCCCATATTTCAAGCGGGTGTTTCCCTCTTGCATGCACATAGCCTCCTGCATGTCTGTTTTAGACACCAGTGCTTTCTCCTTTCTTGGGGTGTTATCTCTCCTACCCCCTCCTCCCATGGGTCACTCAAGTAGCTGTCAGACTGAACTCGAGAAGGGCCTAGCTGTGGTAAGTCAGCTTCATGTGTAGAATCTGTACTTCCGGCAGGGGTGCCTGTAATGGATGGATCTGCTTCATCCGCTGAAGCTGAACTCTCAAAAAGGGGCATGACACTCGACATTGCTCTGGAGTGCACAGGTAACAGGGGGACTTCAGAGTCACTTTGGGGCCTGGATACTTTGGGCTGTTCCCAGAGTATTCTGGCTCATGCAGACTCAGCCTTGGGAGTTTATCACACATCATTTACTGTGACTTACCACAGTCGCATTAAATTCTGAAGCTGGATCCTATCGCACACACCGGGAGCCAGGCAAGTGTAACCCAGCTACATCCCAGACCCCAGCTGTGTTTAGCCAATGTCTTTTCAAAACCTTTTCCATTTTTGAAAAGATGCCGGCTGAGCATGGCTGGGGTGCAGGATGCAGCCTTGTTGCATTTGCCTGGCTCCCAGTGTATGAGATAAGATCCAGCTTCAGAATTTAATGCGACTGCGGTAAGTCACAGTAAATGATGTACAATAAACTCCTAGGTTTCTCTTCTGCTTGATGACTAAGGGGGGGGGGTGCAGATGGGCAGCCCTGGGCCACCCTGGGAAGTGGACGATTGCAGGCAAAAGGCAGGGTACAAAAATAAAGTTTACTTAGGGCCGTCTTAGCTGGCTTTGCAGTGGAGCATTATAGAAATAGGTTAAAAAGTTGCTAGTTATGTAGAGCTGCTCAGAATATTGGTACTACAGGCAGGTAGTACACACTGGCAAGAGAAGCCCTGGCAGAGATTATATTACCCTAAACCCTCTCAAAACTACTCCCCATATATTATAAGTCAAACTATGGATTCCTAGGAAATCTTTTGTCCTGGAAGAGAGAGCAGTCATTGCAGCTCAGAATCGTTCCCTAGGTCAGTAAAAACAACATTTTCTTCCAGTATTGCAAAAACCCACAGGGAATGCCCACAATAAATCTTCTTTGGGAATGCTCACAATAAATCATGGAAATAATTCCAGCTTTTGCAGTTTATGCTGAAAATTAATTCAATTCTGCTCTCCACTGAAACTTTGAAAAGCAAGACTAGTAGTATCACCAATCCTATAGTGTGGTAGTAAACACTGAAGTTCAGACACTGCTTTTGACAGTCCTCACACCCTTCCCCCACCCATACAAACATCTGCTGACATGAATACATACTTGCATTCTTGCTTTCTCACTCTCTGGACTTTATTACACCAGCCTGTTTAGTCATAGCAATCGTGTTGTTGAAGCAAATGGAAACATGCCAATTTGAAAACAATTGTTATCACATGTGAAGTCAAAGGCTTTCATGGCCAGCATCTATATTTTTTGTGGGGGGTTTTTTTGTGTTTTTTTTGTGTTTTTTTTTTTTTTTTTTTGGAGGGGGCTGTGACTGTGTTCTGGAAGAGTTTATTCCTGACATTTCACCAGCAGCTGTGGCTGGAATTTTCAGAGGATGCTGGCATGGAAGTGAGTGGGGTATAAATACCCCTGGTTGAGAGGAAGTGATTTACATGTTAATCTGTGTTGGTCTGTTGTTGGATGGCAAGACCTCAGGTTGTCTATTTAATTAATTAGAAATCCATTTTCTGTTGGAAAAACCTGCTGACCCTGGGTGGTTTTTATTTGGATTTGCTGGGTCTTGATTTTGGTGTTTTTCAGGACTGGTAGCCAAACTTTGGGGGAAAGCAGACCAGCAGTAAGAGCCGGCTTGGGGGTGGCGTGGGAGTATGGCAACTGCATGCTGCACACCCCAACTCCAGCCCCAAGCCGGCGTCATGCTGCCCACCTGATGCTGCCCACCGGCATCATGCTGCCCAGACAATAGGTGGCATGAGAATGCTCCTTTGGAGCAGGATTTATACATGCTGAACCCAAAAAAAAAACAAAAAAAAAAACAAGAGGAAACCACCACCACAGTGGCAAGGGTGGCTTCTTGTCACCTCAAAAAGGAGTGGCATTTTGCTGCTTCTTTTTGATATGGTAATCTGCTGGATCAGGACCATGGTGAGGGATTGTTCCAGCCCTGATCTGGCGCTCAAAGGGGCGGCAACAAGCCACTCCTTTGGGGCCATCTGTTTAGCCCCTTGGTTTACTTTAAGGGTTTCTTCTTTCCTGTTGAAGTTGTCTAGGTGTTTGTGGATTTCAATGGCTTCCCTGTGCATTCTGACCTGATAGTTGTTGGCATGGTGAAGAATTTCTGTGTTTTCAAATAGCATTTTATGCCCAGTTTAGTTTATAATGTGTTCTGCTACTTCTGATTTTTCTGGCTGGCTCAGTCTGCAGTGTTTCTCCTGTACCTTGATTCGTGTTTGAACACTGCGTTTGGTGGTTCCTATGCAGACTTGTCCACAGCTGCATGGTTTGTGGTAAACTCCTGTAGCCATGAGAGGGTCTCTCCTGTCCTCTGCTGAATGAAGCATTTGCTGGATTTTCTTGGTTATCACACTTCTCAGCAGTTGTGCTATTATGCTGCATTGGCATCTATGGTCTTTTGCTCACTCTTCCACACCATCTCTCCAACCCTAACGTCCTCCCCAAGTCTGCCCTACTCAGTGCATGCATAAGACTAGTGAGGAGGAATAATGAGGGGGAGGGAGGGGGAGAGGCAATGAATCATGCTCACCCATTCCACATGACTGCTGGAATATCAGAACTGCAGCAGGAGGGACCAATCACACTACCTATCCCATGGGAAAGCAGCTATATCAGGAGCTACTGACAGGGTTTTTCTATCAATCAAAAGGTGTTCTTCACCAATTATTGAAATGCAGAGTAGCAACAGGCAATACATGTATGTGATAAGTAGCAGCCAAAAATTCGATTATCCTACTATAATTCTGATTCATTAGCCTCCTGTGATAAAATCCTCACTGTCACTCTCTCTCACTCTTACACACACATAGCAGTTCAAGAGTTTTCAGGAGCTTTTTTAAACCAGCTCGAGGGAGAAAAATTTTTGCCCTACTGCGAAGACTCTGGCTAAGCTCAGATGAAACAATATACTCTGGTGATCATGTATCCATGTGATTTGAGTTCTTGCTAATCAAAACATTTTAATATTCTGACCCTGTAAGCCTTACTCCACTGCTGTTTCACCTATCCCTGTTTCTAACCATTTTCATGCTGATAGTTAAGGTCTTAAGCCCTCACCTGAGAGCTAGCCCTTACACATTCACAAAGATTTAAGCATGTTGCCCTACGTTGCTGTGTTTCTGATTTGCTTTGTGTTTTCTCCCTTCTCTTCCCTTCCCTTCCCCATCCAGGACTATCATCTCTTGTTTCCCTCTTCTGTCAACAACTAGTCTGCAAACATCTCAGATCATTGACCTACCTTTTTTTTTTTTGCTTAAGTTACTCAACATTGGCATGTGTATTGATAGTGCCAAGTATATAATAAATGTCAACAATAGCACAAGTGATTTTGCATTGCATCAGTATTCAAGTTGCATGAAAATGATGCAATGGCTCAAGTGATTAAGATGCTGACTCTGTTGATTGCAAGATCGGCAAGGTTGGCAGTTCGAGGCCTGTGTGCTACATGATAAGATAAGCTCTTGTCACTAGTCCCAGCTTCTACCAACCTAGCAGTTTGAAAGCATGCAAATGCAAGTAGATAAATAGGTACCACTTCAGTGGGAAGGTAAACGGAATTCTGTGCAATGATGCTGGCCACATGATCACAGAGTAGTCTCTGACAATGCTGGCTCTTTTGCTTAGTAACGGAGATGAGCACCACCCCCTCTGGTCGGACATGACTTGATAACCTTGTCAACAGGGAATACCTTTACCTTTACCTTTACCTTTATGAAAAGGCTGCTCTTAATGTTTTCCATCAAGTACGTCATCCATAAATGCTGTAAACAAAGCAACAATGTAATATATTTATGCAGTTGACAAAAAGGGCAGTGGTGGGTGAAGGAAGCATCCAGATTTGAAAGGCCATTGAACTAGGTAACTCTGACACCTGTTGTAACTGAACTAAAGCACTGATGTTTTCATTACACATTAACCTAAAAATGTGCATCATATGTTTGCTGTTGCATCCAAAAGTCTAAAGGTAAAAATGTTTTTGTCTGCCCAGATGGTGAGTGCCTACTTCAATTTTCACAGCTTCTTTAAGCATTAATTGGCTCTCTTATGTAATGATGCCAGCGTACAGGGGTATTCTCTTGTTGTTATTATTATTTCACTTACATTATGCAAGTTTTCCTCTGAGCTTTCTGGCCTCAGATGCAGCTCAGGTTTGTGTGAAGCTTCCTAGATAGTAATCTTTTTTCTCCTCTAGATATCAATGGACTAGAATTGGGATTAGGACCCTCATCTAAATGCATTAAAGTATCATGGATGCTAAAATCCATGTTGCGGTTCAATCCATTTTACTCTTGTAGGTCTTCATATGGAGCTATATATGTGGAAACCTGTTTCTGTGTATGGATTGCTTCATCAGATCAATCAGCAGATCTTTAATTCATGTAAATATCATCACCCTCACAGATAAAAAGATCTACCTGTCAATGTGTTTGCTGATATCCTGTACCTCAATTGCATTACTTTCAGGCTGATGCACTTTCAGTTGTTTTACTGAATATATATCACTATTTACATTCTACATTTCTTTGCACATTTTTATTTTTTATAATAGGCAACACCTACATGTTAGTTGCTGTTAATTAAACACCTAAAATTCTAGACAAAAAGGATAAAGACTTACCTTTGTGCTTAAAATCTAAATGTGACGGGGAATGTCCTTGGTTTAAGAATAATGGGACAACAGCTGTGCCCTCATTTTTTTCAGTATGAGAGACATGGCTAGCCTGGAAGTTTGGTATATAATAAGGAAAATTGTTGGGAGGTTATTTATTAATTCCTTGCCAATAAGTTCTGGTACTGACACTTTGTTGTGGCAAGAGGTAGGAAAAGGAGCTCTGTTTCTCATCAGAAAAGGAACCGTGTAGCATAGGATCATGCTGCGTGGGTAGTGTTCTTTCTCCAGTGCAGATGGCACATGCACACAGTTCAAACAAGGATTGTATCAGGTTGCCATCTGGCTTTTCCACCATGGCAAGGTTTTCATGCTGTGACACCATCTGGCCTTCTCTTTGGGGACTGCAAAGTGAATTCACTGAGAAAACTGGCACTGCATGTATTGATTGGATGTGAAAATATGTACTGTTCCTAATGAGTGCACTCTTAGATGTCAAGTAATATGGCTGGAATCAGTTGTATTTCCTGTCAATAGCAAAAGTTTGTCAGTGCACAATATAAAGTTGACATGCATCAGACATGCTGCAGTTATCACTTCATGAATACTGAAATGGTTGTACCTAAATTAGGCCTTGACAAAGCTGGAAACAAGGGAGAGCATGTAGGAGATGAGATGGAAGTTGTTCAAAAAAGTAAAGCTGGGAAATCATATGAAGGAGTAGAGTTCAGTAATGAAGCCCTGAGGGTAGGAATGATGGTTGCTGTGTTCTATTCAAGCCTGCCTGAATATATCTCTGGTAGTTATGTAGACATAGGTAAGCTCTGTAACTGTCCCAAGATGTTTTACCAGCCCAAGATGTAGAAGATACAACAGCCACTCCCCCACCCAGTCACATAATTAACAAAACCAAGGAAGTTATTTTGTTCCCTGAGGAAGAAAATCCCACAAGCACCTTTCCTCTCCCTGTAGTAAACATACAGTAATTACAAATTATACAACTAGCAATCTGCTTCAATTCCATGATATTCAGATTTTGCCACTTGAAGTGTCCACATCATTCTGCCTACAAGTAACGTTTCTTTCTCTTCAAAACATGAATATCTTAAGCTCTGATAGAGTCCATACATGCAGCTGCTAGCTTCTATGATAAAGAAGCATGGACCCCAATGGCTGTAGGATATAAACTAATTTTTTTACCATAGGGAATCCTTTTGAGATAGGAAAGCTCTGCAAGGGTGCTAGGCTAAGCTAAGTTAGAATAGAAAGAAGGCTACATTAATTTTACTTTGGAAGCAGTGAAAGAGCAAAAAGAAGGGAGAGAGAAAAGGTAAAGTGATACCTACAAATATCAGTCTGAGAGATTAGGATAGGTGAATAAGACATGTGGAGATTTTAGATCACTGAAAGACTCTTTAACCCTAGAAACATATTCAGGGGTAGCTATGTTGCCCATATGGCAAAGTACATTAACATCCAAAATCTACAAAACAGTGATACTTTTATTCGGACAACCAAATTCATAAAATATATGATGCAAGCTTTCAAAACTGCACTGGGCTTCTTCACCAGGCACATGCCACTGGTGTTAAACATCATATAAGGGGGGTTAGACATCATATAAGGTGTTAAACATCATATAAGGGTGGGGGGGATAGAAATTAAAAAATGAAAATATTAGTCACAGGCCTGCATTTTGTCAAGCTGCTGTGGTGTGTTGTTCTATGTTGAGATAGCATGGAGGACTATCTATATACAAGCAGACTCCTTCTCCTTCTGGCCACATGGCAAAGCAAGGATGTCTCCATTCTTGTCTGACCTTACAAAGGATCGAGACACCTTTGCTGTCAGAGGAATTACTTTTTTCTATTGCTAATGGAATTCAAACTCTTTGTCTTTGGAATGCTTTGCTCCCAGTGTCATGGCCAGAAAGAGAAGGGATCTGCCTGCATAGATATCTGTCCACATCATCTCAACAAAAACCAGCAGAACAACAACATCTTGACAAAATGCAGGCCTGTGACTAACATCATCATCTTTTTTTTTCTCCTTTATGATTTTTAGGATGCATACTTTGCCTGATGAAGAAGCAAGTGGAGCTTCACAAGCTTGTACCTTGTGTTTTGTGCATTTTGGTTGGTCAAATAAAGGTATCACTATTTTGTGGATTTTGGATATTATCTTTAAGCTTATCACAGCTGCCCTTTCTATGACACATTTAATTCTTCAAACACTGAGTGTTGTTGCATCTCCAAAAAAATACATCACCCTTTTCTGAATTTGCTGAATCTATAAGATGAACTTAGGGGCAAAACAGACTGCCCCAAAGTGCTGGATTGGAGCTGCTGAAGAGCCGCAAATCTGGCTGTTTTTTGGAACAAAAAGAAGTGGCAGAAAGCCGCTCTTTTTTGCGCTAGCAAAAAGCTGACTTTGCTGCCGCTTTGTAAATGGTCAGGTGGCTTCACAGTGACTTCCTGGCAGCTTGGGGGTGTGCGCCATCTAAACAACACCCTCCCAAGCCATTGGGAAGCCACTGCAAAGGGGTCACCTGTTTTGCCCCTTAGTTAACCTGAAAAGCAAGGTGTGGTTCTGCTTCCTTTGCATGCATATATCCTCCTGGAGATCCCTCTGGGTTTGTCATGGGTATTTAGTTGACCAGCATTTGAACTAAATGTTGGGCTGGGAGGCCCTTCTTGGGTTCCAGGAACTCTTTTTAAATTCTTAGGAGAGTTAAGGATAGGTTGTAATAAGTAATATGTGGCACCTTGATCTAACATTAGTTTTTGACATCTACATCAAACGAGATGTACATTTGTGCATGTGCATCTACATCAAAATCTATATCAAATTAAACTTTTGCAGAAACATTGTCCATACTCTAGCCTCGTTGAAATATGTACTAATATATTTCACAAGCAAAGAGGGAAGGTTGGCGATCTGTCTTTGTGAATATTTATGATACCTCCCTAGGTTTTCCATTGGCAGAATATTTAATGTTCATCTTTCAATAAAATTTGCTCAATTGATCCTCCTTTATAACCTCCTGTATCAGAAATGGACATCTTTTTCAATGTACAGATTTACCATATGGAAACAGGATCATTGTCAGACACTGTTTGGTCATTCCTGCTCCTTGAAATCTGTGGGGACAAAGTTCTCTAAAAAGAAAAGTAAGCAGAATTTTTATCCTTTAAGAAGGTCCAGTTAGTTGAGGCATAAATTATCTCCAGTTGTAATTACAATGACCATTTCTAGTTTTTGTTACAAAATACTACTGCATATCACACAGACATCAGCTGGTTTCTTGATTCTGGGGAAGTTGTTTGAATGTTGTGTATCACAAGCAGAAACCAATAAATATCCTTTTTCCGTGTGGAGAATGAACCAGTGGCATGTGGATTCCTCACATTAGTGTGAGCCATGGGGAAAAATCCTCCTGTTAGTGTGAACTATGGAAAATCACCTTTCAAGTAGTACATCTTATATGTAGACAACCTAAATATTTTGGCACCTTTTAGGCAGGTTGGCAACTTACAAATTGCCAGTGAAGAGGAAATGCATTTGCCATAAAGGGCAGAGGTTTTCATTTGATAATAATAATATTTATTTATTTATTTATTTATTTTTATCTCACCCGTCTGCTTACACTGTTAAAACCAAAACAAATACATGCAAAACCCTAGAACCCTCCCACCCCATGTGTTTGCTTATCTATATGTACAGATGCACATATGTAAATAATTTCTCTAACTTCCAATAGAAATTTACATGCTCTCAGCCTCAGGATAAAGCAAAGGCAAACATACTCTGAACAGCTCTTGCTAAGAAAACCCCATGATAGCTCTAGGACAGGGATCCCTGGACTTTTTGATCTGGGGGCCGGTTCGCTGGCCCCCAGATCTTCTGTGACTCCGGACGCCATTTAGTCTTCCAAAATCGTGCCCGGAGTCATTGGCATGCGCGCGCAATGCTGGGCGCATGCGCATGACTCTGTACGCCATTTTGGAAGACAAAATGGCGTACGGTGGTGGGTGCGAGTGGCGGCAGCGGCGCTGAGTGGTGGTGGCAGCGGGGAGGTGCATGGGCCAGTAGGAAGGCCGGCCAGCAGGATGTAGTTTGGGGAACCCTGCTCTAGGATCACCATAAGTCAGAAATGACTTGAAGGAACACAACAATGACAATGACAACAACAACAACCCACTGTAGTATAGCTTATTAAGATGAGTTGTTTGCTTGCCCTTTCAGTAGTCCTGGTGTGCACCGTTGATAGGCAACAGACCCAACCTCTCTCTCCTTTTGAGTCTTTCTCTTTTAAGTTAGACTGGAGAGTCCTGAACTGGGAAAGCCTTCAGGCAGTAGAGTTCTCTTTATAGGATACCACATAGTATACCATATAGGATCCCTGTTTTTAGGTGAACAACTAGATGGGAACTACAGGATACAAAGAAACCTAGAGATGTTATATTATTGTTTCTTTTAAAACTGATGTTTTATTTTTTAACAGATCCTGCTTTAGCAAAAGTCCCTCAGATGATCAGAGAATGTCTGTACCAATTTGCAAGTTATTTACTGCTGAATTTTCCATTTTTAAAAATGTGTTCCCTAAATGTGTGATGCTAAGGACATCAAAATGATAGCTATTCTGAATGAAGTTTTTTTTCTTACCTGCTTCCAGGCATTTTTCAGAAGGAGGTTCAAGAAATTGCTAAGATTACTGCTTTGCACCTCTTGAGGGTCCAATGCTGTATATATATAGCTATACCCTTGTAAAGCTGTTAGGCTAGCTAGTTGTTGTTGGGGGCGGGGGGGTAGAAAAAAATCTCAGCTAATATGGGGAAAAATAAAGATTCAAAGTTATATGCTCAGTAAGAGACTATTGCCCTGTCTGCATGGGCCAATAAACCAGTCTCTCCCCTACCCCTTGATGGAGAGTCTGAATGATGCATGGCCCAAATCGCAAGTCTGGTGCAAACAGACTGGATGGTATATGGCCTGTTCTACTCTAAACTCAGGGTACACCCCACTTAACACACATTAAAAATCATCCCTGTTTGCTCTGGATCTTTCAGGAATCCCTATGTCCTGCCTAACACATCCACTGCCACCATGAGTCACTTGTTCTGAGGTCAGAATGAGGCACCCAGCCTGCGATCATCACTGGGCATCTTGTTCTGACATCAGAGTAAAGTGACACAGTGTGGTGGCGAATGTGCTGGGCAGCACAGTGAGTTACATATGCGAACAGCCATCTGGCATTGGAACACAGGGCCTAAAGTAAGGGGGGGAGTGGGTTGGGATAGTTCCAGGACCAGGATATTATGGCTTGCCCCAGAGTATCTTGACCAGTGCAGATGAGACCTATGTTCTTAGTAACTTCACAAAACAGACCTGCTTCATGGTGACTCTTATGATAGCATATCTCTCATAACATAGGACAATCACATAACATCTGAGAAATGCCAAGTTTCCTGCATTACAAGCATTTCATACAAAGCCTCTGTAGCTAGTAGATAAAACATTTCCTGAAGGCTGGCCTGTGAGATTTCAGAAACAGAAGCACATCTAAATTAACTTTCAATGACATGTTTTCTTTTGTTCTTAGTTCCCCAAACATTTAAGCTTATCGCACTGTGTTCTTGTAACGTAATGGGTATGTAATGTGAACAGAATGGAATGTATTTTATTGCACTGTGTGATCCTCATTGAGTTTCCATTCCGTGCTCTGACAGTCCCTAGCCCATTCCAGCAGGAGAACTGTAAACATGCATTCTCAGCCAGCAAGAACACTTACAGACTGTTCCAGATAATGGGTGTGCAATAATCCTACTCGGTTTCCATCCATCCTCATCTTCTGATTGGCTAAGACTATTTCCTCTCCTCCCCTCCCCTCCTAGAATGTCCACAAACTCAGCTCTTCTTCTGGTGTTGATGTAAAAAAGGTGCCACAGGCAATTTAAAAAACATGTTTTTATTTTTGTAGATTGAATTGCGTCGTGTTTGCAAGAAAAAACAATGAATGCTCACTACCTAAATCTCTCAGTAGCTTTCTTTCCAATGCAGACATAGGGATTTTCACAACATTGAGCATGAGCCAATGAGGGATGGCTGAGGAATTATTTTAGCACCGGTACCCGTTAATGCAGTAACACCCATTCCCATATCGTTACGTTCCAGGGACTCGGTGGGAAGGTTACAGGTACTGGTGCAGTAAGCTTAATTATTGGATTTCATCTATCAGAATCTCTGACCACTGGCCATGCTGGTTAGGGTTTCTGGGAACTGAAACCTACAATATCTGGGGACATGTGTTTGGAAATCACTGTTCCACAGCTTTCAACCATGCTTCAGCATCAGAAAATCTGACATCAGTAACCTCTTTCAGTAGAGTGAGGCATTCGCCTTAAGCAAAACATGCTGGAAAGTGGTAGCAAAAGACAATTGTTTGCCATGTATCCTGTCCTTTGCTCTCTTTCCTTCACATGCAATGGGGGAATGCTTTCCCATCATTACTATTGAAGAAAAATTCATCTGCCGGTATGCCTGGAATGGGGAGGGAACCATCTTGTTCTTTACTGCAGGCAGCAAAATGTCTTCCTTGGCCAGCCATGACTGACATACATCCAAAGGTGACTAGATCAGTGTCTCCTAGAGAACCATTTCTCAAAGAGTAGTCCCCATCCTGTGTGACAAACCACCTCTGAAAATTAGGAGTTTCTGAATTCATGATGTAGCACAGGGGTCTACCCAAAGGACAGTGTTTGTTTTAAGGAAGGAAAGAATCACTACTCTCCCCAAAATAGATATTTAGTTCCCAATCAATAAATTGTAATCTAGAGTAATCCAAATTGTCATCAAATGCTGTATCTTTTTTCTTTCGCTAATAACCAGAGTATAATACAAATATTAGATGTCGTTATTTTGCTGATGTGTAAATTAATGCCAGTTCTTCTCATCAGCAGTGATGAGAAGAATACTTCAGTTATGTTCTACCCTTGTCTGACATTGCCATGTCTCTCACAGCTTTTCCACACTGCAGAAGTAAACACCACTTTAACTGTCAGTGCTCCATCCTGTGGAATCCTTGAATTTGCGAGGTATTCAGCCTGGTCTAGATCTCATCAAATTACAAATCCCAGGATTCTGTAGGATAAATTATGTCAGTTTAAGTATACACCTTTGGTTTCTGCTTTGCTTGGTATTTAGTAAAACTGGATCTTGGGATGTTAATAATGGATTAAGCTATGCTAAAATAAAAAATAAGAACTTAGTCTATTTTCTGGAGAAAAGAATTTATATATAACATTCTTGCAGGAATCTGCCTGTGATCCTGCAGAAATTAAGAAAGAAACTGGGGGGGGGGGGGGAGAGAGAGAGAGACTAGGTAATGGCATGTTTACCTTGAACAGAAGACTGTTGGATGGAGTAATTGAACAGCTTCAGTATTTCAGTTTAAAATAACTCATATAGCTTTTCCGTTCTTTAAAAAAATCTATTTGATTGGGATGCAATGGGAAGAAAAAACTAACATTAAAAACAGAAGCAACAGATCAATGACAAACATCCATTGATCTGTAACTATAATCGTAAACCAACTTACTAGTATGCCAGCCCTTATTCTTGTCATGATCAACCTGTGTACTGGGCTAAGCTGTGACTAAACAGTACCACATTGTGTGGAATTTCATGTATTGCTCCTTAAATAATGCTGCAATTGCCTGGAAAGTGATCCTTTGTTTCTCCTGGGGGGTCTCAGTGATGCACTGGGCCTCTAGTCATCCTCTAGAAATGATGACAGGCACTTTGATACATAAAATTAATTCTAAATAGAAAATATTAGTCAGCGGTGATGAACACCTTTTATTCTGAAGTTCCTAGGGTGTGTGTGTGTGTTTTTTAAAAGAACCCTGAAACAAGTATGTACAAATATTTGTGGTGAATTGAGCTTTGAAAAGGAGCTATGAGAAGGCACATTGTTTTTCTATTATGGCATAGCAATCATAATTACTTTTATTGAGTGAATCCAATTTTTGAACTAGAAGCCATACTGGATAATTGCTGCAGTGACAGCAATTGATGTACAGAACTCTTTCCCAGATTTCTGGCTGCTGAGCTGAGATACATTTTTTGTAATATTAAAACTGGAGGTAAACTTCGCTCATGCACCCAAAACACATACTTGTACTGTGTACACAAATAAAATCCCCAACAGAGGTGCATTTTCTGTGTACATCTATGTTTGGAGTGAATCTTTTGATGAATGCGTCAATCATAGCTAACAGAGAAAGAGGATTTTTGATGTGATAATTTTTCTCCAGTTTAATATAAACCTGGTTAACTTTGGTCACTTTCGGGCCAGCAAATTTACATGAATATCATCTCCCAAGGGCTAAGGTTAGCAACATCTATGTCCTGCAAACACTGAATTAAAGTGGGTGACGGATGGCCATTTTATTTTCCTTCAGTTGCCTAGCAACCTCCTCAATTCCACTAACTGCAGCAAAATGGCTGGAGTGAAGAACAAAGTCATTGTAGGTAAGAAGAGGTGGGAGTGCATGCAGAATGACAGTGAGGAAATGATTATAAGGAAATGCATTTGGAAATGAGCCAAATGATTCTCCAAACAACCTACAGTTCAATTACCATTTGTCAACATGTTTACTGAGCATGTGTGGCATTGAAATTTGTTCTAAATTTGCTTGAAGATAGTTTCAACTGTACTGAAGAACTTTAGTTCAACATAGTTTAGAACCATTCCAAGTTGGCCACTCATAAGTTTGTTCACTCAAGACTTGGGTTTCCAGTTGACTGACTCAAAATACGGGCCGTGTGTCCTACCTTACAGTGGACAATCCTCTGTGTGAGGGGATATCAGAGGATAGGTAGTTCTGAAAGGTGGTCCTGTATATTGAGTAAAATGTGACTTTAGTCCTTAAATTTTCTGTGCATGTTTAACCTGACTTTCAGATGAAAGAACTGAAGACAGACTAGTTGTTAGAAGTAACCTTATACGTTGACCAAGAGCATAGATCAACTTAACAGGCTATAAAGCTCTGCTATCCATACTTTTCCCTTCTCAACTCCACTGCCCGCCTGCAACCTACCATCCTTCTTAGGGAGTGTTTTCACTGATAAGCATTATAGAAATGTACTTACTATTGCTATTGTTATCCTGTTACCACTACCTACATGGATGGTCTTACAATAGCTGGGAGTAGCCAGACTTTGTCTAGATGTGTTTCTGCAGCTGAAAGACACAGGCAATGTCATCCTCCCAGACTTACTTGAGGTCTATTGGACATCTGGAATGATGTTGTTTTCTGTGCACATCCAGCTTCAAAAACACAGCCAAACATTCCCTGGCTGCCTTATAACCCAAATCTGAACCACCACCACCACTAAACAGCCATTTGAGGGGGTGGGGAGTTGCTAGCAGCAGAAAGATAGACTTCATGGGCAGGAATCCATGTGCAAAGGAAATATTAGATACCTCCTTCTGTAACAATCAAAAACATATGTCGCTGACAGAGATTTTATGAAACACTTCCTGTTGTCAATGGATGGCCTGTTTCTTAATTTTCTTAAGCTTTCTCACAGAAGAAGAATGCCTTGCCTCAGTTCATATAGCTAGTCAACAACAACAAACTTTCACAAGACCTCTCTGTTTGAGATAGGGCTGATACAGATGGCCACCCCTGGGAGCCGTGGATCAGGGCTGCGGCAACCACACGCTGTGGCCCCGATCCTCCTTTTTGCCGCTCCTTTTGGGGGTGGCAAAAGGCTGCCCTTTCAGCCATGGCAGTGGCTTTTTTGTGCCCTTTTGACACAGCGCCCTTTTAGCACAGCATGCGAACTGGCGCGAGGCATCAGGATGGGGTCGGGTGGAATTGGGGTGGCTGGCATGTGGCTTTCTCGCCCCACCCCAACTCCACCCCGAGGCCAGCCCTTTAGACTGGTCTGCATCGGCCCATAGAAATATTTTTGCTAGGTGCATTGATTATACTTGACAGGTGGATCTTTAAAATTTTGAATTTTCAGCTTGAGCCTATTCAGCAACCTTTTTAATGCCTTGTCGTTATAATATAAGTGGGGTTTCAAAACATATTCCTTTTCTTATCTTGTTGGACATAACAAGAGATACAGTTAGTGATTGAATCCCTGTTTTGAATTTGTAAGCTCCTCACTTCAGAGCCCTTCATTTCTGTTTAAAATGATATCAAATGTAAAAGAGAATTTATTCTGACCACCCAAAAAAAAAAAAAAGATATCTCAGATTTTCAGAGATTGAGAACATTACTTTTCTGGACTATAACTGTGGCTATGCTAGATGGCGGATACTTGGAACTGTAGTTCCATTCTTTCAAATCATCTGAATCAACAGCACTGGGATAGATCAGAGGTTGTCATGTTTATAGCTGATCTCCTTGTTCCTATAATTCAGTGACATAGCTGAGCAGTGATTTAGAATATCAGTATGCAATGAGATTTTGTAGCACCTTTGAGACTAACTCATAGGAGAAAGAGAAGCTTCAGCCTCCACCAGAAGGCTTTTTTTTCCTTTCCTGGATGCTTGGGGAAAACAAAAACTTTCCAGAGTACAGCCCAGTACCCAATTGGTGGTACCTGGAAGCCATGTCTAGAAGTCCCCAGTTGCCCTTAAGCAGAGAGGTGCAGAATACCACCTTCCATAATATATTTCAATGTATATATGGTGGCATAACTGAAGGTTATGCAAGCATATGTCAATAACAAGATCCTGGCCAAAATTTACTTTTGTCACTGTTTGTAGTAGGTTTACAGTCCAACAACATACCTTGTTTCCTCTTTATATCATTCCTTAATCTCAGTGAACACATTACTTCATTTGAGAGAGAAAGAGAGAAACAAAATTACAAATGCCTTTTATTTTTAGAGGTTCAGATCAAGACATACCCCCTGAGGAGGATACAGTTTAATACTGCTTGAAGTTTCTATTAGCATCAGACAAAATGCATAGTTCTAAATAAAAGGAGATGAATTTGTAAATGGGTTTTATAAGAGGCTGAAATTCTAAACGAAGCTGAAGGGCAACAATCCAGGATTGTAGATGTTTGAAGCAGCATGTGTCTAGCACATCTAGTTAGCATGTTTTTTTCTATAGCATAGCCACAAATAAATCTGCCATATTTTCTCTATACTCAAAAATGGCATACACTCTGGTACACAAGAATATGAGTACCTGATGTTTTCACAAATAGTTTTTCCCAGCACATTTGAAAGGAAAGGAAATTTTCCAACCCATTTAAACGGCTATTAAACTTGGCCAATAAGGGGCCTTTGCAGACTTCTAGAAATAGTGCAAATTGAGTCCACTTTAACTGCCCTGGCTCAGTGCTAGGGAATCATAGGGATTGTATTTTTTTCTGAGACATTGAGCCTTCTCTGTCAGAGAGCTCTGGTGCCACAATAAACTACAGTTCCCATGATTCCCTAGCACTGAGTCAGGGAAGTTAAAGTGGACTCAATTTGCACTATTTCTGGCAGTCTGCAAAGGCTAATTTTCCTTTATTTCAAGAAGCAATCCACATATTCTACCATACTTTTACATTACCAAAAGTTGAAGAACACTTTGTCATTCTGCCACTGTCTGATTTGTGAGGAAGGGATGCCAATCCATGGGTGTCACTAGGGGGTGTGGTGGTGACACCCTAAGTGGGTTGACACCACTGCTTCCCAAATTTTAGTCTGTCTGCCTGTTATCAGAAATGGGCTGTGCCATTTGTTTGCAGTTGTCCCTTTAAAATGCTGGAGCATACAATCACTAGAAGAGAATATGTAGGGTAAGTGAGCAATGGCACTCCTTTCTTCAGCCACTGATCCTTGAAGGCGTGAGTGAGGCTTAGTGGGTAGAGAAAGCAGTGGCCATGCTCTCTTCAAAGGAGGAAGGATGAGGTGGAGTCTGGGCATCCTTGCTTCTCACCTGTTGGCTCTCCCATCCAGATTGCCCCCACCCCCAGGCTGCTTGGAGCTGCACATGCTTGTCTAGTTGCTTGTGAGGAGCATCTGTTGCTTCCTCTCTTCTCCATCCTGTGTCAGGTCTCCTTGAGAAGAGATGCAACAGAGAAAATTGCTGCCACCTTCACCTCTGCCTCAGGTCTCCCAGGGTTCAGTGGGCAGAGAAAGGAGAAGCCTTGCTCGCACTGTGAATGAGCCACACATCTCCTTTCTGCACCCATGAGGCTCAGTTACCAAACCAGGTAACATCAACCTCAGTGATGCCACTGCTTCTACCCCATATTCATTTTTAGCTAATCACATTCATCATTATCGTCATCCCCCTGGTTTTATAAGGCACTGCAATGACATGAGCTAAATAGAGACAAGAACAGCAGTGGCGGAAAACCCTGAGCAAATCTGACTGAAAACAGACTAAAATCGACCCAGAAGCCTATGGTGGGGCAATAAAGGTAGCAAAATTGTTTTTTCTTTCTTTCTGGATAACATTATTATATCTGCCCAGAACTGTTTAGCAGAGCTGTTTCAAGTGGTCAGGCATCTGTTAAAGTCTAACCCAACATCCTGCTATGAAGAATTTGCCCAGAATTTCACAGTTAAAATTGCTTGGATTTACTCTGACTTAGGTGCCATACAGACAGCCCCTAAGGGGTGGCTCCATGCCATCCCTAGGAGTGCCAGATCAGGGCTATGGCAACCACATATCATGGCCCCAATCCAGCTCTTTGCCACTCCAAAAAGAGCTGGATTGGAATGGCAAAACCCCACCCTTACCTCCGTGGCTCTTCTGTGCCCCTTTGGCACAGTGTGTTTACACACTATGCTAAGGGAGTGCCCTGACACTACGCACTGTGCGGTGGGGCACATGGCATGATGGCGGCATCAGGGTGGAGTCGGGTTGGCTATCGTGCAGTTGTCCCACCTCAGCTCCACCCCCTTGTGGCCAGTCTGTACAGGCTCTTAGACATCAGAGTTGATATCATTGTGCTTGTCCTTTATGGATGGATACTTTTCAATTTGTGCAGCCTGAGGGTGTTGACAGGATCATTGGAGAAGTGAGAACCACCATATGTTAACTAGACCCATACACTTGCCCTGAATGAGGGCAAACAAATTTAAACTTAATCCAGACAAGACAGATTTGCTCCTGGTCAGTCAAAAGACAGATCTGGGAATAGGGATTCAGTCTGTGTTAGATGGTTCTCCTTGAAAATGAAGGTTCACCATTTTGGGTTATTCACCTCCTGTATTCAGCTCTGAGCTTGGAAGCCCAGATATCAGCAGTGACCAAGAGTGCTTTTGCACAGCTAAGATTAGTGTGTCATCTGTGCCTGTTCCTGGAGAAATTGGATCCACAGTGGTACATGTCTTGGTTACATACCGTTTGAAGTGCCGTAATACACTCTACATGGCGTTGCCCTTGAAAAGTACTCAGAAAATTCAGTTGCAGAGAGCTGCAGCCACATTGTTATCTGGGGTTGGCTACAGAGAGCACACAACTCTCTTGTTGCTACAGTTCTATGGGCTTCCGGTCCATTCCTGGGCACAATTCAAAGTGCTGGTTTAGCCCTATTCAGCTTGGGACCAAGTTATTTGAAGAGCCTTTGCAGACTGCCAGAAATAGTGCAAATTGAATCCACTTTAAGGGTTAGGGTTAGTCCTAGGGAATCATGGGAATTGCTTTTTTCTGAGATATTAAGCCTTCTCTGTCAGAGAGCTCTGGTGCCACAATAAAATACAGTTCCCATGATTCCCTAACCCTAACCCTTAAAGTGGACTCAATTTGCACTATTTCTGGCAGTCTGCAAAGTCACTGAATGTAGGGACTGGGGGGGGGGGGGGGCTGGGAATTGAAGATCCTGTGCTCTGTAAAACCAGAAAAACTACCTTTTTCACAGAACCAGAAGTCATTTTCCTTTAGTATATTTAAACATTTTAATCTTTTTTTGAGGATTATCTCCCTTTATGAGTCCATTAGAGTGCTAAGATTCTCTGGAGAGGCCCTTCTCTCTGTCCCACTGCCATCACCGTCTCATTTCGGTGGGCTCAAAGGAGAAGGCCTTCTTGGTGTCTGCTCTCAGACCGTAGAGCTCTTTCCCTAGAGGGGCCAAGTAGCATCATCCTTGGTCTCTTTTAATTAGTATGTTAAAAAAAATTGTGCCGTTAGGCTTTTATAAATTGATTAGGGTTGGGCTTTTAATGACATGTGGTGCTGCTTTTAAGGTTTTTACCCAGTCCATTTTTCAATTTTAATATTTTAATGTTTAATTATTTAACTGTGTAGATGATTTAATTGGTTTTTAAATGTTATATTTATCATTTTATTAATACTTTTGTATTGTTTTAATTTGTATTGTTATAAATACATTGTTAGCCATCTTGAGCCCCACTATCGGGAGAAATGTGAGATATAAATGAATAAAATAATAATAATAATAATAATAATAATAATAGATCTAGCAGCTTGCATTCATTTTAACAATATATCATAAAAGCATCTATGGATTTCCCCATTCAAATTTCTCTTTTCATTTGCCCTTTAAATTTTTTTAATTTTTTTTTAATTTTTTTTAATTTTTTTTTTTTTTTTGGTAAACACTATTAAATGATTCCATGGATTGAAATAGTCCACCTGACACCCATATGGGTCTGAATAAGGTCTAATTAGCTGAAGAAACAAATACTTTTTATGCAACTACCAGCTAACAGACTGATGCAGCACTTTCTTAAATTAGAGAAGATTTAGAATAGGGATGGGGGCAATTTGTACTCCTACACCAGTCATGGGCCACCAAAGTTCTTCCTACTGAACCAGAAGTGATACCATGTTACTAACCAGCACCATTTTTGTCTAATTTTCAGCCTGAAACAAGAAATTTTGGGAGATAGGGGAGTTCGAGGGGGGGGTATTAGTCAAAATATAGACTGGAAAAATATTAACAGGGGGGATCAGGGTGCTTTATAAAATAATAATAATAAAATTTTATTTTTACCCCACCTTTAGCCAAGGCTATCAAGGCGGCTTACATTAAAATAATAACCCACACATTATAACAAACATATAACCCACCTTAAAAATACATTAAATCAACAACTATTAAAATCTAATTTAAAACACCAATAACAATAACAAGGAAACAAGCTTTGGCCTACAAAGGCGGGACCCAGCGGCAATAGGTGGCCTATGGGCCACAATTTTCCTCACTTTTGATTTAGTTATCATTCCAAAATGCATTTCTTTGGGAAATAATGAGACCTAGGCTTAAATTTTGTCCTCATTGTGCAGTTCTTTGGTCCCTTACTTTGTTCCAAATACCACAGGCATAATGCAGCTGGGAGGAGGGAGTAGAATTGACGTTAGAGGCATACAGATCTCCTACAATCATCAGTTTCACTTTATGTAATAGTCAAATTTTATGAGTTGATGGTACCTTTTTTTGTCCCAGATAAGCAGAAATGAAATTCTTAGTCATCACTGCAATGAAAAGTATAAAGCCCCCATTGATTGATCCAGTCAGTGAGCCATGCTTTGCTATATAATATTCAATTTTGCTCCTTTCTCCCCCAGTTCTTTGCCTTTTCAGCCTGTGGAGCAGTCCACTGCTCCAAGCATGTTTGTTCCTCAGTTTGCTATTTCTTGGGTGGTTCATCCATGGGAGGGCCAAAAAAATCCTAAACAGAATTGTCACTGAATAGGAAGTAACCAATTGTTGTGACCTTTCAAGTTGTCCCCAAAGTGACCCAAAGTGACTACGGTGATCCAAAGGTGAAACTATCATGGGTTTTCTTGGCAAAATTTGTTCAGAAAGGGGTTTGCTTTGCCTCCCTCTGAGGCTGAGAGAGTGTTACTTGCCCAAGTTCACTTACTGAACACTAACTGTTTCCAGTTTTGTGTTGCAGCTGTTATCATCAGTCCTTGAAGTTCTAGAATGGCTTTTACTAATCAACATGTATTACAGCTTCAGGGCAGTTACAGTAAAGGCCCAGCTGCTTGTTACAGATACCCATGTATACAGCCTGGTTCAATCTACAAAATGCAAACTGTAGTGACATTATCATGATTCATCTAGTATTGCGTTTCATGTGCCACATAAGGCATCCTTCCTCCAAGGCCTCACAAACTCCTTATATGAATTTCTTCATATTAAAAAAATGCTTTGTTATTGTTATGTACTTGACTGACTTATGGTGCCGCCATATTCTCTGACATTTCACAGATGAAAATCAGGAACTATATGGCCAACCAGCATCAATGTGTGGTCAAGATGGTAAATGTTATTAATGAGGAAGAATAGGAGATCTTAGAGAGGCTGCAGCAGTATTGTCTGAGCCTACAGGTAAGGGCAAGATTCTGCCTTCTCCACTCCTCTCCTCCCTGCTGAGTTAACTGAGTGCAAATTACTTTTGCATGTTGAACTCAGTTTGCAGCAAATGAAATAAGCTGAGGACAAAAGTGGAAAGTGGAAGGAGGAAAGAGAAAGTGGAACCTTTTTAAAGCAGGTGAAAAAGTGAGATGTCAGCCAATTAATTGGGACTGTCCCAGCCAAGTCAGGACAATTAGCACATACACAGTCCTATAATAGTTTTTTGTGGGAGGTTTTACATGATTTATTCAAAGAAGGTATGTTGTTGTTTTCCTCTACAAAGAAAAAAAGCCTACAAGGGGAGCCAAATTAGCCAAAAAAAATTATACTTCACTTGTGTCACTCCTGTTTTTGGGCTACGTAGATAGTGGTAAAGGATAGTGGGAGTTGTGATCCCAGCAACATTTTCAGGGCCACAGGTTGCCCCACCACTTCTTTGTTGGTGTGTGGATGATGAGTGTTGTAGTATGCCCTTTGGCACCCAGCAGAGTCTACAGGACAAGTTGGCTGCTGTGATCCACAGCCACTGTGTAGATTTGCCATCAACTGGCTCAGCTTCTCTTCTCCAGGCAATCCTGTCTTCCTCAGTCAAGAAGACACATTGTAAAGTCCAAAAGCATAGCTTTATTAATGCATATAAAAAGTAAAAATAAGATATCTAAGTAACACACATTTGTCCCTTTTGTTTAACAGCAACCTCAACAGGTTATTTTTGTAATTCATTTGCTCCGGTTTTGTCACAGGAAAAACCTTGACTTTTTACTCTGTGGCAAACCAAACATCTTCCAAATTATTTGTATAATAAAACATTTTTTTAAAAAAAAAAATTTAGGATCTATATCTCACCAGCTTAATCAAGCTTTTAAATCTTATGTTCTCTAGGATTCTATATTTGATGTGCATAACCAGAATGCAATTATTCATTTCCCACACCTGCACATTTAGCATTTGTCTCACTTTGTATAAAACACATATTTTCCCTCTTATAGCTTTTGTACACACCTCTCCAGCCAGGGTGATTTTAAATTTTTCTCCCACAAAACTCAGTGGCACACCAACTAAACACCTTTTGTAAAACAGGTATACATAAAACATTTTTAAAGTTTTCTCACTAAAACTTGGTATGTAGACATTTTTACAATTTCTTTTGACATCTCTTACCCCTCCATCAGCTAGATAAACATCTTTAAGATTGGAGGATTTCTTTATTTTTCAGCAAAACTGTAACGTATGTCCCAGAATATATAGACTCTTGTCTTCAGGTTTCACCTGTTTGAGTCACAGTCACAGCTCTGTAAAACAGCTTGTAGCTTTTTTTGTTTTTCCCAAAGTCTCTGGGTTGTAGATAGATTGTTGATTGTAGCAAACATCCTTGCATTGTTTTTTTCAAAACTCCTGTTCTGTTGTAGTTAAAACATCGGTTTCGCACTCCGTGCATCAGCTGTCTTTTTTTTTTTAGGATGCATATCTTGACCTCAAGATGCTGTCCCAGGCTTTCTCTCAAGCCTACATTTTTGGCTTTTTCAAGCAAACTGGGTTTTTTTTTGGCATTCTCTGGCCTCTTCAAGCAAACCGCTTGGCTTAACAGATTCCCATCTTTTGGAACCTCAGGCCTCTAGCAAAACTTTTGGTATTTAGCAACACCGTTGCAGCCTTTGAACTTCAGGCATCTTAGCAAACCTGCTATAGCCCCACACAGCATTGGACACTGTGTAAAATCTTCACCCCCAGCAGGGTTTTTTTTTGTATTTTTCTCCAAGAACTGTAAAGTCCTTTGACCACAGCATTTGTGACAAAGTTGTGTAGAAATCATTCATTCTTTCTTCAGTTGCCAAAACCTTTGGCTGAAGAAACATCCTCTCCCAAAACTTTAACTGTAACTCAGAGAGGGGTAACAGAATGAGTTCTCTTGGCTTAGGCAACCGCCTGTGTCCAGCAATCATGCTGCATTTTAAACTGCATACATTGCAACATGTATTCTGTGACTCAAGCCCCAGCTGCTTCCATATCAAACAAAATGGCCTTTAGCAAAGTCTTTTGTAGCTTGAACAAAAACAAAAATTTCACTGCATTGAACCCGCAGTATTCTCAGCATTTTTAGCCTTTGATTTTTTTTCTGTATCTTACTGTTTAAAGAGTGGAGTCCTCAGACACTTGTCTTTAAAGAGTTCTGCACTCTGCCATCCGGCAAAAACAGCTTAGCAGTAACTTTAACTGTTTACTTACATCTGGAGATTTGAAGCCACCTCTGCTTTTCCAGCAACCGCTGAAGCATGGTTCCCTTGTCCTGGCACAGCTGAAGTCGTGGATAGGCAATACTTGCCTCTTGGCCACATTGCAAACATGTCATCTGGACTCTTGGGCTTTTGTCCTCCTGGACACTTGTCCTCTTTGTCCTCTGGCAGACCAGCCACATCTGGCAAACAAGCCACTCTTTTGGCAAAAACAGTCTTAACTGGCAGACTAGCCATTTCTGGCAAAAACAAGCCATAAACTGGCAAACAGGCCATAACTGGCAGAAAAGCCATAACTGGGCCCCATAACCCTTGTTGGTGTGTGGATGATGAGTGTTGTAGTATGCCCTTTGGCACCCAGCAGAGTCTACAGGACAAGCTGGCTGCTGTGATCCACAGCCACTGTGTAGATTTGCCATCAACTGGCTCAGCTTCTCTTCTCCAGGCAATCCTGTCTTCCTCAGTCAAGAAGACACATTGTAAAGTCCAAAAGCATAGCTTTATTAATGCATATAAAAAGTAAAAATAAGATATCTAAGTAAAATCCATTGTGATGAACTTGTCCAGTTCAGCCATGTAAGATTACATCTTTAACAATCCCAAAAGCATTAGATCCAACTTGTTGCAGCATCCAGCCACACACCCTCACACGTTCACATCTTGAACAATAAACAATTCTTAGACAAAGGATTTTCTAAGCCCATCCCATACTCCACCTTCTAGGTGTTAACTTTATGTTAATTGGATAATGTCTGTATGATGTATGCTAACCCAGCCTCTTGCTGTCCATCATCCACCACGTGAGTAACTTTCCCAAGCTAACGATGTTTACATATTTGATATCTCTTTGTTATCCATAACAAAGTCTGGTTCCATTAGTTTTATCTCTGGGAAAGTACATTGTTGATGTCTCTATTACCACCTGGCGTTGATTCACCCTGTTTCTCTAAATATTGTTTGTGTCTTGTCCAGAAACTG
The DNA here is from genome assembly GCA_026167975.1 of Phrynosoma blainvillii. Classification (NCBI taxonomy): domain Eukaryota; kingdom Metazoa; phylum Chordata; class Lepidosauria; order Squamata; family Phrynosomatidae; genus Phrynosoma; species Phrynosoma blainvillii. The sequence continues at coordinate 189,792,426 of JANUYF010000003.1, read as the reverse complement.
TTCTCAAGTGAAAAATTACAGACACACACACATCTTTACATTTCACCTTTGACTATATATCCCATTCATATCCTAACATTCTTTTTCCAGGTGTCAACTGGATCAGAGCAAACATGAAGGCAGTGATAGAGGGCCTGGATTTATTTTGAAGCAAGATGGCTATCACTCTGCTATAATAAAACTAAATCTTTCCAATTTGTGTTGCTTATGGCTAGTGATTAAAATTAGTAAAATCTTGAGATGTTCCATCTTGAGCAGTCACCCCCCTCCATTCAGTCTGTGTGTGTGTGTGTGTGTGTGTGTGTGTGTGTTTGTTTCTTCCTGTCTCATTCCTTCACACTACCATTTCTTCATATTTGTTTTCCAGTCAAACAAGCTTGGAATTTAATGAGGTCCCTTAGCCTTCAGGACATGCATATACCAAATTGCATGTACCAAAAGTTCATAACATCGGCAAAGTTCTAACAACAAAATACATGCTACGTTGGTGAGTTTGTGTTTGAGTCATACTGACATCAGTTTTACCAATCATTCATCCTGAAAGGTGGTTGAGATTTTCAACAGCTTTCAGAAGTGACCTTTAACATGCAGGATCCTATTTGCATCCACAAGGTATTCATTTGGGGTAGTCAAAATACATCATCCTGAAAAAATGTTGCTTGAGTGAACAATAGGTCTTGGCCTTTCTGTAAGACAGACAGACACAAAGATGCTACATGATATAACTTGACAATAAATCCCCAGTATGAAGAGCTATAATTATTATATTAATATCCAAGCAAGAAAGTGGATTCTATGGTAATTTGTGATGGGATATATTCAGTTTGCAATGCAAATGAAAACAGCTTGACCTATGTCTGTGTAGCATTTTTTTGGTCTCCCAATTTGCATGCATTGTCACTTTCAAGCCTAAGCTTTGTATGACAGGGGCTGCTTCAGCCATAAAAGTTGGACTGGGAACAGCTCATATACTACACTATCTGAGAGAGAGGTGGAAATGGAATCTTAGGGCACATAGTATCAGCAGTAGTTCCAAGCAAATAAGAGTAGGTTAAATATTTTGAAACATAATAAAGAAGGTAACAGTACATGCAGCAGCACCACCACCACACTACACCATAGGAAGCTGTGTTGGTTCATGAGAAAAGCAAAGTCCAAAATTGGGCAATACCATTATTGTTACTGTTACTGTTACTGTTACCATTATATTTATTTATATCTCACATCTTCTCCCAGGACTAGGACTCAGCTTACAACATTAAGAAAACAATACCATTAAAAACATACAAAAATAGTTCATTGACACAGATTTAAATTACTACAATACCGGTAATTAAAACAGATCACATGTTAAAATATCAAATACTTTAAAAATATAAAAATGTTTAAAATACATTAAAAATATTATAGCACTCCAGCCCATTATTTAAAAGCTCTCTGTTTTGAATGCCTGTCTGAAAAGGAAGATTTTTGCCTGCTGGTGGAAGGCCATCAAGGAAGGGGCCATTCTGGTCTCCCTAGGCAGGGAGTTCCAGAGTCTAGGGGTGGCCATGGAAAAGGCCCTCTCTTCTTATGTCCCCACCAACCATGCTTGTGATGGTGCTGGGATGGAGAGAAGAGCCTCCCTTGAGGATCTCAGAGCTCCATCCCGCTCATAGAGGGAGAAACAGTCTACCAAATAGCCTGGACCTGAGCCATATAGGGCTTAATAGGTCATCACCAGCACTTTGAATTGTGCCCAGAATCAAACTGGCAGCTAGCGGAGCTGTTTCAACAGGGGTTTTGTGTGATCTCTGTAACCTGCCCCTGTTAGCAGCCTGGCTGCAGCTCTTTGGAGCAGCTGAAGTTTCCAAACACTCTTCAAAGTCAGCCCCAAGTAGAGCACATTACAGTAGCCAAATGGGATATAACCAAGGCATGTACCACTGAGGCCAGATCCGGCATCTCAAGGAATGGGTGCAGTTGGCACACAAGTTTTAAATGTGCAAAAGCATTCCAGGTCACTGCAGAAGGCCTCCAGGTTCAAAGCTGAGTTCAGCAGTACCCCCAAACTGTGAACCTCCATCTTCAGGGGGAGTGTGACCCCCATCTAACACAGTCTGGATCCCACTTCCTTGATCTGCTTTCCGACTGTCCAGGAACACCTCTGTCTTATCTGGATTAAGTTTCAACTTGTTTGCCGTCATCCAGTCCATTATTAGAAAGTCCAAGCAAAATGTCAATAAATACTCCTTGTCTGGGGGCTTACTAACTGATCCCAAAAAAGGCACCACCTATCTGTGGATGTTGACTTTTAAAAAAAAAAAAAAAAAAGTTACCATCTTAATATATATAAGGTATATAGTGATCTCTATTAAATTATATATCCTGAATGAATCTGTAGCTGTTACTTGATCCAGAATTTAGTGTGTTTGGAACATATGGAGGGTACAAGCAGGGCTGTGAAGACTGGCACCACCCTGAATTGCCTGTGAATTTCCCAGCCTGTGAGTTTGTTTAGCTGAAAGCATGTAAGGTTTGCAATATGATCAGGAATCCTACACAGTTGTAGAGATTGTACACCAGCCTTCCCTATTCTGATGGCCTCCAGATGTTTGTACTATCAGGTAGCGTAGCTAGTGATCAGGGGTTATGGGCCTTGACATCGAAACATCTCAAGAGCATCAGATAGGGTGAGCAGAATATGCCTTTTAACACTTTTGTCCAAAGTGCAAGGATTGTGGGTGAAACTAGCCTGGATGGAGACATTTCAAGGCAGGTAGTGTATGAAGCCCTCCCCATGTATTCTCAAAAATGTGTGGAGGTTCAATTCTGGGTAGGCCTTAGATGAACATAAATGTGATCTTATTGATATATTGGCAGTTAGAGCTATCAGTTGTGTTGCATGTATTTGGTGTATTACAAGGTAATATTGGTATATAATGAGATGATTGATTGATTGACTGAATGACTGACATATCAAACAAGTGCTCATTTACAAAATATAACTAGCACTTTTCCATTGCTTTAAAAAAAAAAGTCTCACTCATCCCAGAAGGTACTTGATAAATTGCTATTGGTGAAATTGAGTGGGTAGGGGACTCCAAAATATTTAAAGATTCTTTTAAAAAGTAAGTATGCACTCTGTGTGTGTGTGTGTGTGTGTACATGCACACTGAGGGGGGTTGCAGACTGCCAGAAATAGTGTGAATTCAGTCCACTTTTAGGGTTAGGGTTAGAATTAGGGAACCATGGGAACTGTATTTTATTGGGGCACCAGAGTTGTCTGACAGAGAAGGCTCAATGTCTCAGAAAAATAACAGTTCCCATGATTCCCTAGCACTAACCCTAACCCTAAAAGTGGACTGAATTCACACTATTTCTGGCAGTCTGCAACCCCCCTGAGTTTCCCATTAATCTCAGTTTCTTCTATATAGTATATTATTCCTGCTCTATGAATGTATGCTAAAGTAAGCATACTAAAATAATAATTAAATTATGCCTAGTTTGATAAGTAGGAATTTTTGTTTTAATAGGATCATCGCACTGAGTTATGTACACAAATGATTTGCCTTTGCAGAGGAGAGTGCTATTAATGAGTTATAATTTTTAGTTCTTTGACAAGCCATTGTCATAAAAAGACATAAAATGCACTAAAAGATCATTTGTGTATAAGTGCATTTTTTCTAAAAAATGTTGTTTCTTTAACCACATAGCACTGTACATGTATTCTAAATAGTCAGTTTCATTTTATCAGGATTTACTCCCAGATAACTTTAACCAAATAATGCTCTATGTGTCTACTAAAAGGTTATTCTCACAGATTTCAATGGGGCTTACTCCCAAATAAATGTGCATTTACTTCTTTCTTGTGGTCTTTTCATACCTAATAATAAAAGGTATATCCCTATAGGACAAAGGTCTCAAGATGATTCACACAATAAAACAGATAAGCAATACAGTCAACCCTCCCAATTTACAGGGGAGCTGTTTTTGATCCCCCTGCAAATTGGAAAAATCGCCAATATTGGAGCCCCATTGATTCCAATGTGAGGATGCTCCTGCATGCAGCACAGCATGTGTGCCTTGGGTGCATGTGCCATTTTGTCCCCCCTCAGCTTGCCATCCATGAAGGAGTGAGGTGCATGAATGGCAAGAATGTGAACAGCAAGGGACAAGTGTATAATGAAAAGGTAAGACACCTTAATAATATAACACACAGTAAAATCTAAACTGCCTCATAGAAGAGAAATAATACTGAAGAATAATAATCTGAATGGCAGGCAGTCCTTATTGAGGAGGGCACTACATAAATGGGGTGCAACTGAGAAGGCCTTCCCATGTAGACACCCACCTAATCTCATTTGGCAGGGAAACCCTGATGAGCTGATGACCTAAGAGTCCAGTCATGTTCATATGGGAATAGAAGTTCCTTTATATCAGGGATGGGCAAAGTGCAGTCCTCAAGGATTATTAGACTCTAATTCCCACCATCCCTAACCAATGTATTCATAGTAAGGAATGCTAAAAATGATGGTAATCATCTCAAGCACCATGTTTTGCCCATCTTGGCTTTGGCTTCAAGACATTTACCGTTTTGAAGATCAACACCAGCATTTTGAACTGGGTCTGGAAATGGAGTGGGAGCCAGTCCAGCAAACAAACCATTGAAATCACTTATTGTATCAAGCAATTCTAATTAGTAACCTAGCAGATTTAGTTTAGACTTAGGGGCTGTACAGATTGGCACTAGGCACCAGTGTGGGGGCATGTCATTTTGGACAATGCACAGTCTGATGCCACCCCCAAGCTGGCATCACACCGCCCACCTGACTGAACGTCAGATTTTGCTGCTTCCATTTGGCCCAGAAAAATGCCGGATGAGAGGTGTGGTGTGCAGTTGCTGCAGCCCCAATCTGGTGCTCAAAGGGGCAACACATAGCTGGTCCTTCAAGGCAGTCTGCTTCACACCTTAGTGAGATTTATGGACCTTTCTAAAAGGTAACTCTATATAGTAGTACTCTATATAGTACTATATATATATATATATATATATATATATATATATGAAGACAATGAGTGAACATTGAACTAAGGTTGAGTACAAACTGGAGATACTTTGGAAGTCAATTGTAAATATTTGTACATAATTATTGAAAAAGAAATTAATATGTCAACTTTATAGATATGTTTGAATAGTATATGTTAATAAAATATAAATTAAAAATAAATAAATAAAAGGTAGCTCTATGAATGAGGCATTGCAGTACTCCAGCCTGGAGGTTTCTGTAACATGGATAACTGTTGCCAGGTTATCACTATCCAGATGGTGTCACAGCTAATGCATCAGCTTAGGTTGATAAAAGATTATCTTAGGGCCTGTACAGACCAGCCACAAGGGCTGGCCTGGAGGTGGAGTTGGGGCGGGGTGATTGCACACCAGCTGCCCCAACTCTGCCCTGACACTGCCGTTATGCCCCATGCCCCACCACACAGCACGTGGCATGGGCACAGAAGAGTGGCAGCAGCGGCGGTAAAAGCAGCGTTTTTTCCAAAAAGGAGTGGCAAAGAGCCGGATCAGGGCCGCAGCATGTGGTTGCTATGGCCCCAATCTGGTGCTCCCAGGGGTGGCATGGAGACGCCCCTTAGGAGCTGTCTGTACGGCCTCTTAATCACCAAGGCCATAAGTATCCCAGTTGATTCAGAAGCACTATAGAAGGATCCACCTCATCCTTTAATAGAAGTGCAACCACCTCTTGAAAATTTTTGCACTGCACAACTGGGCATATGAATTCACTAACAGTCTCTCTATCTTGTCAGGACTGAACTTCACTATATTACCCAGCCACTCATTCAGACTATTAACCTGCACCAGTTAACCACACTACACACTACACAATTATAGTACTATGATTTCACTATAACTGCTATGGCACCATACTCTGTAATCCTGGGTTTTGAAGTTTGGGGAGGCACTAGGACTCTCTGGCTGAGAATTTTAAATGGCCCCTAAATTACAAATCCTATGATCTTGCAGGATAGAGCCATGACAGTTAAAGTGGAATCACAGAATTATAATTGTGTTGTGTGAAAGGACCCCAGAACATCTATTGCCTCCCTTCAATCAGAAGACAAGGAGAAGATCTGGGTGTCATCTACATATTGATGGCACCTTACATCCTTAAGTAACCTTCCCCAGTGATTTCATGCAGATGTGAAATAGTATGGTATATAAAATATTGCCCTATGAACCCCAATGACATAATTGCTAAGGGATAGAACAATAATTTTGCCAACAGCATTTTCTGAAAGAGTCCATTGAAGAAGTAATGGAACTACTGTAAACCAATGCCACAATGCCCAGCCCAACAACCAATCCAGTGGGAGAGATAGCATGGTCAGTGTCATTGAAACCTGGTAAAAGGTCTATGAGAACCATAGGTCACACTATGTAATCACCTTCCACTTGTCAAAAGTACTGGAATAAGACTGTTGTTTTACAGGCAATTCTACACAGATTGCATCCTGTATCAAAACAATGCTTGGCTCATAATAATAACACCAGCCTGCAATGGAAAACATTTTTTCCCAACAATTTAGCTATTTTTAATGTATTTTTGAGTGCTTAATTTGAAAAAAAAAATGAAAATGTTATACCATCCATATTCTTTCTCATATTCAATATTTTTATCAGTTCATTTGTTACTATGCTTTGATTAAGTGTGGATTTCTTTCATTGATTTTTGAAAATATTTTTGTGCTTTATATCAGTGAATTAAAGTGTTTTGAAAGTGTATCCTCCTTTCTGACTTTTCAGGATAATTTGTTTTAGGATAATTTCATTCAGTCACATATTACAACATAGAAACATCAAACCATGTACTGAAAAAGTGTACATGATGGAGCAAATCTGAGGTCATTTTTAGATTTAGAACACCAAATTCCTATAAAACCAACATATATTTTTACAAAACTTTTTATGACCCTCAATTTTGCAGGCCTGTGTAAATGCCACATACTTCTTTTGGTTGGGAATTCGCTAAGGGACAAACACACAAACATGCCATGGAATGCATGTGGGATCAAAAATCACCATTGTGCAGCAGGCATATTTTACTGATAGTAGTGGAAGCAGAGTTAAACAAACAGCAGGTTTATCTTTGGGCCTTTACAGACTGCAAGAAATAGTGCAGCTTGAGGCCACTTTAACTATCCTGGCTCAGTGCTAAGGAATCATGGGAACTGTAGTTTATTGTGGCACCAGAGCTCTCTGACAGAGAAGGCTCAATGTCCCTGGAAAAAAAAATACAATTCCCATGATTCCCTAGCACTGAGCCAGGACAGTTAAAGTAGCCTCAAGCTGCATTATTTCTGGCAGTCTGTAAAGGCCCTGTGTCTTGTCTTTACAAGTTGTGCATTATGGTAGTGTGTCCTATAATTTACATGGTGACCATGCATTGCAGTTGTGCATCCTATGCTTTCCATTGCAGTTATGCATCCTATACTTTGCATTGTGGTTGTGCATTGTATATTGTGCATTAAGCAATGGGGCCTACTCATTAACATGTGTTGCACAATGTTACTATCCTGCATGGGGGTTAGTGTTGCCATGTCATATGTTACTATATGTGGGATTTACTTATCCTAAGGGAATGTTGGATTGACGTCACTGAGTGAATTTTAGAATCATAGAATTCTAGAGTTGGAAGAGACCACAGGGGCCATCCAGTCCAATCCCCTGCCATGCAGGAACTCAAAATCAAAGCATCCCTGACAGATGGCCATCCAGCCTCTGTTTATAGACCTCCAGGGAAGGAGACGTAGACCTTCCAAGAATCCCCAGCATTTCCTGGAACACGGTTTATGCTAAACTTATAAGACTGGCAGTGTAAATAGATAGCTATGGTTTTTAGGTGAAATAGGAATAATAAGAGCAAGTCACCGTGTTCAAATTCTCAATGTGTATGAAGAATCATTGCCATATGGATAAACATCCTGATAGGAAAAAGTAACAATAACATAATCATATTACATTTTAGGCTTGCATGTTATGAATTTAGACTATGTTCTTGTATGTTCTTTATTCTGAAGTTTAGAATAAAAAATAATCACTTATCAATAGCTTCAAATATATTAATATTCCCTTTCTCATTATATACTGGGAGACCTTGCTATTGGACAACTATGTTGGGAAGTATATGTTTGCCCAATTAGAAATTGTATTTTTGCAAACATATGACATAATATGCTTTTCCTGCAACAAAGTGTTGTGGCATGGAATGATCCTGTTCTAGCCAATGATCCAGTTCCAGTGTTTCAGCTAAATATGCACTTTCTCAGAATATTCTACCACTGCCACTACCCCATTTTTTTCACCCCAACAGTCAGCATCATGCATAGACTGAGCATTTTCATTCTTCATTAAACTGTTTGGCTTAAAAGGGTTGTCTATTCCTACAAAGCTTGGGCTCCTGCCAAGCTTGCTTCTCCTATGTGTGGATGGTGCCATTTTGGCTGCATCACTATTGGCATGCAGAGAACTGAGTTAGCTATTAGCAGTATATATGATTCCACAGAGTAGTTGCTAAAACATTTTCAGGAAACAAACACACAATTTAGCAAGGAAAATCTTTTGCAGGCTTCTATTTTAAAGCTAAGGTTACCGTCAAGGTTAATTCAAAGTGTCAAGAAAGTGTGACTGTGACAAGATTTAGTGACAATATAAGGACAAATTAATGCAAGATCAGTGGCCTGGCTATTGATTCCTATCATGGGATCCTGCTGAAATGAAGTAATTATTTAATTAGACTTTTATGTATACTATAAATGGTTCCCAGAATAGACTGCTCTCAGCTTTGATGTCTGCAGTTCCATCTTCACTCTTGTAAGTGAGAAGAAAGACTCTGGAGGATTGAGTGAATAAATTTACAGGAGTGTGCATGCACACATACAACACAATTGTTAAATGATTCCTCATGGGCTGTTTCCCCCCTTATATCATGTTTCATTTTTTCTTCCCTGTCAGGCTTTCAAGATTTTGGAAATACCATATGAAAATTATTCACCTGTAGTAGAATGTTGCAATTTAAATTCTGTGGTTTTGTGTAAATTAAGACTTGAGGTTAATACAGAGAGTTAAGGCCAGTGTATTCATTATTTCTAGGGAGAAAATTCAATCCACCTGGAGAATGTGGAACCATGTTTCTTCCCTTTACCAAAAGGAGATGGGAAGTAAGGTGTGTCATAGAATCATAGAATCATAGAGTTGGAAGAGACCACAGGAGCCATCCAGTCCAAACCCTGTCATGCAAGAACTCTCAGTCAAAGCATACCTGACAGATGGCCATCCAGCCTCTGTTTAAAGACCTCTGAAGAAGGAGACTCCACTACTCTCTGAGGGAGTGCATTCCATTGTTGAACAGCCCTTACTCTCAGGAAGTTCCTCCTAATGTTGAAGTGGAATCTCTGGAGCAGCAGAAAACAAGCTTGCTCCTTCCTCAATATGACATCCCTTCAAATATTTAAACAGGGTTAGGTTGAAGGCAAGTAAAGGAGAGTGAAGTCAAGAGCTCCATGCCCACATGATTAATAATAATCTTTTCTCCAGAGACAGATCAGAAAGCTAGGAAAACACTGTGAAGATTATCACATCATGATTAAAAGTGTTTTATCTGAGCCAACTTAAAATTAGAAGCAAGTGGCATCCTGATAGTATCAGACACATTTAGCTGCCAAAATTGCTGCCTGGGTGCAGCCCGGCTCCATTGCCCCTCAGAAGAGCACTCTAGCAGCCATTTTTTCAAGCTGGAAAACTCCCGGCTTCAGAAAGAGGTGTGAGGAGTGCCCCTTGGAGCAGCGATGGAGCCGGGCTGCAGCCAGGCAGTGATTTGGGCAGCTAAATGTGTCTGATACTATCAGGATGCCACTTGCTTCTAATTTTAAGACTGCTGAAGTAAAATGCTTTTAATCCTGGTGTGATAATCTCCTGTGTTTAAGTTTAGCTGAGAGCCTTTTTGCATGATTAACATTACATCGTTATGCTACTGGCAGAAGCCCTCAAGTCTCCAGGGCTCCTGCCATAGTGCAAAATTAATGTAGTTTGCCACCGTTTTAACTGTTGTACTATGGAATCCTAAAGTTTGTAGTTTGTTGTGGCATCAGAGGTCTGTTTCAGAGAAGGCTAAATATCTCAAAAAAACTACAAACCCCAGAATTCCATATCAGTTAGCCAGAGCAGTTAAAGCAGTGTCAAACTGCATTAATTCTGCAGTGTAGATGCAGTCCAGGACTGTTGTTAAGTTGAAATTACTCCACAGAAAGCACTGTTATTTCAAGGACATAGGCTCCTTTCCTTGTTAGGAGCAGCCATCTGCACCAGACCAAACCCATGGAGGCAATGCAATAATGTCTCCATGGGCTGGCCAGATCAGCACCATATCAGTGTGACTGTCCTGTCCTGCATCTCTGGAGCCACCTCTGCCAAGTCCCTTACCTGCAGGAACTCTTTGGATAGGTATCCCAGCATTCCACCACTTCTCCAGAGAATGGGTTTACCTGTGTAACCAATGAGAGGAGTGGGTAGACAGAGGGACCCACTGATCACATGGTGAGAGTCTCTGGAGATACGCTATGTGATCAGGGTGTTCCTCTGCCTTATCTCTTCATGGGCGAGCCCACCCTCCAGAGAAGTGGCAGCATGTCAGGAGCCCTGTCCAAGGAGCTCCTGTAAGTAAGGAACACGGTAGCCATGGCTCTGGGGACAGGCCATCCCTTTCCCTGCACTGCTCAGCACAGGGAAGGGGCATGGCATGGCACCTGGCATACAAACAGCTGGATGGCTGAAATTATGTTCAATCCAGCTGTTCACATGCCACAAAACCCCACACTAACTGCAGGGTTTCAGGAAAACACTGGGACTTTTTGTGACTTTGCTAACTGGGGCAAAATCATATTAACCAGGGAAAGCCACAGTATTTCACCAGAAGTCACCATGCATTGTAGAAACAGACATCACTGGCATCAGGGTGAGCACGAGGTTTCAAACCATGCACACATAGCCCTAGATTCACATGTCCTGGAAATTATTCTGGGCCCAAATACCCATGGGGGGGTGCATTAAAAATATGGATGTTTGTGTCTCTAGATAACTTTGTTTCCAGAAAGCCTAGTGCATGTTTCATGTAAGAATGCTGTTATCTAACACACACAAACAATATATATATACAATCTTGCACAACAAAAATTTGGCACATTGAAAATCTTACTCAGAAAACTACATTCTTATAGAGCAAAACCATTTAACTATTTTTGTGCAAGATTTTTCCCCACACAATTTTTGTTGTTCAGGATTGCTGGGTTTTGCATAGCTAACAGTGAAAATAGTGAGAGGAGTCTGCACAAAAATCCACATTTTTCACGCAAAAGAGCCCATCTGAAATTCTGCACAGAATCATTTCCTCAAGCACTTCAGGATGTACAAACACCAGGTGAAAAGTGCACAATTCTTGCCACCATATTATTCTTCCCAACAGGATTTCCCAAGTTGACTTGAGAAACCAAATTTTTTCATCCAAGAAACAAATGACAGCGAATAGCCATAGCCAAGAGGACATGCTACAACCCCATTGAAAATCTCACATTACTTTAGGGGCTTCCAAATGGGATTCCTCATGCCACCCAGTCAAAAACATTGGACAATCATTCTGTCTTTCCCCTCTAATATATTCCCACCCACCCACCATTCCCATGATAAATGAGGTGGGGATGAAAAATGCAGTGGGAAAATATGGAAAACAAATGAAAATCACTTCACCTCCCCCATGAGCTCAGTAAAATTTTATAAATGAGGCAGAAGATAATCCACTGAGCAAAAACAACAATGTTTGAGAAGCTTTGGTCTATTTATCATGAACACCTTTCTTATTTAATATACAGCTTACTTAATATTATGCTTTAATTCATGGCACATTTGTTTTTGCTCATGAAACTAGGATTACAACTATACCACTTTAACTGCCATGGCTCCATCATACAAAGTCCTATGATCTGTAGTTTTGTGAGGCACCAGCATTCATTGGCAGAGAAGGCTAAAAAGACCTTGTAAAACAGCAAACCCCAGGCTTCCATTGGATGGAGCTACAGCACTTAAAGTAGTGTCAAACCACATTATTTCTACAACGTAGATGCATCCTAGGACTATAAAAAGGGCCCCTTGTGATCAGGAGACCTTAAAGATCCACTCTGCAACTGTGCAAGGGGGATTTTTTACTTAGGGTTCTCCCACTTTCATCAGCTGATTGGTGATCCCTCTCAGTGTTAATCATGTATGTACAGATATCAATATCAATAGAGATAAAGAGGACAAGAGTCCCTCCTACATAATATGTGGGGAGGGGGTAAGGAGATGAATAGACTGAATGGGTAAAGTGGGTGGAAGAAGAGAAGGAAAACAGAGGAGGGGGGGGAAAGTGGAAAGTAGAGTTGCCATATTGCCCAGCAGCGCTTTATTTGAATGCTAACCATACCACTTTGTGCATTGTTTGGAGTAAAAGACATTTTAAAATAAATGTAATGCTTTAAAAATGAATTGATTGTGCTTTCAAAAAATAATTAAGGCTAGGGAGATTATCACATTTAAAATAATGTGACTTATCCCCAATGAGATACAGTTGTGTTTTGGGTTATTACCAGGTATTATCACACTTAATTTTTGCCACTGCTGCTGAATCACTGCAACCTATCTGCAGCCCGGGTCCCAGCAGTGCTTAGCTGGATGCTTTTCTTAACTTTGTTCAGAGGTAGATCTAGTGCACATTCACTGCAAGAGGTTTGAAATATTATGTGTGTGGCAAGGAAACAAGAACATGAGTACAAGCCCAAACCCCTGCATTCCTATGGTTATGGGGAAGGTCTGCAGTGAAGCTGTTAACCACCTTTAGCTGGCCATGGCCAGAATCCTTCATAAAGATTTCTGATTGTGTAGTGATGGTTCCCAGTCACTATCACTCACATCAACATGGTGGTTCATGATGGAGGGTGGGGGTCAAGAGATTTTTCTACATCTCCTTTCTACATGTTCTGCTTCATAACACATGAAGAGGAATTCAGACCAGCAGTGAAATGGACTTTATTTATGTCAATGTATTCAGAGACAGCATGGCAAAACACATCTATACATGTCTATATATCAATCACATTTAATTCAGTTGAACTTATGACGAGGTAAATGGGTGTATCATTGCAGGGTTAATGACACCAGCATTTCTTGGACTGCCACTACTAGGTAGATATTACACACTGAAGAACAGCATTTGTAAAAATAACAGATAGTGTATTTCCTCAAGTAATGTTTACACCAGTGAATTCTCCAGCCTATGCTTGCTCTTGATGGCACTTATAAAAACCTCTTTGCTTGCTTTTAATTCAAGCAGATCTGTCTTCAATTACTCTTGAGAAAACATCCATATACTATTACAAATGTGTAGTATGTTGTCATTTATGTTAATGTTCAGGAAACACTTCTTGTAGTGCTCTGACAGTGATAATATATTGTTCATGTCAAACTCCATCAAAAATGGTCTAGACTGGCTGGAAGCAAAATAGTATGATGTGGGGTCAAATGTTAGGGCCTATAAAGTTGTATTCAGTTAGTCTTTCCTGATAATAGGTCACTTTCCCTCACTATAACTTCTACTCCTGTGACCCTTCAAAATATATTCTGGAGTGTTGGGAATCATGCAGAGCAGAGCAGACTTAGGGACTCTGTAGGTGTATGTAAGATTTAATGTGGCTGTAATTTTAAGATCATATCTCCTAGCTGGATTATGCAGCCAAGACCGGGGGGGGGGGGGAGGGGAGGGAAAATAACGCAAAGAGAAAAGACCAAGGGTCCATCCACACTATCGAAATAATGCATTTTGACACCACTTTAACTGCTATGGCTCCATCCTACAGAATCCTGGGAGTTGCAGTTTTGTGAGGCACCAGCATTCTTTGGCAGAGAAGGCTAAAGACCTTGTAAAACCATAAATCCTAGGATTCCATAGGATGGAGCTACAACACTTAAAGTGGTATCAAACTGCATTATTTCTACAATGCAGATGTACCCTTAGTCCCTTAATAAAGTGAGGCATTGGATGTCTTCTCTAAGCAGCTCCCCCATAAAGACAGAAAACATTAAAATGAGAGTCTTCAGGAGAGAGGAGAGGAAGAGGAAGGTCCACCTACCTGACATTGAATTTCACTATATGTTTGTGATATGACAGACACATTAAGCAACATTACAAGTTGGAGGGTTACTGATGGCAGAACCCAAGTCTCTTTGCCATCCTAGTACAATATTACCTTCCCTGGGAACATCAAAAACAAACAAACAAACAAACAAAAAACAGTGCTGCTTTTTCTGCTGGATGTTAGAACAATTTGTCATTTGTGTCTCAGGACACTGGGGTTTAAAGCTACCCATCTGAAAGGCTCCTATCTCATTACAGTCAAGTCCAAAGATTGGTTTGTGTGAAGATTGTTGGAAGGAGGGATATCTTTTTCACTAAAGTGGAAAGTTCTTGCACCACTGAATCCTGTGATAAGTGTTTTTGTTTATACAGACTGACATTGGTGGGCTAAGAATTATGGCTCAAGGTTTACATCTCAAAAAAGAATTAGTGTGTGGTCTCTATGGAAAATAGGGAAAGTAATAGCAATACTTTTGCCTGAGTTTGTAATATACTTTAAAATAGTTCTTTGCTAGAGTCTTGCATCTGATATCCAACTGTCCTATATAAAAAGTCTGCACTACATTCTCTTATCAACATTTATCCAATCCTGTTTTAATTAAGTTCATAATCAAATTTTTTTTTCTGTTGCCAATTTGCTCTCTTTTAAAGCAGTTTCCTGGAACCTATATTTCTTGTTTGATTATCTGCCATTCTCTCTTCCTCTTAATCATATATTTTTACCTTTACCTTTTTTATGTAGAGCTTTCGAAATCTAGCCTTAACAGAGATGCAATATTGTTCTAAACTCAACAACAAAGAGTCTTGGGCCGTATTTAAGAATACCAAATTTATTTTACCATGAGCTTTTATGAATTATAATTCAGTTGCTCATGAGCACTGAGTAAAATAGTTTGAGCTTCAGGTATACATAGACACAATATATATGCTGTGGGTGGATTCTGAGTGAAATTGGAACCAGAATATGAACAGTAAATGGCTGCTATTGTTTATAGCTAAAATACAACTTGCTTCCAATGTGAGATGTTCAGTTGTGCACCCACTAGGAATGGATAGAATTGTTTTTAAAAATGTAAAAATATGTTTTTCAAGTGTTGGGAAGTATTGACAACAAGAAACTTGGAGTGATGGTAATCTTTACATTTCAAACTTATTCTGCACAAAATTCAGAGGTGGTTCCATTGCACAGAAAATTGTTTTGTATACAGAAAGTAATATATCTACATAGAAAATGCTGTTTCTGTAGGGGAAGTCTGCACAGAGTAAGTTTTGGACTGCAGACTTTGAAAACTATGCAGAGGAAAGAAAATAGCTAAAAATTCTTCAAGAATCAAATTAGCAAAGGATTATATCCCTAGCACCCCCTCCAGTGTATTAATAAAATTGTAAAAACATGAATGAAATGAACATATGTTTATAAAAACACATACACATCACACAGTTACACTGGACTGATACTTATGAATGACTGTAGTGTCCTTTTTATTGTAAATTAGGTGGTGAGCTTGTGTTTGTAACACCAAAACTATGGAAACTGTGATTGCAGTTTATAGGGAGGGTTGCTGAGTATCAGTCTTGCTTTGATGGGCTTCTTAATGGAGCAAAATGCATGTAATGTCAATGCTAAGTTAAACCACAGCCAGGCAATACAAGGGGATCTTGTATTTAATATGTTCTCAGCAGGGAATACATTATTATCCTTGGCACTATGGTTAGCATTGGGGATGCAGTGGTCCTAATCAGGATAATTTGATATGCAGTTTTTCTATCTTCCTAACACCCTCTAACTTTCCAAGCATCATTGTCTCTTCTAGTGAGTCTTGCCTTCTCATGATGTGGCTTAAGAACGACAGCCTCAATTTAGTCATCTTCACTTCTAGGGAGTGTTAAGGCTTGATTTGTTCTAAGACTCATTTGTTTGTCTTTTTAACCATTCATGGTATCCACAGAACTCTTCTCCAGCACCACATCTCAAATGAGTTGATTTTGATCCTATGAGCTTTCTTCACTGTCATACGATAATTTAGCAGACTCATCTCATCTCACCTCCAGCAGATCCTAGAGGCAAATATGTCTGCAAGCATGCACACAAATACATGCATGATTATGTAGCTATGGATGGGTATGTCTGTCCTGGCCAGAGTTCAGAAAAGTTATCTTCTGGACAGATTCTTTAATGTTTAGATGAAAACACACAGCTGATTCACCTTGCCACAAATATGGAACCTGCCATTGCCTCCACCTATCCTCACACTCCTTCAGAGTTCCTCCTTCCTGGAAGAAAGTTACTCATTCCTAAATTAAAGCTTTGCAGCTAAAGGAGAACAGGCCTGGGAAGAAAGGAAGCTGAAGACTGGTAAGAGAAGAGCTTTTCTATGTATTCCAAAACTAAAACTGTCAGTTATACACTGGGAGACATTGAACAGCATCCTCTCTTTTGAAAGCCAGGGATTAGCACTGGGAGATTAAAGAGCCATGTATCTCTAGATCAGCCCCTAGCTACCCCTCAGCACAGAAAATTGCAAGCTTATTTGGCTAAACCAGCAGTAATGCTCTGAACTTGAAAAGATAAGCAATTGTCAATGTGAAAACAAATACTTTGTGTCAAGCAGAGAGCAAATTTATTTTTAAAAGAAATACAAAACAAGAGGATTTTTTTTCTTACCCTCAGAACAACATTATTTCCTAAATGGCATGTGCTTTCCCTAATATTTGCAAAAACAGTCAGCGGGAAGCAACTACATTCTGCTAAGATAATGAGTCAAAGGAACACAGAGGGCATATGGAGCTGAAAGGATGATTGTGTAACCCAGTAAACACAAACCAAAATAGGTTCAATATTGCCAGGAAGGATCATGGCTGATTTCCTTTATGGACTCTTAAAGCAGAAATGTAGATAATGACATTTAATGCATTGTATACGTACATGTGCTTGCTGCTCCCTCTTTAAAGTTATATAGTAGTCCTATCATGATGACATAGGGCTGATTGGTATAACCCTTTTAACTGCACTTTAGCCCAGAGTCAGCCAGGAGTATGCTGATATTTAGCTCCCCTGAATTAAAGCTGCATGTAGGTTTTGTTCAGAATACATTTCAGGTATATAATCCATGTTCTCTAGATTAATGTATGGATAAGAATGAAAATCCTTGAATCATAGAATCATAGAATCATAGAGTTGGAAGAGACCACAAGGGCCATCCAGTCCAATCCCCTGCCATGCAGGAACTCTCAATCAAAGCATACCTGACCGATGGCCATCCAGCCTCTGTTTAAAGACCTCTGAAGAAGGAGACTCCACCATTCACCAAGGGAGTGTGTTCCACTGTTGAACAGGCCTTACTGTCAGGAAGTTCCTCCTAATGTTGAGGTGGAATCTCTTTTCCTGTAGCTTGCATCCGTTGTTCCGGGTCCTATTCTCTGGAGCAGCAGAAAGCAAGCTTGCTCCCTACTCAATATGACATCCCTTCAAATATTTAAACAGGGCTATCATATCACCTCTTAACCATTCATCTCCAGGCTAAACATACCCAGCTCCCTAAGTCATTCCTCATAAGGCATGGTTTCCAGACCCTTCACCATTTTAGTCGCCTTCCTTTAGACACTCTCCAGTTTCTCAGCATCTTTTTGAACTGGACTGGACACAATATTCCAGGTGGGGGCCTGATCAGAGCAGAATAGAGTGGCACTATTACTTCCCTTGATCTCTTGACACTATACTTCTATTGATGCAGCCTAAAATCACATTGGCCTTTTTATCTACCGCATCACACTGTTGGCTCATGTTCAACTTGTGGTCTACTAGGACTCTTTGACCCATTTCACATGTAGTTGTGTTAAGTCAGTGTACTATATCTATGCATTTCATTTTCCCACCCTAACTGCAGTACCTTACATTTCTCTGTGTTGAAATTCATTTTGTTAGCTTTGGCTTAGTTTTCTAATCTATTATGGTCATTTTGAATTTTCATCATAGTGAAAAGTGGTTTCATTATGTTAGGACAGCCTGTCATAACATGTGACATTAGCAAAATGTCTTCACATCCTTAGTTGTAAGAGAATTTAAAAATGATACTTGAAATACAAATGGGAGATGTTTTTTTTTTCTAAAAAGAGTAGTTTAATCCAAAACTACACTTGAGTAAATGCATCCTACAGTGACACACTTATATTTTATATCAAGATTCTTGTTGCTGCATGCCTTCACATCATTTCTGACTTCAATGGCAGCCATAGTGCAAATCTACCATGGGACTTGCTTTGCAAGATTTGTTCAAAGAGGGTTTGCCTTTGCCTCCTTCTGAGGCTGAGAGTGTGACTTGCTCAAGGTCACCCAGTGGGTTTCCATGGCTGAATAGGAATTTGAACCCTGGTCTCCAGAATCCTTGTCCACCACTCAAACTACTTCACCAACAGAACTTAACCCTTCATAAACCCTTCCTGTGGAACCTTTACTGTTCTGCAAATTGCCCTACCAAGCCTAGATATCAGTGATCCCAGAGATATTTGCTATATTGAAAAACTGATTTGATAAAAAGACTGACTTGAGTAAAAGTATTTACAGGCTGACAAGAATAAATACTTATGAGTGGATGAAGCACTCTGGTTTCTAAACTGCAGACATAATGCAATTTGATACCACTTTAACTGCCATGGCTCAATGCTATGGAATTCTCAGATTTATAGTTTTGTGAGCTATTTAGCCTTCTTTGTCAGAGAGCTCTGGTGTCACAACAAACTATAAATCCTGGGATTTCATAGCATTGAGCCATGGCAGTTAAAGGGTGTCAAACTTCACTATTTTTGCAGTGCAAATGAAGCCTCTGTCTCTATCTCTTCCATATGCCTTGGAATTGTGATATCTGCTTCAATAATTGGCAAGACAGTATGGCTTCCACAGGAAGGAAATATGAAGTGTTAAGCTCTTGTCACCAAGCACCAGTTGTGGTTTTATTGCCTGAGGGCTGTGTTTTTCACTCTTCAGGTCTCTGGATGGAAATAGGAAATTGATTTCCTTTGTTTTATTTTTTCCCCTTGCCCTTAAACTCTATAGGTCAGCCCTACCCCAGGATGCATCCGTGCACTAATGAAGATGTTATACTGCCCTTACTGCCGGGGACTTCCTACTGTGAAACCTTGCAACAACTACTGCCTCAACGTAATGAAGGGCTGCCTTGCCAACCAAGCTGATTTGGATACTGAGTGGAATCTCTTCATAGGTAGGAATGGCTGGGAAAGGAGGGGGTGGGAAGGGAAGGGGAGAAAAATAAAACTTTGTGACAAGTTCAGAAAAGTTCAGCATTTGCCAAATTGAAAATAGGACATACTGACTGAACACCTTTACGCAGTTGTCACTCACAAGCTTCGATCAAAGTTACCGCAGTCTGTAGGAAAAGATCATTGTTTCACCTTGGAGCTATTTTCATGAAACCTCTCTCAGTGTCACATTATCATGTTACATTGAAGTTAAATTCCTAGATGTGTTTCTCTCTCTCTCCCCCCCCCCCTTTCTCATGTGTGTGTGTGTGTGAGTGTGTGTGTATGAGAGAGAGAGAAAAGCACACTGCAATGTTTGGTTTGAGAGAGAAAAAGAATGAGAGTACGGTGCACTTGAAATTATAGCTTCAAGCTGATCTGTCACTTACAAATATAAAGACAGAATAGACCATGCTTCTATTTTATCCTAAATCAAGTAAGGGGGGAAGCAGATGGCGCAAAGTGCCATCTTGGAGCCAGAGAAGGGGAGGGGCAACCAGACGCCGGGCGCCCCAACCCCTTCTCGAGGACATCATCGGATCACTCACCATTGCACATGGTGAGCGCTCTGATGACATCCTTCCAGCTCAGCGTCTGTACATGCTGAACCAGAAGGAGCACGGAAGAGGTGCCTGGTGCCTCTTCTGGCACTCCGTTTGGCTCCTCTGAAAGGAGCACTATTTTAGCACCCCTTTTCAGAGGCGCCATAAGGGTGGATCAGGGCCGAGGCGTGGGGCAGCCTCGGTCCCAATCCATGGCTTCTCAGGGCGACCCACAGCCACCTGTCTGTAGAGGCCCTAAGATTAGGGGTAGGGAGGCAATCAAAGACCCGTCGATGTGACAGGCAAACCATCAACACCATAATTCATACTAAAAAGATATCCCAAACTCGTTCTTTCTCAACACAGAATAATAAGGAGGTATCATACTGCCTATCTAAATACTCCAAAGACACCAGGTTTTATCTGATTTTGGAAGCTAAGCAGGATCAGCCCTGGTTAATACTTGGATGGAAGAACACCAACAAATACCAGGTGCCGTACGTTATACTTCAAAAGAAGGAACTGGCAAAACCACATCTGAATATTCCTTACCTAAGAAAATCCTATGAAATTCATGGATTCACCATAAGTTGACAGGTGACTTGAAGGTACATGCGCACACACTGACACAGACACAAATTGCACTGATAAATGAGAAAGGAAAACTTTCATTTCTAGGAGATGTAAACTCTACTGTAATTTACTCAGTAATTTAATGGAGTTTATTCCTTGCCTATGAAAACCCTATAAAATTTGTGGGTTTGTCATAAGTCACCAGGCAAAATAAAAGCATGTGCATACTCATCACACTGAAAAATAAGAAAGGGAAAATTTCATTTTCAGCAGATGTGGGCTCCATTGTAATTCACTCACCAATTTGGTGGTGCATTTTCCTTGCTTAGGAAACCCCATGAAATTTATGGGGTCACCATAAGTGACAGGTGACTTGAAAGCACATGCACACATATGTCCCCAAAAGATTCTTGTTTGCTTACAACCTAGGAAAGTCCAGGTGGGAGGGTAAAGAGTGAACTGCAAAGCAGCAGAGAGTACAAAACCACAATACAGATAAGAAGAAAAGAGAAAGGGGAGGGGAGAGAAATTGATATGAAAGTGTCCTTCATCTGATTTACTGCAGAGACAGAATACTGTTTTTTTTAAAAATGAAGTACTAGAGAAATATCTTACAAATACTTTACACTTTCCCATTCAAAGCAAATCCCATTGGCTGCTGAGAGTGGTGTGTTTTTTTCTTCTTTGCAACAAAAATAGCAATTAATTCTCTTTAAGAGCCTGCCTAATCTTGCTACCTTTGTTCTGCCTAATCTTGCTGCCTTCTCCCTATACCTTCTTAGAAAACAAATTGCACAATGAGCAAAAAAGCAGAGCTCTGTTATGAAGGGTAAGATAAATAAATAAATAAATGTAGAAAAATCTTGACATCTTTATTTTGACAGAAAATGCACAGGTGAACTTGTTTTGTCTAAAGAACAGCGTGAGTGTGATGTGCTGGGCTTAGAGACTTTGTAGAAATGCAGAGGTGATGAAAAATAGAGGTGAAGGAAAGCATAGTGAGGAAAAACATGTAATTTTTTTGTAGCTGTTATGAGAAAAGACAGAGAATGGTGCTGATGACTGAGAGTCTGCTTATGTTCTGTTATCAAAAAATACAACCTTCCAATTTAAGTCAACTGAAAGAGATTCAAGAACAGCCACCAAATTAGATGCTGTTCTTAGCATCCTGGTCTTTCATCCAAAGATAAGTGAGCATATAACCCAGGGATTGGGAACCATTTTACAACCTCCAGATGTTGCTGAACAGTAGATTCAATGGGATGGAATGGTGGGGCATGCAGTTTAATAACATCTAGGGAGCACAGGTTCATTTGAGATTGTGTAGAATCTAAAGATGGGGACATCCTGGGTAAAACTAGGAACCTTGAAAATGTCATGTTCCCAACTGCAGTGAGATTCTACTCTGTTTCAGTACTGAAACTTCCATTCTGGAAAGAAAGAGAACAAGGGGGGGGGGGTGAGTCAGGAACACTGGAGATGTGGAAATCATGTTATCCTTTGCCCCGAAGCATGTTTAGGACTTGGTGTCATTCTCAGAATGCATTACACATTGCTTGATCATTTTTAAATGAAAACTACATTCCTCTTTGTTCACAAATAATCCCAACAGATTCATATGCTATTGTCAGCACCAGTGGGTCCCCCCCAATTGTGCTGTTAACTGATCTCAAGTCGATCCCGACCCATGGCAACCCTGCGAATGAGATATCTCCAAGACCTCCTGTCCTCCACTGCCCTGTTTAGCTCCTGTACACTCATACTCGTGCCCTCCTTAATAGAATCCATCAATCTAGCATGCAGCCTTCCTCTCTTTCTACTTCCCTTCACTACTTTCCTAGCATTATTGTTTTTTTCAGTGAGTCATGCCTTCTCATGATGTGTCCAAAGGATGACAGCCTACGTTTGTCATCTTGGCTTCCAGGGAGGTTTTTTGCTTGCTCTGCTCTAGGACCCATTTATTTGTCTTTTTGGCTGTCCATGGGATCCTCACCACTCTTCTTCAGCACCACATCTCAAATCAATTGATTTTCTTCCTATCTTGTTTCACAACTGTCCAGCTCTCACATCCACACATGATAATAAGGAATACAATGGCTTTTATGATTCTAACTTTTGTGCTCAGTTGTATATCTTTGCATTTTAGGATCTTTTCTAGTTCTTTTATAGCCACCCTCCCCATTCTTAATCTTCTTCTGATTTCCTGGCGGCAGTCCCCATTTCTATCAGTGTTTGATCCCAGGTATGAGAACTCTTACTATTTCTGTTTCTTCATTGTCTATGTTGATTCTCCATGGTCATTATTGTTTTTTTCTTTATGCTCAACAGTAAGCCTGCTTTTGTACTTTCTTCCTTGGTCTTTCTTAGTAGTTGTTCCAGGTCTGAGAAGTTTTCTGCTAGCATTATAGTGTCATCTGCATATCTTTGATTGTTGATATTCCTTCCTCCTATTTTCACTTCTCCCTCTTCTATATCCAATCCTGCTTTTCTTACAATATGTTCTGCATATAAGTTGAACAAGTAGGGTGATAAGATGCAGGCTTGTCTGACTCCTTTGCTAACTGGAAACCATTCTTTTTCTCCATGTTCTGTTCTGACAGTAGCCTCTTGTCCTGCGTACAGATTCCTCATTAGGAGAAACAGATGTGTTGGCACTCAAATGTCTTTAAGGGCATTCCATAGCCTTTTATGACCTTTACAGTCAAAGGCTTTGCTATAGTCTATAAAGCACATGTTTGCAATGTAATCCCTAGTGCCTCTTCCTTTCCTGAGCCCTGCTTGGCCCTCTGGGATTTCTCTCTCCATGTATGGTTGGAGTCTATGGGGCAAAACAGACGTTCCCGAAGGAGTGGCTTGCTGCCACTCCTTTGAGTGCCAGATTGGGGTTGTGGCAACAGCACACCCTGGCCCCAACCCAGCATTTTCCCAGCACAAAAAGAAGCAGAAGAAAGCTACTCCTGTTTGCACTGGGACAAAGGCACTTTTGCCACCATTGCCATGGCTTTTCAGCATTTCTGCATTGTGGCACATGTAAACACTGTGCTGCAGAAATGCCATGAAACTGTCATACGTGAAGTCAGCCATGTGGCTTCCCAGTGCTGTCTGAATGCCATGCCCCCAGGCTGTCGGGAAGCTGGATTTTACTGCCAGTCTGTTTTTCCCCTATGTTGCAGAATTTTGAGCATAATTTTGCTTGTGTGGGAGATTAGTGCTATGGTCCTATAGTTGCTGCAGTCTTTTGCATCTCCTTTTTTTGTGGATGAGGATGTATATTGATCATTTCCAATCTGTTGGCCATCGTTTTGTTTTCCATATCTGTTGACATGTGTTAGCACTGTAGTTGACTCTGTCAGCATGGATTGCAGCAGTTTGGTTGGGATATAATCTGTTCCTGGTGATTTGTTTTTCACTATTTCCCTTATTACTGCTTCCACCTCACTTTTTAGAATTTGGGGTTCATCTTCATATGGCTCTTCATTCCATGTGTCCTTCATGTTGTCATCTCTTTTATATAACTCTTCTGTATATTGCATCCAATGTCTTTTTATTCCTTCTTGATCTTGAATTATGCTATTTTTATTGTCATAGAGCATCCTGGTCCTTGGTTTGAAATTTTCTTTGATTTCCCGGATCTTGTTGAATAGGTCTCTCATTCTTCCCTTTTTGATGTTGTCTTCTATTTCTTTGCATTGATCATTGTAGTAGTTTTCTTTACCTTTTCGCATTAGCTGTTGTACTGCTGCATTCATGGTTCTTAGGGCCTTTACAGACTGCCAGAAATAATGCAGCTTGAGACCACTTTAACTGCCCTGGCCCAATGCTAGGGAATCATGGGAATTTTTTTTCTGAGACATTTAGCCTTCTCTGTCAAAGAGCTCTGGTGCCACAATAAATTACAGTTCCCATGATTCCCTAGCTCTGAGCCAGGATAGTTAAAGTGGCCTAAAGCCTGATTATTTCTGGCCGTCTGTATAGGCCCTTAGTTTGTTCCTATCTCCCCTTTGTTTTGCTTCTCTTCTTTCCTTTATGACTTGTAGTCATTACAATTATGAACAAAAATGGCTAACCCACTAGTCCCACAAAGTGTAACATTTCTGAAACCATGAGTAAACATTAGTTTTCTTTCAAAAATCCTAATATTTCCCTCATTTTCATTAAGCAATTTAAAATGTCCTTTATAACAATAAAAAAGATAAACATCATTACTTTTAACTCATTGCAGTCTGTCCTCCATGTCCACAGATTCTACATCCATGGATTCAATCATTCATGGCTTAAAAATATTACCCCCTGCCAAAAAAAAAAAAAAAAAAAAAGCAAAAAGCAAAGCTTGGTTTTGCTATTTTATATGGGTACCACTTTACTACTTCACTGTATATAATGGAGTTTGACCACCCATGGATTCTGGAATCCACAGAAGGTCCTGAAAACAAACTACACCAGATAGAAAGGATCCACCATACATCCAGGTTTTCCCCATGTTTTTATAAGTGTTTAGTGTGCCATTTATATAGTTAGGATGCTATGATTAGCAGAAAGTGTACAGGTGCTCAATAACTTTCTTATTTGGTAAAATCACTGGGGAGATTCCCCCCCCCCCCCCACAGACATTGACATTTTTGTAGAGAAACAGCATGAATGAAAGCACTATGTGCTGAACTTATGCATTTGTAAATGAGCTGGGTATCAAGGGAAATAAATGACAATATTTTCCCTACCCTTCCCTTTTGCAGAGTCTCCTTTGTGAAAACAGCAACTTGAAACATGGTATATTTTATTATTATTATTATTAAAGTTTATTTCTAAAGTGCTGTCAATGTACACAGCACTGTACAAAGATATAATCAAAGCATAAAATAGAAGTAAAAACCTGCCAAAGGCGTACAATCTAAAAATACAAAACAATAGGTAAAATAAAATAAAAATTACTTAAAAGCAGGGAACAATTAAAACAAACAACAACATCCACTTTCAGTCCAAATAACATAAAGAATAAATGTATATTAGACAGTGCCTGGGAATGCCTCCCTGAATAGGGCAGTCTTTAACTCGGATTTAAAAGTAGAGAAAGAAGTAATGACCTGTGTTTGAGGGGGAAGAAGGTTCCAGGAGTGAGGGACAGCAAGCGAGAAGGGGTGAATCCGGGATGAAGCAGTGGAGATCCTAGGTTGAGACAGCAGGCCTTGAGTACTAGAATGGAGGGTATAGGTGGGAATGTAAGGAGAGAGAAGTTCAGATAGGTAAAGAGGGGCTAGCCCATGCAGGGCTTTGAAGGTTAGCAACCGAAGCTTATATTGGATACGGAAGGGAAAGGGGAGCCAGTGAAGAGAAGATAGCAAAGGGGAAACAAAGCGGTGAGCAGAAGTAATGCAAGTGGCTGAATGTTGGACAGAAATTAAAGGGTGAAGATGAGAGAGGGGAAGCCCAGCTTGAAGGAGATTACAGTAGTCTAATCATGAAACCACCAAAGTGTGGACCAGAGTCTTGGCAGTGGAGGCTGAAAGAAAAGGACGAATTTTAGCAATATTATAAAGGAAGAATCTGCAGGCTTTGGCTGTGGCCTGAATATGGGGAATAAAAGACAGAGAGGAGTCAAAAATGAAACCAAGGCTGCGGGCTTCCTGGACTGGATGAATAAAGGTATTGTCGAAACAGAAACAGAGAAAGAGGATTGAAGAGAGGACTTAGGTGGAAAGGCAAGAAGCTCGGTCTTGGACATGTTGAACTTCAAACGCTGATGCCGCATCCACAGAGAGACAGCTGTGAGACATAAAGAAACTTGCTGTTCAAGGCCTAGAGAGAGATCAGGAATGGAAAGATACAGTTGAGTGTCATCAGCGTACAGAAGATAGGGAAAACCAAAAGAACTGATAAGTTTTCCTAAAGACAAGGTGTAAAGAGAGAACAGTAGGGGACCCAAAACAGAGCCCTGGGGAACTCCAGCAGATAAAGGAACAGTGGACAAAGTCTGACCACCCGTGACCACTGCAAAAGATCTATCTGACAGGTAAGATTTAAACCAGTTGAGAACGAAGTTCGATAACCCGATGTCAGAAAGTATGTCAACTAGAAGACAGTGATCCACGGTGTCAAATGCCACATATAAATCGAGGAGAATGAGCACAGAATAAAGGCCATTTGCCTTGGCCCGTAAAAGATCATTGGAGATTTTTGTGAGGGCCGTCTCAGTAGAGTGCCGTGGGTGGAAACCGGACTGAAAGGTTTGAATGTATCTATCTAGAAATAGCAAGTTCATCCTAACCTATACATATAGCCCCCATATTCAAGCTCTTTTATTTCTAATAGTTGAGATACATTACTGAATGCTTCTAACTCCAGCAGAGAACAAGAACAGAAGTAGTCTTGGATGGCTGTGTGCAGCTGAGTCTTGATGGGATTTTCAGCCTAAAGAAGCACACATCGCCTTTGGGATTTCTTTCAAACTCATGGAGGCCAAAGGTGGCAACAGTGACCAAGAGTGATTTTTACAAATTATGGTTGGCTCAGAGAACTTTCAGAGAAAGTTGACAATGTCTCAGTAACACATGCTTTGGTTATCTTTGGTCTTTATTACTGTGCTGTGCTTTACATGAGTTTGACTGAGAAGTTTATTTCCAAACTGTGATTCCTTCAGAAAGCAGCAACTAGAATGCTTGTAAGAGCTAGGCATTTGTGTCATGTTATGTATATTCTGTGCCAATAATATTGGCTGTTGATATATTTCTAGGCCCAGTTTAAGCTGTCATTACCCTTTAAATCAGGCCGCACTCGGCCCACCGACCCCTGCCGACCAGCCCCCGCCACCGACACCACCGACCCCCACTGCTGCCGCGCCCACTGCCACCACCCCGCTAACGCGTGTGTCGCGGCCACCATTTTGGAAAACAAAATGGTGGCATTAGTGCATGGTGGCTGCGCAGTGGTAGCACGTGCGTGCATGAACGCACATGCTACAATTCCCCCCCCCAGCCTAGTGGAAGATCTGGGGACCAGCGACTGGCCCCAGGTAAGTAAATCTTGCCGACCCCTGCTTTAAATCCACAAATGGTGTGGAAATATATTGCATGAAGGATTACATACACCCATAGAAGGCTTCTTAAATGGTAGGAGCACCATTTAAACTCTTGGCCATTGGTTTTGATCATGGAAGATGTCACAGGGCCTCCCAGGAACAGAGTCACACTCCTATAACTTTAAAAGTAACTTTAAAATAGTTATATTTTAAAAAAAGTGAAATTATCTCTGAATAGTTTGTGGGCTTAATGTATAACTTTGTTATTATGAAAAGAAAACAATTACAAGGAACTTGCTATTTCTAGATAGATACATTCAAACTTAATATAACTCTATATAACCAAATCAAGAAATCACAATCAGTACTTTTACCAGAGTTCTCAGATTGGTAAATGGCACCTGCCTGATAGTGATGCCCATATAGAGGGGCACATTGTACCCAGGAGGTTCACAGGCAGGAAGAGAGAATGTTCTGTTTTCATATCTTGATTATTCAAGATTAAGAATGGTGACTGAAAGACTCTTTTTGAGAGTCAACCCTGAGAGCAGCACTGATATTAGAATGTGTACAAAATCAAGAGCAGAATGCTTCTGAGTTTTCATCTCCTACATTTGGGCCAACAGTGGGGGTGGCAGGGAGAAGAAAACATCACACATGTTCTAGTGGAAATGTGAGGCCTGAAATGAAAATTCTTCATATGATACATCTCAGCTTTAAATTGGTGACAACAAGTGAAAAGAAATCTACAGAAAATAGTAGGTGATTTCAAGATGGTAATGAGATTGAAGGAGCTTACACTTGCCAGCCTTAGTGGTTCTTCCCTCCTTCTTTTTAAAATTTATTTTTGCTGTCATCTGTGGCTGTAGAACAGGGGTAGGCGACCTTTCCCCTTTAAGGGCCGAGGGACTTCAGTTCCCAGAATCCCAGGAACTATTGGCCAACATGGGACTATTGGCCAACATGGCTGAGGCTTCTGGGAGCTGAAGTCCCTCAGCCCTTAAAGGGGAAAGGTTGTCTACCCCTGCTGTAGAACAATGGTGCCCAAACTCTTGTCCTCCAAATGTTATGGATCTCAGCTTCCAGCATTCCTGACTATTGGCCAAGTGGGCTGGGACTTCTAGGAGTTGAAGTCCAAACACTTGGATGACCAGGGTTTGAGAACCACTGCTGTAACTTCCCCACAATGATCACTGGTCAAAATGCTTGTTACCTTTCAAATGTTCCTGAAATGGTTATGCCATGACATAATAATGTCTTTCTGAGGATGTCTCTAATGGGAAATAGCAGCATCTATTGATGCTTGTCACCTTTTCCGCATCCATAGTTTCTTCAGAAGGGTGCCTTGATCCAGGGGTATTCTGGAGTGGAAATGGTGTCTAGTGGTCAGCAGCAATCATGAGGAACTCTACTGATGATTAGCAGTAGCAAAAATAAATGGGAAAAAGAAAAAGAAAGCCAATTGTCATTAGTAAGAGTAGGCTCTCCAGACTCAGGGGCTATACAGACTGACCAAAAGGGCTGGCCTGGGGTGGAGTCATGCCGTGGCAACCACACGCTGGCTGGCCTGACTCCGCCCCAATGCTGCTGTCACGCCATGCACCCCACTACACAGCGGGTGGCATCAGGGCACTCCAGCAGCATGGCAACTACATGCTGTACAAAAAAGGAGTGTGGAAAAGACGTCGCGGTGGCGGCAAGAGCAGCTTTTTGAAGCTCTAAAAAAGAGAGGCATTTGCCAGCTCTTTTTAGAGTGGCAAAGTGCTGGATTGGGGCCATGTTGTGCAGTTGCTGCAGCCCCAATCCGGCAAGGTAAAGGGAGGTGGGACACTGCCCCTTAGGAGCTGTCTGTTTAGCCCCTCAGTTTTCCTTGCCTGCAGATGGAGTGAGAGGGAGATCCCTTTAATCTCATTCCTAGAAAACACCATTATTCATCCGTCTGTCACTAATTTTCAGATATTCCCAGTAGCTATTCCTAATTGTTTTCCAAGCACTATTGTATTTTGATGGTATAACAACTAGTCCAAGGGACAGTAATGTTAGGGTAACACACTTTGCTCCCATTTGGGAAGAGGAACTCTAATTTATAATACTTTCAGCTTTGCTGAAACAGATAATTTTCAGAACTTCCTTCAAGAAGGATTGAATTGCAGGCAGGTTCCTTCTGTCAGACAGCTGTCATCCCTTTCTAATAACAAACATCATATGCAGTTCCCATAATATGAAATATAACATACGTTATATGAGCTGAATTGAAATGAAGAAGTATGCAGCATTGCTGAGCTATAAAAGATTGGATAGAATGCATGAGCAATTTTACCTCTTGAGCTTGTGTTGGGAACCAGGCATGAAGAAAAGAAATATAATTTTGTGCATTAACAGTCTTTGCTTAGGTAAATGGGAAAATATTTATTCCCCCTCCCCAACAAACAAGGGAGTTATCCTCTTCTGTTTATTTGTGTATGACAAGACCTAACTGGCAAAGAGGTGAGAGAGGTGGATGAGAAACTATCCAGCATTTTTGCAGATATTAGCTATTGGCAGTAAAGATATTACTCAGAAAATGAATGTAATATCTGTGTTGCTACAGATGTGCAAAGCTGGAAGTCTACCTAATTGCTGTGTCCTCTACATTTTCTATCATAAGGTCTATCCAAGACAAGTCTGGATGAAATGAATCAATGTTTTCAAGTAATCCATTATAACCAAATGATGTTATCGATAACACTTTTCTTTTCTTTTTAATATCAAGGAGTAACACTGTTACCTTTTAAAGCTGTAACAGAAGATCCAGAAACAATGAAATATTTACATGATAATTCATTGTATCAAAAACATTACTTTGCAGGAAGGGATTTCTGTACAAGAAAAAAAAATCAGTATTTTTGTTTAAACAATTTTTCCCCAACCAAGTCCATGGAGCTTATCACATTGTTAAATAAGTCACCTTACCTGATCTGGCTTAAAATTAAATTCGGGTAGGCATCCAGACCTTATTGCAAGGGTTTTGCTGCCAAAATCACTGCCTGAATGCAGCCCAGGGCCACCACCTCTGGGAGTTTGAAGCTAGGAGTTTTCTGACTTGAGAAAATGGCTGCCAGAGCAGCTCCAGGAGCGGGGATGATCCCCGGATGGCCCCAGCATGGTCCGGGTCAGCAATTTTGGTGGCCAAAACCTTTGCAATAGGTTTCGGATGCCACCTAAATTTAATTTTAAGCCAGATCAGGTCAGGCAAGTTATTTAACAATGCGATAAGCTCGCATATCTTCCAATTGTCCTGTTTTGGCAGGGCTAGTCCCAATTAATCCTCTGTCATCACATTTTTAAGCTGCTTTTAAAATGTTCCAATTTCTTTTTCCTCTTCCTAATTTCTCCCTTTGCCCTCTGCTTACTTTGATTGGTACAAACTGTTTTCAAAGTGAAAACATAGTTTATATTCAATTCAGCAGAGAAAGAGTAGGGCAAAGGAGCCTTGCTCTTCTCAGTAGGTTCAGGCAAAAACAAATTGCTGCAGTCTCTCCTAGCTTGCAACTATTTCCTCATTAATAACTTTTGCCATCTTGAGCACACTCTGATGTTGCTTGGCCACACTTGTCCCAGTTTTCATCTGTAAAATATTGAGGGGTATGCAAATCCTGCAGTGAAACAAATCTTGTGCCTTTTTTCTTTTTCTATGGATGTCAAGACAGCATTTTTAATTGAGGAGATGCTTATTAATGAGTATTCTTCACATGTCTAGGCCAAACAAATGGAGGCCATCATAAAGTTGGCACACTCTAGCAATAATGGCTTCACAGTTGTGGAGAACAAGGAATCACACATAGTTTGAGAAATGCATAAAAATCCCAAAGGGTAATACAGCACTAAAGTGCAGCTTCTCTCAGCATCTCTTGTACTGTAAATATAGATATTTTCCCAATATAACTTTGTTCCAACAATTTAAAAATTGGCAGTATTGCTACAGGATTCATAAAACAGCTTTGTTGACCTGACTGGTCCTGGCTTCTAAACATAACAAGCCTGTTTTTATATTCATGTTTATTAACAGAACAATTTAAAACATGCAGGCATTTTCATTTGTTAAAAAGTTGAAACAGGACTAAATTAAACCTAAAAATTGCTTAAGAGTCTTAAAGGCTTAAATTACAAGTGTCAGCTGCTCATTCAGATAGATAAGCTTGTGTTATCAATCACCTAGAAAGCTGTATACCTCTCAAAAGATCCTCCTGAGAAGGGAGCAATAAAACAAAAAAATAACTGTCAGATGACAATTATCTTAACTACATAGCATTTGACTCCAGTCCATATGTTCCCTTTTTATACTCAAAAGAAAGCATACAATGGCCCACATTCACCACAGCACAAGGGATGGTGTGTTAACCCTTCCTTCCCACACTGCAATCCTCATGAAGTCCACCCCCCTTCATGTGCCAGTTAGGGTTAGAACAAAACTCCCATTGGCAGAACAAAAAAGTCCCCTCCGTGCATTTAAATGTAAGTATTAAACATACAGAACAGACTAGAGATCCTTTATCTATAGATTCAAGCATCCACAGCCCAAAAATATATATTCCAAAAAGCAAACCTTGATTTTGCCATTTTATATGAGGACCATCATTTTACTATACCATTGCATTTAATGGGACTTAAGCATCCACAGATTTTGTATCCATGGTGGTCATGGAAACAAACCCCAGTGGATACCAAGGGTGTGCTGTATATCTTTTACACAGCGTATAAGTCCTCTTCAAGGATTCCAGATTTATTTAGAGCAATTTGCTAGAACCACCCCAACTGCTATTATTCATGTTACCTCTAATACGAATGAATGAATATTTTTTTTTTTTATTACAGCCATTAGGCCAGTATAAAAAACATATATAAAAACACAGTAACACACAATACAATAGAGTAATACATCTGAATGGCATATAGCTCCTTATTAAAACATGGTAATGGGCATAATACCAGTAAAATAATAATTACCTAAAAAAAAAAAAAAAAAGTCCCTTATACCTATCCAATAAATTTAGCACTTAATCAAATGAAAAACAGTTAAGTTGGTCTACATTTAAGCATTTGTGACATCAATACAACATCTACATCTCATATATAATACAATCAGGCTCTCTGTCACAATGGCAAGTTAACCTTTTCTTAGGAAATTTGACTTATAATTCAGTATTTATACTACGGCCGTACCCTCCCAACACTAGTTCGACAGTTACCTCTAATACATGCAGATCATTCTTCTCAATGGGTATGTCTCCCCTGTTTGAAGAGTCTTCATGATCCACACAGTCACTCCATGTGATTTGGAAAATCAGAACTGCAACTACAGGGAGGCTCTTCAATTTAGAAAGTTATCCTCCATGTGTACAGGACTAATGGAAAGTCGTGAGAAATGAGTATAGATGGCACATTTACTTGTGTCTTTACATTGATACTTGAAGAGAACTGGCCCTAAATCTAATTCTTATTTCCCTACATAACTGTCCAATAGCAACATATACAATGCAGTTTACAACTCTTCACTGCCCCATATCCATTCTCACCTAGATCAGGGCTGGGAATGATGTGACCCTCTAGATATTATTGCTGCTGTTGTTGTTGAATGCCTTCAAGTCATTCGAGTCATTTCTGATTTATGGCAGCCCTAAGGCCAACCTATCAGAGGGTTTTCTTGGCAACATTCTTCAGAAGGGTTTTGCCTTTGCCATCCTTTGTGGCTGAGAGAATGTGACCTGGCCAAGATCACCCAGTGGGTTTAAATGGCTGAGCTGGGATTCAAACCCTGGTCTCCAGAGTCATAGTCCAATGCTCACACCATTACACCACACTGGCAATATTTTATTGTGATACTGACAGATTATGGGACTTGTAGTCCAGCAACATCTATCATGATAATCCCCAACCTTAATCTTGATGAGGAGACTAGACAGCCATGGATACAGGTTAGTAAAGATGGGAGAAAGTGATCCCAGGGCCAGGGCTTAGTTTGCCACCATGCTTTACTCACAGAATCCCATTGCCCACTGCTATGAAAGCTCCAGCAAGAGAAGTGTATGTTTCCTGGGTCATCAGTCTTTTGCCAACATATGTAATGCTTTCTTCTTGTGGTATGAAGGAGGAACACTCTGTGGAGAATTTTTTTCCATAGAAGCATAGAAGAACTATTTTTCTGAGTTGACATTTTCATCCCACATTTTTGTGGGATCTAAAACACTCAACCAGATTTCCCCTTGTCCTCCTATTTTGTTTATGTCTATAAAAGATTTCACCATTATACAGCTGCTACTGTTTGTAGATATCATCTTTCCATGCTCCAGTACCACCATCCTTTGAAGTATCATTTGATGAATATCCTGAGTAGGTTTGATATTACCACAGCAATCATATTGAGATTCAGCAAAACTAGTCTGCCTGGCTTCTAATGTATATCCCTTTGCCTGTCATCAGCACACCCCCACACCCCACACCCCACTAGAGACATAAAAGTAAGAAATCCAAGCCTTCCTGTCTCAGTGCTTACAGAGCTTAATTCAAAACGACTTTCATTAACATGAGCATAGAAGCCTCATCTTACAATAAGCCTTCCTTATTTGCTTTACACTAGCGCTGTCTCTTGTCATTTCTAGGATGTGTAAGATGCTGATCGGTCCACCAAGAGGTGGGCGATCAACCTTTTCTAATCCTGAAGAGTTTTCTCTACTTAAAAATGGTATTCTATTTTCCTGGGAGATTCAGAAACAGCTTGTGCTTCTTAGGGGGAATTTGATGCTATGTGGCAATTCCCCACCCTGCTTCTGTTCTTGTCTATCAGCAGATGCTTGAGAAGCAACTGGCTGGTCGACACATGTGTATTTTATGCGAATCGCTGCAGATTTTTGCACCTTCAAATCAACTCCTATTGTCTAGATTTCTCTGAGCTCATTCCTGCATATTTGCATGTATGCGGTTTCTGTCAGCCACATGCTAAACCATTTTTGGATGCTGTCAATCAAAAGATGCAGACAAACATACTTCCACTTCAGTTGTCATGCATCCCTTCCCTCCTGTCCCTATAGGTTAGCATTGCCCATGCCAGGGAGAGAATACAAATTCTAGCATGCACCTCATCTACCCTCTACTCCAATTCAGTATAGCAGGATACTTTTCTCCAATCACATACTATTTGGATCCCTTTGGTTATTGTATGCTGCAGAGTTTCCTGAAAACAGAGCCTTAATTCATCTCTTTCCCTTCACTCCCATTTGAAATCTATGAATTAGCTCTCCCTTCTCCTGAGCAGTGAGTAGAGAGAAGAAATAGTAACTGGAGGAAGGGAGGATAGGATGACATGAAACTGGAAGACTCCAGCCCTCTCCCTGCCAATGCCAGAAAGGAGGGCCATTTGAATATTTCCTCCAAGAAGCCTTTAACTATTAAATACCCATTAACTTTGAGTGAAGGTAGAAACTGAATACCAGTTTTAAACAGCCAGTTTGAGTCTGAAAAAAAAATACTAAAAATGCTTTAAAATGCCAAAGAAATTAGGGAAATCCTATATATAGAAATCTGTTAGCAGGAATGCCCATCTACCCACCCTCTGCAATGCAAAGGCATTTGAAGAGAAAAAGAGGATGTCCACACAATCAATAATGTGCATCCTTCAGTATTATATCACACAGTAAAAAGTGTGATACCTTTCTCTTCAGAGTTTGAGTCGTTTTTTTCCTCCCTCCTTGCCCCAAAAATGGACGAATATGTTCAAATCAAATAAATAAATAAATAAATCTGTACCCATCTTGATTTTGGTGCTGTTGGAGGAAATGATGTATGACTGCTTTCACAGTAAAAGTGCTTCTTTTCAGGTTTTAATTTTAAGCTTTTTAGGCTTTAATTCATGTTTTACTCCACAGTTTCCAAGAAACCCTTTTTGCTGTTTTTTTGCACATATGTCCTGCTGGATCAATGTGGCATTAGGGCTGGGTTATAGTTGGTGGATGGAACAGATTGGTGGGTCTCATCCTTCATCTGGCAACCATGTTGTCACCATTTTAGTTTTTCAAGTTCAGTATACAGTATACTGTTCTGGGGAGCGGTTTTATGATTTGATTTCTGCCCACCCTGACTGTGATTCCTTGGAGCCCTCATGTTTTCCCACTAAATGAGGGGAAATAATGTGGGAAATAATACAAGATCACCCTGCCCTTCAGGGAGTTGTCAACAACAACAACCATAGTGCCATGCTATTTGTTTGAAACTGGAGGGCAGAAGCTGTTTAGGTGCCACTGAACAACTAGGCCCATTATTCCTCTTTCTCCCCTCACTTCACCATGGTGCTGACCAGAGCAATGCCTAGTAAAGAGCCAACTGTGGTAAGTGGACTCTGATAGACTTCGCTCTGGTCAGCACCATGGAGAAACATGGGAAGGTGAAAGCTGTTTGGTGGCCATAATGCAGCTTTGTCCTAGCAGAGTTCCAGAGGAGCCCAAAATGGTGGTTTGTGGTACTGTAGGCACTGGAATTTGCCCACTTTGTCTACTGGGGAGCAGATGAGAAATTTTCAGTTTTAGATGAGAAATTAAGGCACACACATAATGCATAGAACTAGAAGGAAGTGTAAAAGGCCAGGATGTGTGAAGGACTTAGCCATAATTTGTAATTGTTTTTGTATCACCTGTGCATTTGTAACTGAATACCTTCTGTGAGTACAAGGTTAAAAGCTTGGTTGGGGGGAAACAAAAATCCATGCTTGATGATAGGTCTCCAGCAGGAAAGGGTGCTAATACCAGTCCAGCCCACCCATTATGTATACAGAGATATATTTGCTGTGCAACTGAAAGGGATTGCTATTATGGCAATTTATCAATCTGGTTCAATGCATGGCTACTCAAAAAGCAGGTATGGAAAAGAATTTTGACAATCTCAATGGAAATAGCCTTTTTGTACTTCCCAAGATTCAATGTAAGAAGAAAAGCATCTATGCCTTGAGAATT
Source organism: Phrynosoma blainvillii (assembly GCA_026167975.1). NCBI lineage: Eukaryota > Metazoa > Chordata > Lepidosauria > Squamata > Phrynosomatidae > Phrynosoma > Phrynosoma blainvillii. Next base: position 189,755,852 of record JANUYF010000003.1, on the reverse strand, counting down.
TGCATACTTTCACATTTTATGGCATACTTCGGAGAAATAAATTGTGATCAAATTAATGTGCACCTTTTGAAATGAAAACAGCTAAAAATCCCTAGAATAAAATATGCATACAGAGTTCCATCCTTACCAAAAAGGAAGACCCAGTTCATAGGAAGTTGCTTGTAAGTAGGGTTGTGAGTAAGTAGGATTGTAAATAAGTAGATCAATAGTGCAGATACATCCTGAGTGTTTTTGAAAGAAAAAGTACTCTTAAAATACAGACAGAATGGAAACATTTACCCTAAAAGCATTTCAGGTCATGAAAGATGTCTTTCAACGATGTCTTATCATTTTGGCTCTCAAGGGTTCTTCCAAAATGATTTCAAATGTCATGTTCACTGTGTTGTATTTCCATTTATGGTGAGGCAGATCTGAGGATGACTTTTATTGAACAAGAAATGTACAAGTATTACTCCAGTTTTATATATGATCCAGCCTTCCTTCCATTACCACCTGGTTCTTTCTATTAGATAGAAATTGCCATGTACACTAGCACATTTAGGAAAGGATTAGGACTTTCCTTCTGAAAGCCTAGTTTTTAATTAAAAAGGAGTTTTCTACAGGTGTATAGCTATGGGGGAAGGGAACAAAGTGAAGGTATTGCCTTCCAAATAATGATTCTGCACCCCATGAAATTTGTCTTTAGTCCTCATTGCAGAGAGCAAGACATTGAAAATCATTCACATCTAGAACTCTTAAATTTGTTGCATTCGTGTTCCCTTGGGAACTTTATCTGCCCCTTTGCCTTGGATGCCTAGATGTTATTTCTAAATGTTCAATTGAAGTTTCAAGATACTGGAATATTAGAAATTTGAAGACTGAAGTAAAAATTTGGAAGGAGGCAGAGTTCTTATTTGGGGAGACAGTGGGATGAAACAGATGGGCAAAATAAGCAGGTTTCAGGCTGGCTTCAGGGTGGGGCATTTAGATAACGCATGCTTTGAAGCCAGCCAGAAAGCAACCTCTAGCTTATGTCTTAAACTGCTTTAATCTGCTTCTTCCTGGAAAGTGTGCACCTTTGCATGCACATATAAATGAACCAACGCCAGTGCAGCTCTAAAAGGAAGCTCCTTCCAAACCCTAACCCTAATTGTGCATGTAAACATCCCATTGCAGGAATGCATTTAAAGGAACAGAGCTGCTGTACACAAAGTGGGGATGGTAGTGCCCAAAAGAGAAACCATGGAACCTCTCATGGAGATGAGTACAACATCCACAAAACAGATAGTCAAAGAGGGGGCATAGAGTGAAGGGGGCATGAAGGGAGGCATGATTGTACCTTGATGGCATCTGCATGGGCACACCTCTTCTCTGATGCCCTGTCCCAGTGAAGTGCTGCACATGCAAATGTGTGCAGGTTCGCAAGGATGGCCATGCAATGGGATGGCAGTCGCCAGCAGTTCACTCCTGTGAATGTGCACAAAAATGGTGGTGGGGACAGTAAAAAAAAATTAAAAATACCCAGCGGCACAGCTTGAAGCCATGCTCTGTGGTCATGATATGTGCACTCCAGCTGCCTTGGGAGCTGGCAGTGCAGCTGGTGGGGTTTCAATGTGGCTTCAGAAAAGGCAGCTTCAAGCCACTTTTTCCTGCCCATCTGTTTTTCCCTAATGTCTTTATTTTGCCCCTTCTCTGTAACCACAGCCCTGAATTTCCAAATTGAAAGTGTCTGTACATGGATCCCCTGCCACACTAGCAGTCTGAAGAGAACTGTCTTAACAAGGCATCATATCACATCATATGATTGTGCTAAATGTGCCTTGGGGCATTCCTTTTGCTTGCATTCATCCATCTAATCCAGCCACTTTCCATATTTCTGCCTTAATCTGTGGGGTGTATTTCCACATTAATCTGTGTCCTTTTTTCAATCCATAAAAATATCACTGTGGAATCACATTTAAATAGCATTCATAACTACTTTCACAAGGTCCTCATTTGTAAATATATTTTATCTCAAAATGTGCATTTCTACATAACTTTAGAGGAAGCTTCTGTTAAGCAGAGGGCCTTTTTTGTGATGATACCCCTGTTTTGGAATGCTTTATTGAAGCCTATGTCTAGGCTGATGGAGTATTGTTTTGAGGGCTGGAGTGAAAATAGAGCAAGTCTTTATTTTTTTAATAAAACAAAACAGCAAATGTACAATGGGCCCTTGGTATTCCAGTGGGATTTGGTTCCAGGACCCCCTATGGATACCAAAATTCATGGATGTTCAAGTCCTATTAAATACAATGGCATATTAAAATTGTGTCCCTTATATAAAATGACAAAATCAAAGTTTGCTTGTTGGAATTTATATTTTTTGGAATATTTTCAATCTGTGGATGCTTGAATCCATGGATAAAAAAATCTGTGGCTATGGAGGGCCGAATGTATATTAAAATTGGTTTATATTGCTTTAAGTTTCTTGATTTTCCCCCTTTTAATATACCGTATTTTTCGGCATATAAGACGCACTTTTTCTTCCCCAAAACGTGGGCGGGGAAGTTGCTGCGCCTTATAAAGCAAAGGAGGCCGCGGCTGCGGCCTCAGTTGTTCAATCGGCTGCTGCTGGGATCGATCCCAGCAGCAGCCCATTGAACTGAAGCCGCGGCTGGAACGATGCCTCGTTCCAGCCATGGCTTCAGTTTTTAAATGGGCTGGTGTTGGGATCGGAGCGATCCCAGCACCGGCCCATTTAAAAACTGAGGCCGCGGCCGGGAGGAGGCCTCGTTCCGGCCGTGGCCTCAGTTTTTAAATGGGCTGGTGCTGGGATCGATCCCAGCACCGGCCCATTTAAAAACTGAGGCCGCGGCCCCAGTTGTTCAATCGGCTGCTGCTGGGATCGATCCCAGCAGCAGCCCATTGAACTGAAGCCGTGGCCGGAACGATACCTCATTCCAGCCGTGGCTTCAGTTTTTAAATGGGCTGGTGTTGGGATCGGAGCGATCCCAGCACTGGCCCATTTAAAAACTGAGGCCACGGCCGGGACGAGGCCTCGTTCCGGCCATGGCCTCAGTTTTTAAATGGGCTGGTGCTGGGATCGATCCCAGCACCGGCCCATTTAAAAACTGAGGCCGCAGCCGAGAGGAGGCCTCGTTCCGGCCGTGGCCTCAGTTTTTAAATGGGCTGGTGCTGGGATCGATCCCAGCACCGGCCCATTTAAAAACTGAGGCCGCAGCCGAGAGGAGGCCTCGTTCCGGCCGTGGCCTCAGTTTTTAAATGGGCTATTGCTGGGATCGATCCCAGCACCGGCCCATTTAAAAACTGAGGCCGCAGCCGAGAGGAGGCCTCGTTCCGGCTGTGGCCTCAGTTGTTCAATGGGCTGCTGCTGGGATCGATCCCAGCAGCAGCCCATTGAATTCAAGCCGCGGCCAGAACGATGCCTCGTTCCAGCCGTGGCTTCAGTTTTTAAATAGGCTGGTGTTGGGATCGGAGCGATCCCAGCACCGGCCCATTTAAAAACTGAGGCCGCAGCCGAGAGGAGGCCTCGTTCCGGCCGTGGCCTCAGTTTTTAAATGGTCTGGTGCTGGGATCGATCCCAGCACCGGCCCATTTAAAAACTGAGGCCGCAGCCGAGAGGAGGCCTCGTTCCGGCCGTGGCCTCAGTTTTTAAATGGGCTGGTGCTGGGATCGATCCCAGCACCGGCCCATTTAAAAACTGAGGCCACAGCCGAGAGGAGGCCTCGTTCCGGCCGTGGCCTCAGTTTTTAAATGGTCTGGTGCTGGGATCGATCCCAGCACCGCTCCATTTAAAAACTGAGGCCGCAGCCTCAGTTGTTCAATGGGCTGCTGCTGGGATCGATCCCAGCAGCAGCCCATTGAATTCAAGCCGCGGCCAGAACGATGCCTCGTTCCAGCCGTGGCTTCAGTTTTTAAATAGGCTGGTGTTGGGATCGGAGCGATCCCAGCACCGGCCCATTTAAAAACTGAGGCCACAGCCGAGAGGAGGCCTCGTTCTGGCCGTGGCCTCAGTTTTTAAATGGGCTGGTGCTGGGATCAATCCCAGCACCGGCCCATTTAAAAACTGAGGCCGCAGCCGAGAGGAGGCCTCGTTCCGGCCGTGGCCTTAGTTTTTAAATGGGCTGCTGCTGGGATTGATCCCAGCCCCGGCCCATTTAAAAACTGAGGCCGCGGCCTCAGTTGTTCAAAGGGCTGCTGCTGGGATCGATCCCAGCAGCAGCCCATTGAATTGAAGCCACGGCCGGAACGAGGCCTCTTTCCAGCCGTGGCCTCAGTTTTTACATGGGCTGGTGTTGGGATTGGAGCGATCCCAGCATGGCCCATTAAACAACTGAGGCCGTGGCTGGGAGGAGGCCTCCTCCCGGCCACGGCCTCAGTTGTTCAATGGGCTGCTGCTGGGATCAATCCCAGCAGCAGCCCACTGAACTGAAGCTGCGGCCTCAGTTGTTCAATGGGCTGGTGCTGGGATCGGAGAAGTTATTTATTTTTAAGTTTCTAACTTTGCTGAGTGTGAACAATTGAAAATATATAGAATACAGAAATTATAGAACTGTTCCCCTGTGCTTATTTTTGCCTTGTCTTTAAAATTGGGAAGGGGGCTTTCAATGACAATGTAAAGATAAATGAATATGGCAATCACAATACATACATACTTTCAAGGACCAAAGAGGGCTGGAATACAGAGAATGTTGTGTACTGTTCTCAGACAGTGAAATTGGATGCATTTGTTGTGCTTTCAGTTCTCCTTTTATTTTGCAGTATTTGAAGGAGGCCTGGGAATATTTCACTTTCTGAGCAGACAGAATGCCAGAATCCTTATCACCAACTGTATTACATAACTTTACACATACAGCATCCACAGCTTGAAAATATTATATATATATATATATATATATATATATTCCAAAAAGTAAGCCTTGATTTTGCTATCTTATGTATGGGAGTGAGCATGTTCTCCTGAAGTTTCTTATACAGTGGAAAGGAGAAGCTAGGCATAGTCTAACACTCATTCTAGACTTTAGGAGAGCTGATTTCAACAAACTTAGGGAAACACTGGGAGTGATCCCGTGGTCAGGAATACTAAAGGAGAAGGTAGTTCAGGATGTATGGGAGGTTCTCAAAAGGGAGATATTGAAGGCACAATCTCAAACTGTTCCAATGAGAAGAAAAAATGGGAGGTGTCTCAAGAAACCAGGTTGGATGACAAACGAACTTTCAACTGAAGTAAGTTTTAGACAGGAGATGTATAAGAAATAGAAAAGGGGCAAAATCACTAAAGAGGAATTCAAACAGATAGCTAGCACATGTAGGGCTAAAGTCAGGAAAGCCAAAGCACAGAATGAGCTCAGGCTTGCTAGAGGGGTAAAGGACAATAAAAAGGGCTTTTTTGGGTATGTCTGTAGCAAAAGAAAGAAGAGGGAAATCGAAGGGCCACTGTGCGGAGAAGATGGAGAAATTCTAACGGGACAGAGAAAAAGCAGAACTACTCAACACTTTCTTTGCCTCAGTCTTCTCACAAAAAGAAAAGGGTGTTCAACCTGAGGAAAATAGAGCAGAGGACACAATAGGGGAAATGCAGCACAAAATAAGTAAAGAGGAAGTACAGGACCAGATGAACTATATCCAAGAATATTAAAAGAACTGGCAAATGTAATCTCAGAGCCATTGGGAATAATCTTTGAGAACTCCTGGAGAATAGGAGAGTCCCAGCAGACTGGAGGAGGGCAAACATTGTCCCCATCTTCAAAAAGGGGAAAAAAGAGGATCCCAACAACTATTGCCCAGTTAGTCTGACATCAATACCGGGAAAGATTCTAGAACAGTTCATTAAACAGAGAGTCTGTGAACATTTAGAAGGGAATGCCATAATCACTAAAAGTCAACATGGGTTTCTCAAAAACAAGTCATTCCAGACTAATCTAATCTCTTTTTTTGATAAAATTACCAGCTTGCTAGATAAAGGGAATGTGGTAGACATAGCATATTTTGATTTCAGTAAGGCTTTTGACAAGTTCCCCCTTGATATTCTTGCAAACAATATAGTAAAACACGGGCTAGACAATGCAACTGTTAGGTGGATTAGTAACTGGTTGACTGACCAAACCCAAAGGGTGTTCAGCAATGGCTCCTCTTCATCCTGGAGAGAACTGACCAGTGGGGTGCCACAGGGTTCTGTCTTGGGCCCAGTGCTCTTCAACATCTTTATCAATGATTTGGATAAAGGAATAGGGGGCATGCTTCTCAAATTTGCAGATGACACCAAATTAAGAGGAATAGCTAATACCCCAGAAGACAGGATGAAAATTCAAAACAGCCTTAATAGATTAGAAATCTGGGCCAAAGCTAACAAAATGAATTTCAACACAGAGAAATGTAAGGTACTGCACTTAGGGCAAAAAAATGAAATGCACAGATATAAGATGGGGGACAGCTGGCTTAACAAAACTATGTGTGAAAGGGATCTAGGAGTCCCAGTAGACCACAAGTTGAACATGAGTCAACAGTGTGATGCTGCAGCTAAAAAGGCCAATGCAATTTTAGGCTGCATTAATAGAAGTATAGTATCTAGATCAAGGGAAGTAATAGTGCCACTGTATTCTGCATTGGTCAGGCCCCACCTGGAATACTGTGTCCAGTTCTGGGCACCACAATTCAAAAAGGATGTTGAAAAACTGGAGTGTGTCCAGAGGAGGGTGACTAAAATGGTGAAGGGTCTGGAAACCATGCCGTATGAGGAACAACTTAGGGAACTGGGTATGTTTAGTCTGGAGAAGAGACGGTTAAGAGGTGATATGATAGCCCTGTTTAAATATTTGAAGGGATGTCATATTGAGGAGGGCGCTAGCTTGTTTTCTGCTGCTCCAGAGAATAGGACTCAGAACAATGGATGAAAGCTACAGGAAAGGAGAGTCCACCTGAACATTAGGAGGAACTTCCTGACAGTGAGAGCTGTTTGACAGTGGAACACACTCCCTCAAAGTGTGGTGGAGTCTCCTTCTTTGGAGGTCTTTAAACAGAGGCTGGATCGCCATCTGTCAGGGATGCTTTGATTGAGAGTTCCTGCATGGCAGGGGGTTGGACTGGATGGCCCTTGTGGTCTCTTCCAACTCTATGATTCTATGATTCTATGAGTTTACTACACCATTGTGTTTAATGGTACTTGCGCATCCAGAGATTTTTGTATCCATGGGTGGGGGGCTGGAAACAAATCCCAACAGATACCAAGGGCTCACTGTACCAGCCAGTACCCTCCAGTGTGGCATAGTGGTTTGTTGGACTATGACTCATGAGGCCAGGCTAGCCACTTGGCCATGAAACCCACTGCATGACCTTGGGCAAGTTCACGTGCTCTCAGCCTTGGGGGAAGGCAGTGGCCAACCTCCTCTGAACAAATCTTGCCAAGAAAACCCCATGATAGGTTCGCCTGAGGGACCCTAAGTTGGAAACGGCTTGAAGGCACACAACAACAAATAACGAGCTATATAGCAGACACACAAAAAAAAATTGATAGTGAATTGTGAAGATGCATAACAGGACATCATCAAGAGTGCCCGATGTGCGTTGGTGACCAATGTGTCTCCAGACTGATGCAATGTACATCCTGTTATGCATTGTGTAATTATCACTTTGCTGGGTCTGCTGCATGGTATCATGACTTCAGCCCTCTACTGGATACAGATGTTATGGAATTGCCCATTTCTAATACCTGCAGACATAAGTCCACTTACAAAGATGTAACTCCCCGACAGTATTCCAGCCATGAGTCTTAATGTGGTGTGTTTGGTCATGCATAAGTTTGGGTGCAGAAAGGCAGCTTATATTGAAATAAACCCGTCACAGTCCTTACCTCAAGCCTTTTACTTTTACTTTTAACACCAGTGCTCAGTTTTTAACCTAATCTTGAATAATATGGAGGGCTGGTTGGGAGGAGATGATTTGCACTCTGCAGAAATACTGGATTTTATATAATATTCCTACTCCTTTTAAGAGTCAGAATATTGTGCAATGTAGAAGCAGGTGAATTTCAAAGGCCATAGTTTGCAAAATAATTTTCTATTTACATCTCCAGCTATAGGAAGTGAAACTCTAACAACCCATCATTAGAGAATTCTGAAAAAGAAGAGAATAAACCCTGTTTTTTAAAAAAATAATTTTATTTATCATTATTTACACTTCTAAAAAAAAGCTTTCACACAAGAGTTACCAACTGTGGATGACTGGCTATTGAAGCTGACTGAAATGAAAGAAATGGATAGACTGCCCTGTTGAACCAGGTTGATCTAGAAAGGGTAGATAAAGAATGGTCTCCTGTGGAAGAATATAGTAAGAAAAGATGGGAGCAAGTAAACTAATGGAAATGTTAAAGAATCTTATTGAGGAAGGTTAAGATGATTAAAAGATAGGATGTATGGAAATATATATGGAAATTATAAGATACAAATAATGAGCTGGTGAAAGAGTGCTGAGGTTTAATAATGATGATAGAAAAGAAAAAGACGTATAACTTAAGGCTAAGGACAATGGTATTTGTTGTCAAAGCAACTTTACAGAAGTTTAGTAATGTAGTTTAGGAAATTATGGATGTACTTAGCTAATGTAAGAATAAACCCTGTTTTATAACCCTCAATACCTTAAAAATCAAGAGGCCTGGTCTATTCAGAGGAAACATGTCTTATGTCATCTCCTATATGATGAGCTTTAATGTAAGTTAATTCATACAGTCTAATAATGATGCTAAAAATAAGAAGAAAGAGGTTAAACATACTTTGACAGTTTAGAGAGTTGAAATCATGCTTCAGAAACAGAACTCGTCAAGATAATGTAACAGTTGTATTATGTTAAAGTGGTTCCTTTATTGTACGTATGGTAAAGGATACTTTGACCTCCAGTTCTACCCTGAGGATCTCTGGTCTTATTATTAGTCTCTCTATGATTAAGGTTGCAACCATTGCATGGACAGTAGAAGCTGATGGTTCCTATGTCAGCAGGACAGTGAATCTATTCCAGGTTATTCTTTGAACTTTTAAGGAGCTATCAAAATGCTTAAACCTGTTTGGGAGAAATGGTTCAGCACCCTGGATACCTCCTTTATCTCTGGAATAAATTCTGGGATGGATTCACCACCCCACTGCCCTGGGAACCACCAGCCAGCACTGCACATCCATTGGTCTTTCCATTCCTTGTTGGCCAACCTTCTGGTAATGAATGTGCCAATACTCAACTAGGTTGATCCTTGGATGGCATACACAATATCCACCTCCAAGAACTACTGAAAGTATTAACCATGATGGCTGGACAATTCTGGGAGTTGTAGTCCAAAAATGTAACTTTTCCAAGCTCTGGCCAAGCCTTACTAGCTTGACTGAAACTGTCAGAGTCTGCTGGCATAGCCTTCAAGAACCCAAGGTCACTCTTACATCCTGTGATGAAGCAGCAGAGGAGGATTTTGTAAAGGCCAGTTATAAAAGCTAGAGAAAAGTAAAAAAAAAAATTCTCTGAAAGAAGCTGTATATAGAGAGAGCTTTTGGAAGTAATTTTAAACCCCTTTGGGAGTAGGTAGCTTTCCAGACCATTAGCATTTAATTCAGGTAGTGCAATATTCTGTTTGGAAACAAAAGCACCATGTGCGCTTTTTTGCTCTGTAAACAAACACACTCAAAATTGGCTGACTGCAATTTTTATGCCTTTCAGGTGACCTGAAATTTTCACTAGATTGTAAACAATTTGCAAATACCTTTGTCCTTAATGTAGAGCTTTTCTGATGAAATACCATTTCCATCTTTTTCACCTGACTATTTTTGCACAAATATTGCCAGGCAGTTCACTCATTTTTCTATGGGATATTTCAGTTTGAGACTTACAGGTTGTAAGCATCTTTTGAAGTCAGAATAATTTCTTGAAATTCTTCTATGTTTTGCATTACCTTGAATTTCCACAATATATGCTGGTGGTTTGACAGACTTATGATCCATGTACTAAATATGATATTTTCCTGGTCAGTGATTGCTGTTTTTTAAAAGACTGACTTCAAAAAAAAAAAAAAAAAGAAAAGAAAGAAAGAAAGAAAAGAAAAGAAAAGAAAGAGAAAGAGAAAGAGAAAGAGAAAGAGAGAGAAAGAAACCAGTACTACCTCCCTTAGAAGCAGAGTCATCTGTGCAAACAGTTATATCAACATGAGTAGAATAGTTTCCATTGGTTTTAATGGGAAAGGACTATAGCTTTAAATAGCCATAAACTGGATAAAGCATTACCATAGCTGGAGAGATAACACAGTGAATTTGAATGCCTTTAGGCTTCTTCATTTATAACATTTCTTCATTCGTTGAATATGTTTTAAATTTACAGTCCTTAAAATACCTTGAACTCTTAATCCTTTAACTCTTTGAATCCTTGAACTCAGTGGTATTCCAAATAAACATGCAGATAATTGGGTTTCATGACTCTTTTGTTGAAATGGTAACGCACTTTATATGGCTGATCACTACTTACACCACATAACCTTCACTGGTGTTCTTGTCGTGTGCCTTCAGGTGAACTCTCACTTAAGGTAACTGTTTCATTGTTTTGTCTTGATATCATTTGTTAGGAGGAGGTTTGCCATTGCCTTCTTCTTTGGCTGAGACAGTGCGATTTCCCAAGGTCACCTAGTGGATTTCCATGGCTGAGAGGGAATTTGAACCCTGGGGCCCATTCACACTATGCAGTTATAGTGCTATTATTCCACTTTAGTGGTCATGCTTTCATTCTGTAAAATCCTGGGGCTTTTACTTTGCACAATGGCTGAGAATTCTCAACTGGAAATTCCAAAATTCCACAGGAGAGAACAATGATACTTAAAGTGTAACTGTAGCGCTATAACTCTGTAGGTTGAGTAGGCCCTGGAGTCCTAGTCCAACACTCAAACTACTGAGTCATGCTATCTCTCACACAGTCCTCAGACTTATTATTATTATTACGTATTATTACTACTATTATTACTATTGTTGTTGTTGCTATTGTTACCATTGCTCCTATTTTTAACTAGTTCATTTCATTTTTAAAGTGAGAAAGTTGACTTTAAACATTTGAATGATCTATGGTGTGGTATATACTGCATTTCTATTCAGTTTAACAAAGCAAAATAAAAACCCAGGACACTTGAATAATACATGGGGATAGTGTTTACATGGACAGGAGCGGAAGGATAAGAGGGCTGATGCAAATTACACATAGTCTCCTTTTCACATGTTTGGAGCAGCACTGGACCTGTTTCTTTATAATGCTGTCACATCTACTGGGGATTGTATGCCAACGAAGCAACCAGAGAGATAGGTTTAGTCATTTAATATTTATTTATTTTAAGAATTTATATGGTGCACTGTAATTGAAAAAAATAACTCCCCACAAAATTCATTTAGATGGATGGATGGATGGAGAGAGAGAGAGAGAAAGAGAGAGAGAGGATAGATAGACAGACATTTTAGTAGATACTGCTAATTTAGCTGAGCATCATCGCTTTTCTGTAGTATAGATATGGAAAATCAGAGGTTGCAGTACTTGGACAACCTCAGTAAGGCCTTTGCAGACTGCCAGAAATAGTGCAAATTGAGTCCACTTTAAGGGTTAGGATTAGGGAATCATGGGAACTGTATTTTATTGTGGCACCAGAGCTCTCTGACAGAGAAGGCTCAATGTCTCAGAAAACAAACAATTCCCATGATTCCCTAGTACTAACCCTAACCCTTAAAGTGGACTCAATTTGCACTATTTCTGGCAGTCTGCAACCCCCCTAAGTGTCCTAGCCCCCAGAATTATGCCTAAACCCCCCTCATGGTGTTTGCCCTTACTTGAAATGTCTTCCCTTACCTGAAATTGCCCTTACCACCAGTGATGGTAAAAGAGTGTCTAAAGAATAGTTTTTAAGCATACAATTGCCATAAAGATTCCAGCCACCATGGCCAATGGCCATGCTGATGAGAGGATTTTGGGAGTTAAAGTCCAAAAAAAATCACTTCTCAAAGTGCTGGGGAGAATAATACTCTGCCTTAGTAAGAGGGTCAGGCAGAGAGCTCCAAGGATTATTTCATTGTGTGCAGTTATAAGTGTCTTTTCTCTTCAGTCTTTTCCTTTTTAGTGTGAAACCCATGCACTAGGGCTTGGCTATATGGTTGCTTCATTCACATATTCTCTTGAATGTGATAAAATCACACCATGTAGAAGTGGTTTCCATAGCATTGTATGTATGTGTGGGTGAAAGTAGGCATTATTTACATTGCTTAAGGATGAGACATGTGATATCATCACTGTTTAAACAGTGCAACATTGTGATCCTACTATAATCTTTTGCTAGTGCCGCTGTACATTTGCTGAAGACCCAGCTATTCCACAGTGAGGAGAGTTACCTGCTGTAGTTTTGGATATCTGTGGCCTCCTTAAGACCTGACCTTGATCTCAGTGGGAGAAAGTAAAATGTTTAGACTCTCAGATTAATTGTGTGATTTCTGGGTGGGAAACCTGTAGCCATGAAGATGTTACTAGACTGCAACTCCCATCAGTCCTAGGTGATACAACCCTAGCCAACATAACCAATGGTGAAAAACAATACACCAGAAGTGCTGCAGGTTCCACATGTTGTGAAACATGCTGCAAATTCACCAAGTTCTACTATTTCTGTGGCAAAAGTTGTGAAAATAATGAAAAATAAATTTATAGATTACTTTTTTCTACTTTTGTGGGGTATAACTATGGAAATAAAATGAGGGCATTTCCCCCCCCCACACACACACACAAGAATTCTGATCCACCAGATAAAATTTTCTTTCAGTCCCCAAATTTCTAGCATTTCAACCTGTAGCTGTATTTTAGTTTCACAATGGGCCATCTTAATTTCTGAATCTCAGTTCAGATTTGGGTTTGAACTGATTTGGACCAAATTGAGAACAGATCCAAATCACCAAACTGGGTTCCAAACCAAATCAAAGGCTGTATGAACACTCCCAATTTTTAAGCATTGCTGCATACACTTGCTGGTTGAGAGAAGAGATCAGAAGAATGCCCTAAGGCTTGACAACATTGAAAATATTATGAAAATTAATCCTCTGCAAACCTTTCTTCTAGCAGATGAATTTATTATGATTTTATTCTTAAGTCCACTGTGTAGGCAGATTTGTTGTAGAAATGTTAACAGCCCATGTATCAGGTTATTACTTAAGGTCAAAACAATGAATAAGCTATGAGTCAGTTTGGTCCAAGGTAGCAGTGGTATTGTGCATTTGTGTGCTTGGTTACTCCGAAGTAAGTAGCTTTATACTCAGTGTGGCTTATACAACTGTGTATAGGATTGAGCCCTAAAACAGTATTAGAGTGATCCTGCACATAAGAGTAATCCAAATAGCTGCTGCCCTCTCTTGTACTACATGGCTTAGTGGGGTTATAATTTAATGGGGATAAGAGAGCCAGTGTGGGGTAGTGGTTTGAGCATAGGACTTGGACTCTGGCGATCAGGGTTTGATTCACCACTCAGCCATGGAAACCTGTTCGGTGACCTTAGGCAAGTCACACACTCTCAGGCCCAGAAAGACCTGTAATAGAATCACCTTAGGGTTGCCTTAAGTTGGAAACAACATGAAGGCACACAACAACTACAATAAGTTTTTGTACAAAGTGTGGCCACTGGATTCATGAAATTATTATGAAAGAGTTAGATTTTTTTTTTACCATATTTCTCTAGAGTGGTGTTTCTTTTTAACTAGCATGGAATGGCATGCTCTTTATTGAGGGAAAACATGCTTGGCTAAAGCAATCAAAGGCTAGAAATAATAGCATCAACAGCATTTGTGTAATGTATTTAGGAGTTCAAAATTATTCATATGCACTGTTGGGTTGGTATCCTTATGAGGTACCCACCAAAATATTTTTGCTGCTTGAGGCACAGTATAAAATCCTATATCCCCACCCACCCACACAAAAGTGTGGAAAACCAAAGGCTGGTCGAGATATTTAGACAGCTGAGGGAGAAAATCCCACAGACACCTCTCCTCTTCTCTGGCAGTAAAAATACAGGAAAAATATTTTAAAACAAAAACCTAAGTATATATTCCTCTTTAATGACACCCTGGTTTTGGAATTACCTCAACATCAAGGTTAGATTAGACTAGTTCCTGATGACTTTCAAGTGGGCAATGAAAACATTTTTGTCTGCAGTTGTCAGAATGAAAACTGAAATATTTAAAGACTGTGTAGAAGAGGTGTTATTTCAGCAGGTGTTGCTTGTTACTTCATTGTGTGATAAGAAACACCAGCTGCAATTTCCTCTTTTATACAACCATTAAAGGTACAGAAGCCTTCTCTAGTTTTTGGTCTGGCAACCTGCTTTTGGTCCATGGCCCTTGAGGATTTTTGTTCTTTCAAGATAAAAAATGGCTGAATATGGCTTCATTTTCATGCCTTGTTCTCATTGTTTTACTGTGGAATTTTGTTTTGTAAACCATCTTAAGGACCCTTCTTAGGGCCAAAAGCTAATACACAAATGTCTCTATAACCAATAATATATCACAAATACACCCAGAATAGGGTGTGATGTAGCTACTTCCCTCTGCCCAGTGGTAGGGTCATAGTCCTGATGATGATGATGATGATGATGATAGTAATAGCAATAGCAGCTTCATTTGTATACCACTTCATACCACATTATGCAGTCTCTAAGCAGTTTACAACTATAAGCTAATTGCCCCCAACAATCTGGGTACTCATTTTAGCAATCTCAGAAGGATGCAAGACTAAAAGGGGTTGCAGAATGCCAGAAATAGTGCAAATTGAGTCTATTTTAAGGGTTAGGGTTAGTGCTAGGGAATCATGGGAATTGTTGTTTTTTTTATGAGACATTGAGCCTTCTCTGTCAGAGAGCTCTGGTGCCACAATAAAATACAGTTCCCATGATTCCCTAACCCTAACCCTAAAAGTGGACTCAATTTGCACTATTTCTGGCAGTCTGCAACCCCCCTAAGTCAAGCCTAGGCCCTGGCTGGTATTGAACTCACAACCTTGTGGTTTGTGAGTGAGTGGCTACAGTACTGGCATTTAACCACTGCGTCATGATGATGATGATGATGATGATGATGATGATGATGATGATGATGATTTGTGTGCCTTCAAGTCATTTCCAACTTATGGCGACCCCAAGGCAAACCTACCATGGGGTTTTCTTGCCAAGATTTGTTCAGAGGAGGTTTGCCATTGCCTTCCTCTGAGACTGAGAGCATGTGACTTGCCTAAGGTCACCCAGTGAGTTTCATGGCCTAGCTGGGAATTGAGCCCTGGTCTCCAGAATTGTAGTCCAACACTCAAACCACTATGCCATACTGGCTGCTGCAGTATTATTGTTATTCAGGATAATATCACATATTTCAAATGCAGCAAATGAAGCTTTCATGTCTAAGGCCACCGAATGAGATCATAATGGCACAGGTGAATTTGAGGATGGAGACTTTTTGATTTGTAGCTTAGGGCCTGGACAGACTGGCCATAAGGGCTGGCCTGGGGGTGGAATTGGGGCGGGGCGACTGCATGCTGGCCACCCCAACTCCACCCCGATGCCACTGTCATGCCACATGCTCCACCGCACAGTGTGCAATGTCAGGGCGCTCCATTGGCGCAGCATGTAGACACACTGTGCGAAAGGGTTGTAGAAGAGCCGTGGTGCCGGTGCTAAGCAGTGGCAGTGGAGCAGCAAAAAGCCAGAGCGGGGCCATGGCATGTGGCTGCCGTGGCCCCAATCCAGCTTTTTGTTGCTCGGCCCCCTAGGCTTTTAGCCACAATGGCCAGTGTCTGCTCTCTAAGCAATACAACAGACATAGAGGTGCAGCGCACTACAGCAGCCTGTGTTTCCTTCTTGCTTCTTCTTGTTCATTTTTCATAACTTTCATAACATAAAAATGAGTACACTGCGATATCATCATGCTACTTATATCATCACTCCCACTGAACTTCATTAGCTGCCTGTTGCAGGGAAATGTGCAACATGGCACCACACTATGAAGTGTGGATCATGTGATATTAGTGGGGATGGGCAACAAAACAGGAGTTGGGTTTTCTACTGGAGGCAGAGCACAAAATTGTGCCCTGCAACAAATCATGTTGGATTATACCCAAAGCCAGTAGCAAAAGAACTTCTGCCCATTCCTGGAAATGAAAATACATCAATAACAAATTTATAGGTTGTCCCTTTCATCACATCACAAATTTTCCATCTGAGCTTACCACCCTCAGCCTGATGATAGAGCCAGCCCAGGACAGTGAGTTCTTGTTCTAGGAAGAGCCCCACATCTACCCTCATGGGACTAAGACATTTCTTCTTGTCTAGTTTTAGCTGTGGTCTGTTCTAGTTCCAGCAAAACACTCACAACATTATCATTGCACCAAACCTTCAGAATACACTAACTCCCAAAAATTTATGTGTCTCACCATCCACACCCACTATTCAGGGACAATATCTAAGAAGCATCAATAACAATGGTTTGAAATCTGTTTGCCATACACCCATCCCAAGCATTTAGTGATCTGTTTTGCATGGCATGAGAGGAATATATGATGGTATAGGTTGCCATAAAATCACTTTGCCACTTTATTGAGAGATGACCTGCATAACTCACAGGCAGCAAAGCATCAATAAAATCTTCATATCAATGCAAACTATTACATGTTATTACTGCATAACTACACTGACGTATACAAAATGTTCCTTTACTCTAGAGCTTAATTTTTTTTCAAAGAAGACTTATCAATTTACCCAAATAATGAGAACATTAAAAAAGATAAACTTTTCCAAAACAGAATTTGGCTTTATATATATATAAATTTGGCTTTATATATATATATAACTGTGTGAATCACACTGTAATAAATCTAGTGGAAAGAATTTATAGCTGGCAAAAGAAGCTGATTCTCTTCATCATTTCCCATAAGCTTTCTCCTCTCTATAAAATATTGTTCCTATTACACATCACAGGTGTCAACTATACCTAGATAATTCCCCAGCAGAATTAAAATAGCAAGGATTTCTGATTTCACAAATTCATCTTCAGTCATCAAAACAAAACTAAGGATGTGACCCTTTCAGTAGTCTTACTATATTTTAAAACAGGTTAAAAAGTTGTAGCTCCTGGTTTCACTTTTAAGGAAAAGCAGCAATAAGCCTATTTTTTAGTTTGCTGCCTGCCTTTTGAGAGAGTCTTCCAGAAAACATGTTGCTTTCCATAGCTGTTGCCTTCACACCCAGTCATTGAAATAAAACAACCTCAAACCATGTATTTTGTTGCCTGTGATTCCCTTACTGAAATGTGGTGTCAACCTTATTATAGAGCATAGACTATAGAGCATAAGGCGGCTGCCTTGAAGGCTAGTGCCTGGGGAACATAGTAGCTGCTGAGAATACAGAGAATATCAGCCCCACTGGTTGGCTATCTTAGGAGAACTAGGTGTAACAGAACTGGCATGCATTTCAGATTTGTTCTTCCCTGAGATAAAGCATGTTCCTTAGTACAAATGTTTCTTCTGAGTTTGAGAAATTCTGATGTGCATGCAGACAAAAACCTCCCTATTATTTGAATTAATAGGGAACCAGTGACGATTGGGGAATTTGATTTTTGAGAATTCTGATAAAAAGTGAACTCACTTTCCAGGCTAATGTGTGGGCAGACAAGCCATTCAGAATATTGTGGTGTAGTTCTTAATTTTTTTGTAAAGATGGCATGACGGAGGCGTGGCTAGCCATCGATCATGGTGGATGCATAAAATTTGAGCAGGACAAGATCTCAGCTTTTACCAGTTAAATGGAGTGAATTTTGCCCAACTTTCAAGATAAAAAATACCTATATAATGCAAGAAACTAAAAGGTCAGTAGATTAAGCAATTTTGGATTTCTGCTCATCTCTTAAAGAGCCAAGAACTCAAATGGAGGACACAGAGATGACACGAGGAAAGGGATGCGGAGGTGGGAGTTTCCTGACACCGGACCCATCATTTTCAGACTTCCTGGAAAGGCTTTGTGTAAATTTAGTGCAGGGCTTACAAAAAGACTGGGCACTCACCCTTGAACTGGTGAACTCAAAGCTCACTGCCCTGACAGCCCGCATTGGAGATACAGAAAATACAGCTAATGCAGCTCTTGAACAGTCTCATTTTCATGAGGCTCACATACAGGAGTTAAAACAAATGAATGACTATCTCACAAAAAAATACAGGATTTGGAGGACAGAAATAGATGCTTAAACATCAGAATTCACAGGATTCCTGAACGGGAGGAGCATCGGAACATGATTTCATTCCTCCTTACCTGGCTGAATGACACCTGCCCAGGCCTTGATCTCCTTTCGGCTGACATAGAAAGAGCATATCGGATGTCATCTCTTAACCGGAGACAAGGTGCTCCCCCCAGGGACATAATTATACACTTTGCACATTATCTAAAAAATCCACAAGTACTGAAGAAACTTTTCAGTACCCCAAACATTGCCTACCAGAATTCTAACATGCATATATACCAGGACATCTCCCCTGAAAGGCTAATGAAACACCATGATTTTAAACCCTTCACCTCTCTTCTCCAACAAGCAAGCATAAAATACAATGGGGCTTCCCTTTTAAATCAATAGTCTTCTATAATGGCTCTGTCATGACTGCCTCAACTAAAATTCAGCTTCTTCACATATGTGAAGCCTTAGACATTAAGGTGCCCCAAAATGTTGAGAAAGAGGTGAAGAACAATGTCTCCTCTTTAGCTGCACTCAAATCTGGACAAGTGGCTGAACCATGGATGCCAGCAATACAGAGAAAACACATGCAGGTTGGTGGTCCTGCATAGCTGAAAGCCACACAGCTAAACTGACTCTAATGCAACTTCCAGCACAGAAAACCTCTTCCCTGGCTTTTTTGACACCATAAAGGAGCAAAACAGATGGGTAAAATAAGCAGGTTCTAGGGCAGTGTTAAGGTGGGGCATTTAGATGATGCACACTTTGAAGCTGGCTGGAAAGGGCCCTCTAGCCATCTTATGGGGAGAAAAGCCACTTCAAAAAGAAGCAGCTTTTTCTCACTTCTTCCCAGAATGTGCACACCTTCGCATGTGCATATAAATGCACCAATGCCAGTGCGTCTCTAAAGGGGTGCTCTTTCCCTAACCCTAACTCTAACCCTAATTGTGCATGTAAATGCCCAGTCAAAGGATTGCATTTAAAAGGAACAGAGCTGATGTACACAAGTTGTGGGGGTGGCAATGCCCAATAGAGAAACCATGGAACCTCTCATGGAGATGAGTACAACATACACAAAACAGACAGTCAAAGAGGGGACATAGGGTGATGTGGGGATGAAGGGAGGCATGATTGCATCCTACTGGCATCTGCAGGGACACACCTTCTCTGATGTCCTGTCCCGGTGAAGTGCTGCACAGGCGAATGTGCGCAGGTTCACAGGGACAGCGATGCAATGGGATGGCAGTCACCAGCAGTTCACTCCTGTGAAGGTGCACAGGGATGGAGGGGGGGACAGTTTAAAAAAATCACCCAGCGATGTAGCTTGAAGCCATGCTGTGTGGTCATGACATGCACACTCCAGCCACCTTGGGATCTGGAAGTGTAGTTGGTGGGGTTTCAATGTGGCTTCTGAAAAGGCAGCTTCAAGCCACTTTTTCCTGCCTAGTTTTGGGGTCCTGTTTTGCCCAAAAGTGAATGATTAGGGGCCTTTACAGAGTGCCATAAATAATGCAGCTCGAGGCCAATTTAACTGCCCTGGCTCAGTGCTAAGGAATCATGGGAACTGTAGTTTATTGTGGCACCAGAGCTCTCTGACAGAGAAGGCTCAATGTCCCAGAAAAAAAATACAATTCCCACGATTCCCTAGCACTGAGCCAGGACAGTTAATCATGTCATGGATGATGAGAGTTGTAGCTCTTTACCTCTGGCTCTAACTCACCACCTTGTTATGAATGGTATATATTTCTTCTATGTCAAAAGCAGTAGGTTTCTGAGCAGTGAGTATAAATGGGTGGGTGCCATTTCTTTCAAGTCCTATTTGTAAGTTTTCCACAAGCATTTTGTTGGCTGCTACCGGAATTGAACAGTGATATAGATGGGCCTTTGGTATCTGATCCAGCATAGCTGTTTTAAACTTGTTATAATAGTTGTAAAATATGCCCCTGAATAAAATATAAACTAAAAACAAAAGGATTACTGCTAATTATTCAGAACAACTTTGTCAGAGCGCTATTTCTAATTGTTGAATATGAAGCCCTATTAGGCGTCTCTAGCCTTCCAGCCTTCCTTTCCTACATGTCAGTAATCATTACAACTGCAAAGAATAAACAACACTAAACTGGATTGTACCTATACAACACTGAGCCCTCATAATCAGTTTCAGAATTATTATCCTTTTCTCTAATTCTGCCTACAGGTGCAATAGAGTGAAAATGTGCATGCATTGAAGCATATTTATAATACTACTTAGACTGGCAGGTGGGCTGTTAAATAAACATAATTGTTTTCAAAGTATTGAACTAGATTAGCATGGATTAAGGTACTCATTTTGAAAGCCAGGGCATAAAAAAAAACATTTTAGTTGTTTTTGCAAATCACTGATTGGTATTTCTGCCTACCAACACACACACATACAGAGAGAGAGAGAGAGAGAGAGAGAGACACCCTAATGCAAAGGAAAACATCCCACAAAAGAAAGAGAAAAGTCAATTTATATAATTGAATTTCAGTTAGAAGGATATGCATGCAAGCAAAATGGTGAAACAGATGCTGTCCATATCATTCTGAAAAAGAAAAGAAAAATACAAAACCACTTGCATTTTATAGCCCAAGTAGTTGATGAGAAATTAACAATAGTGAGGAGCCAAAAGCAACAGATTTTATTCATTTATGCATTTAGCAAACCTAGACTTGAGCATGTATGTTATTCCTATTATAGTGAACCCAGCTATAGTGAATCATTGAATGGTGAGTTAACATATCAGTAAATCCCACTGATTTAATGGGTCTACTCTACCCTTTTAATGCACTCACATGAAGAAGATGCTGGGTCTCTGTTTAGGACTATTGTTGTTGTTATTATTATATTTATAGTACTTAGCAAATGACATTATGACTCAAAAGAAGGACTCAGCGATGAATCTATTCCTTCTCCCCCTCCCCCTCTCTTTTCCTACAATGAGTAACCATTAATTTTTAAATAATTTTTATTATAAAATTACCTTAAAACACAACTTTTTAATTTACAGTTTGTTCAATTCAAGCATCTTCATAATCGATCTTATTGTGTTTTCACATATTGCTTGGAGTCAATTCTATAGCCTATATATTATTCTCAACCTATATTCCTTCTCATCAGTAATTGAAGCTACTAAAAACCTAAGTTTGAGCTTTCACTAGTGCTTATACCTTTGCACATATTCTTGTATTTTTTACTCAGGAGATTATTGCACAGCATAAAAATGTGACTTACCTCTCCCAAATTCAAGTAATATTCGGGCTCCATCCGGATCCTATCTACCATCCAAATACAGCCCAGTTCACTTAATTGCTTTGCAGCCATTTTTCAAAAGCTTCTGACTTGTGAAAAATGGCCACAAAGTGAGTTAAGTGAGCCAGGCTGCATTTGGATGGCAGATTTAGTGACAAAAGCCATGTGACAAGACCTGGATGTAATTTTACTTGAATTTGGGAGTCACATTTTTATGATTATGCAATAATCTCCTCATATTAACTACTGAGTTTCACCTGTTCTCTCCACCCTATTCTTTGCCTTTTTCTTCAACTAGGAAAAAAAGAAAAGAAAAGTTTATTTTTCCTTTCTATGTGTGTTCTCAGATCTCTATACCTAATATTTTTTCATTTATTTTGATTCTATCAACTCTTTCTATCCCCCTCAAGTCTCTCAAGTCTTCTTCTATTTAATTGTTTTTCATTCTCTTTTTATTATTCCTTGCCTGTATATTTTTCAAGTAAAATCCATTTTCTAAACTATTTTATTTCCATCAATGCTTCTAAATAATCTGTCCCACTCTTTCATATCTCAAAGTTTAATAATCCATTCATCAACAGTGGGGATTTGTTTCACTTTCCATTTCTGTGTGTATAACAGCCTTGCCGCTGTTGTCATATATAGTATTATTCTCCAGTGATGCCTTTCTACTTCATCCTCTAATTTATGTATCATATTTGGAAGAAAGAGTTATGGTTTTAATGGTATCATGATGCCTAATATTTTAGACATTGTCTGCGTTATTGTTTTCCAAAATTTTAGCCAATTGACAGTGCCACCACATATGAAGGAAAATTCCAGTGTTTTGTTGACATTTCCAACACATGTTATCTTGTGTCTTATAGATTTTAGCTAATTTTATGAGTGTCATATACCATTCATATACCATTTTGTAATAGTTCTCTTTCATAGATTGACACAACATAAATTTGTGTTTTTTTCCAGAATTTCTTCCATAGTTCTAATTCTATGTCATAGTTTACATATTGACTGCACCTTATCAGATATTCTTTTTGCTTCTTGTTCTGATTCGCGTGAGAGTAGTACTTTATAAAATTCCACAGTACTCATGTTTGTTTTCTATGAAAATTTTATCAAGTTCATTATTTTTATCCTCAAATCCATCTAATTGTAAGTCCATTCTAAGACTTTCCATCATCTGCATATGTAAAAACCATTGTACATCTTCTCCCTCTTTCTTTCCCTTGACTTTATTCTCAATTTATTTTGTGAGAGGTTTTTTTTAAACAAAATCTGATAATATTTTAGCCATCTCTCTTCATCAAGCTTCCATCTCCCAAAAAAGGTTTTGCGTGGTGACAGCCAAAGAGGGAGCCTCATGAAAAAAATTAACTTTTGCCATATGTGGATATAATGGTTTTCAAAATCTTTATTTCCCTTTGTCTTGCCATACCACAGAGCATGCCAGCTGAATATTAGTCCATTACCTTCTATTTTTAATATTCTTTCTTTTTTCAAGTTGATCCTTTATCCAAGTTAGTCCTGAAATGTAATAGTAAAGTCTCAAGTCTGGCAGACTTAGGGGGTTGCAGACTGCCAGAAATAGTGCAAATTGAGTCCACTTTTAGGGTTAGGGTTAGTGCTAGGGAATCATGGGAATTGTTTTTTTTTTCTGGGACATTGAGCCTGCTCTGTCAGAGAGCTCTGGTGCCACAATAAACTACAATCCCCATGATTCCCTAACCCTAACCCTAAAAGTGGACTCAATTTGCACTATTTCTGGCAGTCTGCAACCCCCCCTTAAACCACCTCTTTCTCTTACATCTATTAGTGATTGCCACTTTATTCTTAGTTTCTGGCCCCACCCAGATAAATTTTGTTATTTCTGTCTTTCATTCTAAAAAGCATTTCTTGTTGATGATGATTGGGAGATTTTGGAAGAGAAATACCATCTATGGGAGGTCATTCAACTTAATTGTTGCAATACAACCCAGCAGAGATAATTGTAATTTTGACCACCTCTCCAACTCTTTCTTATTATTTTTCCAAGTATTTTTATAATTATTCTCAAATAAGTCTGTATTTCTTCTAGTTAAGCAAATGCCAAGATATTTTATTTTTTCATTTTAAATCCTGTTTTTGACTTAATTTTATTTCTTCCAATTTTGTGAGATTCTTTGTAAGCATTGTGGTTTCATCTTTATTCATCTTGAAGCCTGACAATTCTGCCAGTTCATTCAAGCTATCCAGAAGCTCTTCTATACATGCCAATGTATCTTCTAAAAATAAAGATTGTTAGCATATGCTTTCAACTTGTAACTTTGTCCTTTTGTTTTTAGGCATTTAATATTAGTATTGTTTCTAATTTGGTTGTTTAGAATTTCCAGTATTGTCATAAATAATAATGGCAGCAGGGGACAGCCTTGCCATGTTCCCTTTCCCTACTAATGAGTAACCATTATTGCAGAGTAACTGGCTTCATTTTCTTTGTTAATGATTCCTCAACAATGAAGTAACCGCATGTGCACACACACACACACACACACACGTATTCATCATTATGAGAGGCATATTTGCCACATTCCTGTGGATCCTTCCAATGATGTTTCCTCCAGAGATGTAGTTACCATATTGGAAAGGAAGAATTTTGGGCAGAGAATAAGAGTAGTATCAGAGGTCAGTCTAAGCCTGGGTTTATTGCACATTGCACTGTGGAGTGTTCTCACCTTAACTGCGTAACTGATTCCAACTGTAGTAACAATTAAGCATAGCATGTATTAGGACCTCTTACTTCCCTTACCACTGTCATCATACTAGTGGTGAAAATACACTTTCTACTGCCTTGAAGGAAACTAGTGTAGTATAATGGTTTGAATGTCAGACTAGGATTCCCAGGAGACCTGAATTCAAATCCCTGCTCAACTATGGAAGCCTACTAGGTGACTTTGGACAATCCACATTTTCTCAGCTTCAGAGGAAGGCAATGGCAAACCTCCTCTAAATAAATCTTGCCAAGAAAACTCTATGATACAGTTCCCACAAGTAGGAATTAACATAACAACATCGGCTTTGAAATCAATCAGTTAAATGGAATTGAAGGAAAATAAGCAATCCATAAAGGATATTGCCTGTACATTTTTAATTACCATAGAAGCACCTTTTTAAAAAAAAATCACTCAAAGCCTGGTGCAGCTATAGTGAGCCTTCCAGAAGTTTGGATTTTGGTAAAAACTCTAAATAATAAAACAAATGAATAGAGACTGTAGCAGTTCATGCTGCAAGAAGGAAGGGGGCTCATCTCACCATGACAGGTTGACACCTTCTGCCACTTGGGCTGCAGGCTTAGTGAATACAGAGCAATGTCTATTAGCCCAGGCTTTGTTTGTCTCCACAGAATGGTAGGATTTTAGAAGCTCTGCCAGTTTCCATAGTGGCTGCCTGTGGAAATTCAGAGCTCAATTTAAACAACGTCAAAACTTTCAGGGAAGAAAGACAGTGTGTGTCTGACTCTGCCAAAAAGTGAGCATTATTTTTCAATAAGCCCATTCATGGGCATATTTGCTTTGCCTTATTTAACTACAGGCAGAGATTAGGAAAGTCAGGTAGTTAATGATTTTGCCTGGGTCCACAGAGCTGCTGATCTATGACCTGGTTTTCATTAGGCTATCATTTAAATTTCATCCTCACATTTTTAAGCTGTCTTTAGCAATTAAATGACACAAAGCAGAGATTAGGATCAGAAGAAAAGCATTACTTTGTGGTCTACTTTGTGGATGCCTGGAGTGCAGCCAGAATACCAAAAGACCAGATCCTGCTATAATCCTCTTTCTGATAATTTATGTCAGGATTAAATGAATGTATAAATTGGAAAAAACAAAAAGATTATTTTTTTTAAAAATTACACACTTGGAAGGGAGAAATGACTAAACCTGTTGGATAAAAAAAATATGCTGGGCTGTCAGTTCAAATATATTCAGTGCTAGAAAAGAAATCCATAAAATTGAAAAATTAAGGTTGGGACACTTTAAATATCCTAGAAGAAGGAATTTCAAAGCTGAGCAATTCCTGTATCCAGTAGCCATTATTACTCACCAAATATTTCAGCGAGGCTGGCTTCAGTTCAGAGAATCATACAGTTTGAAGTGATTCCTGTGGCCACTTAGTCCAACCCCCATCGATGGAGGAAATCTAGAATTTAAAACTGATTACACATAACAAATTACATGTAATGAATTCTCTTTTGAAATCCTGAAAGTATAATTTAACAAAAGGATAGTTTCACTCCTCTAGTGGCTCAACTGTACATTTTTAGTTACTTTTGTTGTGAAGGGGTGCTCCCTTATTATATGATAGTAAGGAATATCTTATTGTTCATATGGTAATTCATGTTGTATTTAGGATTTTTTTCTAAATTAACAGAATTTAATCTACTGTAGCTACTTCTAAGGAACAGGAACATAAAGACATTACTTTAAATTCTTCAACTGTACTCTTACAGTTGTAAGAGTAATTTTTTGTAATAAAGCCCAAAAATATTGGGAAAAAATTCATGGCACCATAGAAAATATTCTAAATTTGAAATTTAATCTTGACCCAAAACTATATTTGTTAAGTTTATGCAAAAATCAAGAGTTAGAAAACAAATATGGGAAATTAATTTTTCATTTGACAACTTCCGCAAGAATGGTTTTTGCAAGATCATGGAAAACGGAAGAAATTCCAACTTTGGAAAGTTGGTTGTATAGATTGTTTGAAATTGAACAGATGGATGAGCTCACTAATTCATTAAGGGGATTCAATTTGGAGGCCAATAAGAGGATCTGGAAACCATTCCGTGACTATATGAATAGGGTTTATATGATTGATTGAATTAAAGGAAAAAATATTGCTTGGTTTATTAGTTAATGAAGCTATGATTTTGATAAATGATGAAATGTAAATGTGTAATTAAGTTAATGTATAGTATTTTAAGCCAATTGCGGGTTTAGCTTTTGGGATGCATAGCTTAAAGAAAATATCGAGGATAGCAAAATTTAATTTGAATTAAGAACAATGTCCTAGTCCAGGAAGTTTTATTAAAGTTTTTTTGTGTTAATGTTTTTTTGTGTTTGTTATATATTTTCTTTCTTTTTTCTTTTTTCTTCTCTTTCTTTCTTTCTTTTTTTTCTGCTGTTCTGTGATTGTATGTTATTTAATAAGTCTATATATGTTGTTTGTTATTGTATTGTCAGATTTTAATCAATAAAGTATCTTTAAAAAAAATTCTTCAACTGTAGAAATCTTTGCTAGCCTTGGAACTACAAGTTTATTTAGGGGTAGGCAACCTTTCCCCTTTAAGGGCCGAGGGACTTCAGCTCCCAGAATCCCAGGAGCTATTGGCCAACATGGGACTATTGGCCAACATGGCTGAGGCTTCTGGGAGCTGAAGTCCCTTGGCCCTTAAAGGGAAAAGGTTGCCTACCCCTGTTTTTCCTTCCTTTTTCTTTTTTGCCAGAACTGGGACTCATGACAGCTTAGAGAAATAAATCAGGTAAAATTGTTAAAATTAATTTTAGAAAGTAACTTCCCAAGGTCTGAAGATATTACTCAGGTTCTGGGTTACATACCTTCCAGCTGTTCCAATTTGTCAGGAAACATACTGACAGATCATCTGTTGTCCCACTTTTTCAGCTGTTTTCAAAACTAAATTCAGAGGGATTGGAAAGAGAGGAGGGTGGAATCTTCTGCTTCCCTGTAGGTCTAGGCAAAAGCAAACAGCTTCAGCCTCTCTTAGTTTGCGTGTCCTTCGTTATTAATAATGTTTGCCATCTTAACCACACTTTAATGTGTTCAGAGAATCATACAGTTTGAAGTGGCCACACATGTCCCAGTTTTCATCTGTGAAATGTTGGAGGGTATGGGTTATTAGCTTGGTCATCAGGCTAAAGTTGTGCATTCACCAAGGGCAGTTATCTGACATGTCGATATAGATATGAATATTGTTTTTGAAGGTAAGAAGGTGCAGTGGCTAAGGGACCTTCAGTTACTTTTAGTTTGCAATGGCTCAAGGCAGCCCAAGAGCAGCCCTGGGGCAGCCCAAGAGCCATCTGCTGGCCCAACCTGACTCCCTGGTCCTACCCTTCCTTCCTTCGCATAATGATCAGATACTCAACTTCCAGTGAATCCCCTACTCAGGGGGGAATCCTTGGCCCTCTCACCATTAGTTAATGTGCCAGGTGGACCTGAAACTGGACTTCAGCTGTTCCATATTTGTGTGACTGTTGTCAGTCCTTACATAGCCAATAGTCTCTAGGGGATCGATAGGATATATGAAAGTCCCCCTATCCACACTTACCATGAAGCAGCTACTGCAGTCAATAAGGGCCTGTTACCCTGATTATCAGAAAGCAGTTGACTGACATCCTCACCATCCCTCTTATTTTGAGTAATCTCCAGCATAAGGAGGAATTGCAAGACAGATCACATACAGAAGCATGTGGAAACAGCAGCCAGCTATTTGTAAGCAACAAGGGAACAAACCCATGGTGATTTTTGTGACTTCTTCCCAGGAAGTGGGGATGGGGGGGGTGGGAATCAGGCTAGGATTCACTGAATAGCACCATACTATAATGCTTACGGTAAATCCCATAGAGGATTCCTGCCCATAACATTTTTTCTAAAAAAAAAAATCATATCTACATATCATATAAATTGATCCATGCACATGTTGTGCAAATCTGTATCTTCTTCTTTATATATACATAGGTGTATATATTATTTGGGACACACACAACTCTTTGCTCTAAAGCAGAAGTGGGTAAATTGTGTCCCACCAGCTTTTGGACTGCAAATCCTATCAGACCTAGCCAGCATCACTAGTGAGGGATTTTGCGAGCTGCAATCCAAAAACACCTAGAAGGCTGCTATAATTAGTAATCAAAAGTCTTACTGGGATAACAAACATGGCCCCCTTTTCTCCTCATCTAGATGACAAATTACATCATGATGAAGAACCTTCAGTAGGTGAACTGTAAACAGACAAAAAATAGAGTCAGGCCTGACCCTCTCATCAGCAGAGTGTGGCTGTTGCCACAGGCAGTAGAAGTTGAAAGGCAACAACAATGTGTTGGAGGAGAGATGCAAGTGCTAAGCAATCTACTCTACACCTCCTAAGTTAGCCCACTGTATTGGAGTGTTATGGAAGATGCTGTCCCACTGGCATTGTTGGAGAAAAATTCAACTACCAATCCAGTCAGCTTTCATACATGGAATGAGGCTGACATTTGTTCTTCACATCAGATGGCAAAATATCTTGTCCTTGCCCTGAGTACAACATGAAATGATGGGAACAAGATGTCACATAACTGAGCACATCAGTGGTGCAATGATACCCAAGAATCTACATTCCAATGCCATTGCTTATGTTCAAATGACCAATAAATCAAAGAATGTCTTTATAGAACTTGTAAAACCTAGGCTTTTCTCCTGATGAACCATAACTCCTTTCCATTCATCTACCTTGGGATGGGATGTTTTTGGGTAAGAGAAAGATGGTGGGCTTCCAGATCTCTCATTCCAGAGATCCTCTTTTTTCCCCTTTTTGAAGATGGGCACAACGTTTGCCCTCGTCCAGTCTGTTGGGACTTCTCCTGTTCTCCAGGAGTTCTCAAAGATTATTGCCAATAGCTCTGAGATTACATTTGTCAGTTCAAAAGGGACATAGAGGGGCTGAACAGATAGCCCTTTTATGCTGCTGTCTTGGCTTTGGAGTGTGGAGTTTTGATGCTGCATGTCCGGAAGCTGCCCTAAAGCTGCCCTGGTCATTTACACATGGGCGGCTTCAAGTCACTCTGGCGGCACAGTGTTTATACACCACACGCCGCCAGAGCATCTTAAAGTCAGCTCAAGTCACTGGTGGCGCAGTGGTTAAATGCCTGTACTGCAGCCACTCATTCATAGACCACAAGGTTGCGAGTTCAATACCAGCCAGGGCTGAGGCTCGACTCAGGCCTGCATCCTTCCGAGGTCGCTAAAATGAGTACCCAGCTTGTTGGGGGGCAATCAGCTCACAGTTGTAAACCGCTTAGACATGCCATAGCGTGATATGAAGCGGTATATAAATAAGCTGCTTTGCTTTGCTTTGCTTTTGGGCTTCAGGGGGGTGGGAAAAGCTGGCTTTTTGCCAGATGAAAAAAGGAGTGGATATTTATCGCTCTGTTTTTGGCCGGCTTCAAAGCAGATTGGGGCCATAGCATGTGGTTGCCATGGCCCCAATCCATCTTTGGAAGGGGTAGCTTCAAGCCACCCCTTCAGGACCCAGAGTTGTTTCATTCCAGAGTTACAAAATCACTTTAGTTATCAAATACTCCATTCTTGGAATTACTAGGAAAGCTTTTGGCTGCCCTAATTATTTGACAAACTTAACAATTCCTAAGTATAGGAAAACCTTTGAATTAGCACAATTTAATGTTCTACCTTTTGCTTTATTGGAGGGAAAATTTAAGAGGATCCTGTATCATGAACGTATTTGCCCCTGTGCAAATGAGACAGTAAAAACTCTCAGCCATGTCCTTTTATATTGTGCTTTTTACCAAACTGTCAAATATCTTGCTTTAATCACACTTATTCTATAGAATATTCCCAACAGGGCAGAAGAATTCTATCTTTCCCTTCTGCTCTCCTGCCAGGATGCTCAGATTACATATGAAGATTTTGTGCAACTGCTGTTGTGATACATAGAAAGATGGTAAATCAGCAGTAGATAATGGGCCTAAGCAGACTGCCAGAAATAGTGCACATTAAATTGAGGCACTGCCCTGGCTCAGTGCTAGGGAATCATGGGAACTGTAATTTATTGTGGCACCAGAGCTCTCTGACAGAGAAGACTCAATGTCCCAGAAAAAAATTATGGACGTTAGATTGAAACCAAGTAAAGGAAAGACAAAAACAATGATATTGAGAGAAGTTGATAAGAGGAGCCATTTAAAAAGGGAACAAACCTGGTGGGGAAGTCAATTTCAAGGTGTTTTTTTCCTAGAAAATAATAGGGACAACTAGAGAGAAGAATAGAAAGAGAAGAAGAATGGAAACAAAAAGAAGAAGACAGAGAAAAAGAAGAAGAAACAGAAGAAAAATGTTGGAAAAATATGATTAAGAAAAACTAAGATATACATATTTTGATATGATTGCAATTCTAATTTATAATTTACTTATTTATTTTTCTAATTTTTTTGTGTATGTATAACAACAAACAAGTATAACCAGACGTAAAAATCCAATTTAATTTTTTTTATTATTATTACTTATTGTTTATTGAATATATGCAAAAATTTGTTTGTCTTTTTCTTTGGAAAAATAATAAAAATAATTAAAAAATACAGTTCCCATGATTCCCTAGCACTGAGTCAGGGCAGTGCCTCAATTTAATGTGCACTATTTCTGGCAGTCTGCTTAGGCAGAATGACAATAAAGAGCTCTTTTAGGATTATTCAAGTAGCTATGTGAGCCATGTGCGGTTGGTGGGATTATGGGCAGACTTTATCACACCAGGCTGCTAAAATATCACAATAATGTTAGTGTAGGAAATGCAAACATATCAGTTTTGGGACAGTATTTTTCCACAGCTCTTCAAAAGTTTCATCGTGCTGCTCTAGTCCCAGGCTTTGTCTTCTGCACACTGGTCTTCCTACCCTATGACCTTCTCAACATGCCTTTTGATCTGTAATTTTTTCCACAGTTTCACTCACAGCAATTGATTAAGTAATAAAAGGAGAGGAAAAGGTATGGATGGGAGAACAACCTGCTTGGGGATAGTGAGAGGGAGTGGGCAGGAAAGGAACATAATCATGCCCATTTCCCCCATCGGATCTGCAGCAAGAGGAGCTTATCACATGTGAATGAATAATGGAAAAGTAGCACAGTCTGGAGGCAGTGATGGGTTTTGCCATCCAGGAACAGCTGGAAGATGAAGCAGCTATAAGACAAATATGGCATCTTGTGATAAGCTACAACCACAGACACTACTATCCTGCTTTGTCAGCCTAGTGTGATATTCTTACTCTCTTTTATTATTAAATGTGAATTTTATGTGTTTATTTTATTTCATGTTATTCTATTCTATATATCTTACAGTAAATATTGTCTTCTCTCTTTTTTAATGCTGGTCTATGGCCATAATAAATTATTGATTGATTGATTGATTGTGTGAGTGTGCAATTTACACAAGAAATGTTTCAGACATTATTCATGGTGGGCTGCTTTTCAGTGATATGGTAAAGGGTACATGCTAAACTGCATCTGCCTCTTTGCATGGTTGGAAGCATCTTATCTGCTGTATTATTTTATTTTATTTCTATAGTGCTCAACCAGCAAATGCTCTTGAGGCAATTTAAAAACAGAAAAACACAAAAGTCAATAATGTGACAACCAAAGAAGCTGATTTGGAATCATAAACGAGGAAGGTATTTAGAAGCCAGCAATAAAACTTATCAATAAAAGGAGGAAACAAAGACTAAATGCCTGATGTAAGAAGGTCTTTAAATGTGATGTGGACACCAGCAGATCTTTCTTCAGTGGCAAATAAAGGCCCACTTCTGAGAAGGCTCGCACTGTGTTATTCACCTACTGCACCATTGTTGTTTTTTAAAAAAAATACTGCAACCTCCCTTCACCCTGTGTATTTTAGTGTAACAAAAAGCATGTGTATAACTAATCATTCTTAGTTAATAAAACTAAACTATTTTAACTGTTACTCCAGGTTTTCCACATCAGTATTCAGAAGAGGAATCGAATGCAGAAAGAACATTCCTCCCAGAATACATAGTCTAATATATGAAGAGCCCACATATAATTTAGCTGGAGCCATTTTCTTTCTTGTCCACAATTTACATAACTTTCTTCAACATTATTGACACACAGAATCATCAACACCTAGCTAATAAAATATGAAAAAATAGGTACTTCATGAGTGTCAAGGTAAAAGGTAAAGATAGTCCCTTGACATGAATGTTTAATCATAATTGATTATAGGGGGCAGTGCTCATCTCCATTTCTTTCTTTTTTTTAATTTTACAAACATAAAGCAAATTAATCAACTTTCCATACATTTTTATATACTTTTACATCTTAGTCTTTTTTTTTTAATAAACAAAATCCCCTAAATATCCCCTCTGTGCACCCCACCCCCAGAGCCATTTCCATCTTTATACTCCATCCAAAATCTTAACTCCTCCCGTGGAGGCAGTTTCCCATCTTCCTTTCTTAATACATTTTCAATAAATTTTTTCCATATTTCATCAAAATCATTTCTTTTCAATAATCCTTTTTTCACTTTCAATCTACATGTTAATTTATCATTAATTGCTATCTTCCAAACTTCCTTATACCAATCCTCCAATTTCACATTTATTTTTGTTTTCCAATTTCTTGCTATAATTAATCTCGCAGCAGTAAACAAATTTGTTACAAGATTTTTTTCCTCCTTCCATTCTACTTCATTATATATTGATAACAATGCTATATTCGGTTTTCTATCTATCTTTATATTCATAACCTTTTCTATCTCTAATATTACTATTTCCCAGAATTTTTGTACTTATTTACATTGCCACCACATATGTAGATATGACCCTACTTCCTGACAACCTCTCCAACAATATTTTGAATTTTCTTTATTTATATTATGTAATCTCAGTGGTGTCAAATACCACTTCCAAATCAGTTTATAATAATTTTCCTTAATTCGCACCGATAAATTTTTCAAATGTCTTTGTTCCCAAATCTTATTCCATTCATTATCAGAAATTTTACATTTCAATTCATCTTCCCATATTTCTTTTAAAATTATTTGATCTAATTTTTCCCTTTTATTATCCATTAATATTTTATAAATTTTGCTAGTTATGCCTTTCATATTTTCATTTTCCTCCATTCCTTTTCCTTTCTGAACTATTTGTTCAAATTGTGTATATTTTCCTTTTTCTATATTTTTTTCTTCCAATTCTTAAACCATTGTTTTATTTGCATAAAATGTAACCAAGACATGTTTATCCCCCTAAATTTTTCTTTTATATTTTCTTTTCCTATCTTTAATCCTATCCAATTTTCTATTTCATCTATTTTCCTTTCCTTTAATTCTTTACCTAACAAATCTTTTAAGTTTTTTGGGAAAGATTTTTCCATTATTATTGGTGTTATTATTGAATTTTCATTCATTAATCTTTTTTTATATTTATTCCAAATTTCTAATATATTTTCCATAAATGGATTTCCAATTTCTTTAATTTCTTTCCTACTAATTTCTTTAAAAAAGATTTTCTCTATTTTCATATCTATCTCTTTTCCCCCCATTTCTAACCAATCTAAATCTGGTACGTCCAGCATTCCTTCTATTACATATCTTAAGTGGTTAGCTTCATAATATCCTTTTATATTAGGGAGGCCTAACCCTCCTTTTTTCTGAGACTCATACCAAAATTGTTTATTTAATCTACTTCTTTTCCCTCCATTACAATATACGTTTAGTAACTGTTGCCATTTACTTAATTCTACTTCTGATATTTTTAGTGGTATCATTCTAATTAGGAAATTTAATTTTGGTAAAATTTTCATTTTTACTAATGCTATTCTTCCAAACCATGATAATCAAATTTTCTTATATTCTACTATTTTTTTTCAACTTCTCTCCGTAATATTAAGAAATTTTTCTCTTCCATTTCTTTTAAATCTTTTGTTATATTAATTCCTAAATATTTTATATTACTTTTTATTCTTATCCCTAACTCTTTTTGCTTCATAAGCTCTGATTCTTCCTTTTTTGTATAATTAAATAGCATCATTTCTGTTTTATTCCAATTAATTTGAAGTCCTGTTATCTCACCAAATAAATTCAAATGTTCCTTAATTTCTCCTATTTTATCCTTTAAGTCTTTAATAGTTAATAGTGTATCATCAGCAAATAAGCTAATTTTATGGTTTTTTTCCAATCCTATTCCTTCCAAACTACTATCCTTCCTTATAACATTCGCTAACATTTCTATAACCATTGCAAATAATATTGGTGACAATGGGCATCCTTGCCTTGTACCTCTCTCCTTACTTTTATTTCCTTTGTAATTCCATCATTAACTATTACTTTTATTGAGTTATCACAATATAATTGATCTATTAGTCCCCTCATTTTTTCTCCCATTCCAAACTTTTTCATAATTATTTTTAATGTTGGCCATTCCACACAGTCAAAAGCTTTAAATATATCTAGTGCTTAAATTCCTGCTTTTAATTTTTCCCTCCCAATTACATGTATTTTATTCAAAACTCTTCCTACTAAATTAGACATTTGTCTTCCCTTCACAAAACCACATTGATCTTTTCCTATATATTTATACACACATTTATTCATTCTGTTTGCTATTATTGCTGTTAATATCTTTGCATCCTGATTTATTAATGATATAGGTCTATATGACCCTGGATCAGTTGGATCTTTATCTACTTTTGGTATTAATATTACTAATGATTGAGACCATGATAAAGGAATTTTCTCTCCTTGTAATATTCCATCTCATCTCCATTTCTAAGCCAAAGAGCCAGTGTTGTCTGAGGACTGCTCTGGTGGTCGTGTGGCCAACATGACTGCACTGAGTGCTGTTACCTTCCCACCGAAGTGGTACCTATTTATCTACTTGCATTTGCATGCTTTTGAACTGCTAGGTTGGCAGAAGCTGGGACTAGTGACAGGAGCTCTCCCCATCATGCAGCACTCAGGCCTCAAACTGCCAATCTTTCGATCTTACAATTGTCAGAACTGGTGTCTTAACCACTAAGCCACCACATCCCTTCGTCATGACACTTCATAACACTTCATGAAAGTTATCTTGGTAATTTTTACAACTGCTGTGTAAGATAGACAGGTATAATTGTCCCTAACTAGTCAGGCTTGGAATTGCAATGATGTTGTGGTTCAAGTGTTGGACTCAGATTTGGAAGATCAAAGTTCTGGTCCCAATTTAGCCCTGAACTTTGATCTTCCAAATCTTAGTTCAAGAACCACCACAGTATCTCTCAGTTTCACACCTCACCCCAAGTTATCAATCTGATCTACTTCATAGATTGTAATGAGGATAAATTTGGTGGAAATAAAGCCAAGGATGACATCTTGATCTCACTGGAGGAACATTGAGATAGCTGAACTTCATGGCTCATGGTTCACATTTAGGGAGAGGAACTATACTTCATCAATTAATTTAATCTCTGTAAGCATTTCATTTCCTTAATTTCCAGGTGAAGAACTAAGCCTGGGGAAAAATGCAAGCAACTCAACTTTATAGTTATATTCAAAT
The DNA here is from genome assembly GCA_026167975.1 of Phrynosoma blainvillii. Lineage (NCBI taxonomy): Eukaryota > Metazoa > Chordata > Lepidosauria > Squamata > Phrynosomatidae > Phrynosoma > Phrynosoma blainvillii. The sequence goes on along the minus strand of JANUYF010000003.1, from coordinate 189,720,072 downwards.
GTGAAGCCAGGGCTTCCAGATCTACGTTCAACCATATGTTCCATGATTCTGCAGTTAAAACTTGCCACTAGCATGAAGCTTTAATTATTAAATCACTACTTTATAATTGTATCTCCTTCCCCCCCTTAATGCCAGTGAAGGTGAATAATAGCTGCTAAATACCAAGTTCTTTAAGTGTTTGGGGCAGAAGAAAATACCACAGTAATTTAACACCTCAAAACAGAAATATATTTAATGATCTTAATGTGTAACATAATGCCACCTCCATAAGACCTGCCTGGCATTTCTGTCAGTGGGGTGTATCTCCCATGTCACCTTCACAGAGAAATCCACAAATCCACAAAATTAGAAGAGAACCACAGTTCTTCATATTGTCCCCTCCTCCAGAGAGAAGGGAGTTCTAAGCCCCCAGATAAAATATGGGGCATGTTGGGGCCTGAGATAACTTTGCCGTATTTCCATGTTAATGTGAACTTACCTACATTTTCACTATAGAACCAATACATGAACCAGATCTCAGTTGTTCTTAAAAAGATTCACTTCTGTAAATTTTGCAATGAAATCCACCAATATTTTTTTTTAAGTGCAGATACCACTGTGGATAACGTGCACAAAAATCTGCATGTTAGTGAGAACAGCATTCTAAAATCCATTATATTAAGAAATGACTTGGGGAACTGGTGTATATTAGGAAAAAAATGAGTGGGGGAAATGTTCATATTGTACAAAATGCATAGAGGAATAAAATGCATATAAATTTTCATACCATCTCAGACATCTTACAGTTTAAAATTAATTGAATTTAAGACTAGAAACAATTCTCAGAGTTCAGGATGAATGGGGTTTAAAATTTAAAAAATGAGAGATAGAAAGAATTTGAAACAGATAGTTTTTCCCATCCCTAATAACAAGTTGTCTACTAAGTGCGGACTGCCGCAGGGGCATCGCTAGAGGTGCAGACCATAGCAGATGACACCTCTGAGGTGGGTGAATACCCAGTGGAGCAGTCACGCATCACCCATCTAAAGACACACACACACACACACATCCGCCAGGTTGCCTTGCTGTCTGTTTGCTTTGGCCACTGATGCTGTTGCTGCCTGGTAACCCCTCCTGGGTCTGACAGGGCTGCTGGCTGGGTGTCAAGAACTGCTTTTCTTGTTGTTAGTTGGAAGACATCTTCAGACACAACTGCTATCATTTCCATACACCACCCCGGTATTATCTTTAACCCTCCCCCCTACAGTTTTGCAGGCTTTTTACAATTTGTCCATAAGTCAATACAACTCTATGTACCACACTTCCTAATCAAATCACCCAGCCCCCTTTACTACTTTCAGTTTATGCTTTACAGTACTCTTCCATGGGAAACAGCATCTCCCACACACCTGTGCATTCCTTAACCAGGCAATTGTCTTTAACACAAGGTAACAGCCAGGTTTTTCTGCCACGCCACCTCCCATCATTCAGAAACACATATATACCCTACAACATTATATTAATAACCATTAAACATTAACCATCATTATTAAAAATATTAAGCTATTAAGTATAAATACAAATGAAATCAATCAATGCATGAGAGTCAATGAGATTCTGACACTGGACCAAGAAAGGGAGGTGCCAATGGTGGTGGTGGTGGCAGCAGCCAGATTCTTCTCCTGCCACCATCAACTCCCCTTCCTAGACAACAAGCAGCCCACCAAACTTGGAAGGGGCTGCCAGGCAGTGACTGCACCTTTCCCTGATGCCTGCCACTCTGCTGCCCTTCCTTCCCTCCCACTGCCTTTCCCTGCACTTCCTTCTGGGGCAGGAAGTGCAGGGCAGGACAGCAGGTAGGAATGGAGGCAAGGCAGTCCACTGTGGCCACTGGTGGAAGTGGGATGCCACCACTGCCTGGCAGCTTCTTCTCCCTCTGGTGGTGCTGCTGGCTGGAGACAATGGTGGCAGGGGTGGCCATGGATTCCTTTTGCAAAGGGGGTGAAGTCCATGGCCATCACTGCTGCTTCCCCTTCCCTGCCCAAAGAGCAGTCCTGCCAGTCCCACAAGAGGCTGTCAGGCTGCAACAACAGTCCACCCCCACCAACAACTGCAGTGGGTAGATGACAGAGGTGATGTGGCTGGTGGAAGGGTCCTGCTGGGTTGTGTGCCAAGCGGCCTGTAGGTGACAGCATGAGTATGACAGGACCCTCCTTGTATGCCTGAGGTTACCTTTACCTCTTATGCACAGAAGACTCAAGTCATTGGACGTTATCACACGTGGCCCACAAAGCGATAATAAAGTGAAATAAGAATAAATCCAGTAATAAACCGGACGAAACCCCACAATACGCAAATGGCTATCACACGCAATTACCTTCATCGTGCTTTTAAGGAAAGCGCTCCCGGGAACCGTATTTGCCGTTCACACACAAGTGAGAAAATCCCGCACATGTGCTAGAAATGCTCTTCTAGCACATCAGCAATACAGCCGCGGCTGTCACTTGCCGCAGCTGTCACCCCTTCCCAAGCCGGCTCTCTCTGGAGGTCCTCCTCAGAGCGAGGCCCCGCGCATGGTCCACGCTCTAAGGAGGTCCTCCCCGGAAAGCCGGCTCTCTGAGGAGATCCTCCTTGAAGCGAGGCCCCGCGCAGGGTCCGCGCACCAAGGAGATCCTCCTCGGAAAGCCAGCTCTCTGAGGAGGTCCTCCTTGGAGCGAGGCCCCACGCAGGGTCTGCGCTCTGAGGAGGTCCTCCTCAGAAAAGCTGACTCTCTGAGGAGGTCCTCCTTGGAGCGCAGGCCCCGCGCAGGGTCCGCGCTCCGAGGAGGTCCTCCTCGGAGAGCCGGCTCTCTGAGGACGTCCTCCTTGGAGCGCAGGCCCCACGCAGGGTCCGCGCTCCGAGGAGGTCCTCCCCGGAGAGCCGGCTCTCTGAGGACGTCCTCCTTGGAGCGCAGGCCCCACGCAGGGTCCGCGCTCCGAGGAGGTCCTCCCCGGAGAGCCGGCTCTCTGAGGACGTCCTCCTTGGAGCGCAGGCCCCACGCAGGATCCGCGCTCTGAGGAGGTCCTCCCCGGAAAGCCGGATCTCTGAGGACGTCCTCCTTGGAGCGAGGCCCTGCGCAGGGTCCGCCCTCTGAGGAGGTCCTCCTCGGAAAGCTGGCTCTCTGAGAAGGTCCTCCTTGGAGCGAGGCCCCGCGCAGGGTCCGTGCTCCGAGGAGGTCCTCCCCGGAGAGCCGGCTCTCTGAGGACGTCCTCCTTGGAGCGCAGGCCCCGCTTGGAGCCGGCTCTCTGGGGAGGACCTCCTCAGAGCGCGGACCCCGCACGGGGCCTGCGCTCCAAGGAGGTCCTCCTCGGAAAGCCGGCTCTCTGAGGACGTCCTCCTTGGAGAGCCGGCTCCAAGCGGGGCCTCGCTCCAAGGAGGACCTACTCAGAGAGCCGGCTTTCCGAGGAGGACCTCCTCGGAGCGCGGACCCTGCGCGGGGCCTCGCTCCAAGGAGGACCTCCTCAGAGAGCAGGCTCTCTGAGGACGTCCTCCTTGGAGCGCAGGCCCCGTGCAGGGTCCGCGCTCCGAGGAGGTCCTCCCCAGAGAGCCGGCTCTCTGAGTTCGTCCTCCTTGGAGTGCAGGCCCCGCTTGGAGCCGGCTCTCTGGGGAGGACCTCCTTGGAGCGAGGCCCCGCACAGGGTCCGCGCTCCGAGGAGGTCTTCCTCAGAAAGCCAGCTCCTTGGAGCGCAGGCGGGGAAATGCTCCCCAATACGTATTGGGGAAATGCTCCCCAATATGTATTGGGTTTTCATACCTACGGTAAAAGCAAAATGATTCCCGTCGCGCAATTGCAATTCCTAAAGAAACCGAAATTCAAAAGATCTCGGTTCTTTCTGCATTCTGTCGGGGTTCTATCGGGGTTCTGTGCGACGTCGTGTGGACACACGGAAAAATAATACGTATTAGATCGGGATTTCGTTTGGATTCTGTCTGCATTGAGCCCCGTGTTTTAAAGTCCATTTACAGCTGTCTTGTTTTTACCTTTTTTTACACTCTCCCTAAGGATCCTAAGTGTTTTCCCCAAACCAATTCAGTATCTTAGGTAGCGTGCTTTCATTTGTTTATAATTCTAGAATTCACTCAGAGACATCTGTTATAAAACATAAGCAGTAACTTATTAAATAACGTAAAGCAAGGAAGTATCTTAGGTGTGTTACTTCAGCTCACCGTGGTTACATTAACAAAGGGCCTGAACAGACTGCCAGAAACAATGCAGCTTGAGGCCACTTTAACTGCCCTGGCTCAGTGCTAGGGAATCATGGGAACTGTAGTTTATTGTGGCACCAGAGCTCTCTAACAGAGAAGGCTCAATGTCTCAGAAAAAAGACTTTGGAACGGCCTTCTGGATGAGATCTGTCACTTGACCACCTTAAACAGCTTTTAAAAAGCTGTTAAGATGGGTCTCTTCCAGCAGGCCTTTCCTGAGTAGGTAACTGGCCACCGAAAATAGTTATCCCTGTCCCTTATTTTCGTTGTAGCTATTTTAAATGATTTGTTTTTGTAATTTTAAAGTATGTTTTTATATTCTGTCTGTTTAATTGTATTTTAGGGGGAGGCTATTGAGGAATGGGATTGTTTATTTTATCTTGTAAGCCACCTTGGTCGTATTTTACAGAGAGGCGGGATATTAATATTTATTATTATTATTATTATTATTATTATTATTATTATTTTCTGAGACATTGAGCCTTCTCCATCAGAGAGCTCTGGTGCCACAATAAACTATAGTTCCCATGATTCCCTAGCACTGAGCCAATGCAGTTAAAGTGGCCTCAAGATGGATTATTTCTGACAGTCTGTTCAGGCCCATACACTTGCAGATTTATCACAGTCCCCTCTGGACTTTCTTAAGTGAACTCCCACTCCTGTCAGACTCTCACTGACTCTCATTCAAATTCATTATCTGACTCCTACTGAAGAACTGTGAGATTCATTATCTGACTCTCACAGAAGACCAGTCAGATTCCTTCTCTGACTCTCACTGAAGAACAAGTCAGATTCCTGATCTGACTCTCACTGTGAGATTCCTTATCTGACTCTCACTGAAGAACGAGTGAGATTCCTTGTCTAACTCACACTAAAGACCAGTCAGATTACTTATCTGACTCTCACTGAAGACCAGTCACATGCTTTATTTCACAGAAGACAGATTCCTTATTTGACTCTCACTGAAGACCAGTCAGATTCCTTATCTGACTCTCACTGAAGAACCATGAGATTCCTTATCTAACTCTCACTGAAGACCAGTCAGATTCCTTATCTTACTCTCACTGAAGACTAGTCACATGCCTTATCTCACTGAAGACCAGTCAGATTCCTTATCTAACTCTCATTGAAGACCAGTCAGATTCCTTATCTGACTCTCATTGAAGACCTCACTGTGAGATTCCTTATCTGACTCTCACTGAAGAACTGTCACTGAAGAATCTGACTCTCACTGAATACTAGTCACATACCTTATCTGACTCTCACTGAAGACAAGTCACATGCCTTATCTCACTGAAGACCAGTCAAATTCCTTATCTAACTCTCATTGAAGACCAGTCAGATTCCTTATCTGACTCTCATTGAAGACCAGTCACATGCCTTATCTCACAGAAGACAGATTCCTTATCTGATTCTCACTGAAGAACCTCTCTGAGGGCCTCTGCAGACTGGTCCAAAGGGTAGAGTTGGGGCGGGACAGTCACCCACTAGCTGCCCCAACCTCATGCTGACACTGTCCTGACACTGTGCGGTATTACGCATGGTGCACGGCATCAGGACACCCTCCTGGCACAGCGTTCTGACATGCTGCACTGAAAAGAGTGAGGAAGAGCCACGCGCTGGCTCTTAGGGTGGCTTTTGCTGCCCCTAAAAGAAGTGGCATTTTGCCACTCTTTTTGGGGTGCCAAAAGGGAGGATCAGGGCCATGGCATGGGGTTGCTGCGGCCCCGATCTGCCACTTCCTGGGACGGCCCAGAGCCGCCCATCTGCAAAGGCCCTAAGTCTCTCACCCTTGCTTTTATACATTCTCCTCCCCCTGCTCCTCCTTCACAGTCTGCATGAACTGTGATTGGCTGCCAGGAAGCCAAGCCTGTTTTGAAACTCTGTCACAATGAGTTACCCCATCAGCCCTAGTGATGTTATTGGACTGCCCCCATTGTTTTCATGGCCACTACCCATTGTTTACCAGAGTATTTCCCTTGCCATACCTATTGCCAGCCAAAGCTTAGTCAGTAGGTATGTGAAGTGGTAGCAAGACTGATAAGGCAGCCAGCAGCACTGTTTCACTTTCACTGACAGCCAAAGGATGATGGTGCATCACCAAGGAGCCTGATCAAGGGAACCCTAATAATAATAATACTAATAATAATAATAATAATAATAATTTTTATTTATAGCCCGCCCCTCTGCACGGCAATCGGAGAACCCTTGGCTGTTGCAATATGCTATGTCTGTATTCTCACCTCCTGCACTTATCCATCAGAATGTCTCCTATCTGCATGGCCAGCGGCATGAGTCTTGTGGGTGAAATTTTTGTTCTAGTGTTTTGTTTTGTTTTTTAAATGCATTGTTTAAATTGGTTATGTTGATTGTGTTGGATACCACTTTGCAATCTTTAGATAAAGACAGCCTTTTCAGAGGCACCATAAGGGTGGATCGGGGACGAGGCCTGGGGCAGCCTCGGTCTCAATCTGTGGCCCACAGCTGCCCGTCTATAGAGGCCCTTTCAGAGGAGCCAAATAGGGTGCTCGAAGAGGTGCGGGGTGCCTCTTCTGTGCTCCTTCTGGCTCAGCATGTCCGGATGCTGAGCCGGAAGGGCGTCATCAGAGCACCCGCCATATGCAATGGCAGGCGCTCTGATGACATCCTCAGGAAGGGGTTGGGGTGCCTGGCGTCCAGCTGCCCCTCCCCTTCCTGGGCTTGAAGATGGCGCTTTTCATCGTCTGCATCCCCCCCTAAGAGAAGCAATCAAGCAGAGACTAGTTGCAGCATGTCTTTCTTACTTTATGCTACCAATTTGAATGGTACCATCTCTTTATAAGATTGTTTGCATTTCTAATTAAAAGCTAAAGAATGCATTTCACTAAAGTGAAAAACTTTTCTTAAAACTCAGTGGATTGGAGCCAGATTTAGGCATGTGCAATTGTCCTGACAAAAGCACACATATCCCTTGCTGAATAGGGTAAACTGTAGTGCAAGAGATAATTCCTTGAAACCAGATGGAAGCACCTTCAAGGGGCAGAGCACTTTTTACTGTTGCAGACAGATTCCCCATCCTACCCTAAATGTTTTACAAGGTGAACCACTTTATGCTGTCAGAAACGAGCACAACTGAGTTCAGTGGACCTTAATCCTTTGTAAGTATGCATAGGATTTCAGTCATGCCCAGCCACCAACCTAATTGTGGGATTTTAAATGTGTGTTGTTGTTTTTTTTAGTTTTTTCATTTAGGATGGAGTGTTTAACCAAAGTGTCAGCTTAATTTGAGAATAAATAGTAGAACATCAACATAGCCTAAATCCTATTGTTAGTCCTGGCGAGAGTAGAGCCATTGCATGAAATGGATTTAACAATGTGTTGACTCACCATCCAACAGTTGACTCAATGGGTCTCCTCTATTTGGGACTAACCAAGAGGATGTCAAGCAGCATGTATATACTTGTATATATTTCAGAGTGAACATCATAAGACTCTCCAGAGATTGTTGGACAGAACATCCCAGCAGCCCTAACCAATAGTGAGTTATGCTGGGAGATGTAAACTAGTCAGATTTGGAAGGCTGCATGATTCCCACCCTTGGTATATTTAGCAGAGTGGCTAACAAAACAGTAATATCCAAATGACAAGGTCTTCCATCTTCTGCCTTTTGCTGCTGCTTTGAGTATAAGCATGCTTCTAACTGTCACCATGATTACAGCATACTTATATTCAGAGCAGCTGTTATCCAAATACAAGGGTCCCAGGAGGGCACCCACAATTAATATTCAATGGGGGAATTTTAGTAACTCAATTGAAAGCATTGAGAGGGCTTGGGCAACTATGCAAGGGTCTAGCCTGTGTATACTGGTTCTGAAAAATAGAGCCCCAGAGTGCAAGGCCCAACTTAGCTTTATTTATTAATTAGAAGAAAGCTACCATCCTTGCATTGTCTAACACATACATCCATAAACTAACAATATAGAAGGCAGTAGTAGACAGTGAATTAAGGGGATGAAGAAAGCAATACTATACTTACTCCAGAAGCAGAGTTCTAATCATCGGGGGGGGGGGGCACCTTAAAGTGGAAATGGTTCAGCAGGCCCCCTGGGGATTTTGCATGGCCAGCAAACTGAGGAGTCAAGCAAGATGTGGGCAAAAAGGGTTTGTATGAACTCAAACAAGACCAAATTAGCAGTGTCCAAGCAGGCATATTTAAACTGCAGAACCTGTCCCAGGGCAGAATTTGGGATTAGAGTGGATTTTTCAGGAGGGAAAAGTTGGGAATGGTTGAACAATCAACACAAATTTCCCTGGACAGAGGAATATCACTCCCAGAGGGAAGTACTACTGGATTTCTGTTTACTTGTAAACACAAGGTTTGTCACCCAAAATCAGGGGTAGGCAACCTTTCCCCTTTAAGGGCCGAGGGACTTCAGCTCCCAGAATACCAGGAGCTATTGGCCAACATGGGACTATTGGCCAACATGGCTGAGGCTTCTGGGAGCTGAAGTCCCTCAGCCTTTAAAGGGGAAAGGTTGCCTACCCCTGCCCAAAATCATACCCATCAGTGAAGGGATTACGCAGTCTTGATCAGTCTCAGTTATATGCTCTTGTCCCTCTGCATGCTAAGCCTTCTGGATCCCCACATATTGTCCCAGATCTTATATGGTCTGGCTCTTTCCTCATACTGATTGTGCATTCATGGCTATATGCCTCAGACAGTCTTTTTATATTAACTTAATATCAGAAAGGAGAGTATTGATAGTAGGAGGGATGTTGGGGTAACACAGCTGAGGGAGGTGGCAAAATGAACCATTTGCTACTGTTTTTGAATATTTCTGTTTTATCAGACATTCATCAATCTATATTTGAAGTAATTAACTGCATTGCTCCCTGAAGTACTGTGTAATGCTTTAAAAACAGTCAGTATATATTGCAGTACACTCATATGTCCAAGTGTTCCCTTACACACACACACACACACAAACATACAGAGAGAGAAAGAGAGCTACAGCTATACCCATGTCATGATGAGCTCCTGCAGTTTGACATTTACCATTACAATGCTCATCATTTCTGTTTCTTTTTTCCAAAGCAAGTAGTGGTACAGATAAATATTTAACTGTCTTCAGAATGTTGGCATGTAGTCTGTGGATGCATGAAGATTGTAGTGAAATTTATATTGCAGTTAAGAAGGGAATTGATTACTCTTGAGTGCAAAAGGCATCAATGATTCATAGATGTACTTTGTAAGATTTAGATCAAGATAAAGTCATTATGACCTGTAAAAATAGGTGATTTGTATATTGATGTCATAATTTATGTTTGCCATGGAGGGGAGACGCCGCAAGAATGAACACAATACACCCAATTGGAAGGAAAGTCACAACTTTATTGAAAACAGCTATAATGTAGGGTTGGCCCTGAACGTATGATCTGCCATCAACCAATCCTGTATTGATCAATGAACTAATTTTGCTTGGTCACAGGCAAGCTTCGTGATGATAAGAGGGGTAACTGGTTAATTGCCCACCCATATTTCAGGTAACCGGTTGATCGCATGTTTGCATCTTTATCCCCTGTCACCGGGGGATGTTGATCCAGCTTTGCCCCTGCAATGGCAACACCACAACTCTCCCAGCACCCCTGGGTCCCTGTTGGACTCCTGTTCCAGTGCTACACAGCCCTGGAAAACACACCCACCAGACACAAGACCTATGCTACCACCCCTGGAAAGTTGTGACAGTACTGCTTTTGTCCCTGGCAGAGGGAGGTAGGGTGGGAAGAGGCAGGCTGGAATGGTGCAGGCCTTGTATGCCACGTGGCCTTAAATAGGTCCAACAACCAATCAAGAGTCAGGAGGGGCAGAAGTTCCACCCCTTCCAGCTTCCCCAACCATTCCTGGGTGCTTATCCCATGCCACTACCCAATGGGACAGCACTTCTACCCTCCCAGCACCTACTGGGAAATATAGTCCCAGCACCTGGGAGGACGTGCCACTCTTTCCTCCCCCAAATTGTCAATCCTGGCCCATCTAGTCTGGTGAAAAGCCTTCTGGGCATTGCCAGGACCGGGCCACCCACAAATGGTGGCTTCCCCCTCATGACAAGGCTAGCCTGATGAGTCAGGTGGCTTTATTTTGTGAGAGATGACTTGTGTACAGATTAGAGGCAGAGTTCATATGCATGGCAGGGGGTTGGACTGAATGGCCCTTGTGGTCTCTTCCAACTCTATGATTCTATATGGTTTTTCTTCAAGAGTGACTGGGTTCTTACAATTTTAATTTTAATATTAATTTTAGGTAGTTATATCTTTTCAAGAATTTGCAATAATCAGAGATGAGAGGAGAAGTTTATCCTTCTTCCCTACTGTGTATATAACTTCAGGCTGCATTCACAAGTGAAGCCTGATCCATGTAGACCAGGGATAGGAAACTGTGGCCTCCAACTCTTCTTAGGGGGTTGCAGACTGCCAGAAATAGTGCAAATTGAGTCCACTTTTAGGGTTAGGGTTAGGGTTAGGGTTAGGGAATCATGGGAACTGTATTTTATTGTGGCACTAGAGGTCTCTGATAGAGAAGGCTCAATGTCTCAGAAAAAAAAACAATTCCCATGATTCCCTAGCACTAACCCTAACCCTAAAAGTGAACTCAATTTGCACTATTTCTGGCAGTCTGCAACCCCCCTTAGACTCTGGGCCAATGCAGACCAGCCTAAAGGGCTGGCCTGGGGGTGGAGTTGGGGTGGGATGACCACACACCGGCCACACTAACTCCGCCCTGACACCGCCCCAATACTGCACGCCTGGCCACATGGCATGCGGCATCAGGGCGCCCTCATGGTGCAGTGTGCGCACACACTGCCAAAAGGGTGCAAAAGAGCCATGGCAGTGGCTCTAAGAGCAGCCTTTTGCCGCCCCAAAAAGGAGTGGCATTTTGCCACTCTTTTGGGGGGCAGCAAAAAGGAGGATCGAGGCCGCAGTGTGTGGTTGCTGTGGCCCTGATCCGTTGCTCCCAGGGGTGGCCCAGAGCCACTCTTTTCAGGCCGTCTGTATCGTCCCTCTGTCAACTCGAGCCACCCTGGCCTGTGGGTGTGGATACAACTAATTCCCTATGCCTCTGAGGAATGATAACAAAATGGGCTAAGAACCTTGCATTCCTTTGAAACCTCATTTCCTTAGAACAGGAGTAGGCAACTTGTCAGCCTCTAGATGATCATTGGCCACAGCTAGCTGATGGTCAGTGGTAAAAACTATAGAGAGAGCACCAGATTGCCTATGCCTGCCTTAGACGATCGGTAATGCCATCTGTCAAGTATTATTGAAGTGTCAAGTATTATCTTACTATGCATTATGTGTATTTTAGCATAGATTAACAAACATCTTTATATTTATTCATTTTTTAAACACTCACTTGCTTTATTGCTGCTGCTCCTGCTGTTACTATTGTTGTGTGTCTTTAGGTCACTTGTCGTTTCTGAGTCAGGGTGACCCTAAGATGAACTTATCTTGAGGTTTTCTTGGCAAATTTGTTCAGAGAGGGTTTGCCATTTAGGCTGAGAGAATATGAGCTTGTCTTCACTGGCCAGAATACTCTGGCCCCAAATTCCTCCTGCTAACTATGCTCTTTCCCACAATCAATGACTCTCTCCACATCAACTGCCTTCCCAACACAATCTGCATTTGTGACTTAGAGCCTCATCAGAATGAGGTGTGCAGGTGTATTATCACCCTAGAGGGATTTGCGCCTGCCACGGCAGTGGGCAGTTTGCAAGCACTCCATGGGAAGGCAGCTGCCTGTTGTTGCTGCAGAAAGAACAGAAAACTCAGAATAAAATGTAAGACTTTAAAATTTGGGTTAAGGGAAGGAAACGCCAGATGCAGAGTCTTGGCCCTGCATCATGTAAATGGAAATCCGTGGGGATTTCAAAGTAAATAATCCATGTAGACAAGTCCTATGGCTCTCCCAAGATCACCCAATGGGTTTCCATGACTCAAGGATTTGAACCCTGGTCTTCTGGAGTCCTAATCCAATACTTAAACCACTACACTACAATTGGCTCTCATTACTTTTATAAAGGTCTTCCTTTTAGTATAGACTGTGAGTTTTCTGACAAAATCCAAGTTGTCCTCTCACCCACTAAGGCTCTTTGAGTTTACATTGCCTACTCTCTCTTGCCTAAGAGAAGAAAAGGAAAGGAAGCCAAGAGAAAATATTTAAGAGAAAAGAGATCTCAAGAGAAATGAAGTGATGTTCAGAAACCTTCTAATTACCTGGCCTACCTTGCAACACGGTGGTGACATAGCTTTATCACAAAACCCACAGGAGCTTAGCAGGTGAAACTAGTTTCTTTGATTTCAACTATTTGATGCTGATACTTCCAAGAAAGGAATGAAAAAATAATAATTCATTTTTAGAAAGTAAGAAATTGGCACACAAGCAGAAACAAAAATGTTAATGCAATCTGTAATTTATATGCACCACTGTAACAAACAGAACAGCCTCTTGAGAGAATGTTTAACAAATATTTCAGACACTGATATCCAGACACTCCAACCAGCCGTCATCTGATTTTCATAAAACATAATTTTATAAAAGACTGCACATTATTGTAGACATATTAACTTTAGGATGATCAAAGAGTTTTGAATTCCTTAGCATATTTATACCTCGACTGCTTACACCATTGCCAAAATAATTGAATCTGCAAGAATTATACACCATTGCCGGGTTCTCCAGCAATGTTTACTGATTAACACTGTAAAGTAGCTCTATCTCATTAAAAACAACATTCCTAGTAGTAAATAATAGTAAGTAGTGGGTTCTGGTTACTACGGTCTAATCTGCACTGCAGAAAAAATGTAGTTTGACATTGCTTTAACTGCCATGGCTCAATGCTATGGAATTCAGGGATTTGTCATTTCATGAGGTATTTAGCATTCTCTGTCAGCGAGCTCTGGTGCCACAATAAAATACAAATCCCAGAATTCCATAGCATGGAGTCATGGCAGTTAAAGCTGTGTGAAACAGCATTATTTCTGCAGTGCAGATTAGACCTAAGAGGGACTCAAGGCCAGAATATTCCATGCATATAGTATATAACTTGAATACCTTGGAGGTCAGTCATTTCATTGTCACAGATAGTCCCACAGCACCAACGTAAATACCAAACCATCATTATAACATCTAAGCACTGCTCCAGCATCTTCACAGCCCCAGCTAACTCTGATGACAAAGAAAAGTAGTGCTGAGTGTGGTCAGCATACAGATGGCACTCAACCCCCCAAACTCCTAATGACTTCTCCCAGTGACCTTACCATCTTGATAGAAACTGCCAGAGCTTGCATTATGCTAGCCCAGCCTTTGAGAGACCAAGACTCACCCATCTGCAATGATTTATATAATATATAATGTATTTATATACAGAATGAGTCTCCCTTATACAAATTGTTGCTGACCAGAAGTTTGGATTTTTTTTGGATGTTGAAATATTTGCAAATACATAATGAGATATCTTGGAGATGGGATTCAAGTCTAAACATGAAATTCATTTCTGTTTCATATATACCTTATAAACATTGCCTATGGCAATTTTATGCATAATATTTTTTAATAATTGTGTGTATGAAACAAAGGCGGGAAGCAGACAAGGGCGTTCGGGACGCCGCAGGACGGTGCGCCGCGGGAGCGAGGCATCCGCACCACAGCGCACCGTCGGCACCCCTGAAAGGAGCGCTAAATCAGCACTCCTTTCAGATGTCAGTGAAAGTGCGCCCTAAAAGCGTAGGGCACACTTTCACTGACTTATCCGCTGCAGCGTGTGCGGACGCTGCAGCGGGAGGTTGCCCTGGGAGCGCTGGCCGTGCGGAGGGCCGGCAGCTCTGAGGGCAACCTCGGGAGGAGGAAGGGGCGCCGAGCGTGCAGCTGCCCCTCCTCTTCCCTGCCTCAGAGACGGCTCTATTAGCCGTCTGCCAAGGCCCAAAGTTTGCGTACACTTAGCCATCAGAAAGCATAGGTGTCATTATCTCAGCAACCCGTGTGGACAATTTTGGATTTTGGAGTATTTCAGATTTCAGAATTCCAAATAAGGGACAGTCAACCTGTAATTTATATAAAAGAAATGGCAATTTAGAAAACAATAGTCTTTAATCGCAAGATACCAGAAGTTTACAAAACTGGTAAGTTTGGTGGTCAACTTGAAACTGGAACCAGACCATTAGGGATGTCCCCCCCTCCCTCCCCCAGATAGTTTAGGGTGGTTTGAAACAAGAAGTACACTGATTTCCAGAGCTTGGAAATTAGTTACCTGCAATTTGATATTTTGTGGGAGAGAACAAGGATGCAACTGAGGCTGTTGCCACAGTGAAGAAATAATGCAGTTTGACATTGCTTTAACTGTCTTGGCTATCCTATGGAATCTTGGGACTTGTAATTTGTTGTGAAACCAGATCTCTCTGACAGAGAAGGGTCAAAAGCTCACAAAACTACAAATCCCAGAATTCCATAGCATGGAGCCATGGCAGATAAAGCAGTGTCAGATTGCATTAATTCAGCAGTGTAGATACAGACAGTATCACACTTCAAATGTAATGCATTTCTTTCTTCATCCCTTCACTTCACCTTCCCATAAGACTCATCTGTTTTTCTTTACTGTTAATGGCTATATAAAATCCAGTAGGTTTTGGAGTAGGGATAGAAAGAACACTAAAATGTTTGGAAAATGGTCAAAAATAGGTTTTCAAAGATACCTGACAAGGAGAACTCTGCAGTGATGAGCATCTTCACAGTTTGGGACTACTTTTGTTCAGAATTTGCACATTCTCTCTGTGCAAAAAATAAAAATAAAATACTAACTTCTTTCTGCACAGAAAATATTGTTTTCTGTACACAAAAATTTATTATTATTATTATTGTTGTTGTTGTTGTTGTTGTTGTTGTTATTATTTAATTATTATCCAACTTTTCTCCTAGAACTTGGACCCAAAGTGGCAAATTTTTTCACAGAATATTCTTAAAATATTGTATTATCTGCATAGGTGACAGAAATTTTTGCTATTTCTTACAATGCTGTTTTCTGCACAGAAAATGCTACTTTCTGTGCAAAAGAACAGATTTTTTTTAAAAAAAAAATCAAGTCAAGTCAAAAAATTAAAAATGTGAATTTTGTACAGTATAAGTCCCGAAGCAGAAAATGATAAAATTAATTGTTTTCTCCTTTAAGAATACAATCAGTGAAGAATTACATCTTTAGTTTGGATAAAGTGTGACCTACCCAAGGTCACCCAATGGATTTCTATGGCTGAGCAGGGATTTGAGCCCTGGTCTCTATAGTGGTAGTCCAATGCTCAAACCACTACCCCATGGTGGCTCTCCTCTGAACAAATTTGCCAAGAAAACCCTGTGATAGGTTTGCCTTAGGGTCCTTACAAGTTCATATAGAACAAGAACAACAACCATATTGTTTTAAAGTTCCAAGATATAATCAAATGGTTTCACATCCCACACAGTTAACTCTGCCCCAATAAATTCATCCCTCCTCATGGAATTAAAAGAGAAAGAAAATGGCTAAACATGTTTTTTTTTTTAACCCACCCTTCACATTTGCATGTGTCGGATGACGATGGTAAGAAGACTGCAATAACATCATTCTTCAAAAATAACATAATGAATGTAGAGAACCTTTTTTGTTGTGCAAGTGATGGTTTCTAGTGGCTTTCAAATCTTAGCTTTAAAGGAGATTTTAGAGGCACTTGACACGAATTTTTCAAGTTTTATGCAGTTATCTATCCTAAATTTTTCCCCACTGAAAAATGAAATAGAGCATTATGGGAAAGTGGCAAGCAGCATGAAATATAACAACAAATTAGCTGTTCAACATTAAAACATGCACAGCATGGGAGAAAGTTTTAAGTCCTCCTTTATATATAGGGCTTTTGGTTCTTGTTTGGCCCTGAGTGCTTAATTTTTAATGAAAAATAAGTAAACCTTTAGCTTTATGCTTCAAACTTAATGTAGCGTGTAGTTTAACACAAGGGTTGCCTGTGTTCTGGACAATGCCACTGGTGGTTTTAGGCAGACTGGTGTGCTAGCATCTGCTGTGGTAGCCCTGGGAGGATCTAGGGATGATAGGAGTCATCCTGGACTTCCCCAACATTCAACATTGAGCTGTGGCAGTTAAAGTGGTATCAAACTGGATTATTTCTGCAGTGCAGATGCAAACCAGGGGACCTTTTCAGTTAAGGCAGAGTCTGAAACAGACAGGCAGTCAGACTCCATTGTGTCTCTGGTCTACAGTTCTCACTCTGCCAATTCCTCACAACTTCCCACTTGTCTTCTAAAGTTGGCATCATATAAAAGGGTGGATGGAAGTTTGTGGCTTGCTAAACATTGAAAAATTAGAAGAGGTTTTCAGGACCTCATGGCTAGCCTGTCACCAGAACTTGCATCCACAGTTCTGCACTGATCCATCTGCCTGCCATTACTTGCCTGCCTCTAATCCCTTCAGAATGTGTCAGAGAGCACTATATGTGCATATCAATTATAACACTCATCATACTCAGCCAGTATGGTCAGGTCCCAAACACTATAGCCTTTTCGCCATTGCTCTTGCCCTCTCATCATTTTGGTGATGCCACCAGAAACATCTATCTGAGGATTGTGCCACACTGCAGAATTAATGTAGTTTGACACTGCTTTAACTGTCATGACCCCATCCTATAGAATCCTGGAATTTGTAGCTTATTATGGCACCAGAGCTCTCTGACAGAAAAGCTAAATACTACAAATCCCAGAATCCCATTGCATTGAGCCATGGCAGTTAAAATAGTGACAAACTGCATTAATTCTGCAGTGTAGATGCAGCCTAAGAAATTCACTGAAATAGAGGTCAAAATGTGAAATGAAAGAAGTGTTAATAAAGAAAGAGAGAGAGAGAGAGAAGTTTTTAAAAACTCCTACATAGGAATCCTCAGTGGATGACTTTGCTGTTCTCCAAGTGTTTATTCTTCAAATTGATTCTGAAATCCTTTCCAAAGGACTCTGAAACAGCCCCGAGAATGGTTGAGATTCATAATTAAGTATTCTCCCGAATCTTAACACTAGACTTGGGAAATATTTGCAAACGTTCCTTAGTTTGCTATTAAATTAGGATCCTAAAGGGTCCATTAGTGGTTCCTTAGTTTGCTATTAAATTAGGATCCTAAAGGGTCCATTAGTGGCATATTGTCCATACATTGATACCAGTGGAACTCTTCATCTGTGAAATAGCTGCTGGGTTGGGCTCAGCCTGGTTCATAATGCGAAATCTTCTAGTTACCATTTGGCCTTCTTCTACTGCAGCTTAGTTCTGATATGAAATATTTCTGTCTCAGTACTATAAGTCTGCTCTTCCTTTGAGGGGGGGGAAATGAAAAGCTGTATTGTGGCTTTGTGAAATAGATGGAATCATCTGGGATTCCTGAAAACATTGCTTAGGGAACTCTTCCATTGTAGTTTATCACTTCCAAACCAAGTTAGTAATGGATTGTGCACTGAACTGGCCCCATCAGACCTTACTTGATTAAATCACATCCACACACCATGTACCAGATATCTGTGTAAAGCAAGAGAGAATTCAAGCTAGACATTTCTGGACCATTTGTTCCCTCTGTGCCTGCAAGAAGACCACAGAGGTTGACAATTTAACAATATTTTCCAAACTCTTAAGTTCTGAATTACAGCTCTTATGGTGTTTGGCTTTGGAAATGTTCCTTCTTTTTCCAATCTTATGCTCACTGATGGATTCGGGAAATTGTAGTAACCCTGGGTGCTTTACGGCAGCAGTAGGAAGCCTACAATCCCCTGAATGTTGTTTGACTCTGATTCCCATCAGCCCAGTGACTGGAGAGAATGAGAACTGGAGTCCAGCAACATCTGGCAGGCCATAGGTTCCCCACTTCTGTTATAGGCTAAAAGTGTGAAGTGTGCATGGCTTTGGAAAAGTAACTTCATTGAAATGAAGATTTTATAGCATGAAACAACATTTACATGAAGAAAGAAAACAATTTATTTGTCATTTAGCTATGCACCTCATGTACTGAGTCAAATCCTTGGTGCAACTTGCAGCTGGTGGCAGCTCTCCAGTCTCTTAGGCAGATTTTTTTACTTGCACAACTTCTAGAAAGGCTTTAACTGGCAAGGAGCATTCAGCCAGGGATCTTCTGTAAGCAAAGCCTAGGCTTTACCATTGAGCTATTCTCCTCTCTTCACTGATCAAGAATCTTTGATCAGCTACTATACACTCTTTCCTCATTCTTCTTTCAGCAACCTTCCTTTGTGGTTTCTTTGCAGCTGGTGCCACATGAAAGAAAAAGTGTAATACTTTAGTCTGACATCCAAGCAACCTGCTGCTTCTGAGATCACTGCATATTATGTAAGAGAATCTGTTTTCCCCACCTCGCTGTATATTGTTTAATTCTTGGCTTGTGGCTCTCACAGAGGACCAGAAATTCAAAGTTTGGAGTTTTATGGCAAATTTCTGTTTTCCATTATGCTAATAATGGAAAGGTGCGCCGTAAAAAGGCCTCCGAAGGTCTGATACCTATAAACAACAAGCTTGCTAACTGACTGCTGAGTCTAGGAAATGTTTAAAGCACTAACTAGGCAGTTCAAGGGGCCTGCTAGCAGCGGACCAGGGCTTCAGCAACCCCACAGGCACACAGCGTCAGGATGGCATCGGGGTGGCATTGGGGCAGGCAGCGTGCAACTGCCCCACCCCAACTCCAGCCCCAGGCCAGCCCTTTAGGCTGGTCTGCAATGCCCCTAAAGCTGGTTGAAAGTAATGACTTTTTTTAAAAAAATGTTGAAAGTGTCATGATAGAAGGCTTGTCACTGTCACTATGGACACTTGATGTGCAGGATCTTATAATGCTTCAGGATCAGGCCAAGGTATTTTGCTGCTCTAGAAGAAAATCAATTAATTAATCATATTGTATTGTGAGTGTCTGGGATGTGAGATCATCCTAAAAGTATTTTCCTCTATTTGTAGTATCTTCAGCAAAAGGTGTTACTTGTTTGGAATAGGGCGTGGGAAAGGAACTGTAAGTGGGTACTTACATCCCATTCCATCTTCTTGCAAGGATATGGAATGAATGAATACTGTTTAGAATTAGTGTGGGATTGTTGACATTCTTCTGATTGAATTCAGATGGTCTGAATTCCTCATGAATCTGATCAAGTCACTTGATTTAAGACAAGGGCAAAAGTAATAAGTGTGTACAGCCACAGAAAATGATACTGGTATCAAATTAAACTCAAACACTCATTCAAAGAATACACCTTCAATTGCTGTTTTCAAACCCTTGCCCTATTCAGCTATTATTTCCTACATTAAGTACATAGACAAAATTGCAACTCCCACTCTTCCTCTGTTGTCATTCCCATAACATGGAAAGTAAGGGGCTATGCCGACAGGCAGCTCTGGGCTGCCCCGCTAGCCACAGATCGGGGCAGTGGCAACCGCACACTGCCACCCCAATCCTTCCTTTTGCTGCCCCTAAAAGAGTGGCAAAATGCCACTGCTTTTAGGGGGGCAAAAGGCTGTTCTGGGAGGGCGTCCTGATGCCATGCACCATGCATAAGGGCACACAGTGTCAGGACAGCGTCGGGCTGGAGTTGGGACAGCCGGCATGTGGCTTCCCCGCCCCAACTCCACCCCCAGTCTGACCCTTTGGGCCGGTCTGCATAGCCCCTAACAGTCAAAAGAATCAAGACTCCTCTGTACATGGAAGAGGTGATGTTATTATCATTGCATGACTGTTTCAGCTATATCACCAAACACCTGAACGTGGTTGAACATTACCATTTCTTCAGTTGTCTCTAACAGTTGGTCAGTTTAAAAGCAGGGTTACGGCTGCCCAATCCTATCTGATTTGCAACTTTTTTTCCAAATACCCTGGTCTTTTTCTTTAGCAGTGGAAGCTGGTAGATCCCAAGTCAGCAGAATGGTATATCCACTCAGGGTTCTAGTGTAAATTTGAAAGGCACTATCTGAGTGTTGAGAGTATTTGGGGGACAGGGATCAGTAACATGGGTATCACTTTTAAAATTTAGATTACAGCCTACAGTAGAATCACCACCTCACTGATATTGGGACTTTCATCACCTATTACCTTTCAACCAAGCACCAGCTGTGGAGTCCTATTTCCAGCCTTCTGTGCTTGCCTGACTGCTTGCATGATTAATGTTTCTCCTGCTCTTGGATCAGAATCTTGCTTCATGTTTTGACCCCCTGACCCTGTCCCTTATGATAATTTCTGCTCACATCCTAACTACTCTTGACAATGCATAACAGTACCCATACGTCATGTATGGACCACATGCATATTGTTTAATTAAATGGTGGAAGATGTGTGGCCCTCCTGATATTCTTGGGCTGCAGCACCCGTCAGCATCACCCAGCATAGACAGTAGTGAGAAATATGGGAGTTGTAGTTCAACAACCTGCCTGATCTAGGGAAGGCACCACTTTTCTTCTCTCTTACTATTCTACATCTGATACTGTTAAGTACAGAATAATCTTTCTTGGGGGGGGGGGGGAACTGAAATGGTCCTGTGCATTTTATTTGCTTTTTAAACACAGCTTCCTAAGAGAAAATACTTTATTATATGAATAGAGCTTTCAGGTGATTTCTCAACTTGACCTTCTCTTGTGATAAAATGATGACCCCCCACTCCCACTCCCACCCCACAGTATCTAAAGGTCTTTTGCCACTATGAATCATTGTTTCTCTCCTCTCAATTCCTTAAACTACTGTGAAAAATAAGCAATTCACCTAACAAAATCTGGTCTAGTCCCCTTCAAGTTCCCCTGCAGCCTTACCACTTCAAACTGTGATTTCATCAGATCTTTTAAAATGAGCTGGTTCTGGTATAATCAGTACTGCAGGGGGGGAGAGGAAGGGGGAAAGGGAAGGAGAGAGGAGAAGAGGGGGGGAAAAGAGAGAGAGGCTGGCTGCTGTAGAAAATTACAGTAGCAAAATTTAATCTGTCTCACACTTCCCTTTAAGGTAAAATTTAACCACAGTTAAGCATTGTACTGATGGAGGATGCCATCTATATAGAATTACCTGTAAAACAATACTTCTACTGGAATCCTTTTGACAAGTGGAAAGTGATCATAGAAGTGTATTATTCAAATTTCTGTTTAGGTATCCAGCCAAGTTTATCCTGCTGTGTCAAAGATGCTTACTGTTCATATATTGCTGCACAGAATCCCCCCTGTTGTGGCCACCAATTTGTTGCTTCCAGTTATTATTAAATTTATTTCACCTTTTTAAAAAAATGATGGAATTCAAGGTTGTGGAGATGTATATAGGAGGCCCATTTGCTTTCCTATCCAAGCACTATTCAGAGCTGCTTCAGAGAGGTTGCTGTATTGATTCTTAGGTACTCATTCGCTTCCATAGAGCCTCATTGTTTAGTGAGCACCTACAATGGAACTCATGAGATTATATCTGGACTACCTAAGGAATTCTGTCTTGGTATATTCTGGTATGAGCTGATCTGTGCCAGCATCCTATGCATTCATTGCACTGGAGAGGAGTAATACTCACTCCTTCTCTTCCCCCCCTCCACCCTAAAGCCCAAAGATCCTGATCTGAAGGGCTAGGATACTCCCTGGAGCAAGTTTCCACCACCCAAGAGGACTACAGAAAGAATGGAAGTGTTGGCACCATGGATGTCACTTTAGATTTAGGGTGCAATTGCCATTTCCTGGACTAATGTGTCAATGAGGATGGAGATTTCATTAGATTCCATTCTTTAATAACCACTTGGCAAAATCAACAAAATCCAAACTCTGCAGCTTGCAGGGGCAGCTGAAAATCCTGACATTGGATTTAGCATCACATTAAATTTAGGCTCAAACCTGTGTCTCCTGGATGGGGGAATAAATTTTTGTATGCTTTAGGTGGGGAGTTATAAGAACTCCAAACTCTATAGATTTCTGCCTAAATTAAATTATTATTATTATTATTATTATTAAGAGTGATGGAAAGAGCTTGGGATCTCTCTCTCTCTCTCTCTCTCTCTCTCTCTCAAGTGAATATTCAAGGAAGGAAAATTGGCATATTTATTCATCCAGCCCAGTCCTTTGAGTGGCTAGTTATTAAAGGTCTGATAATGAATTATGATTCATCTATCCCTAGACTACACAATACAATAAATGACAATATTGATAGATGTAGACCACTTGTGTGCAGATGTCTGCCATTACCGATTTTCCAACTGAGGAATTCAGAAAAAGCTTCCAATGACCTATCCTCCAACTCACTGCTCAAGCCTAACAATAAAGAGAAGGGAAAGAGGAGGGCAGAGTTTGGAGAAGTTTTTTGCACTACAACTTCCAGAATTTCACAGTGGATACACAGGCTAGGAGCCTCTAGAAGTTTTCATCCAAAAGAATTTTTTCCCTATTCTGTTGTGTAAGTTTGGCTGCTGGGGACAGGGGAATGACATTCATAATGACAGAGAGGAGCAAAGTGGGACACAAGAATAAGTTTGGGGTGGAGGAGGAAGTACAGTATTTATGATCCTAGTTAGTCTTATACAGGTAACATAGGGCTGTTGCAGACCAGCCCAAAGGGCTGGCCTGAGGATTGAGTTGGAGCGGGGCAGCTGCCCCAACCCCACCCGATGCCATCCTGACATTGCGCAGCCATCCGCATGGCGTGCGGTGTCAGGACGCCCTTTTGGTGCAAGGTTTAAACATGGTGCATGGCATGGCGCTGGCTCTTAGGGTGCCTTTTGCCACCCCTAAAAGGAGCTGCATTTTGCTTCTCTTTTCGGGATGGCAAAAGGGAGGATCGGGGCCCGTGGTGTGGGGTTGCCGCAGCCCAAATCTGCTGCTTCCCAGGGCAGCTCTGTGCCGCTCCAAAGAGTCTGTGCTGCTCCAGTCTGCCTCAGCCCATGGTTTTGCAGAATCTACTCCTATTCAGTTTCAGCTGATGTACTTCTGAAAAGTAAAACTGGTTATCTCAATCTGTGAAACAGCAATGCACGTAATCCACCCAAAAGGTTTGAAGTGAGGACAAACCACATATCAAATAAGTCTGCAGAACTTCAGTGATATTCCTTGGATTTTACAAATAAGTATATAATCACTGAGTAACTAATCAGGAAACAGATTAAAGGTATGCCTCAGTTAACAAAGTAGATATGTTCTTGGTCATAACTTCTTTAACAGAAAATTTTGTGCAAGAGGAAGAATAACATTGTAAGAAGAGAGAGATGTTCATGCACCACAAAAAGGAAGCATGTTTTGTCACATTTTTATTTAAAAAATAATAATATGTGCATGTGAACTAGACCTACATAAATAAAAACATTTGAACCTGCTAGAGACCACCTGAAAACTGCTTCCAAAATGCATTCAAGTATGACTTTTTCCCTGTTTTTCTGTTAACACACACTCAGTAAGGGATTCTGGAGGCAGTTGCTATTTACCTTGACTGTTGTAGAAAATCACACACAGCTACAGTATACTCCAGTTCTTTCCAAGTTCGAGTTTTCTTGAATTGTTTTCTGCAGATGCATGGCTGCAGCCTAAGACTAAAAGTCTGTTTTTCTCTAGTCCTTCATCAACCTCCCCATGCCAATGCTGCTACAAATTTTTCAGCCACACAGAGGATAAGGAAGAAAAAGGGGTTGGGTGGGCATAAGAAGATTATAAAGAGGAACTTATTTGCCAGAGGCTTTTAAAACTGAAGTATGCTTGTATTGGTATAAGGAAGTATATTCTGACCAAATGGATTTAATTTTTTAACCTGTTCAACACATATATTGTACATGAATTCAGATAATTCATTACAATCCCTATGTGTACTCTAATAAGCACACCTTTATATTTGTTTATTGGACAAGCACTAGAGTTAGTTTTTTTTAAAAAAAAATCAAGATATGAATGTTCAGTGACTTCCACTAGATATATGGCATAATAATTTTCCACTATATATACATTTAGAAGTAATTTAAAATTATCAGTGGCTGCATTTATGAACCATAATGTAAGCACACATTTTCTGGATTGCAACTCTTTAAATATTTCTATTTTATTTTTATGGGGATAGTGTATATTTTGGTCACGGCAATCCATAGTAAGGTTTTAAAAGTCTAAATAAAACTAGAAAGCTTAATTCAAGTAGCAGTAAGTAGTAATATTCCTATACATAAAAATAGAGTGAAACACCCACTAGCAACAACTAATTTAATAAACATTTCACAGCTCCAATAAAATGTGGTATGCAAAGTAGTGGAGAGCACAGAGTGTCTTTTTATTAATAAAGGAAAAGCTTTAATTTGGATCTATTAGTCTAGAAAGTCAGGTTACAGTTCACATAGAATTGTTCCTCAGGTTCCATTTCTGGGGGAGTTTGGGAAAGCTTTTGGAGGGGAAGTGAAACTCCCAGAATCCATCATAAAAACTTGCCTAGGGATTCTAGGCTTTATAGTTTACAAAAGATTTTTTACACACTTCACACCATGCCAAATATCTTTTTTTCAATAGAATAACTCTTACACAACACTACAGGACATTTGAATACAGGGAGAATATTGCAGAGGGATATTTGTTTTCTCCACAGCAGGGAGAAACCTTCTGTAATTATTCATCCTTGCATATGTAGATAAGATAGTTGACGATTAACATTTCTAATTTAAAGGTAAAAACACAGAACTCTGCCTGTTTTACGGGACAATTCCAGCAGCGGTAGAGTCAGATGGGATTGTGTCATGAGTAGAATATGAAAAGCTTTGGAGCTCCATGAACCAAAGTTCTTATATTTCCCAGATATGTGCTTCACATGGATGGACATTTATGCCAAAATTACAGCTGGTTCCCATTGCAAAACAACAGCAGCAGCAGCAGCAGCAACAGCAGCAGCAACAGAAATATCCCAAAGAGGAAAATAAGAGGACAAATACCAGTGATCATCCTTCCTTTCCTTCCTGCTGCCATGAGCACAGGATGGCTTGGGACTTTTCAAAGCCTCCAGTGTCAGAACTCCCACCTGTAACAGAAGACCAGAATACTGTTGGGGTACTGTGCTGGCATAAAAAGAAAATCATTGCACAAGTGGTTGCTCTTTTTCAGGGGATGTATAAGTGCAACCTATTGTTCTGTACATATCATAGAGCCCATTCACTTTGGACATGGCTGATTCAAGCTGGATATATATATCAAGCCTGAACTATATCCCAAACTATTAACAGTCCCCCCCCATGCTATTAAATCTGTGATTACTGGGCAGAAACATCAATTCAGACTATGTGTGGGGTGTGTGTGTGTGTGTTATTGGTGCTTCTGTCCAATTTTATCCCAGACTTGATTTGGTCTTCATGATGCTGTATGCTCTCTAGGGGTGTGTGGCCCTCACTGGGTGACACCCCAGAAGACAAGTGACACCCAGTTGGGCCTTCCTCCCACTGCACCCCTCCCAGCTTCACCAGACCAGTGGAAGCCTACCCACAAGGAGACCTCTGTCACCATGGCAAAGGAGAGGGCTAAGTGCCCCTCACAAGGAGATCTCCACTGCTTTGACAAAGGCAAGTGCCCCTGTCCCAGCTTTGCTGTTGCGGCAGGGACCTTCTCACAAGGAGTTCATTGCCACAATGAAAGAGAGGGTTGTGCATGCCCTTTCAGCTGCCACCCACCCCTTGCACCAGGTGATACCAAAAGTGGGGATGCCACTGCTCTCTAGCAAACTCTGGGGCCTTCCTGAAACAAATTTATTTAATCTGAGATCATGTGGCACTGGAACTGCTCACAGATGGACTCCATTCAACTCTTTGTAAAAATGGATTTGAACTTGGGGAATATAATAATAATAATAATAATAATAATAATAATAATAATAATTTTTATTTATATCCTGCCCCCTGCTAGGCAATTGGGGCAGCGTACAACATTTCAAAACATTTCAAAACATTTCAAAACATTTCAAAACATCAAAACAAACATCAGAACAAATAAATCAATTCGAATCCCATCCCTCCTTCCCACACCCACCCATCCCCCCAAATTTTAATTAGCTCAAATAGTTAACAGGAGGCAAACCCAATTTATATGGAGGGAGCTAAGGGTATAGATCCACAGAGATAAGGTTACTTCAAATTGATTTGTAAATTTATTATGGGGTCAGGCATACAAAGACAAACGTTCACTCTCACACTCTCACAAGAACTCAGGAATAAAGCAAGTTAGCATGGCTTTTCTAATGGTGATATTACCTGTCCAGAGTGCTCCAGTTGGACTGATGTATAGTTGGACTCAAATGGATGAAGGGACAGGACCACAGAATAAGTTGGAGCTGGACCAGAATTCAGAGTGATGTAGTGTCACCATGAATTCTAACTAATTATACTTAACCAGAATTTTGGTAGTCTTTTATAGGCTGAAAATAGCCTGGGGCAGAGGATAATTGCTGTACATCAAAAAAGCTACATTAACATAAAGGTTTCCTTGATGTAGATAGATTCCAGAGGGTGCTAATGGGTCTTATCTATCTTGTGGCCAAAAGTCATCTGGGCCATATATCCTCTAGCTTCCTTATGTCTGGAGGTGTGAATCTCTCTATTTGCAACTCCTGAAACTAGTTGATTGATCTGTAAATGACTGCTGAGGTCTACATGCACAGGGTGCCTACATGACCAACTCACCTCTGAGCGCATGGTGGCAACTGGATTTCCATTTTAGGGTCATACCAGAAAACACACACTCACAGAGCATGGAAAACACTTGATTTATCCTAACATCTTGGAGGCAATGGATTCCACCAGAGCTTATTTAGTTTTGTTACAGCAAACAGGGTGAATACTTATGCAACCAACAAGTACTAGTTGTTTCTAGTTCTGTAATTTATGTGCCACAATAAAACTATTTGTTGCCTTCACAGCATCACAGCTGCTGGTTTAATTCAAACAACATATTCAAGTAGTAACAATGCCATCTATTTCAATTGCAAGCTGTAACACAACAAAATGCAGAAAAGTCAAAGGGAGAAGTGAATAATTCTGCAAGGCCCTATATAACATGAATGTCATCTGATATATGAGACATGACAGCTGTGGATATAGAGAAAACGTAGTGTGTGGGTTTTTGATGTTGTTGTTTTGCCTTTTTCTGTTGAAGGGGTGGAGCAAGCTTGTTTTCTGCTGCTCCAGAGACTAGAACACGAAACAATGGATGCAATCTACAGGAAAAGAGATTCACCAAACATTAAGAGAAACTTCATAACAATAAGAGCTGTTTGACAGTGGAACACACTGTGGTGGACTTTCCTTCTTTGGAAGTCTTTAAACAGAGGCTGGATGCCATCTGTTGGGGGGGGGGTGTTCCTGCATGGCAGGGGGTTGGACTGGATGGTCCTTCTGGTCTCTTCCAACTCTATGATTCTGTGATTCTATGAATGCAGCCAAAGTCCCACATCTCACTGTAAGATCAACTATTTTGGGGAGAGGGGATGAACTCAACCTAAGTAGATTGTTGCAATCGCATATGCCATGCACTGCCCTGTGCTCACTGATAAACAGCAGAAACTCTCAATCAGCTGAGCTCGTGGTTTGACCTGAAGTTAAATCCAAGGCACAAATCCAAGTTTATCAAAGAGGAAGACTTTTTAACAAGATAAGTTTCCGTGAACAGTATATAAAGTGCTGCAAAAGTTACAGCGAGGTTATGTAGGAATAAATCTAGCACATAGAAAATAGCTCCCTTGATGGAAAGCTAGCCTATCTTGCCATGTGTATCTTTCAACACAGGCTATCTTTTCTTGACAGTCAGGGTCCTATTCTCCCTAGTCAATAGACTGATATGATAGCAGAAGATTCTTTCTTTGCATTTTTATAATGAGAAAGTCTCTCTGAAAATTGAATTCAGGCATCAGACTTGGCTTTGCATTTACATCTTCAAACCAAACAGCCTGATTCTTTCTTTCTTTTTCTTTTATCCCCACTTTTTCACCAGCATGAGCTGATATGCATCAGTATCACATGGTGTCATGGTGTTCAGACAAGAAGTTGGCAGGGTTTCAAAGGGGGGGGACTCATAAAAAAGGCTAAACAAGCATCACCCTCTCCAACAAGCATATATCAAAATTCTCCCATAGTTGTAAAGATGGAGTGGTTGACTAGGTCTCTAACATTTAAACACTAAACACTGTCCATATCTGAGAGAATGACTACTAGCACAAAGAAAAGAACGTTGTTTCCCATGTGGATGGTGGGTGGACAGACAGATGGAGCCACCTTTGAACACATTTTTTTTCTTGATGAAATTGTGGAGCCACAGTTTACTGGTCATGTGTAAGTGTGTATGTGTGTATGTTATATATACAGATACAAAATGTTGCTGCATGAAAATACTCCTCTTTATAAGTCTAGTTACTTCATTCTAGTCTTCTTCCTCCTGGTTTTCTATTGTCTATACATTCCATCCCCACTGAGCAGACTCAGTCCTCACTGAGCTGAGTTTCGTGTATGACAGAGCCCCCAACCCATCAAAGCTATTTTCTAAAACTGGCCTCAGGAGTGAAACAGATGGGCAAAATAAGCAGGTTTCAGGCTGGCTTCAAGGTGGGGCATTTAGATAATGTATGCTTTGAAGCTGTCTGGAAAGCATCTTCTGGCCATCTTATGGGGAGAGAAGCCACTTCAAAAAGAAGCTGCTTTTTTCTGCTTCTTTCTGGAAAGTGCGCACCTTCAGATGTACATATAAATGCTCAAATGCCAGTGTGGCTCTAAAGGGATGCTCCTTCCAAATCCTAACCCTAATTTTGCATGTAAATGCCCCATTGCAGAAATGCATTTAAAATGAACACAAGTGCTGGGGGTGGCAATGCCCAAAAGATAAACCATGGAACCTCTTATGGAGAGGAGTACAACATACACAAAACGGACAGCCAAAGAAGGGGAATAGGGTGAAGGGGGGGGGGGGTGAAGGGAGACATAATTGTACCTTGATGGCATCTGCATGGGCACACCTTTGCTCTAATGCCCTGTCCCAGTGAAGCGCTGCACATGCGAATGTGTGCAGGCTCACAGGGATGGCCATGCAATGAGATGGCAGTCGCCAGCAGTTCACTCCTACAAATGTGTGTAGGGATGGTGGTGGGGACAGTAAAAAAAAAAAAGTACCCAGCAGTGTGGCTTAAAGCCATGCCGTGTGGTCATGACATGTGCACTCCAACCGCCTTGGGAGCCGGCGATGCAGTTGGTGGGGTTTCAATGTGGCTTCGGAAAAGGCAGCTTCAAGCTACTTTTTCCTGCCCATCTGTTTTGCCCCTCAGTCAGCTGACACCATTTTATATTATTATTTACCTCCAAGTTAACTCTGACTTATGGCAACCCTTGCATGAAGTTTCTTGGCAAGATTCATTCAGATGATGTTTCCCATTCCCTTCCTCTTAGGTTGAAAGATTTCTGCACTACACTCTTATAGTGCTGCTATTCCACTTTTACTGCCCTGTCTGCCTCCTGTTGCAATCTGAGGCTTGTAGTTCAATGAGGCCTAAAAACTCTCTAGCTGAAAATTCTAAATGCCCCTTCCTCAACTGCAAATCCCAGAATACAACAGGAGGTAGCCAGAGCACTAATAGTGGAATAGCAGCACTATCGGAGTATAAGTGCAG
Source organism: Phrynosoma blainvillii (assembly GCA_026167975.1). Classification (NCBI taxonomy): domain Eukaryota; kingdom Metazoa; phylum Chordata; class Lepidosauria; order Squamata; family Phrynosomatidae; genus Phrynosoma; species Phrynosoma blainvillii. Next base: position 189,690,210 of record JANUYF010000003.1, on the reverse strand, counting down.
AAATGTGGATAGAGTCTTAGTTCAACACTCAAACCACTTTGCCACACTGTCTCTCTTTTGTGTGTGGGTTGTGCCATTTATAGTGGCACCAATGATCTATTTCATACTAGAGAATCAGTCTGAGAGTAATCACCAAGTCCAAAATGACATTTCAAAAAATACTGTGTTCAGCCATATTGAGGGATCATCATATAAAAATTATAGTCAACAAAAGCATTAATTCTAAATCCACCCAAATTACAAACCACCATTCTAAATTAGAAGTTTAAATATTTAGAATTGGACTTCAGTATTGGACCATATATGCATACTTAGGGTGCATTGCTGTTGTTGTAGTTGTTGTTCCTACTGTTGGGTCTATATAACTTAGCTTTGGCACCACTGATTATGGGCAGCCCCCCAGTTTTTTCAGACAAGAGTTTTGTTCATACCTACCTGGAGATGTTAGAAGTTTAACCTGGAACAGCTACATGCAGAGCATATGCTGTGATGCTGAGCCACCATGGGGCATTTGAAAACTGCATCTAATTTCATGTTGTTTATGCATCTGACCACCAACATTTATGTTTGATGTTGTTGTTGTTGTTGTTGTTAACTGCCCTTGAGTTGACTTCAACCTATGGCAACTCTGTGGATAAGACATCTCTAAGCCCACCCCCATCCTCCATTGCTCTGCTTTGGTCCTGCAAATTCAAGCCTGTAACATCTCTGATTGAGTCTATCCATCTGGCACACAGTCTTCCTCTTCTCTACTACCCACTACCTTCCCTAGCATTATTGTCTATTTTAATGAGTTGTCCCTTCTCATGATGTATGACAGACCCAATTTGATCATCTTGGCTTCCAAGGAGATTTCAGATTTGATCTCTTCTAGGATGCATTTGTTTGACTTTTTTTGCTGTCCATGATATCCTCAGAACTCTTCTCCAACACCACATCTCAAATGAGTTGATTTTCTTCTTATCCACTTTCTTCACTATTCAGCTCTCACATTCGTACATGGTGATGGGAAATACAATGGCTTGGACAATTCTAATTCTAATGTTTGATACATGCTCTCAAAAAGCAAGAAGAGCAAACCTGTCCAGAGACTTATCACCAGTCCATTTTGACCATCCAATCCAAAAACAGAATATGAAATGTGAAGGTTAAATTGGTGCCCATTGTGGGTTAAATGTCATTTGAGCTGCAGCATATACTCCTACAGACCCATCAAAAGAGACAGATTATCTTTATACATATATCATTTCTGGTTGCCCTTATGTAATGTATGTAGATTCCCACACCCACCTCCCAAAGGCCTTTCTAAACCCATGAGTTAATTGCTCCAGCTTGGCTAGTGAATGGAATAAAAAGCCCAAGCTCAGCCTATCAAAGGAGTAATCACTCTTGTTGTTTTTGCTAACACCATTGAAATTCTTTTCAATATCAGGCAGAAAATGGTTCCCCTGAGTCTCTATTTTAACTTTATTGTGTGATATTGGGCTTCCTCAGAAACCCCCAACACCTAGTTGGATACTACATAATTGTTCACAATGAAGGAAAAAGCTCTCAAGGTATTATCTACATTGCACCCTCATATAACTCAAGAGCCAGGTTAACACATCTATTGATGAGAACCCTTGCCTCCCATAATATTTAATAGCGCTCCATCAAACATCACATATTATACAGTGATGTTAGGAGTCTTAAATTTCTATGGCTCTAGGGCATCATATTCCTATAATTTGTCCTTGGGCCTTTCCTATGCTAGCTACTTTCTACATTTAGTTTTCTACTTTGTCTGCGCAGTCTTATCTTCAGTATTCTTCATATGTATGGTGTTGTTGCTGGGTTTTTTTAAAAAAAAAATGTGTATACAATGTGTATGAACATTTTATTCAAGCTCAAGCAGGAGCACATACATACATGCACATTTTGATTTCTGAATTTTAAAAACTCTATTTCATTCATAACTTTAATCTAATAAAATGGGCTAGAATAATATATAACACCTATTTCATTTATAAACATAACAGAAACCTTCATAGTGTTTATTGTTCTCTGTTCTACAACACAGTACACAGGTTATGAGCTTGTATGATAGTTCACAGGCAATTTGATAAAATATTTCAGGCTGCTTAATATACTGACATATAGACAGTGCAAGTGTCACATGTGCTCCTCTTATGTCATTTTTTGATGATCCAACAATCTTCACTTATCAATTATAAACATGAAAAACTGCACCACAGAAAATTAACAGAAAAACAAAACTGCCATCATTCCCCTCCATTCACAAAGGAAAAGAGATTCCCCACACACTGGTGAGGGGCCTCAGTGAAGTACTTCTGTGATGCAAAAGGACTCACCAGGCTCCAGGATTGAAACGGACAAGTTTGTCACTTAGCTAAGGATCAATGTGTGAGGGACTAGGTGAGATTACAAGAGGTTTTCCATGTTTCTCAATTATTTTCAGGACTTTTTCATTCATGCTTTGTTGTTTCTGTTATTTGCATTGTTGGGTTTATGGGGGGTGGAATCCAATGTTTTTGATTAAAATGTTAATCAAAAGGTTCAAAAAATGTGAAAATCTGACAGTAGTGAACCATTTTTATATTTATACCAAAAAAGGTTGCCTTTTAGAGTCCAGAGTCTATACTGATGGCTTCCGAAGTATGTGGCATTTGATGCATTGCCCATTTGAAAGAAATAGTTAGCCACCTGCATTCTTATATTTAAAGCAAGTGAATGAGCCATGTGAATAGTTCTATAAAAAAGTCAATGGGCAGGTTGGAACTAGTGTTACACTGAAAGTTTTGCTTTTCTTTTGTCCAGGAAGTCTGAGTGTGAGGAAATTGGAATATAGTCAGCCCTCGGTATCCATGGACTTGCCATTCATGGATTCAAACATCCGCAGACAGCAAGCCCACGTTGTCCCCAATGGCAGTGTGTAATTATTTACCCATTACTTGTGAGGAGGCAGGGCAGGGCAGGGCAGGATAGTTGCAGAATTAATGAAAGTAGCCTAAAATAAGTGTAGAAAAACCTTAAACTAAATTACGGGTACTACTAAGGAGAACACATACGTGGACAGTGATCGTGATTGTGAAAATAAGAGTTTTCTATATACTCATGAGAACTGCTTTTTTCATTTATGAAATACGTAGTACGACAGACCTAGCCCTCTGGAACATTTAGTTTCTGTGTTTCAGTCCCAAGGAGTAAAGACAGAGCAGCAGAACACAGCCTACAAGATGACTTCCTGAAGCAATATTCATGAACATTTTTTCCCTCTTAACCCAGGATGTAAATGTGTTACAAACACTTTTGTTCTGAAGTTTTAAAGAAAGTTGCTAAAATTTTAATCTGGGCACTGATGATAATAAAAAAGAAACATTTCCTGAAGGAAAATCTGTATGCATTAGCATTAAAAATGTATAGGGGTGGGAGGGATGCTTCATCCTCTGTTTAATGGAACTGTCAACCTGCTTTATGAATGCAGTGAGAGAGACTTTGGGCAGTCCCATTTGCTAAAAGGAAGAAGCTTCTGTTCTGGCTTCTATCAGCTATCATCAGCAAAGGACTAGTGGGCTTGAGAAGCCCCCAAGGCAGTGTTTCATAACACACAATTACTGTATGCCATTTTGTTTAGCCAAAGTATGTAGTTCTTTTTGGCCTTTAAACAAATTTCAGTCAAGACAATCTGTCCTTACTGTATGCCATTTTGTTTACCCAAAGTATGTAGTTCTTTTTGGCCTGTAAACAAATTTCAGTAGCATAGAAGGGGTTTGTTTGTTTCTTTGTTTGTTTCCTATCCTTTTAAATATTTGAAAACTAATGCAAAATCCGATAGCCTTCTTTTTTTAACATCTTCATCATGGCATTTTTCTTAAAAGAAATGTTTGCCAATTTTGTTGCTCTTTTAGTTTTCTTTCATTTTGCACTTCATTCATGTCCTAGTCAATGCATGTTAAAAGAGGCACGTACTAACTTGTTCTCTAAGGCTGTATCTGCCCTGCAGAAATAATCCAGTTTGACACCACTTTAACTGCCATGGCTCAATAGAATTCTGGGAATTCTAGTTTTGTGAAATATTTAGCTTTCGCTGTCAGAGAGCTCTGGTGGTACAACAAGCTACAGTTGCTAGCATTCCAAACACTGAACCATGGCAGTAAAAGTGATGTCAAACTGGATTATTTCTATAGTATGGATGCAGCCTGAGATACGGTATTTCTGATAATGCAGTCCAAGATTTTTCATATTAACATAGTTATGGATTGGTGGAAAACTCAAACAAAAAGCAATAGTGAGAATGAATGAAATTTTCACCTGCAGTAACAACAGGATGGCTGCTGGCTTCTGAATCTAGTTTTTAATCTAAAATTTAAAGGAGCTACCCAAGGTACTGAACCTAGGTAGAAGATAGGCTCTGACCCTTGAGTATTTCCTTTAAAATTCAGACTAAAATCAGAAGCAGATTAACCACCTCATTGATATGGAAGGCACCCACTGCACCTGCAGTAAAATACTCTGCACATGACTGATGCATGACAAACTGCATAAAAGGAAGCAAGATTGCTTAGGCACATCCACAAAGTCAAATCTTTCCTATTATGAATTACTGGAAAATAATATGAATTACAGTATGTCATAGAGGTCATTTGTTTCAGACCAAGCAATAACAATAAATAGCAACCCTAAATTGATATAGCTAGTGATCAAGTCTTTTCTTCATACAACATAAAGAACTACTAGTGATTCAGTATTGCTGGCTACACAATAGAAAAGGCGATAAACCTGACAACTAGGAGATAACAGAATTTATTCTGAGTCTACATCAGGAATAGTAAGCTAACAATAAGATATCCTAGTGGGAATATATGTTTTCAAAGAATCTGCAGGGCCATTTTGATTTCACAGACAAATATTTGGTAGAGTACTTGCTGCTACATGTATGGATATTCTTCAAAGATAGAAAGTTTACTCAAACAAGCCTCCTTTACCTGTGTTTGCCACTGCTTATGAAAACAACCCACCTGACTGCCAAGATTTCCAAAAAGGATCAGCCATACTGAAATGTTGATAATATCTTGAGCCATCCATGATGGAGTGTGAAATATGGGATGCGGAAAAGCAAATATGCAATAGGAAAAAACAAGAGAGAAATGAATTTAATTCAGGTATGCCCTAGAGTCACGAAGCATGCTTATTTAGATTATCCCTGAAGAAGGAAATCATATTTCTGAAATATATTTGCCTTTAAAAAATCCAGGCTTCTCTGGAAATCTGTTTCTCTCTTGGATATTGATTGCATCCAGAATGGTTGGGGGAGAAGCCATCTTCATGAATAACTCAGATGATGAGGCAATGTGGGTTCAATATGGAGACTCAGTGTGGGTACTGTGATGCTCACAAGCACCTTACATGTTTACAGTGAAAGCGGAGCTAGGCCCATAGTGCCTGCCACACAGATCCTTAGTATAATTGTTTCTCAGTGACTGTTGGTGGGTTCCCTGGTGAATCTGCTTGAGGGAACTGTATTCCAGACTTTAAAAGATTCAGGACTTTGGAAATCTCCTTTAAAGCCCAGAATACCCAGAGCAGATTTACCACACCCATGACTTGAAAGCCACTGGTCAACACTAGTGTTGCCCCATCATGCAACTCATACACAAAGGCCACTAAAAAAAACAGCTTTATCCCTTTCCTTAGTAATATTTAGCCTTTGTTTCATGCAGTTTAAGTAAACTTGCAAGAAGCAGAGTGTGCCAGCCTTGCCTCTTCTCTCATTGCTTTCCACAAAGAAGAGTGAAGGCCCTAAGACTAAAGTTTGGAAAGTTACTTTTTAAAAGTAGTTTTCTCCTGTTTTGTCACTGTCTTCAAAAACTAACCCATTGCTGTTACCTGTTATGAACTCTGTTATAAAAACCCATGCTACTTCTTACTGTTTTCTTATGTTCCATTATTAAAAAAAAAAGAAATAAAAACTGAGAATTGGTTTTTGAAAGAAAAAAAATTGAAAGAAAAAAGAAAAAAATGTATGAAAATGCCACTACAAAATGAGTAAAATAACATTATAAAGTAACTTTTGAAAGTAACTAGAAAATGGTACTTATATCAATTAAGCAAATTTCATCCCAATTGACTTTCACCCTACTTTTGGAATGTAACTGTGTAACACCTTCATTACCTCCAAAATAACTAGTTATAGCTACTTTACTTGTAAAGAGTTCTAAACTCTGCTTAACAGGAAAGTATCTATTATACATTGAGGTCTCCCCAAAACTGGGAAACCTGATTTCTTCAATTACATGAAGCAGTAGCATCACTAGGCTTGGCCTCACTCAGTGCAGTAACTCAGGGTGTCACCCCCCATTGACCTCCTCCCATACCACACCATACAGAATCCATCATAATGTTTTTTGTACTAATGTTACTCATAAATCGTAATTCCCATATATCATTGATTGTAATGGTGATAGCTGTGACATAAACAACTAGCAAAATTAAAATTATACATTTAAATTACAGTATCATACATGCAGCCTAAATGCCTGTATGTTGTTTCATGTGGTTAAAGTGAATATTTTGTAAGATATAACGAATTTAAAGAAAATGTTAAAAGAATTAAAAATACATTTTAAAAATTAAAATATTTTTTAAAACATTAATTTATCATTTTTAATTTTTTGAAACAACCTGGAGCCTCTCCTTCCTCTTCTCATTAACCCTCTCCCCACTCACACCATCTTTTCAGTGTTTTAAGAGAACACAAGCAAATGCCACAGCCTGTTTCTACCAAAAGACAGATGTTTGGGGAGCAGTGATGTCACTCCTTCTTAGAGTATCACCTGGTGTGGCCTGTACCCCTCACACCCTCTAATGATGCCCCTGGATGGGGTGCCTACATGGCTAGAAAAGACTATCTTCTTCAGACTATCAAAATATGGAGGGTGATGGTGAAGGGAACAGAGTAAACACACTCCCCTTTTTGTGTGCTCATTTAAAACAGGTAGCAGAATAAGGCTCTTTTGTCAGAGATAAATGGGATATACACATTCATATTGCCTCTTGTCAAACCATGCCCACATTTTGAACAGCACGAGTATTCCCTAAACAACATTTTGCTACAAAAATCTGCAACATTGTTACAAGAGTGACTTTAGTATCTGTACTCAGACACAGAAATGAACTGTAGAAAGTGATCAATAGTCAATCTTTCCAGGATTCAGCCCACTAGGTTCTCAAATTATATCTATGGAAAGAGAATGGTAAAGCTGCCATGATGCACTCCCACAGTGTACTAGGCAGAGTGCATAGTACACTGTATATACTATAGATAATGAACATAATTTATGCATGGCAGCATCAACTAGAACAGTTTTCCCCAAACTGGTACCCTCAAATGTGTTCAAAAACCACTCCCATCCTTTCAAACTGGCTTTAGGACAGGATTTGGAGTTGAGACTGCCATGGTTGCCTTGAACGATAACTTGCATCTGAGCATCAACAGGGGAGTGTGACCCTGTTGCTGCTTCTAGACCTCTCAGCAGCTTTTGATATGATAGATCATGGCATCTTCTTGGATCGCTTGAGTGGGTTAGGAATTGGAGGCACTGCATTGCAGTGGTTCCGCTCCTTCCTCTTGGGCAGGTCCCAGAGAGTGCTGCTTGGGGACAGTTGCTCCAGTAAAAAGGACCTCACCTGTGGCGTCCCTCAAGGCACCATTCTGTCCCCGATGCTGTTTAATAACTATATGAAGCCGCTGACTGAGATCATTCGGAGTTATGGAGCTGGGTGTTATCAGTATGCTGATGACACCCAGATCTATTTCTCCATGTCTTGATCGTTGGCCTTGAATTCTGATGGCGTCTCCTCTCTCAATGAATGTCTTAGGGTAGTAATGGGCTGGATGAGGAAAAACAGATTGAGACTGAATCCAGAAAAAACAGAGGTGCTCATGGTAGCTGCCCTGAAACCAAGAATTGGGTTGCAACCTCTGGTCCTGGACGGGGTCACACTCTCCGTAAAGGACTGTGTTCGCAGTCTGGGGGTGCTTCTTGATTCATTGCTCCTGATGATAAATCAGGTAAATGCAACAGTCAAGAGTGGCTGTTATCAGCTTTGGCTGATACGCCAGCTGCGCCCTTTTCTGGAAGTAAGGGACCTTGAGACTGTTGTGCACTCACTGGTAACCTCCCATCTGGATTTCTGTAATGCACGCTACATGGGGCTACCCTCATGCTTGGTCCAGAAACTTCAGATAGTACAAAATATGGCAGCCAGAGTGGACTTGGGAACATTTCATAGAGACCACATAACCCTGGTGTTATAATCTCTCCACTGGCTACCTAGTTTCTGGGCCCAGTATAAGGTGTTGGTTATTACCTTTAAAGCCCTAATTGGCTTGGGCCCAACTTATCTTCGGAACCACCTCCTCCCATATAATCCTTCCCGCACACTCCGGTCGTCTGGGAGGAATTTGGTTCAGCCACAGAAGCAAATCTAGGCTGTCTGCAACCTCCCAGAGGGCATTTTCACCCTCAGATTATGGAACGACCTGCCGGACGAGATCCATCAGATTATGAGCCTGAGTAATTTTTAAAAGGCGATAAAGACGGATCTCTTTCGGCAGGCCTTTCCTGATTGGATCCTGGCCTCAGGAGCTGCGCCTCTTGTCTTCTCTGAGCTCTTGGCTTGTCTGCTGCTTGTTTTAATATACCCTATATGATTTTTAAGATTTGTGTAGATTTTATTGATGTTAGTTTAATACTTTTTTAATGAGGAGGGTGAGTTCTGGGGTTTTAGCTTGTAATTTGATGTATTTTAATTTTTGTAAGCCGCCCTGATCATTTTTAACAGAGGGGCGGGGTATAAATAAATTTATTATTATTATTATTATTATTATTATTATTATTATTATTATTATTATTATTATTACCAAGCAACACAACCACTAGCTATGGTGGCTGGGAATGATGGCCAAGTTTAACACATCTGGGGGAGCCAGGTTGAGAAGGCAGAGGTAAATGCATATCTAGCCTACTTTGAGAACTGCCCCCACAAAAACATTGTTCCTATGTTTCCCATTTATGATTTCTATTCTGTTTCTTTTTTGTGACCTTATGAAAAAGAAAGCTCCTTTTTGCCAATGTGAGCTTGGTAATTCACACATGGCTATTGAGATGGCTGTCATCAAATTTTATCACAAATTAGGGTTATTTGTATATCAATTTATGTTCATTAGGGACAGAAAACTATGAGAGAGAGCAGGAGGAACATGGTTCTCTACATTATAGGAAGATGCAGAAAAGGCAAATCTAGTTAATAAAGCCAATAAACTGTAAAAGGGTATGGTATAAATAGGGGATGACTGCAATCTGCACTAAACATTTCTGCAAATTTAGAGTTTATTGCATAAAGCAAAAGAGGCCTGAAAATTGTTCAGTGAATATGTGTATGTTGGTAAAAGTAACTCTGAGCTTCTTTAGCCAGATCTCACCAAAACTGTGGGTCAGAAAGGAACTTAAATGTAATGCGGAAGGAACAGATTTCAGTGATGTAGGTACACTACTAACCAAAGACATGCAGAGTTGAAAAAGAACCCCAGAATCTACTATTCCCCTGCAGCTAAAATATACTTGAGAGATGTCTAACCAATCTCTGTTAAAAAAAAAAAAACTCCAGTGAAGGAGAACCCATTTCAGAGGCATTCCATTCACTACTTGATGTTCCTCTTAATATTATGACATTCCTCCTAATATTTATTCAAAGTTTCCTTCCTTGTTATTTTAGTTTATTACTTTGGGTCCCACCATGTGGATCAATAGAAAACAAGTTTGCACCACCTTCTATTTGAGAACCCTTCAGATATTTGAAGATGACCATTATACTACCTCTCAAAGTCATCTTCTACCAAACGGCATATCCAACCCTCTCAATTAATCCTTATATTATAGAGCTTGGGTTCAAGTTCGTTTCTAGACCTTTACCATTTTGGTCACCACCCTCAGGACATGGTTCAGCTTGTCATGTTGCAGCTTCCTAAACTGGGTATCATACTCCAGCTAAGGTCTGACTAAAGCACAATAGAGTGATACTATGTCCTATGGATAGTGTCAATAGTTTTCAAACTTTTCACCTCTAGATAAGCCTAATGATTCTTGAAAACTTGCTAAGGATTATTTTAAGAAAGTCAATAATGGTGGATTTACTTCTTTCAAAGACAATCTTCCCACATAGTTGTTCCCTGCATGATAATTTTGGAGTATGCTCAAACTTTAGTATTTGCACTCAGATAAAGAAATGAATTGTAAGAAGTGACCATTCTTTCAATTGTAAGAAGTCTGGGAAATGCTCAAACTTTAACATCTGGTTCATCTGGTTGGTTCATACAGTGCAACAATAAGGCCCAATAAGCCTAAAGCCTTGTCAGCATTCCATGTGAGTCAAGCCTATAGCCAGTATTTCATGTAAGCTAAGAAAGTTTCCCAGGATTCTCTGCAGGAGTAAGGAACATTCATAGCAAAATGCAATGGGCTCCTGTCAGGAGAGTTAGAAGGCAAAGTGATAAATCGCTAAATAAATAGTTCAGAAAACTATAAACTTGTGACATTAATAGTTCAGAAAACTATAAACTTGTGACATTTTCAGATAACTGTACATTCAGAGACTGGGATCTGGAGGCTCTAAACAAGCATTAGAGGGTACTGATGTGAAATAGGCACATATACAGGAGTGATTTGTGAGAATAAAAATACCCGTAAGTCTGAAGGAAAGAGGAACTTACGTTATGTGTTGTATGAAAACAGAGTGCTGATGTGATGCATAAATAATCCTCTCCACATGAGTTTCAGTAGACCAGGTCCCCCCATACATTTCAGCATCCACAGAGCATTCCCTCCAAATAGGCATTCATGTATGCAAAAATCTCCTTCCTTTTTTACTCTACTTTCATTATTACCCATCCCATTTTAAATTAACATAATATTTTTCACACACATAAGTGTAATTACTCTCATAAATTTTGAGAGCAACAGATCCTTCCCTCCCAGCTACAGATTCCATTGAGACAAATCACATGGCTGGTTGTGCCCATTCTGAATAGAGAAAATCTGGTACCAGTGGATTCCTTATTGGATTTTACTGGCATCCCTAGTCCTCATAAAATTGAATAGGGCTACATAGAAATGATAGAAGAATGATGACATCACTGTGGTATTCTAATTATTGACCTGAAGCATTATTGCTTCAATTTTGACTTGACATATTCTTAAAAGTTCACTCAGGTTGCTTTTGAATAGTACAGGGTTGCTTTTTATTGTACTTCCAAACCAGGAAATAGCAGATTTGTCTATTTAATGTCAGGTTACCACACAGCAGCCTCTTCAGAATGACAGTTGTATTTCATTTTGTAAGGAAATAGCAAAACACACTCAGTAGAGATTAGGGATATAAATCTTAACTTATTTCATTCTCACATGCAAGAATAAAAAATGTAAACAGTTTTAATAATAATAATAATAATAATAATAATAATAATTTTATTTATATCCCGCCCCTCTGCAGAGCAATCGGGGCGGCTTACAACATTACAATTTCCATACATTAAATAGAACATAAAATCCCGAATCCCACCCATCCTTTAAGAAGTAAGGGTTCTTCTTATTCTAGGCTGGGTGGTGCTGGGCTTAGTGTCTCTCCCCCAGATGACATCGGATGGTAATGGAGGGAGGGCTCTTCTTCTTATTTTAGGCCTGATGGTGCTGGGCCTAGTGTTTCTCCCCCAGATTACATCGGATGGTAATGGAGGGAGGGCTCTTATTATTATTATTTTAGGCCCGATGGTGCTGGGCCTAGTGTCTCTCCCTCAGATGACATCAGATGGTTTTCCCCCTACTGAATGAGATTACCAGAGTGTTTGTATCTTTTTCAATGAATTGTTGCATCTTGCCCCCCGTGTGTGAGCAAAAAATTCAAAAGAGTCTTTTAAAAAACAAAAACATTGACGGGTATTCAGTATTGTAGCTATAGATTTGTAACCTAAAGTCACAGATCCATAATTGCTCTGTAGTCAGTAAGACTACATAGTCATATTGCAAGACTACATAAATGTGAGCCAGGGTTGGTCTATGACTCTGGAGACAAGGGTTAAAATCCCTGCTCAGCCATTGAAACCCACTGGATGTCCTTGGGCAAGTCACTTAGTCTCAGAAAACCCCATGATAGAGTCACCTTAAAGTTGCCATAAGTCAGAAACAACTTCAAGACACATAACAACATCAATGCCAACTCAACCCACTTTAAGAGCCTAAGTGCCTGTTTTGCCAGACTGAGCAATGGAGGTCCATTCAGCCAGCAACGGAGTTGCATGAAGGATGACATTTCCATTACCCTCCTGTCAGCAATTAAGACTGCAACAATAAGAAATAGGACCCCTTAGCAAGTCTTTGTCACAGCCTCACTCACTGGTAGGAGGGGACTGAAAACATCATCTTCCTTGGACCCCATCTGGAAGCTGAATGGACCTCCTTCATTTGATCCAGCTGTTGGATCTTAAGATGGCTTGGAGGGTTAGGGTGAGGTTAGAGGACTTTACATATTTACACATATGTAACTGTACTGTACTGATTCACATATATATATATATATATATATATATATATATATATATATACTTATTCACTGGGAATTTCCAAGCTGTTTTATTGATCTGTCTTTCCAAAAGTGAAACAGTGGTTAAATGTCTGTACTGAAGCCACTCACTTGTAAACCATAAGGTTGCAAGTTCAATACCAGCCAAGGGCTCAGGCTCAACTCAGCCTTGCATCCTTCTGAGGTCACTAAAATAAGTACCCATCTTGTTGGGGGCAATTAGCTTACTCATTGTAAACTGCTTAGGGAGTGCTTAAGTGCACTGATAAGTGGTATAGAAATGTACTTGCCATATATGTAACTAAGGGGCTTTGCAGATGGGTGGCTCTGGGCCACCCCTGCCTAGTGGCAGATCGGGGCTGCAGCAACCCCACACTGCGGCCCCAATCCTTCCTTTTGCTGCCCCTAAAAGAGTGGCAAAATGCCACTCCTTTTAGGGGCGGCAAAAAGCTGCCCTAAGAGCCAGCACCGCAGCTCTTTCATGCCCTTTTGGCACAGTGTGTCTACATGCTGTGCTGGGAGGGCATCCTGACATCGTGCAAATGGGTGCACAGCATCAGGATGGTGTTAGGGTGGGGTTGGAGTGGCCAGTGTGTAGCTGCCCCACCCCAACTCCACCCCCTGGCTCGCCCTTTAGGCCAGTCTGCAACACCCCTAAGTAGCCAATGTAGAATATGAGAAACAGTACTTTGCGCACATTACAATGTTTATCTGAATGTTTGCACACACACATTGGTTGTTAGTCCAGTTAAGTAATTTTATTCCCACTCATGGTGTCACTTCTGAAAGGCAATTTTTCATATGACCTCATTACAGAAAAGGGTAACTCAGTGCAGGTAAATGTGGCCAGAATCTTATCAAAATTATTGCACAAATGGTTGTGTTTTCTCAGAGGATGCATGAGTGTGGTCCCTAGTGCAGTCAGTCATTGTGCCTACCTGTACATACCCAATCCTTTCATTTTTGTTTTATTGGGTGGGGAGTTATTTGACCATTGTGTGACAAATAAGTTCATGGCTATGGCAGTCAGTTCCACAGCTCCAGTATCCACTGTTAACTACACTGCCATATATGTCCAGCATGATTGTAGCCTTAACCAATGTTACTTGTCACATTGGAGCTCTGACAAAAAAAAAAAAAAAAATAGCATCAAGCTTACAAAGGGTCCTAGGGCTGGAGGTGGGGTGAAGCAGGTGGAAAGAATAGTGCTGTAAGGACAAACACAGGGTGTCTCACCCCTCAAATATGTGGGTATGCTTGTCTTATGAGGAAAATATACTGTAAAAAGCCACTCTTTAGTTTGACTGAAATGAAACCATGAAATTACCTACAGCTAGTAGCCTGCACATTATGGCTGAAGGTTGTGAAATAAGGAATGATAAATGACCTAAATTAAATTGGTCTGGGTTCTGAACTGCAGAGAATGCAGTAGAAACCACTGAAGGATAATAATGTTTTCCTTCTGACAGTCAGTCCCTGTATGTGAAAAGCTTCTACACTGGATGCTAAAAAGTTCTCTAAATTTTGCACCTTCCTTAAACATTCTGAGGGTGAATTGCACAGCAGGAGTGACTGAGCAGAGATTTCTTCATACCTGCTGAGCCAGCACCTTGTGCTTTTCCTCATTCTCTTTTTTGGAGGAATAGGGTCTCACTTTCAAAGCAATAGAAGAGAATTAAGGGAAAACTTGAGACAATGGTTAATGCTCTTAATGCTCTTAATGAGGGATAGTGAGTGAGGAAACATTAACATGAGAATTTGTGCTCATTCTTTTCTTTCTACAGCCCAGTGATAATTGATCTCTCTTGCTCTGGGCCTCTGCAGACTGGCCTAAAGGGCCGGCCTGGAGGTAGAGTTACGCATGGCGCGCAGCATCAGGATGCCCTCCCGGCACAGCATTCTAACACATTGAGATGAAAAGGGCAAGGAAGAGCTGTGCACTGGCTCTTAGGGCAGCCTTTTGCCACCCCTAAAAGGAGCGGCATTTTGCCACTCTTTGGGGGGCGGCAAAGGGAAGGATCAGGGCCCTGGCCCCAATCCATTGGTTCTCAGGGCGGCCCAAAGCTGCCCATCTGCAGAGGTCCTCTGTCTCCCTCTCCTTCTGTTACATTCACCAGCATTGAATTAGGCCTCGATTTCCAATTTTGCAGAAGACTTAACAATGGGTGCATTCAGACTGAATAGAAAAAACAGTAAGTCCCAGAGTTTGATCATGTTTTTTCCGATTTTAATTTTGGAGATCCATACACATTTTGTTTATCCCAGAATATCTTCTGTCAGCTGCTGGTATGATCAGAAACTTTTTATACCACCTCTCCAGGCAGCTTTATTTTAACTCTGTATAAAATAGGACAGAAAAGGAACACAATCTGGGACTTTTCAATCAGTCTGGATGCACCCAGTAATAATGATGTGAGGAAATCTCACCAATATATTGTTTATGATTAAGATAGGTTCTCTAAATATAGTACAGGACATTACTGAGGATTCCCCAACCTCCCTGAGAATTCTCATCTCCACTAAATAAACAAAAAAGCAAGTCACCAAATGCTACTTGTTTTATTTTCATGCTCTACACAGTTTGCACAAAATGTCTCTAATGCCATTTCCTTTTGTGAAATCAACCACATACACAGCAAGCCAAAGAAAGAGCAGATTGAGTGCTCACTAAGGGCCTTTGCAGATTGCCAGAAATAGTCCAAATTGAGTCCACTTTTAGGGTTAGGGTTAGTGCTAGGGAATCATGGGAATTGTTTTTTTTTCTGAGACATTGAGCCTTCTCTGTTAGAGAGCTCTGGTGCCACAATAAACTACAGTTCCCATGTTTCCCTAACCCTAACCCTAAAAGTGGACTCAATTTGCACTATTTCTGGCAGTCTGCAACCCC
Source organism: Phrynosoma blainvillii (assembly GCA_026167975.1). Taxonomy (NCBI): domain Eukaryota; kingdom Metazoa; phylum Chordata; class Lepidosauria; order Squamata; family Phrynosomatidae; genus Phrynosoma; species Phrynosoma blainvillii. The sequence continues at coordinate 189,674,687 of JANUYF010000003.1, read as the reverse complement.
CCTTAGATACAACTAAGCAGTGTTAATAGTCCATGTAATGGTTATACCAGTCTTTGTAGCTGTTGTAGCTATTGTTGTGATTTGAAACTTTGTGAATTAACAGAGTTGTGCAAAATTGGTCTTGAAAAATGTACAGATGATCTCCAAGAGAAATAAAAGAAGCCACACCATCAGAAAGCAGGAAAGTTAAGTTTTGTATTATTTTGTTTTTATTGTGTATATGGTGTGTGTGTGTGTGTGTGTGTGTGTGTGTTCATGCACATGCATGAGCACTTTTTTTTCTTTAGTACCCAGACCAATCAGGTCGCAACATACATCTCTACAGTGGCACAGTTTTTTTTTAAAAGACTTTAGGATGCTCAGTGAGTTATAGTACCATCAGTCCTTATTATTAAATTGTTATCTATCAAAGTTCAACTATAAAAGGTTATAGGTAAAACAAAACAGGAAGCCACAAAACAAATATTAGGAAACTGTTTTTAAAAGAACAGTTTAAAAAGAAATGTAAAACCTAACAGTCTGTGAAATATAGTGTAGCCTGTTCAAAATAATCCCAGTCTTTTTCTAGTTTTTCTTGATTCCCCATTTCAAAGTAACAACCTACTTAATTTTATCTCTACCATGATAAAAAAAAATGTATGAGGACACATCACACAAAAAAGGCATTTCAAACCTGCAGCCTATGTGACCTTCGACCTTTTGAATGGATTTGCTTAAGACTAGATGAACAGTATGACCAGGACTAGTCTGGCTTGATAAAAATTCCTTCTGAGACAAGCCATTCAGCCTGGAGATTTGGAGAGCATGCACAGAGTTGTTATAGGCCCATGTGTCCCAATATCCACTTTTGGCTTGCCACCTCAACTTTCCCATTGTCTGATTCATTTACTTGCCGCCCCTTCCTTCTCTAATGGAAGCATGTACAGTGTTTCCCCTCATTCAGCAAAATTGGGGGATTAGAGGACAAAAAAGGTGGTATTATTATTATTATTATTTACAGAGGGAGGGAGGGATGGTGTGTGACACACATACACGCATACACAAAGAGAGGGGGGCTTCTCAGTGGCTGCTCCCAAGTTTTGGCACTCCCTCCCTAGAGAGGCCAGGATGGCACCATCCCTACTATTTTTCCGATGCCAGGTAAAGACATTTTTGTGATATCAGGCCTTTTAAGCTGATAAGGACTGGGTTTTTAATGTTGTGCTATATAACTTTTAATGGTTTGTATTTTTAATATGTTCTATTTTAATTTATAACTGTTTTAACTCTTAAAATTATTTGTTTTTTAAATTTTATATTTATATATTTTAATATTGTTGTACTGTACTTCCCAGGGCCCAGGGAAGGTGCATGATTGCCTCCCATCCTAAATTTAGCAACTGACGGACTGCATATACACTGTTTAGACTGCTGCGATAGCCCAAATTTATTTTGTATTTAGCAGCGTTTATTCCAGATTGCAGTGTTCTTTCCTAGATAGTGTACTTTTAAATAAATTCAGAAATACAAAGTATTTTTTCATAGAATCATGGAATCATAGCAGAGTTAAAGGCAGCACAGGCTATCTTATCCAACTGCTGGCCATGAGGAATATACAACTAAAACATCCAACCTCTGTTTAAACACAGAAGATGGAAAGTCCTCCACTCTCCACAGCAACCAGTTCCACTGCCAAACAATTCTTCTAAAAATAAAAAAAGTTGTCCCTAATGTTAAAGTGGAATGTTGTTTCTCACAATTTGAATTCATTGGTTTGTCTTCTAGTCTCTGAAGCAGCAGAAAACAAGCTTATTCCATCTTTTACATGATGCTCCTTCAGATATTTAAAGATGTCTATCGCGTGTCTTAAGATAAACATACCCAACTCCCTAAGTCATTCTTCATAAGGCTTGGTTTCCAGACCTTTGATTATATTGGTTGCCCCTGTCTGGACATATTTCGGCTTGTCAATATCCTTTTTGAACTGTGGTGCCCAGAACTGGACACAGTATTCCAGGTGAAATCAGACTAAAGCACAGTAGAGTGGCACCACTACTTGCCTTGATCTGGATCTGGATACAAATGTGCAGCCCACATTTTCATTGGCTTTTTTGTCTGTTGCATCACACTGTTAACGTTCAGTTATTTATTTATTTATTTTTGTCCTGAAAGGAATTCATGGTAGCTTATAAGACTCTCCTTTGCTTTCTGTCAGTCACTGTCTCTCTCTCTCTCTCTCTCACACACACTATTTTATCCACTCAGCAACCCTATGAGGTAGGTTAGGCAGCTAAATAAGAGTGTGAGATGAACCCATAGTCTTGTAGTTGAAATTTGAACCCAGGCCTAGTCTGACACTAGAGCAGGGGTAGGCAACCTTTCCCCTTTAAGGGCCGAGGGACTTCAGCTCCCAGAATCCAAGGAGCTATTGGCCAACATGGGACTATTGGCCACCATGGCTGAGGCTTCTGGGAGCTGAAGTCCCTCGGCCCTTAAAGGGGAAAGGTTGCCTACCCCTGCACTAGAGTGTCAGGCCTGGGAATCACTGCAGCTCTCCAGACTCCTAGCATTCATTGTCATTGGCTGTGCTGGCCAGGGGTGCTAGTAGCTACAGTCCAACAACATTGGGAGGGACACTCAATTCACCTCCCTGTTCTAGGCACAACACATTAAATTAAATTGCACTTTGTGTGGCTTCTTTAAGAAAACAAAACATATTTGAAATGAAATGTCTTGCCCTTAGTTTTGGTGATGCTAAAAATGTCCTAAGTCAGAAGAGGGGAAATGTAAGTGCAAACTAGTGTACTGTGAATGTCAAGAAAAGATGGGGGGATCCTCACTTTCCTTTGGACTGTACAAAGATATATGTCACCATATTGGGATAATTCTCTAAAGTTTAAGTAGCAGATGGGATGGAGAGAATTTCTGCATAACTTTCAGAAGTTAGCATTAAAATCTTAACAGCATGCTGAAAATGGAAAACTAGACCTATTTTGAACTTCCAGTTGTGGCTCTGAAAGCAGCTTTTCATGGCAAAATGACAATGTTCTTACTTATTTGAGAATAAGGGTGATGGAGAAATTTACAAAAAGTTGCCTTTCTGATGCCTAACAGAAAAAAGGTCTGAACAACACACATTTTTTCACTATATTTTCTCTCTCCAAGGGAAGCACCAAATCTCAAAGAGCCCTTAACTTACATGCTTATTTATGTGCATAGGATTGTAGCATTCAGCAAAAAATGTCAAAGAAGACTGTGTGTGTGTGTGTATAAAGGCCAGACATTGGGTTATGGGTTGTCAAACTGACCACAACTTTAATGCAAATATCACCAAGATATATTTATACAATGTATAAGCAATATTAAGGAGGAGGGAACACAGGTCTTGATGGTTTAGGACCAACTAATGGGGGTAAACCCATGCAGGTCAGCTAAACCTCAGTGCAGGGCCTTCCAAATTAGCCAATCACTGTGACAAGTCCATAAACCTAGGTTGTGAGTATGGTCACTTGCATCCATCCCAACTGCAGGCACCCCCCCTTCTTCCTTCTATCCATCCCATTGGTTAACCTCCATTCCACTTTTTGTGTCCAATGTCCCCTCCTCCTTTCTGCCACAGGAGAGGGCCAGCCTAGCTTGGTACCCCTTCCCCTGGGCCTATATATGGCTGGCCAAGTCATGGCCAAAGCTTCATGAGATCTGTAGTCCCATGAGACTTCAAATGTAACTGGCATGTGAATTGTGCCCAGTCGTGCACCAAGTCTCACAATGATTGTGCCATCACAAGACTTCATGTGTCTACTCCAGCTTGGCACAAAGGGAACCCCTCCTGATACATCAGGCCAAGTCTTCTGAGACACACTGAAATACCAACCACAATGAAATGGTTTCAAGACAGTTGAACTTCTCAGGAGTTGGCAGAAATTGAACCTGGGTGTTCAAAATTTATTATTCTATCTTTGCTGCCCCACAATGGGTGATGTATTTTTGGGAGCCTATGTATGGACTTTATCACACGGGGGAAATCTATAGTTTATCCCATACAAATCCTGAAAAAAATGCATAATTACGCACAACGATTTCACACGACATCGCACGAAAACTGCAAAGTGGTGTTATCCCAGATCTTTTTACTTTTGGAATTTTAGTGAAAATGCATTTTCGATATTACTGTAATTGTGCATTTACTCTAGTGTGAAAGTCAAATTTGGTTTATTCACACAATAACCCTCCTTTAATTCTTTTTTCTGGTTTTCCCATGGTTCTGTGGGGCTGCTTTTACTTCCTGTTTTGCTTAGGCGACAAACATGCCAGGCAGACGTGAGCCTCTCTGCTTTCTCTTTCTGCGCATGTGCAAGTATACCATTTCTAGTACATTTACAGATTTCTTTCACTTCTGTATGAAATGTAAAAACGCCTTTTTATCGCTTTTTGCGTTCTTTCGCATTTATTCTAATTACGTGTGAAATTCATTTGCGTGATCAAGCTCTATTTTCACTTTATTTTTGGGATTATTTGTGCTTTATTATCTTTTTAAAAACAAAACTGGCCCCCGTGTGATAAAGTCTTAAGTTGACCAAACATAGGGGGGAAGCAGACGGAGGCGCCAGAGACGCCGCTGGATGGAGCGCCACGGGACCGCAGCCTCCGCACCCCGGCGCTCCTGCGGCATCCCTGGAAGGAGCACAAAAATAGCACTCCTTCCACAAGACAGGGAAAGTGCGCCCTAAAAGCGTAGGGCGCACTTTCCCTATCTTTTCCGCCGCAGCGTGTCCGGATGCTGCGGCGGGAGGTTGCCCTCGGCGCGCCGGCCGTGCGGAGGGCCGGCAGCACCGAGGGCAACCTCAGGAAGAGGAAGGAGTGCCGTGCGTGTGGCTGCTCCTCTTCTTCCGGGCCTCCAAGACGGCTCAATAAGCCGTCTGCCGAGGCCCAGTGATACCATTGTACATTGATCACTAAGGCTAAGTGCCAATCTTCTCATTCATAGGTTTCTCTCTCTCTCGCTCTCTTTCTGGAGATTATCACACCACTGAAATAATCTGGTTTACCTCTTTCAAATTGAAGTCTAAATCGGGAGGCAGCCTGATCCTATTGCAAGGATTTTGCTGCTGAAGCCACTGGGCGAATCCAGCCCAGCTGTAGCCCAGGTCCCCGGCCGCTTTGGCAGCCATTTTTTCAAGTCGGAAAGCTCCTGGTTTCAAAATAAGGCTGCCGAAGCATGCTGAGGACCTGGGCTGCAGCTGGACTGAACTCGCCTGGTGGCTTCGGTGGCAAAATCCTTGAGATAGAACCCAGGTGCTTCCCGATTTAACTTCAGTTTGGAAGAGGTGAGCCAGGTTATTTGAGCAGAGTGATAAGCTCCTCTCTCTCTCAATCTCTCTCTCTCTCTCTCTCACACACACACACACACACACACAACCTTAAACTCTTTAGTTTTTGCTTCTTTAAGCTAAAATTATTTTAATAAGTAAAAACTATTATTAAAGGATGCATTAGGACCTTTGAAAATGGAAAGAAAGAGGAGGGCTTTAATTTTATTTTTCTTGACAACAATATGTTTAGAGATTCCCAAACACTGGAAGCTTACAAAAGACATCTCTTTTCCTTCCTGGATTAAAAGAGTTTGGTCAATTGCCCTTCTGGAAAAACTAACCTGGCAGATATGAGTATCAAAGGATCAAATAGATGGAAACAGGTTTGTATCCATTTATTATACAGTAGCCCTTCTCTCAGACTTGAGGTCCACAGTTTTGAATATTCACAGAGGGGCGACCTCTGTTAAGATCAATGGGGCATGCCCCATTCAAGCCTATGGGGCTTGAATATCAGCGAGTCTCCATTTGCATGGGTGGTGGTGGTCCTGAACAGATCCCCTGCAAAAACGGAGAGTCAACTATATATATATATATATATATATATATATATATATATATATAGTGAGATGGACTAATATTTACAATGGGAGAATGAACACGTAAACAGTATTGAACTGACATACAGATCTTGCATCTGAGGTCCAAAACACACTGCAGCAATAATCCAGTTTGAGACTGCTTTAACTGCCCTGGCTCAGTGCTTTAGAATCCTGGATATTGTTGTTGGTTATGCTACCAGATCTCTCTTACAGAGTAGGCTAAATGTCTCACCTAAGTAGAGTTCCCAGAATTCCCTAGCAAAAAGCCAGGGCAGTTAAAGTGGTCTCAAACTGGATTATTTCTGCAGTGTGTTTTGGACCTGAATTGAGTTTTATATTGGTAAGCTATTTTGGATTTCATTTCTCTTTTCTGCCTTTTTTCCACAACAGTATCCAATCTACTTATTCCTTTTACTATTAAATAAATGCAGTTTTGTTAAACATTGAATTTAAAAAAAAAACCATTTATGGAGGCCATGAGAAAACAGACACACATATTTTCTCCAATAGCAGGTAGTAAACATGCATCACTACTGATTTAATTATAGCTTTTATTATTTCAAAAGATTTCCATAGGTTTCTGCCTTTGTATAACTCCATTTCAAATTCTGAAGGAGAAAGAACATTGTCCAAATGGTCCTTTATTAAAATAAATTATACTCAACAATGCTGCAGTTGAGATTACTTGCTCTCTGTCGCTCTCGCTCTCACTCTCATGGATCTTTTGAAATAAATTACTTTATAGTCTCTCATCTGAATTTGCTGCAAAGTAAAGTTGTTTAAGATGAGATACCTTTCACAATAACCTTGAGTATAGATTATCTTATTTTCTTTAATTCTATTGATATTTATATTAGTGGATGAAACTTGAGAAGATCCCATATGCACAAGACTAAAGAAGTTTCACACATTACAGTACCAAATACTTTGGTTTTTCAGGTTTAGGGGCAATATGTAACTTTCAATGTACTCTTTCTGATAGATAAGTTTTGAAAAGATTATATGCATGTTTAGGAAAACGTCTTGGACACCTGGTTTGGAGGGGTTCTTTCCTCCATCAATTCACTTTCTCCCTCTCTCTTGTCACCAGATTTTGATGCACATCACTGCATGAACAAATATATGACAGCTTCACAAAATCTGTCTAATTTTATCCAGGAAATAGTTGGGGAGAGTGCTTTCTCATGGGAACTAGAAAGAAATGAACTTTCTTAGGTTCAGGGAAGAATCATGAGCTGTTAATGAGACCTGTGTAGGTAGTGACCATGTCTTGGTCTGCTGCTCACATGCAGGTAATACACTTATGTGGCATCATCAACACTCAGCTTGATCTAGAGTACACGTAACTAAATTGAGATACCAATGAAGGACTTTAGGGCTTGAGCAAAGAACCTAGGAGTTTTACTTTGGGCCTCGGCAGACGGCTAATTGAGCCGTCTCTGAGACCCGGAAGAGGAGGAGCCACCGCACAAGCGGCGCTCCTTCCTCTTCCTGAGGTCGCCCTGGGAGCTGCCGGCCCTCCGCATGGCCGGCGCTTCCAGGGCAACCTCCCGCCGCAGCGACCGGACACACTGCGGCGGAAAAGACAGGCAAAGTGTGCCCTATGCATTTAGGGCACACTTTCCCTGCCTTGTAAAAGGAGTGGCAATTTGCCGCTCCTTTTAGGGTCGCCGCAGGAGCGCCGCGGTCCAGCTGCCACGGTCCCGCGGTGTTCCGGACCAGGGCGTCCCCGACGCCCTGGTCTGCATCCCCCCCTAGCTAATATAAATGCATACCCTACAACATTTCACAGTTGAAAATTGGGACATGTGTGGCCAAGCAACATCAGAGTGTCATTAAGATGGCAAAAGTTATTAATGAGGAAGAACACAGAGACTAAGGGCCGATGCAGACTGGCATAAAGGGCCAGCCTGGGGATGGAGTTGGGGCGAGGTGACTGCACGCTGGCTGTCCCGGAGCCACTGTCACACCACGTGCCCAACCATACAGCATTTTCAGGGTGCCCATTGGCACAGCATGTGCGCATGCTGCACCAAAGGGGCTCAAAAGAGCCACGGCAGCAGCTCTAAGGGAGCGGCTCTTTGGGAGCAGCAAAAAGCCGGATCAGGGTTGTGGCATATGGTTGCCACAGCTCCTGATCCAGCACTCCCAGGGGTGGCACAGAGCCTCCCTTTAGGGGCCGTCTGCATCAGCCCAAAGTGAGGCTGCAGCACTTTGCTTTTGCCTGAGCCTACTGAAAAGGGAAATCTTATGTGCCTCTCCTTTCCCCCTTGCTGATTAATTAAGCACAAACTATTTTGTACTTTCAAGTCAGTTTGCAGCAATTGAAATATGCTAAGGATGAAGAAAGGGCATGGAAGGAGGAGAGAGAAACTGGGACATTTTTCAAAAGTAATTGAAAAAGTGGGATGACAGAAGGTTAATCAGGACTTGCCAAATCATGACATCTGGATGTTATTTTCTTGATCAATTTACAATCCAAACACATTATTAACAAGTAGCCCCCTTATTTACTCCTCTCCTCTTTCCTTGTTGTGTTAACTGAGTGCAAACTACTTCTGCAGTTTGTAGCAACTGAGGAAAGCTGAGGACAAAGAAGGAAAGGGAGGCGGGAAGAGAGACAGATAAGCTTGAACATTTTAAAAGCAACTGAAAAAGTGAGATGACAAAGGATTAATCAGGATTGTCTTTGCTAAATTGAGATAGTTGTAGGGTAAGTGAATGTAGCACCAGATTCTTTCTATCTGGCCACATAACTCAATGGTCTCTTCAGTCACAGAATGGACCATTGCTTACAATTTATGAGGAAAAGTATCCAGTATCCAGGTTGGGATGGGCCTATGTTTGATCCACTGAAGTCTTCCAAACTGCAAACATTTTGCAGCTATCAGAGTTGGGTATATCCCCATCCCAAGTGATACCAGGCCTGCAGAGACCTTTAGGTTCCATTAGGCTGACTCCTGGGGAAAAGAATCTGCCTATCCCTGCATTACACTATTTAAAAAAATTAAAACAAAAGCAATATAATACAACTGCTTGTCTTTAATCATCCATCCATATTATTCTGTCCTTCACTTTGTTCTCAAAATAGATCTAAATTAAAAGCAATCATGCATCACTGGCTTCATCATTTTTATCACAGCTGCCTTGAGTAAAATATGGATGAGAGTTGAATAATACAGATGAAACAGTATGAAGGAAACTAATGATAACCTCTCTAGTTGATATGGTCATCATTTCATTCACACTATTACCCCCCAAGCAATATAATGTGTTGCGGTAATCAACCCTCGCCCCTGGTGATTACACAAATACATATTTCATAGAGTTCATCTACCACCTGAGTTGTGGGTCTTGGCGGCGTCTGTGTTCAGATTTCATCTTCTGGTTGACTCTCAGGAATTCAGAACAGATACAAGCAAATTATGCAAGCATAAGAGACTGTCTGCTGTTCTGGTTTCACTGTGAATTGTGCCACTAATTACTGGAATTGGCACATAGTTATATACATTTCCACCCTGATCTTTTCTGATTTTACACACTGCAGTAAGGAAGTATTATCTAAAAATGCATTAAGGTCCTAAGGATAGCAAAAACAAAACAAAGCAATATTGATTGAGTAATGCAATGTTACATGATCTTGGGGTTCAAGAGAGAAAAGGACCAATAATAGTCTATCAACTACTATGCCCTGCCAACATTTTACTTCACTGTCCACAGGATTTGTTTTCAGATAGAAGGGAGGAAATCCCATAAGTGACTTCATAGAATCAGGCATACACATATATAATGATATTTCTTTGCACTCATTGGACATAAATGAAAATATCAGTGCAATGAAAAGACACTTTGGGGGGAAGCAGACGAGAGCTTCCCAGACGCTGCCAGATGGAGCGCCACGGGACTGCAGCCTCCACACCGCGGCGCTCCTGCGGCGTCCCTAAAAGGACCTCCAAATTGGCATTCCTTTTTAGAAGTCAGGGAAAGTGCGCCCTAAACGCGTAGGGCGTACTTTCCCTGACTTTTCCGCCGCAGCGCGTGCGGTCGCCGCGGCGGGAGGTTGTCCCCGGAGTGCCAGCCGTGCGGAGGGCCGGCGGCTCCGAGGACGACCTCGGGAAGAGGAAGGGGCACCGCGCGTGCGGCTGCCCCTCCTCTTCCCTGCCTCAGAGACGGCTCAATAAGCCGTCTGCTGAGGCCCTTTGTCATTGGCTTTTTAAATGCACATTTTGTATCTTCTTTAAAAGTGGGTACAAATGGTGCCAACTTACACATTTCAGAAAGGAGGAAATGCATCACCCAAAGAGATGACAAACAAGGTTACAAGTCTGCCTTAAATTTGCACCTGGTCATTTATGTCTCTAGATGTAAATTTACACATATTTATGATAATTTGAATAGAAACATAACTTATATCAGCATATTGAAATAAGACTGTGGCTAGCTGATCCAGAGCTTTACAGGAACTTCAAGATTACTGTTTTCCTTTCTTGGTTTTTTTTTTTTTTTTTTTTTAATGTTTCAACCTTACTTGAACTGGACAGCCCTTCAAATAAAAGATGTCTTGAAACAGGAAGATCCTTTTTCAAGAGAGGACTGGCTATCAAAAACATTCCTTTAATCCCATAATTATGACAGCATGGCTAGGAGCATGCTCAACATTACTTTCATTGTGCATTGTAGAGAAACACTGGAGGAGAAATCTGTCAGGAAAAATCATCCCCTTTTAATTATCAGACAATTCTTGCTAAGCATTCCATGAACCCCAGATTGGTTACACAAACACACAGTCATATTGTCAAACTGAAACATTTGGGTGACAGAACAGAGTTGTATCTGTGTCCTTGCATTGAAAAAAAACAACAGCCAGATCCCTGAACATGTGTGTGTGAGCTGAGTGTTCAGGGATGGTGGGAGTATTATAACTACAACAACAGTGACAGAGGATTCAAGGTGTTGTAGTCTTAAAAAGTAATGTCTCCATGTAAATGTACCTAGATGTAAGAGTAATATGTAGAGAAATTTGGTAGCACCTTTGAGACTAACTGAAAAAAAAAAAAAGAAGTTTTTAGCATTAGTTTTTGTAGACTTTAGTCTACTTCTTCAGATGCTTATGGTGGAGTGGAAGCCAGGGACAAACAAGAGTGCAGGAGTTTAACTGAAGAAAACTGAAAAGGAATGTTGGCTACTGCAAAACCAGTCAGCAGGAGTAGAACCTACGAGCTCTACATGATACGTAGTTTTGCAAAGCGCTCCCCAAACATAAGACCCCAGGAACAACATCCCATTGCTTGCACTTGTTGAAAACAAAGATATCTGCCTGTATCTGGGCATGTTTCTTGAAGAGGCTGATGGATTTTCCACTTCATTCAGCTAAATTTTGTGCTTTCCATAGTGGTTTAGGGCCTAAGCAGACAGCTTAAAAGGCCGTCTTGGGGGCAGGGAAGGGGAGGGGCAGCCGCACGCTCAGCGCCCCATCCCCCTCCCGAGGTCGTCCTTGGAGCAGCCGGCCCTCCGCACGGCCAGCGCTCCAAGGAGGACCTCCCGCCACAGCCTTTCCACGCGCTGCGGCGGAAAAGTCAGCGAAAGTACGCTGCAGCCTTTTGTGGTGCACTTTCGCTGACTTGTGAAAGGAGCGCTAATTAGCGCTCCTTTCAGGGGCGGCGAAGGTGCACCACAGGATCGAGGCATGGGGATGCCTCGGTCCCACGGCGCAGCTTCCCAGGGCTACCCACAGCCGCCTGTCTGCTTAGCCCCTAAGTCTGTAGAATTAATATATAGAGAAGTTTGGTAGCACCTTTGAGACTAACTGGGAGAAAAAGAAGTTTGTAGCATTAGCTTTCGTAGACTTTAGTTTACTTCAGATGGTGGAGTGGAAGTCAGGGACAGACAAGAGTGCAAGAGTTTAACTGAAGAAAACTGAAAAGGAATGTTGGCTACTGCAGAACCAGTCAGCATGAGTAGAACCCATGAGCTCTATGTGATACATAGTTTTGCAAAGGGCTCCACACATGTAGTTTTTTCAGTTAAAAAGGTGCTACCAAGTTTCTCTATACATTAATTCTACAGACTAACATGGCTATATCTCTAGATGTAGGAGCACTACAATCTTAAAATGCTGCTAATACTTTAACTGCTCTGGCTACCTCCTGTTGCATTCTGGGACTTGTAGTTTAGGGAGGAGCATTTAGAATATGCAGCCAGGGAGCTCTTAGGCCTCATGGAACTACAAACCCCAAAATGCAACAGGAGGCATTCAGAGCATTTAAGTGGATTAGCAGTGTTTTAAGAGTGCAGTGCAATAATGGAGTTTATCACATGGCTTTTTAAATCATCTTAATTCTCCTGACTTAAATTTTAATTCGGCTGGCATCCTGATACTATTGCAGTGATTTTGCTGCTGAATCCACTGCTCAGGCCCATACCAAGTCCATCCCCGCCTCAGGGGCACTCAGCGCACCTCTTTTCGAAACCAGGAGTTTTCTGGCTTAAGAAAATGGCCGCCGGAGCAGTCCTGGGAGTGCGGATGAACCTGGGATGGACCCGGGTAGTGGTTCAGCAGCAAAATCACTACGATAGTATCAAGATGCCAGACAAATTAAAATTTAAGTCAGGAGAGGTAAGACGGTTTTTAAAGCCACGCAATAAACTCCAATGATATACCTCAGGGGTCAGCAACGGTAATGTACCTGGGGCCGGTTGCTGGTCCCCCGATCTTCTGCTGGGGCAGGGGGGGGGGAAATGGCGGTGCGCAAGCTCACACGCTCACGCACTGCCCCCGCTGCCACCACATTCTCCATGGCCACCATTTTGGCAAACAAAATGGAGGCTGCGACTTGTTTGCGCATGCGCAGGAGTACTGAGCATGCGCAAATGAGTCGCAGCCACCATTTTGGCAAACAAAACGGAGGCTGCGATGCACGCAGCGGTGTGGCGGCGGCAGCGGGGGTTGGCGGGGGCCGGTTGGTGGGCTGGGGTTGGCCCGTGGGCCATAGGTTGCCAATCCCTGATGTACCTAAACTGAATATTGTATCTTACCATTACTTCTGAATAGACAAGAAGAAGGATGGCTTGGGGGATGCTTTGTGGCAGATATGCAAAAGAGTGGATTATGGAGGCTCTCAGAACATGCTGCTGTGTTCCAAACACTGCTTTTCTGTTTGGGTCTGAGATCATTACTGTATTGCTGCTGCTACTGTTTCTGTTGTTGCTGTTATTCCTTCCTTATACACTCAGCTGTCTCTGTGTTCCATTTTGCATGTGTTGCAGTGGTTATCACCTTCATCCTCATTGTATATGTCTATGGTGAATTCCCCCCCCCACACTGTTTGACACTCCTGATCTTAATGTTCATGTGCCCCACTTTCTCCTTCCCATGCTGCTGAGAAATCAAAATATCACTATGCCTCTGGTGGCTTCAATTTCTGCCCCATCAGCCCCAAATGGGGCCAGCCTCCTCTGAATGTTATTCCAGTTTTACATATGAGAAACTAAAACAGATGTATTGCTCATTCAACACCTCTCAGCCATTCAGTTGTTAGAGCTTGGATTGTAACTGAGATGTATCAAGGTCAATATTTACAGGGTCTGCCCTGGAGGAAAGGAATGCTGAGGAGTAAGCTTTGGTGCCTGCAGTCACATTTTAATGAGAAGTAAATAGTAGAAATGCAGCTTGGTGATCAGCTATTAGTTTAAGCAAATTTTAGCCCAATATTGTTGTTTTTAATGTGGAATACCTTCTCCCTGGAAATTACATTGTCTTTTAGTGTTTTGAATTTTACCCAGAATCTGTATGTTATTTGAGTTTTCAACAGTGTTCCAAATCACTGTGAATTCTTGTTGGAATGTTTTGTTGACAAGTTACTGAATGAAGGCATGATGGAGACTTAACAGGAAGAAAAGATGCCAATCAAACCAGCTGTTTCCCTTTTATTTTCCAGCAGAAAGAAAAAAATATATATAACAAAAGAGGCAGCTGTTGATTCTGGCACTTCGTTTCCATACCATATTTTTGATAAATATATCTTTTTTACAATGGATTTAGACTGAAATTTCCAGCAGAATAAATTCAGCTGATGCTAAGACCACTCTTTTTAAGCTGCAGAATACAGTATAGTTAGCCTTCCACATTTGTGGCTTTGACTTCTATGGATATGATTATTTGTGATTTTGATTAATATGTTCTCTCCAGATCCTCCAGTGTGACTCTAACAGAAGTTGACCAGAGTCATGCTGGAGGACCTAGAGATTCCTAGAGAAAACACTTCTGTAAGCATAGAAATGTGCTGGAGGGGGCAGCGCCAGCCAAATGGCTGGATAGGACTGTTCTGAATCACCAGGTGCTTGGAATTGAAGAATTATAGTAAAAGCAGGCTACAAAAGAGGAATTTTACTTCTCCAGATGTGGATCCATGAAAATAAAGATATAAGGAAAGTGTTGAGGTAAAAGAGACTATAGGGGGAAGCAGACGGTGCAAAGGGCCATTTTGGGGGCAAGGAAGGGGAGGGGCAGCCGCACGGTGGGTGCCCCAACCCCTTCCCGAAGGCATCGTCAGAGCGCCGGCTTTCTCGCCACAGCGTCTGCACACTCTGTGGCGGAAGATGCCTTCTCGCCACAGCGTCTGCACACTCTGTGGCGGAAGAGTCGGCCAAGGTGCGCCACCAGCCTTTTGTGGTGCACCTTCGGCAACTTGTGGAAGGAGTGCTATTTTAGCGCTCCTTCCTGGGGCAGTGAAGCTGCGCCATGGGGCTGAGGTGTGGGGATACCTTGGCCCCACGGCGCAGCTTCCCGGGGCGGCCCAGGGCAGCCCGTCTGCTTCCCCCCTATGTTTTGAAGAGCTCAGCTAAAAAATCCTTGTCTCTTATCTGGGTGTGAAACTTGGAGTGAAACTGGCAGCCATTACAGATGTATGAGGTATCCAAGAGGCTTTACCAGCAGAGAGAAATAAATTAATGAGCTAAAGATAAAGGATTTTTTTTCTCAAGCCTGCAAGTAACTAAGGGGTGTACAGACCACCCTGACTCTGCCCCCATGTCATCCTCACACTGCCCACCCAAACAGATGGCAGGTGGCATCAGGGCACTCCTTTCATATATGCTGTGTGAAAGGAGTGCTGAAAAGCTGCTAGAGCAGCAAAGTGCAGGATAGGGACTGTGGCATGCAGTTGCCATGGCCCCAATCATGCACTCCCAGGGGTGGCACAGAACCACCCCTTTCGGGCCATCTGTTTAGTCCCTCAGTCATAAACTGTGGAAGGATTTTATCTAAAAATGTATTAACGAGGAATTAAGAGAAGTTGTGTGTTGGAATAAATGGAGGAAAATCAGAGGGAGGGGCGAGAAGGACAGATTTAATGTGGAAAAGGGGAAAAACAGATGGAGAAAAATTGTTGCAAAGTCAAAATAAAGACAAAGCTAAACCATCAGATAAATCTTTTGGAAGGCTAACACGATTAGAGGAAAAGACACACTCCTTACAGGAATCTAAAATGATGAGAAGCCGCAAAAAAGCAGCCCCCCTTCCACAACTTCCACAAGCTCCAGATGTCCTACAGGATTAAAACCTCCCACAGCCATTCCAATTCTGATGGGGCAGGAAGGGAAAGAGGAGGAACAGAAGCCAAGGGGAAACAGATAGAGTGTGAGGAAATGATGACAAGACTCACGGAAATTATAAAGGAGGAAACTTATTAAAAAAAAATTCTTAGAATTTAATCAAATGTTGGAGAGAGAGGAAATGTGAAAAAGGAGAGGGAGAAAGAGAGGGAAGATCTAATAAAGAGAATAGAGAAAGAAAGAGAAGTTATGACAAACAAATTTCAACAGCAAATGGAACTTGAAAGGAAAAGTTCAAATGAAAAATTCATGAGTATGCAAACAAATTCAAAAAATTCAAGAGGATGTTCATATACTAAAATTGGACAACAAATCACATAAAGCTATTCAAGAACACATCAGAAGGAAATTCAGGGAAATAAAAATAAGCTTACCGAGATGGACAAGAGACATATATTTGTAAGATTATCAGAGAAGATCAAATTTTGCTGTCAAAAATATACAGAAGTTGGGAAGGAAGATAGTTGAATTGATTTGAAAATGGAGATATTAAGATGGTTACAACAAATCTCCCCAACCCTAAAATGGAATGAAGCTGACTTGGAACATGTTCATTGTATTTCATCGGAAAGGAATGGAATAACACCACAAGATGTGATAGTGAGAGTTGTTCACTATAACAAGAAAGAAGAACTGATGAATATGATGAGGAAAAATCTAGAAAAATTAAATTTTGGAGAAGTAAAAGTGGAAATATATAATGATTACTGCCCACAGACAAAGCTTTGGAGCCATATACTATTTTATTGTTGAAGGCCAGGATTTATTATACTTGGGGGCACCTTGTGTTTTTAAATTTTCAATGGGCAGGAAGAAGATACAGGATTGAATCTGTGGAACAAGGATTGCAGTTGTTAAAAGAATTGGGGATATATAAGGAAACAATGAAAATAGCTGGAGGATCCATAGAAACATCTGGAAGAGCAGGAGCTGGAGAAGGTGGAGAAACATCTGCAGGAACTGGAGAAGGAGCTGTGGCTGGGGCGATTGGAGAAGAAAAAATATTGGGATTAATTGGTGGAGTTGGAGTCCCATAGATGAAAAATAGAATTACTACAATCAAATTAAAAAGCTCAGTTTATTGTTTTTATGAGCACTCAGGAGGAGGGCAAGTTTGAGCCTTTGGATGTCTTCATCACGCCTCCCCACATGGGCAGCCTTGGGCACTGGGGCTAGGGCAAAATGACCTGGTGGATGGGAGTGGGGACGTAAATGGGGGAAGGGGAGGGAGCAGGAAGGAAAGGGGGAGGATAGGGGAAGGGATATGGGAATGGGATGCACCAATTGGGCCATTAAAAATAGAATTGAACTATGTGATGTCAAGTAAACTGAAAATGTCAACTTTACATATGAAAGGCCTGGGTTCGGTGGTCAAACGAAGAAGAATTGAAGCATTATTAAAGAAGGATGCACTGGATATAATATTTCTTTAAGAGACACATCAAGAAAAGGAGGGTGTAAATGAATTGAAACTGAATTGGGCAAGGATTTATAGAAATTCCACATCGAGGGGTGTAGCAATAATTGCAAAAAAATGTAACTTTGTAATAAACAATGTGTTAAGAGATGATGTTGGAAGATATATAATAATATAAGGGGAATTAGGGGAGGACAAATATGTATGCTCCAAATGAAAAGCAGGAAGAATTTAATGAGGAAGTATTAAAGAAAGTGGAAAATATACAAGGACAATATGTGATCCTTGCAGGTGACTTTAATATGCAGATGGACAAGAGAAAAGATAAATCTAACCCATCAGTAAAGGATAGACGTAGTAATATAACAAATTTAAATCAAATAATGGATAAAGGGGAATTGAAAGATGTATGGAGATTAGTAAAGGGGGATGAAAGAAAATATACATATTATTCTGCGGTACACGAGCCATATACAAGAATAGATTGCATCTTTATATCAAAAAATATTTTAAACAAAATCTTGAATACTGAAATAGGGAATATAAGGGTATCAAACCATACCTTTGTGAATGTAGAAGAAGGATTATGAACAAGTAAAAAGATGGAGGTTAAATACTAAGATATTGAATTACGAAGAAATTGTACAAAAAAATGGAAAGGAATGGCAAGAAACATGGGAAATAAGGGATAAAGTGTCAAAAGAGTTATTATGGGATACTGTGAAGGCAGATATAAGAGGAATATGTATGCAGAAAACATACAGTCTTTTAAAAAGAAAAGAAGAAAGGAAGAAGAAATTAGAAGCAGATATAGAGGTATTGAAAAATAAATATATAGTAAATTAAGCTAAACAGACAATTGAGGGCAAAAAGAGAGGAATTGGATAAAATTGAGATAGATAAAGTACAAGAAAATTTTATTTATTTAAGAACATAATTTTTTGAATATAGTAATAAAAACTCAAAAACACAGGCTAGATCCAAACAAAAGAAGAAAATGGAAAATATGACAAATATGGTTAGATACAAATTGGTAAAATATGTAGAATGAGGAAGGAAAATTTAAAAATCTTCAAGAATTTATAAAGATTTATACCAAGCAGGTGATAATTCTGTGGAAAAAATAGAGAAGTATGTGGAAGAATATTGGGGAAAAAAAATAAAGGAAGAAGATAAAGAATTACTGGGACAACCTATTAAGAAGGTACAGATAGAGGAGTTAATTAAAAACCTGAAAAATGGGAAAGCTCCAGGAATTGATGGATTGGGACCAGAATATTATAAAGTTTTTGAAAAGATGATAATCCCAAAATTGCTAGAATCATATAATGGTATAATAAATGGGGAGAAGATACCAGTATCATGGTGCCAATCATTGGTAATTTGATTACCAAAGGTAGATAAAGATTTAACTGATCCAAGATCATATAGACCAAGGGTAGGCAACCTTTCCCCTTTAAGGGCCAAGGGACTTCAGCTCCCAGGATCCCAGGAGCTATTGGCCAACATGAGACTATTGGCCAACGTGGCTGAGGCTTCTGGAAGCTGAAGTCCCTCGGCCCTTAAAGGGGAAAGGTTGCCTACCCCTGATATAGACCAATATCATTTATAAACCAAGATGTGAAGATCTTACCAGGTATTATGGCAAATAGAATGAATAAATGTATGTATACATATATAGGAAAGATCAATGTGGATTTGTGAAAGGAAGACAAATGTCAAACCTAGTAAGAAGAGTACTGGATAAAATACATGGGAGAGAATAAGAACAGGGATCATGGCATTGGGTATATTTAAAACATTTGATTGTGTGGAATGGCCAATATTAAAAATAATTCTGAAAAGATTTGGGGTGGGGGATAAAGTAAGGTGATTAATAGATCAGCTATATTCCAATAATTCAGTAATAGTAATGGTAAATGATGGGGTAACAAATGAAATAAAAGAGACAAGAGGTACTAGATAAGGATGCCCATTATCACCAATATTATTTGCAGTGGTGATAGAGATACTAGTGAATGTTATAAGAAAAGATAATGGTTTAGAAGGATTAGGACTGAAAACAAAACATAAAATTAGCTTATTTGCTGACGACACAATGTTAAGATTGGGAAAAATTAAAAAAAACATTTAAATGTATTTGGTGAGATGACAGGGTTGCTAATTAATTGGAAAAAATCAGAAATGATGTTGTTTAATTATGCAAAAGAAGAGGAATGTGAATTTGTAACACAAAGAGGTTTAGAGATATGACTAAAAGGTAGTATAAAATATTTAGGAATAAATATAATGAAAGATTTAAAGGAAATGGAAGAAAATAATTTGGCCTATTAAGGAAAGAAGTGGAGAAAAAATAGTAGAATATAATAATATTCAGTTATTGTGGTTTGGAAGAATAACATTAATTAAAATGAAAATGTTACCAAAATTATTTTTTTATTTAAAATGCTACCATTAAAAGTTTTGGAAACCGAATTGAATAAATGGCAACAAATATTGAATAAATATTGCAATGGAGGGGAAAGAACCAGACTAAATAAACAATTTTGGTATAAATCACGAAAAGATGAAGGGTGGGCCTTCCCAATATAAGAGGATATTATGAGGCCAATACAAGATATGTTAGGTGTGGGAGATTTAGAATGGTTAGAGTTAGATACAGATGTAGTAGATATGAGAATATGGACTTTTTTTAGGGAAATTAACTAAGAAAGAAATTAATATAATAGGAAACCCATTTAGGAAAAACATATTAGAAATATGGAGAAAATATAAAAAAGAGCTAATGACTGAAGATTCAATAATAATACCAGTAATAATTAAAAGGACATTTCCAAAGAACCTGAGAAGACTGTTAGATTAGAAATTTTAAAAGAGGAAAATACATAAAATAGAAAATTGGGTGGATTTAAGGTTAGAGGCAGAGAATATAAAGGAAAAACTTATGGGAATAAAAATTTCATGGTTCGGAAGACTTCTGGTTGGTAATGGCGGGCCAGTAAGACGGATCCGTGTTTTGGTCCGTACTGCTCGGTGAGGTGTAAGGCCTTTAAAATCTATTTTTGGCCAAACTTCACCTCCCTGATAAGGGAGTGTGCATTGGGGCTACTATCTATCGCCATTGGTCATCGAAAATATAAATTCTGTAGAGGCCAAGAGAGATGGAGGGTTGGAAGAAGAAGAAGTAGTGGAGAGAGGAAGAGAGGAAGAGAAAGCCGCTACTGCCTTGCCGAGGTTACCATGTGTGGTTTGGGACGCCGCCAATTTTAATAATTTTTGTTTAGTTATTAGTTCACTTTGCCGAGCCTAGACTGAGTTTTTGACTTTATACCATCTCCGACCCTTCGGATAAGACAAAGAATCTGGGAAGGCGGAAGCGGTGGAGAGTTAAACAGCACCAGCGTAGAGCCTGATTGGGATCCAGGATACACCCCACTGAGTATAAAGATAGAATTGCAAGGCTTTGCCTGTGGTCTCTTTACCTTTTTGTTTGCCTTTAAGCGGGAAATAAGAAAATAAAGTTTGGGAGAGCTTGTTGCCGGCTCTCTTTGGCTTAGGCAGAGATTGAGAACGCTTGCAGCCAGCTTGTGTTGGGCGGAGACTTCCTCGCTGGGAAGAATAGAGTGGAGAATTCTGGTAGTTGTGGTTTACAGCTCTGCCGGGCGGACTGTCGCCGGGGAATAGAAACGCTGTGTCATCGGGAGGCATGAAGGAGGCGTATACAGTAAAGAACTGCTATATTGGCAGGTTTTGTTACTCTGCCTGGATGTGTGTTGTTAAGAGGTTCTGAAGATTGCGGATTTGGTCTCTTGGAATCCTTGCTTTTCCTACTCTGACCTTTTAGTGATGTGTTTTAAGAAGGTCCAGAGGGTGGATGAGAGCTAGCTTGATTGATGTGTAGATGGTGACACAGAAGACGACGACACAAAAGAAGACAATTTTGGACTGGACTGGACTGTATCTGGCTAACGATTGGTGACGTAGCCACACCCTGGATCTTTATATTATTAAGGGATTTGGTGATATACAAAGCGGGAGGTCTGGCTGTTAGGGTTAGCTGTGAGATGTTTGGGTTATACAAAGATTGTGTAAAGATTTAAATGTGTTTGAATTAATATAAGGACATAGGGATTATCATTTTTTTTCTTCTTTTTTTTATAACTTTGATATGAGGAAATTGAGCTCCGTGTAGAGGAAGCTGTGGTCATAATAATTGAACAACAAGTGAATTGTGTTTATTTAGATATTTGTGTATTAATTTTTATTTTTTATTTTTATTTTATTTATTTATTTGGCTTAAGGCTTAAGGTTTGGGTTAAGCAAGGAGTACCATATTGTATTTTTAGTAGGAAGTTAGTATATTTAGTGTAAGTGTAGAGTGGTATATTTACGAATTTGACATTTATTATTATAATATTATATCATTATTATTTCCAAGATGTCCATGAATTTAAGAAGTCAAGTGCTTAAAGCGCAAGCCCCTCAGCAGAGAAGTCCTTCGATAGAACAGCCCAAGGGAGGAGATCCATATACCATGTTATTAGATGAGATAAAATCTATGAGGTCTGATCTAAGTAGAGAAATTCAAGATTCGCAACAGGACATGACGGACTTCAAAGCGGAAATTAAGCAAGAATTAAGGTCGGAAATGAAGGACATGAGAAGGGCTATTGATAAGATCTCGGTAGAATTTAATGAAATGAAAACAAGGATGGGTAGTATTGAAGATAGGCAGGGTAAATTTGAGAAGAAAGTTGAAGGCTTAAAAGATTTGCCAAAGGATTTGGAGAATGAAAGGATTAGAGGTGATGCTAAACAAAGGGAAAAATCAGTGAAGCTGAGAGGTCTTCCAGAACAGGAGGGAGGAAATTTGATGGAGATTTTAGTACCTGCTTGGCTAACTACCTGGGAAGACCTGAGCATCTCTTTGACTTAGAGATAGATAAGACCTTTAAGTTGAACTCTGAGGTGGCACTCCAGAGAAGTGTTCCAAGGGATATTGTGATAAATTTTGTGAGAAGGCAGGTAAGGGACCAACTATTAAGTTTCCAAAATGAGACTCCCTTAGTAATTAATGATAGCAAGTTGAGGATATTTAAGGACGTAGCACTGAATGTAATGAGGAAGAGAAGGGAATATTCCTTTCTAACTAATCAGCTTCAGAGGTTTAAGATAACATACAGGTGGCTGATCCCAGAAGGCCTTACTTTCTGGTTTTGGAAGACAAAAGTTGAATTGAGGTCCCTGTTTAATGCGAAAGAGTTCTGGAAGAAGTACAGAGGGGAGTTCAAAGTGGACAAGAGATTTGAAAGCAGAAAAAAGCAGAAAGAGGAAACCAGGACAGAGACTAAGGAAAAAGATTCCAGTAACCAAGGAAGGTTTGTGAGACAAGTTGAAGGAATACAAGAAATTGACAGGAGAAATAAAAAAAGGGGTAAAGGCTATTCCATCTGCTAGGAAAACTCCTCAGGATGATGTGCTGATAGCTAAAGAACCAAATGAGAATCAAGACAACAAAGAGGTTGATATAGTCCAGAAAGTAAGAGATGGGAATAATGGTTGTCAAATAAGATTTAAAATAGCTGCAGATGAAGACGAGGACGATGACGTTGATGATGATGATGATGAGACAGGAGATTTAGAAGGGAAAAGCCCACTAGGTGAGGAAGGATTTACTTCAGAAAATGAGTAGACAAAATAAATTAGTGTCCTGGAATGTGAAGGACCTGAATGGTCCGATAAAAAGGAAGCAGGTGTTTCACTACCTGTCTAAGTTGAAATGTGATGTTATCTGCCTGCAAGAGACCAAAATTAAAGTGGATGATAGAAAACTCCTAAAAAATAATAAATTGGGTAGAGAATTTATAAGCGCCTTTGGAAAAAGGAAACGGGGTGTGGCCCTGTATGTTAAAGATAGGTTTAAACCTAGAGAAATTTTGAATGATTCTAAAGGTCACTATATTGGCGTCAAAACACTTTGGCAAGGCATAAGACTAATAATTATCGGAATTTATGCACCTAATGAAAATAAAGGAAGGTTTTATAATGAACTTTTGTCTAAATTAACTGAACTTAATATAGAAACACTGATTATGATAGGTGACTTTAATGGGGTCATTGATCCGAAGGTTGATAGACTGTTCTCAAAAATAATAAAGTCGAACCAGGGTAAACTCCCCAATGAATTTTTTAACTTGAAAGAACAATGTGGCTTGCTAGACGCTTGGAGGGTTAAACATAGTTCGACCAATGAATTCACCTACTTTTCTGAGAGGCATAAATCTTGTGCCCGTATTGATATGTTTTTAATTTCTAAAGAAATGTGCCCAACAATCACTAAAATAGAAGTTTTGCCTAAATTTAAGTCAGATCATCAACCCATAACAATTGAGTTTAGAGAAGGAACTAAAGGTTTCCACTGGAGGCTTAATGATACACTCCTGAAAAATGAAGAAGTGGTGAAAGAAGCCAAAATGCTGCTGAAGAATTATTTCTTGGAAAATGTGGATACTAAAATCCCTATAACTATAATCTGGGACGCTTCAAAAGCATTGATTCAAGTTTTTTTTTTTTTAATAAAAAAGGGATTTGAGTGTAGAAAAAGAAGATAGAAAGAATTTGTCAATATTCAAAATCAATGAAAGCTCAAGGAAATTCAACTTAAAAAAGATCCAAAAAATGTTTCGCTAGTTAATGAAATTAAAGGCCTGGAACAAAGAATGTCCGCATGGTTAGCCGAAGATATATTTAAAAAAATGAAATATGTTAAGCAAAGACTGTTCGAAGGGTTGAATAAACTGGGAAAACTGTTGTCATACCAATTGAGACAGGACAAGGCAAAAAGAGTAATACATAAATTAAAATATAATGGTAAAGAAATAATTGAACAAACAGGGCTGAATCAAGTTATTTGGAAATTTTATAATGACCTTTACAAAAAAGATGAGATAAGTAGGGAAGATGTAGAGAGATATCTTCAAAATTGCACTATTAATGGCTTTACTGAAGAACAGAAAGAGAGATTAAATAAAAGGATAACTCTACAAGAAGTCCAAGACGCGATTAGGAAGTGTAAGAATGGGAAAGCTGCGGAATACTATAAAACGTTTAAGGATGAATTGGCGTTGCCTTTGCTCAGTGTGTTTCATAGTATTGAACAGGTCGGGGAGCCAGACACTTGGGTAGAGGCTAACATTAGTTTAATTCCAAAAGATGGTACAGAAGGGATGGACATTAAGAACTATCATCCCATTTCTCTATTAAACATTGATTATAAAATCTTCAGCGCAATTCTGGCAGAATGTTTAAAGAGGATCTTGTCTGAGTGGATTACACATGACCAGGATGGATTCCTGCCAGGGTGTAACATCAAAGAAAATGTTAGATATATTTTGAACGCCATGAAAAAGATATTAATCGTAAATTGGCCATGATCTTTATAGATTTTGAAAAGGCCTTTGACAATGTCCGGTGGGACTTTCTGTTGAAATGTTTAAATAGAATTAATGTAGGCTCTAAGTTCTTAAAATGGATCAAGACAATATATAAAAAACAAAGCGCTAGTGTAATCATGAATGCGGATAAAACTAAGCCCTTTTTAGTTCAAAAAGGTACCCCTTTCCCTGCTTCTATTTCTGATAGTATTGGAGACCTTGAATCATAATATCAGAGAGAATACAGAAATAGAAGGCATTAAAATAAAAGGGAAACAAATGGAGTTGAGGGCCTATGCGGATGATTATAGGGTTCTGACTATAACCAACCCTGACAAGATAGATATGGCTGTTAAAGAACTGGAAGCTTTTGAGACCAACTTCCGGTGGTATGGCGGTGCGGTAGTCTCTCCGATCCGTGCGAGAGAAGAGGGACTACTGGTTACGATTTCAAGACCCCTAGGTGCAAATGCCGGGGGTGAAATTATCTCCCCAGAAACGGGAGATTTAGAGGGGCTCATCGACCTGATAGAAGGCTCCAAGAAGTGAGATCGTTGCGGAAGAAACCTGGAGCTGAAAACAGGAGAAGAACTATGGAGGTCTGAGCGGACCACGACAGTAACCAGAAGCCGCGAGTCAGCACAAGCGCCGCCGCCACTTAAAGCTTACAAGTAAGCGACAGTTAAAAACTCTCTATCACAGCAAAAAAGGCTGTCTCCTACAGTACCCAGTTCTGGGTGGCAAATTTGATCTTGTGTCAAATTTAGCGTGAAGTTAAGTTGGTGATTACAAAGACAAATCCTCTATTTTGATCTCCCTTCTATACCCTCTGAAATAAGGGGTGAAATGGACTAGCGCATTTTTTTTCTTTCTTTTCTTTTCAAGAACATACTGGATGTTTGAATCTTAGGTTCAATTGGAATACCCAGACTGTTTTATTACATTTGGTAAAGATTTTCCCTAAAGCTTCCAAGAGAGACTGTGTTCCATAAGGATAAAGAAATAAAGCAAGTGAAAGTGAAAGTGGGGAGAGAAACGGCAAGAAAGAGAGACCGCTTGGAAGAATCGGATCCACATTTGTTACAAAATCAGCAACATTGTTTCAAGGGATCATTCAAGCTTTAAAAAAAAAAAACTTTCTTAATCCAGTGGGCATCTTTTGGACATTCTCTCCCTATTAAATTTGGTGGATTACTTTGGATTTAAAACAACTTGTCATCTGGACATTATGGAGGACCGCATGGACTTGCGATTTTCTGCTCTGGGCGTTTCTTTTCCTGGATCACTTAAACTTTAATAATTTTCCTGACTCAGTTGGCATTTTTCGGACATTTTTTCCCTACTAAACTTTTCCTATTAAATTGGAAAACTGGGTGGATTACTTTGGATGTAAAACTTAAAACAACTTGCCATTTGGACAACGGGGAGGACCGTGTGGATCTGTGATTTTTTATGTTGGGCGTTTCTTTTCCTGGATTATTTATTACTTTGGTCGTCTCCTGGGATTTGATCATCTCCCTAATTTAAGACTCAATAGAACTTTCTCTCTGAAGTAATCTTTACAACATCTACCAATATTTACTAACAACAACTAAGAACGATTCCCAGTTGGGTTTATAAAACATTGTTAAAGTGTTTGATATTGATCACACTGGGAGAAGAAAGGGGGGAAAGCGAAAGTGTGTGTTGAGGAAAAAGGAATAGGAGATTATACCTATATTGAGTTTGGAAATTTAATCGTCTAATCATTACTAGTGCTGTAATATTTCACTGACCTACTTATCTTTTATTTGTATTGGTACTCCCTAGATTGTGGTAAATTTCATAACATGCAAGTTTGGGTAACTGGGGAAGTATTGTGAAGGAAAGGGAATATATATATATATATAACAGTCCGTGTATATATATATATATATATATATATATATATATAAAACGGTGGGTGATACATTTCATTATATTGCATTATTGAGTTAATTCTACCTAAAAGGAGTAATATTTTGAGTAAGGAGGATTCTATTTTTTTGGATTTGACAAATTTGGATTGGAGCTATCTGTTTATATAACTGGGTTTGTGATAAGCATATTTTGAAATATCTAAAGCTACCCAGTATTGTTAAAGCTCCACATAGATCTATATAGATCTTAGAGAATACCCAATTCTAATTCTCTTTTGCAGCTAATTTAAGGATTGAGTGTCTTTCATTTATTTTGGACTTGAAATCAAAATATATATACTCCATTTGAAGCTCATAATTTTGCTCAAAACTTACAGTGATATTTTATCTGAAGCTTATCTTTAAATCTAGTGAATTTAAGTGTTATTAAGATTAGTAATATAGTGGGGCTTTAAACAGACTAAGGATTCTTAGTTAGTGAAATTAAAGGGATCTAGGTGTATTAAAATCAGATATATCGTGTGATTAGAGACAAGAGTTTAAATATTTTCTCTTATTATTTGTGTATATCAATCACTATTGCTTGCCCCCTTAGGACTTAGAACAAACAAAGATAGGGTACGCATTGTAATAAGTATTAGCTTCAAATTGATTTTGTTCCCTTGCTATATAGAAAGGTATTAGTCTATTTTCTTTTTATTGTTATATCTCCCTCCTCTCTTAAAGCCTTATTTAAAATAACTTTAAGGCCTTATAGAATTTGATATTTGTTTTTTATTTTCTTTTTTTCTTCTCCCTTTCTTCTCTCTTCCTTTCCCTCCTTTAATTTAGATTTTAGAGATACTTGTAAATTTATAAAATTGGTTGAACAAAATTTAATATTAAATAAGTAAGCTAACTAAAGGCTAAATTGAACTTCTAATTAATGCCAAAGGATTTCGGGTAGCTAAATCAATATAAAACTAGGGATCGTCTCAAATTAAAATTTAGTGAACAAAAAGGGGAGAAGGGGGAAAACTCTTTTTTTTTTTTGTGAAACCAATATTTGAAATTGAATGTAACTCGAAAACAACACAAAAACAAAATAGGAAAAATGAAAAAAATATAAAAAAATAGATAATATAAAGAAAGAAAGTAAGACGAAAATCTAAAGGGAAGGGATAGGAAGGTGAGATCAATAACTAAGGAGGGAATACTAAGATCAGCATAATATTGAATAAACAACACTAAAAAAAACAAAAATAAAAACAAAAAACACTACTTGAAAATAAGATAGTGAGGGTATATTCAATTACACTAATCACACTAAATAAGAGAATGCAATCAAGAAGAGAAAAGGAAAAACAATCATATACTAATATAAGAAGAGCTTCGGTGGAAATGGCAGCAAAAGGGAATGAACAGAATTATCTTTTGGATGAAATTAAGAGACTACATGCGGAACTGAGAAATGAAATTAGGGAGTCAAAAGAAGAAACTAGGAAAGAAATTAGAGAATCGAGAGAAGAGACAAAGCGAGAAGTGAAATATGAGGCGAAACTAATAAGACAAGACCTAGATAGAATCAATAAGGATATTGAAAAAATCTCAACAAAAACTGAGGAGTTAGAAAACAAGACAAAGGGAATAGAGATGAGATTGGAAGAATCTTGCAAACAACAAGATGAGGACCATGAATGGTTATTACGTCTTGAACTTAAACAAAGGGAAAAATGCATCAAATTGAGAGGCCTTCCCGAGCAGCCTAAAGAAGATCTTTATGATTTTCTTATACCCTACTTAGCTAAATATTTGGACTGCTCGATTCAAGAAATCTCGCCAGAAATAGATAGGATGTACCGAATCAATTCTAGAGTGTCTAGAAACAAAAAACTGCCAAGAGATATTGTAATCTATTGGACTAGGAAACAATTAAGAGATGAATTTCTACAAAAGAACTTTAGAACCAGATTTGTGATTAAAGGAAACGAAATCCAGGTTTTTAAAGATATTCCGGTGCAAATTCTGAGAAAACGTAAGGAATACCAATTTCTGTCTGAGCAGTTGAAGATTTATAAGATCCCATTTAGATGGGAAGAGATCGAAGGTATTTCCTTGACATGGAACCAGCAAAGATATAAGTTAAATTCAATTGAAAAAGCTTGTGCATTCTGGAAAGAGCATAGAAAAGAGATCGAAAAATTGGCTAAGGGTAAGTATAGAAATCCAGCTAAAAATAATGGGTAGGAATCACCAACACGTAAAAAAGATAGAAATAATGATGAAAAAGTGAGTGAGGAAAATGTGTCGGATGAGGAGGAAGATGAACTGAAGAACAGTGATGAAGGAAGCAAAGATGATTTAGCTAGGGGAGGCAGATCAGAGGACTCAGATACAGCTGGGGGTGCTAGTATGGGGTAAAGACAAAATATGAAAATAAACTAAGAGAAGGAAAAGTGTTTTGTAGAAATAAGGAAATTTGAATTTTGAATAGTGGAAATTATTTTGATATGAAAATTCTGTCCCTAAATGTTAAAGGTCTTAATTCTAAAGTAAAGAGAAAAAGATTGTTTCACTATTTAGGAAAGCAAAAATGTCAAATTATATGTCTTCAAGAAACTCACATTTAAAAAACAGAAATTAAACTACTGAGTCATGAGAAATTAGGAAAAGCCTTTATTTCAGCTAAAAAAAATTTAAAAAATGGCGTAGTGATCTATTCCTCTAGTCAGCTACAACCGGTTGAAGTGTTAAATGACCCCAAAGGACACTACGTAGGAATATCTATAACATGGGAAGGGGAGAAACTAGTACTATTAGGAATTTATGGACCCCAAACAAATAAAGGACTATTTTTCCAAAAAATTTACTCGGAGCTCAAAGAGATTGATTATGACCAATTATTATTGATGGGAGATTTTAATGGTGTTATTAACCCTGAATTGGACAGAAAATCTAAAAATTTAAAAGTAAAATCATTAGGCAAACTCCCCAAAACATTTTTTGAGTTATTAGAAGATTTTGGCCTATTAGATGTGTGGAGATTTTTATATAAAAATAAAGAAGGTTTCACCTTCTATTCAAACAGACATGAGTCCTTGTCTAGGATAGATATGTTTCTATTATCTAAATTAATGTTAAATCGTGTGACCACGTTACATGTTCTCCCGAGAGATATTTCGGACCACAATGGCTTAATTCTGTTATTGCAAGAGAGAATCAAACATTTTAATTGGAAATTAAAGGATAGCTTAATCGGAAATAAATTAATAATAGAGAAAGCAAAAGAAGTAATTAAAATGTATTTCCAAGAAAATGAAACAAATAATATGAAAATGACTACAATTTGGGATGCAGGAAAAGCGGTATTTAGGGGATTCTTTATCAATCAAGAGGCTTATATTTTGAAATTGAAAAGAGAAAAAGAAAACATAATAAGGAACAAAATAATTCAAAAAGAAAAAGAATTAACTCGTAATTTAGGCGACACTGCAATATTACAAGAGTTAAAGGTTTTAAAGATACAAGAAGCTAGGAAAAATACTTTAGAAATAGGAAAAAAGATAAAAGCAACCAAACAAAAATATTTTGAGCATGCAGATAAAACGGGGAAATGGCTAGCTGAAAGATTAAGGAAAAATCGAGAAAACAAAACAATAACAGAAATAAACCATGAAGGACAAATTGTAACCCAACGGGATAAAATAAAAGATTTATTTTCTAGCTTCTTTGCTAAATTATATAAGGATGAACCGATTGAGCAAGAATATTTAAGGAACTTCCTTGAAAAAGAGGATTTCGCCATCCCGAAATTAGACCAAATTAAAGAACTAAACAGAGATACTTCAATTATAGAAATAAAAGATGCAGTTAACTGATCTAAAGACGCAAAAGCCCCTGGACCAGATGGCTTTACAAATAAATTTTATAAGGTGTTTGTTGAAGAAGTAAGTGGTCCCCTTCAAAAAGTGATGAATTCCATCTTATCAGAAGGCCTCCCTGAAACTTGGAAACAGGCAGATATAATACTTATTCCGAAAGAAGGCAAATCTAAGTTAGAAATTGGTAACTATAGACCCATCTCTCTTCTCAACTCAGACTACAAGTTATTTGCAAGTATTTTATCTAATAGACTGAAAAACTATCTAAAAGAATGGATTGGTGTGAATCAAAGAGGGTTTCTACCGGGACGCCAAGTTAAAGACAATACGAGAATGGTTTTGAATATACTCGAATATTATGAGAAACACAGTGATAAAAAATTGGCTATGTTATTTGTGGATTTAGAAAAGGCTTTTGACTCTGTTAATTGGCTAACACTTATCGAAATTCTTATGAAAATGGAACTGGGCACCAAATTTATTGATTGGATTCGGGAAATTTACATAGAACAAAAAGCACAAATTATAATTAATGGGGCCAAATCAGAACATGTAAAAATTACAAGAGGTACCAGACAGGGGTGCCCCCTCTCTCCACTATTGTTTTTGTTAGTGATAGAGAGGTTAATTGTGGGAATTCAAAAACATGATTTAATCCAAGGAACCAAGATTAAGAATTTCAATTATAAAATAAGAGCTTTTGCTGACGATTTGGTCTTATTTTTGGAGGATCCGGACAAAAGTATAGGGGTAGTTTTGGAATTATTTAGAGAATTTGGTATTGTGACAGGTTGTAAATGGAACAAAGATAAATCATTTATCATGACTAAAAATATGTCTTTATCTGAAGAAAAAGAGTTGGAATCTAAAACGGGGATGAAAACACAAAACAAAATAAAATATTTAGGAATTACGATAACAAAAAGAACAATAAATCTTTTTGAAAATAATTATTCTAAAGTATGGGCAAAAATAAAAAAAGAATTGAAGCAATGGAAAAAGAAGCGATTATCCTTTATGGGCAGAATAGCTACAGTTAAGATGATGATACTCCCAAAAATGTTGTATTTATTCCAAACAATCCCAATCATAACAAATAGAAAGTGTATAAAATTATGGCATAAGGAAATCAGTGAATTTATTTGGCAAAATAAAAGACCTAGAATACGACTAAAATTTTTACAAGAAGCAAAAGAAAGAGGTGGACTTGGATTGCCTAATTTGGAAATCTATTATGAGGCTTGTTCTTTGGCTTGGATACGGGACTGGATCCTATTAGAATCAGAAGAGCTTTTGGAATTGGAGGGAGAGGGGTTGAGTTATGGATGGCATGGTTATCTAGGTTATGAAAAAATTAAAATGAATAAAGATTTTAACAATCACTGCGTCAGGGGACCTTTGCTTAAGATTTGGAACAAGTACAAAGATAGATTTATACCACAATTTCCTTCCTGGTTCTCACCACATGAGGCAATCCACAGAAGAGAAATGAGACATGCACTTCCATGGTTAACATATAGAACCTTATTAAATAAAGAAAGGGAAGGCGATTATAAAATGAAATCGCGTGATGAACTAACTGAAAAAGGCTTTAAATTAGATTGGTTTAAATATAGCCAACTAACTGCATGGTTTAAAACAGATCTAAAAACTAAAGGGATAAATTTAAACTATAACGAGACAGATAAAATTTGGTTGGATAATAAAAAATGGATCGGTAAATTTTATAAACTTCTCTTAAAATGGGATATGGAGGACGAAACAGTAAAAGAAAACATGGTACAATGGGCCAAAAACTTTGGGTACCCAATCAAATTTGAACAATGGGAATTTGCGTGGACTAAGGCTTTGAAACATACCGCTTCGCAAAATTTAAGGGAAAACTTCTATAAGGTTTTTTTTAGATGGTATCTGTCTCCTGATAAAATTGCTAAAATGTATAATTGTAGTAACCTCTGTTGGAAATGTGGTAGGGAACCAGGAACAATATATCATTGTATGTGGTCTTGCAAAATAGTTAAAAACTATTGGGTACAGGTAAATGGAATAGTTAATATAATTCTTGGGAAAAATATTCAATGTCGCCCTGAAATTTATTTGCTAAATATTTGGGACAAAGAATTAGATAAAGAAACGGGCAGAATTTTATTTTATCTAATAACAACTGCAAGAATAGTTTTGTTTCAACATTGGAAAAAAAATACAGTTCCAAGTATGAATGAGTGGGTCATTAAATTTTATGAAGTCATTGAAATGGATATTTTGACGGAATATATTAGAGGCAAAAATATAGAAAATGATCTAAGTCAATGGATCCCAGTTTTAAATTATTTAGAAAGAAAATGGGGAAAATCAGCAACACTGTGTTATTGAACCGAGAAGAAAGATGGATGTGGGAATTTTTGTGAAACATATTGGGTAATAGTAATTAAAGAATTTTTTTCTAAAGGAAGAGAAGAAAGAAAGAGGGAAAAAAATTAATCTTTTTAAATCGGAAAACAAGTCATATTTATTTTGGTTTTGATGGGGGATCAAATAAAGCTAACTGATATGAGGCACAAGAATTGTATTGCTTTAAGCATGTAGATATCAATTTAAGAGATTAAAACTATAACAAAATTATATTAAATAAATCTAAAGAAAAAACGTGATAGTATATTTATAAAAGGTGAAACTGAAATTATAATAGTTATTTAGGTATTCACTTAGGACGCACCTCTCACTAGCAGCAAATATTAAGGGGATTCTTCTATAGATATTTTTTTTCTTCTTTGAACTTCTAATTCTTTATCTAAAAAGGAAAAGTAATGTAAACAAAATTTTAAATAATGACTTTTTGGAGATAAGGGGACCTATTTATATCCAATGACATTGCTGTGGTAGAGAGGTAGGAAGTGTTATTTTGAGTGGGGAATGAGAGATAGTATGAATACATAGAATGGTGGAATGAGGAAAGTGAGTTCGAGGGAGTAAATGAAAGTGTTGAAGGTTTGAGAAAGTGAGTGGAAGTGGTTGTTTGAGTACTAGGGTGTAGGGAAGTGTAGGTATTTAGTTAGAGAAGATTGGTGTTCAAGATTGAGAAGGAGAGAAATAGGAAGAGAAATAAGAGAAAGTTTAGGAGGGAAGGGGTGAGGAATGGATTGCTTGAAGGTATAGAAGGTTTGGATGGGATTCTAGATAAGAAGAAATACCCCCCTCAAATTGTACTTGTTGTAACAAGACAAAGAATATATATTTTAGGAAGCTTTAAGCAATATTTATGTTTTGTAATAGGTTTATTATTATCAATAATTGCTTAACTAGGGTTTTTTTTTCTTTTAGACCTTTAGGATGTTTTTGTTATTTCTTCTTTTTCTTATCTTTATATTAGCGATGTTTTTGTTTATTTGTTTATGATTGTTATATGTGTTGTATTGTGTGTTATGTTTTTTTTTATTGCAATTTAATAAAATTAATTAAAAAAAAAAGAACTGGAAGCTTTTGTGGTGGTCACAGGGTTAAAGGTTAACAAGAGTAAAACAGCAATATTGACTATGAATCTTGAAGGAGCTGAGAGGTGCAGATTGGAGGAAAAAAATGGGTTTCAAATTAAAAAGGAAGTAAAATATTTGGGTGTTACTATTACTGTTAAAAACGTTGATCTATTCAAAAACAACTACTTAAAAATTGCAGGAGATCAAGAAAGATTTAAAAAGATGGAATAATTTAAAACTGTCATGGTTAGAATATCGGTAATTAAGATGAACATTCTTCCTAAGATCCTCTTTTTATTTCAAAATTTGCTGATAATTCATAATGAGATCACATTTAAAAACTGGCATCAGGACCTTTCGAAATTTTTATGGAGTGGGAAGAAACCCAGAGTTAGGATGAAAGTTACTCAAGATAAGATTGAAAGTGGCGGTTTGGGTATGCCCAATTTAAAAATCTATTTTGAGGCATGCTGCTTCACTTGGCTGGTGGACTAGTTTACGTTAAAAAATAAGGAGGTACTTGCTTTAGAAGGTGCAGAGTTAAGATACGGATTTCATGGGTTCCTGTTTTACGACAAAGTTAAGGTCCACAAAGAGTTTGAGAATCATTTTGTCCATAAAGCTCTAATAAAGGTCTGGAATAAATATAAAGATGTGTTGTGTAGAAAGGTTCTGCTTTGGTATCAACGAATGAGGCTCTCTTTGAAAGAGAGCGATTAAGTAATAATAATTGGGTAACATACAATGAATTAGTTAAGTTTAACAATGAAATGGAAGATGTAGAACTTATGACACATGAAGAGATACTAAGGAAAGGATATAATTGTGGATGGTTTTTGTATAGACAACTTAGAGCGAGGTTCATGAGAGATAAAAATATTAAAGGAATTGGGAAAGCTGAAAATGATTTTGAAAAGATTTTGGAAAGTGAGAAAATGCCTAAAATATCCCAGTTTTATGAGTTGCTGTTGAAATTAGAACAAGAGGACGAAGTTATTAAAGATAACATGATAAAATGGGCGATGGACTTAAAACAGACTATACCTCTTGAGCAGTGGGAAAAATCATGGACCTATAGATTTAAATATTCTTTGAGCTATGATTTGAAGGAGAACTTCCAAAAAATGCAACACCATTGGTACTTGACCCCGGTAAAATTGGCAAGAATGCATAAAGGTGTCAGTAATTTGTGTTGGAAATGTCACAAAGAGGTGGGTTCTTTTATACATGTATGGTGGCATTGCAAAATTGCAAAGAGATATTGGTTGAGTGTTCATAGGATGGTCACCCAAATGGTACTGATTAAGGGAGGGAGGGATCCTAAACTTTATTTGTTAGGTGTAACAGAAGATAATGCATTAGAAAGAAAGTACGGTAAGTTGCTTTTTTATTTAACTACTACCGCTAGGATGGTATATGCAGCAAAATGGAAGTGTAATAAGTCGCCAACTATAAAAGACTGGTTGTATAAACTGATGGATTGTGTAATCTTAGATAAATTAACTTTATGCTTAAGAGGGTAATCTTGGGATAAACAAAAAAGGCCTGGGAGCCGGTTAAAATCTTTTTAGAAAATAGTGATTATCGTGAGTTACTGTCAAAAGTATTGGAGTAGAATTTAAGTTTTTTAGTGCTTAGCTCTCTTATTTTGTAACATTGCAATTAAACTGTATTAGTTAAGTACTAATTAGTTTGATGGTATGTTGATACTAACGTAATTGTGCTGCTTTTCCTTTGTGTTCTTGAAGCCCCTCCCCTCTAGAAATTGATGGTTGAAGGGAAAAAGTTAATGAGGCTGTAATAACAGTACTTTAAAGCGTCGGTGATGAATAGTAAGATCTGTATTATTACTTGAGTTAAAGCTCAGGAAGCTCTGTTTGTTTTCTTGTCTGTCTGTTTTTGTTTGTTGCTACAATTGTTTTGTGTAGTTTTTTTTGTATTAGGTGGTTTTGTTTTGTTTTTTGTGGTGTGTGCTTATTGTTTACTTTTTAATATATTAATAAAGAATATAAATTTAAAAAATTCATGGTTCCATTGTATGCAAGTAGAACAATGGATTAGAAACTGGAGAAGAAGGAATGTAAAAAGAAAAAAGTGCACAGAATTTGAACTATTAATACAGAAAGGATGAGAAGTGGAGGAAAATGAAAACTTAAAAGGAATAATTAGTAAAATTTATAAAATATTGATAGAAAATAAAGGGGGGGAAGGAGAATACTTTGAGAGGGATATGAGAAGAAGAATTAGGATGTAAAATATGTGACAAGGAATGGGACAGAATTTGGGAACAAAAGCATTTGAAGAATTTATCGGTATGGATTAAAGAAAATTACTATAAATTGATATGGAAATGGTATTTGACACCAGTGAGACTACATAATATTGATAAGAATAACTCAAAAAATTGCTGGAGGGGTTGTCAAGAAGTAGGGTCATATATGCATATGTGGTGGCATTGTAAATATGTACAAAAATTTTGGGGGAAAGTGATTATAGAAATAGGAAGTATTGTGAATATAAAAATAGATAGAAGTCTGAATATAGTATTGTTACAGAAACGGAAAAAAAGAACAAAAAGAATTGATAACAAACCTGATTACAGAAGCGAGATTAATTATAACAAGATACCCATACAGTTAGAGGAGTGGTTTAAAGAGGTGTGGAAATTAGTGATTTGTTAGTGAAAAAAGTGACTTTGATGGAATTTGGAAAGAATTCATTGAGAAAGTATTGAGAAAAGAAGATGGAAAATTACCTCCATGGGAGGAATTGAGATTCTGGATGGAATATAAGAACGAAAATGGCTCTGGAGAAGGGGAGCACTGATGTGGGGTATAAAATATACTTAGCCAGGTTGTAATTATATATGGAATTATGTATTGTTAAAAATGTATATGTATGAATTTTAGTTCCAATAAAAATTAAAAATATAGAGATGCACTGGAGGACCTAGAAAGTCCTAGAGATGTGTTTTTTCAAAGGTCCTGCACCTTTTTTGTTGTTGTTGTTAACAACCCATGAGCCAATCTCAACTCATGGCGACCCTATGGATGAGACATCTCCAACACCCTTTGCCCTCCACTGCTCTGCTTAATTCCTGCAACCCCATACCCATGACCTCATTAATAGAGTTCATCCATCTAGCATCTCGCCTTCCTCTCTTCCTGCTTCCCTCCACCTTTCCCAGCATTATTGTTTTTTCTGAAGAGTCCTCCCTTCTCATGATGTGTCCAAAGTATGACAGCCTCAGTTTGGTCTTCTTGGCTTCCAGGGGTGTTTCCAGCTTGATCTGCTCTAGGACCCATTTATTTGTCCTTCTGGCTGTCCATGGGATCCTCAGCACTCTTCTCCAGCACCACATCTCAAAGGAGTTGATTTTCTTCCTATCGTCTTTCTTAACTGTCCAGCTCTCACATCCATACATGGTAATAGGGAATACAATGGCTTGTATGATTCTAACTTTTGTTCTGAGACGTATATCTTTGCATTTTAGAATCTTTTCTAGTTCTTTCATAGCCACCCTACCCATTCTTAGTCTTCTTCTGATTTCCTGAATTCAGTCCCCATTTCTATCAATGTTTATCCCCGGTGTGGGAATTCTTTTACTATTTCTATTTCTTCATTGTCTAAGTTGAACTTATGATAACCTCAGCAAATGTGGAGGGTCCACTGTATTTTTTTTTAAGTGGGTGTGGCCATATAGCAGACTTGTGTGAGTTGAGGTGGGTCACTGTAAGTTTCAGTTTCACAAGTGAAAATGTGAGACTGTGGTCTGGAACAGATGGACCAAATGAAGTGGCTCCCTATTGCTTTGGAAGTGTGGCATTCAAACAATGCACACCTCCAATGTGGCCCAAAGCCACACTCCAGTCCTTTGGACCAGAGCAAAAAGAAGCCAGGATAGTTCCTGGCAGCACAGCTTGGGTCCTATGGCCATGGCCTGCTTTTGGAATGGGCCAAATGGTCAACACAGATTCGATATGCTTGTGGCCAGAGTGGACTCAGGATGGTCTTTCTTGCTCATTTTCTCTGGCCCCAAGATTCAGTTCACTTAATCTCCTCAACTACATGGATAGGAACTCTGTTTGATGAAATTCTGTGAAGAGGAAGGAGCTCCCATTAGCTATCAGTCAGAATGTTCAAGTGATGTCACAACTACCAGATTACCATCTGCACTTCAGAGAAGAAAAGGGGAGAAGAAACTCACTGCTACCATTGCCCCACAAAAGCCCCATTCTCCACCTGGCACATATGTGTATGTGTCCTTTGTCCTCTTTAAGAGGGTGGGAGGAAGAGGAGGCAGTAGCATTGCCATGTTTCCTCAAACTT
The DNA here is from genome assembly GCA_026167975.1 of Phrynosoma blainvillii. Classification (NCBI taxonomy): domain Eukaryota; kingdom Metazoa; phylum Chordata; class Lepidosauria; order Squamata; family Phrynosomatidae; genus Phrynosoma; species Phrynosoma blainvillii. The sequence goes on along the minus strand of JANUYF010000003.1, from coordinate 189,636,772 downwards.
TATTTTAGTTATTGGCTGCTGGCAAGTGGGAGCTCACATCTAATTACATCAAAAGAATTATGAACAAAGCAATTGATCTGGTAAAGCCTATGCTAGGGCCCAATCCCAATGTGGCTCGTGCTCATAATGACATGTCATCTGCAAGTGCTCAATATGCATACTACACAAGTTTCCCTTATGACTTTGATACTGGGAAACCACATGGTGAAACAAACAACTGGGTTATGTTGGGTCACATCATGGTTGCCCTGGTCAATACAGATAGTTCCACTGCAGTCACTAGTGTAATGTGGAACCAGATAACAGAAGTGGCAACTATCTACTTAGGTTATGTTTATTTGTGCCAAGGACTTCTTGACCAAAGTGGCTCTTGAATGAACATGTTTGAGACTCATTGGACTGCTCTGGCTCTGAAATATAAGAGAAGGAAATATATTCCATAGATTGTCTTTCATGAATGGGGGAAATGTTTTTCGCCCCCTATAAAGTGGACCTAATTTTAGTGGGTGCTCTTAAATAATTTACTCTCATTGTTCATTCTCCCTGTGGTAGTGGGAATATATAAACCATAGTGTTATGTGATATTGTTTTCCATTCCTTTGTTAAATGTGATTCTTATGTTCATTCTGTTTTGAACACTAAAGCAAAAGATATCTCAGTCCTACACCAACTCATACATTTCTGTAGTTTCTTTTCCGTAGGATTGCTAAATGTTTCATTTGCTATAATTACAGGCTTAGCACTTGCAAAGTACAAAACTGTAATCTTCAGATATGACCTTGTGCTTTGATGGACAAGTATTTTTTTTTCCTACGCTGTGATTGTATCTGTGGATGAAATAATGTCAAACTCTATTAAATATTCTCCATTTTCAGTGATTAGACAGAAAATAAAACTGGGAGAGAAATGTTTCCTGCAACTCACTTAGGGTCAAACCAGATGAGATGCTGAGCCTCTATTTAGAAAGAAAGCTCCCTCAAGAGGTGAAAGTTACTGAATTGTAAAAACATGTTATTTCCCCCTGACTATGCATCTTGCATTTCCCATACTTTATTTCAGCCATATGATCTCGTACATGATCTGAGCAATATGATCTCAGTCTTCAGCACATCTCAGCTTTTTAACATGAAGATAAACGATGGAGCATCCTGGTTTTGCCACCTCCCTACTGCTTTCTCGTTTTTTGCTATTAAGGGGTAATGGAGAATTCTACATTTAGCTTCCTTTTTCTTCTTTGCAAAAAACAAGCCTCATTCCCAGAGAGATGTGATGCCTACAGAGCTAGTATGACTTGTCCAATGTGTAAGAAGGGTCTGCATCCTGAGTCACACAGAATTTGAGAGGAAACAGTAACTAGTGAATCAACCCCCACCCCCACATATATACATAGACTTCAAACCATGATGGCATGGATTATAAAGTCTCATTGCAGGATTACATATTATCTGAAGGTACTTTCCACATTTTTGCTGTACCTTTTCCCCATGGGTACAATTTGTTTATTTATCTCTCCATATATATCCTTTCAGCATTGTGTTTCCTCTTTGTATTTTTGGGATGGGGCTTAATTAAACCCTGAATCCACCCTCCCCTCTGCCCCACATGTACATCTCCACTAGGACATAAACCTTCCTCCTGTAGGTATGTACTTATTCCTTCTTCCCATTCCTCACGTTCTCTGGAAGATGATTCCACTATAGTGTGAAGCAGACAACAAATCCATCCCTTTCATTTCCCATTCCCTTACAGAAAGACAATGTTACTGTTGAAGGAGTCCACTATGGAGAATGCATGGTTAAATACTTTTATTTCTTCATCTCTTTTACAGAAGCAGACAGTACAACATATGCTCATTTTTTTTAAATGTGAGAAAAGTCCAGAGAGAAAAGGCCCAGAGAAAACAAAGACACAGCAACTGTTGTTGGAGGGCAGGGGACTGGCTGGAGTGAACTGGGTTTCCATTAGAAACAGTTCCTCTTCAGAGGAGCACAGAGATAGAGAACAACTGGTAAGAACTATGTTCTTTGGCTGTGTCTTCTCTAGCAGAATATCTAGGTTAAGGTTACCATTTGTCCCCAAAAAGCAGGACATTTATGGTTTTTAAGGGTACTGGAAATGACCCGGCCCGGCTTCAGCTGCATGTCCCTGGGCAGCTGAGCTATTGCATGGAGCTTTGGGGAGCAAATGGTTGAGGGCCCTGAGATGGGAAACAGCCATGATTGGGGGGATGGCTGCAGGGGGTGGGCTTCCAGATCTTCCCCATTGGCCAGGCCCAGGAGGAGGAACTTTTGAACAGCCTCCGCTCCTGCACCTTCTCTGCTAGGATCCTTGCAGAGCGATCCAGGCAGCAGAGAGAACAGAGAGAGCTTTTGGCAGCACAGGCAAGCATTAGAGAGGCCTGGCTGGGACCTGGGGCCTGCTAAGGACTCACTGGGATGCCGGGGGGGGGGTTGAATGCTGCTGCCGCTGCCTTTCCCGTGCTTTTGCGCAGGCAGGCATTATCAGAGAGGCTTGGCCTGGGGCCCAGTAAGGTCTCACTAGGGGGTGAGGGGTCTTTTAGTTGGTCATGTCCTCCATTTTTTCTTGAATATCCTACATTTTGTCCTACATTTTGTCCTACATTTTGCCCTGGTTTTGTGAAAGAGAATTATGGCTAACCCTAGTCTAGGCGGAGAAAGCACAACAGGAGAAGGAACAACACATCTGTACAAACCAGTTGCTCTAATAAAACCTTCCAAAATTTCTTGCATCAAATGCCCACTGATTTCTCTCTTCCCATTCAGTCCTCAAAGATAAGCATGTTTTAAGATACCCCAAGGTTTTTCTCCTTTTTATTGCCACATCCTTTAGAGAGTTACCCATTTTGGAATCCTGACTGTTACCCATTTGCTCTCTCCCCATCATGACTCGCTTACATAAGGAGACAGAGGAACCTCTTCCCTCTGGCCATCCCAAAATTCCAAAATTCCTGTTTCTTCCTCCTCCTCACACGCAACCTATCAATGTCAAAACGATTTTTTATTTTTCTCAGTCTCCATCCCAGACAGCTTTTCTTGCTTTATGACTCCAACTCACCTCACCATCCTGACTCAGTTGTTTATCCTGCCTCACTCAACTGCACAGGTCCACAGGGGATATCCATTGTGGGTGAGACTTTCATTTATTTATTTCTGAAGAAACATTGTAAACTTGAAATATCATAAATGGGAGTAATATAAATGCAGACTTGCCTATCGGGCGGTGGAGTAGCGACAGCACCCGTGAGGGGTGAGCGTGGGCCCCACCCACCCTCCCAAAGGCTTTATTAGGCCCCCCACGGGCCACTAGAGCGGCGGCGGCATTCGCGAGGGGCAAGTTTGGGCCCTACCCACCCCTCCCAAAGGTGTTTTTTTTTCCCTTCACGGACTGGCACACGGATTGCCAAGGGCTAATAAGGGCTCTTGAGGCCCTGCAACATTGGTGGAGTGGTGGTGGAGATGCTAGAGATCCAGTGTGGCCTCATCCACTAAAGTAATAATTGAATTTTTATTTTTATTTTTTACTTTTTTACTTGCTATTTTTTACATTTCAATTTTTACTCTATATTTTTACTCTTATTCTATTGCACTGACGGAAAAAGGCACCAGCACGATAGGAGGTATTTTTAATGAGCTTTGAAGTCCTCTCTTTGTGCCGTTATTTATTATTTCTCTGAGGCCTGTAATATTGCTTGTTGTTGATCCTCACTGTTTTGGTGCAATTATTAAGATGGGCACCAAAAAACGTCTTAGAACAAGCCCTGATATAAACAAACATAATAAGGCTTCCAAATAGCTCAAGATCGACGACTTATTAGCTAACGAGGAAACTCTAAGCACTTCAACTACACCTGTAAACTCAAATCTGGAGTTTACAATTCCAACTGTCAATAGATTCCTCCCGCTGGATAAAGAAAATGAACTTCTATCCGAACATTTAGTATCTTTCGGAAACGAGACGGCTGTCTCTCATGAAGAAGTGTCCTTAGAGCTAAATGAGTCTATTTGGGAAAAACTGACACATATGGAAAAGAAACATTTTGCTAAACAACAATTAAATCCCCCTGACTTTGTGACCAAACAGTGTCTTTTAACAGCCCATACTGTTATTTCAATTTATGAATGTCTAGGGAAAATCATGCATCAGGTGGAGCTTCTCAAACATTCTATTGAGACCTTTAAACAGAAACAAACAGTGATAAAAGAAAACTTGGACTGCACCAATAGAGCAACATCTAGTATAATGGGGAATCTCATCATACGTGACTCTAGAGGTAATTTACCATCCAAGGAGAAGGGAAAAAGAGACTGTACCAGGACTTTACAAGCGAACCAAGTTATGCTGCAAATTGCCTATAATAGAATAAACAACGGCAGATGGGGGTCAGAAAGAGCCATTAGATCCTCGCTGAGCCAATTATTACAGGTACTCCCCTATGATATTGACATTCTTGCTGTGGAATGGCTACCTAGTGTATTAGCTCACAAGCGCATTTTGCTAACTTTTGATCAATCCACAATTCCCCTTATGTTGATAAAAATGAAACCCTTTCTATCCAACTTTCAAATAATCCCAGCACGGGTCTTGCGAGATCAAACTATAGCCCCTCTATTTCCTTACAAGCACAATAGTGAGGGGCTTACAGAGCAAAATAAGACCTGCTTGACATCCTCTAAAGGAATCTCCAAAGGAACCGTATTAAAGCCTGGTTCAACTAAAATCTTTAACATCAGGACTGAGAGACAACCCACAGAAAAACAAACTATAGATTCAAGGAACTTAATAATTAAGGTTGAACAAAAGGACTTTGCTTCTAGAATGGACAATCTTAAAAATATGCTGCTCACCACCAAAGATCTGGCCTTACCATTGCTGAATTCAATAACTACTGCAGAAGTCCCCGATATGGAGAGGGCCCCGCCCAAGAATCTTATTGACGCTCTATTATCAATGAATGAAAAAGACTTCACAACTACAACTTCAATGCAGCTCTTAGAACCTAAGAGGGCTAATATTACATCTTCCCCACATGAACCATTTTACAATTCAAAAGTCACAGCTCAAACAGAATCTCTGAATATTGACGATGACAGAGCCTTGACTACATCAACTTGACAATTAAACTTACTATGTTGGAATATTATGGGTTGGGGAAACAAATTCTATGATGCAGATTTTGTAAACTACCTACAAAACTTCAAAATCCTTTGCCTACAAGAGACATGGGCTCTCGAAACCAATTTGCCATCTCTTCATGGATTTCAAGCATTTTCTGTCCCTGCAGTTAAAACCCACACAAGAGGCCGTGGCAGTGGCGGACTCACAATACTTATCTCAGTCGACTTGCATGCTGAGATTCATCCAATAACTAGTGTATTTCCGCAATGTATACAAGTGTTGCTTATTAAGAGCAAGCATTTTGGTCCTTTAATCTGTATAAATATCTATTTCCCACCTAACTTAGCAAAGAATGTAGGCCCTAATAATATTTGGGATGGCTTATCTGAAACCTTGTCCTCTCTGGAAAACCAATATCCTTCCACAAAGTTATTAATGTGTGGAGATTTTAACGCTAGAATTGGGAATGATCTAAGGCAAGTGGAGAGCACTAATCATGGGCCAGCAGCTCATGGTGTTTCCATTCCTAGAGTTTCTCAAGACATAAATATTAACAAATCTGGTTTAAAGCTAGTAGAAGTCCTTTCTTTGCATGGATTACAATGTCTTAATGGAACTCATTGTTATCTGACATCGGGACCTTTTACTTATGTCACCATTAGGGGAGCAAGTACGATAGATTACATAATAGCCTCTGTAAATCTGATACCTGATATTTGCAGATTAGAAGTTGTTAATCGAGTTGAAAGTGACCATTTCCCACTGTCATTACTATTCAATTTTGGGCCGCTCTATTCTCCAAGTATCTATCAAAATTTAAATGGAATTCATATAGGAGAACAGAGAATACGATGGTCAATCAATTTAGGCACCTCAATCTCCCAGATATTGGAGAGTACCATCTTTAAGTCTTTACAATATGTCATCCTAAATATTAACTCGGATATCTTGCATGTTTTCCAAACTATAATTCAAAAACTTAGGCCCAAGTTGGTGAGTAACAAACAATTTAATCCCAACAGAGTAGTAATTAACAGGTGGTTTGATTCGGAATGCCGAAATGCCCGGAGAGCATTAATGAACTGCTCTCAACAGGTACTCAGAAATAACGATAACATCTCCCCTGACTTACTAGCCTCTATGAGACAATCTTATAAGGCACTTCTAAAACAAAAGAAGGACGTATATGTCAGATCACACTGGAAACAATTAGCACAGGCTGTTTCAGGAAAAAATGAAAAGCAGTTTTGGGATATTACTGCTTCAGGCATGAACAGGATTAGACCGGTCATTGTCGGACATATTACATCACAGCAATGGTATAGCCACTTTAGCAAACTCTATGGAGACATATACGTAGAACATCATTCTCCCATTGCTCCAAAAATTACTTGTTTGCCCCACTGGCTCCCTGTCTCAGAGTCCGAGATAAAAAAGCTGATAGCATCCCTTGCATTGAATAAAGCCCCTGGTGAAAATATGATGCCCCCTGAAATATTTAAAAATTTTCCTGAATGGTGGGCTCCAATTCTGGCTAAGGTCTTCACCCAAATCAATAACACAGGGTTAATTCCATCAGATTGGAAACAGAGTGTAGTTGTCCCAATATATAAGAAGGGTGATAAGCAAGATCCCAACAATTATCGGCCTATAAGCCTGTTGGACGTGGATTCCAAGTTATACAGTAAACATCTGTTAAATAGATTAGAGGAATGGGAATCAAGTAACCAGATCATTTACCCAGAACAAGCTGGATTTAGGGAGGGACAGAGTACTATCGATCACTGCTTAACTCTCTATTTTCTAGCTCAACAAGGAATCAAAGGTCCAACAAAACATCTATTTGCCGCTTTTATTGACTTAGCTGCAGCTTTCGACTCAATCGATAGAAACCTGTTATGGCACAAACTGGCCAATACTAATATGGATAATCGCTTACAATCTTTAATTAGGGAACTCTACTCCAATACAACAGCAAGGATAAGAGTTGGTACTTCTGGTTCACTAACTGATCCCATCTCCACAAACAAAGGAGTTAAACAAGGGTGTCTTCTGGCACCATCACTCTTTAATTTATATTTAAATGATATAATTCCAGCACTCTCAGGCCCAGAATTTTTCCCACCCACACTCGGGTCGAAAAAGATATCTATTTTGTTATACGCCGATGATATGGTTTTGATCTCACTTACGCGTATAGGCTTGAGAAGATTAATTTCCAAACTTGTAATTTTTTGTGCCAAAGAAAAACTCGTTATCAATTATAACAAAACAAAAGTGATGGTGTTTGGGAATAGACACTCTGATTTCCGTTCTATTAATGGTCAGCAGATTGAACAATGCCGTGAATTCAAATATCTTGGTATTTACTTCACAGAAAACCTCTCCTGGAAACCCCATATTGAGGCTATTAGAATAATGGTAATGAGATCTATTGGAGCAATCCTTAAATTCTACAATCAGGCTGGGGGTCATTTGGTTGCACCTGCTTTAAAAATATTTCAGAGCAAAGCATAGCCCAAATTCTCTATGGTGCCGCTGTGTGGGGATGGGATGATTCCCAATTGGATAAATTGGAGACCCTTCAAAATATGTTCCTTAAGAAATTACTTATTCTCCCGCCCGGTACACCGGCAGCTTTAGTCCGGGCAGAGGTTGGCTTACCTTCCATTAGAGCTCGTATTCACTTTGCTTTATTTAACTATTGGAGATCTGTAAAAGATTCTCCAACTAAGGTTTTCCCTAGATTATGTTTTCAATATTTACCAAACTGCAAAGCCTGGAGTCTGAGGTACCATAAATTGTTGGAATTATATCCTGCTTTAATTGAAAATCCCTCTATCTGGAACTCAAGAGAAAAGTTACGCGAATACATTTACAATCATGGTGTGCATTTGGATAGATTGGCTATTAATAAATCAAAGTTTTCTAAATGGTTCAGATTATACAAACTGGATCATCAAATGGCCATCTACCTAGAGAAGCTTACATTTCCAAAGCTTAGGCAGGCTTTTACAGTGCTTCGTTTTCAAACAATGCCTTCCGCCATGATTGATGGCAGATACTCATGCACACCTAAAGACTCCCGTCTGTGTATTTGCGGGGTACCAGAAATTGAGGATCTGCCCCATTATCTGTTTTCTTGCCCACTTTATACAGAACCGAGGACTAAATTTTTGGGACCCATCCTGTCTAATTTACAGTGCAATAGTACTTCTGAAAAGATATTTTATCTTTTATCTGACATTGACCCCAAGGTAACCTATAAGGTTTCAATAATTTCCACAGCAGCAATTAAAATTCGGGCTAGTGTTATAGCTGATATTGCAGTTGATTGCCGCGGAGATGATCACATTTAATCTATTAAGATGTTTTAATGTTGATTTAGCCAATTGTTAACTTTTTTCTCTCTTTTTAAAATAAAATCTGTATGTTAATTGTTTAATTAATTGATGCACTTTATAATATTGATGTATTTTATAATGTCAAAATTGTTTTTAAGTCCATAGCATGCGAATGGCCTTTGGCTCAAGCATCAATAATAAAGATTGAGACTTGCCTATCTATAATTATCACATTTCTTGAGATATCTTGGAGGACTCTGTCAGCAGTGTCATGTGCACTCACTGGAGGGGAAGTCAGATTTCACTTGCAGTCTGATTGCTCAGACTTGTATTTGAAAAGAATTTCCATTATTGCAGAGAAAACAGGCTAACAGGTTCTAATTACAAGTGCTGCAATTAATCTGTTTTGACCCTTAGGCTATATGATCTTTACCTTTGGAGAATCCCATGGCAATTGCTTTTCTTTTTGTTCCCCTTCACTCACCAGTTGTTGTTGTCTTTCTTATCTTCCTACATTAATCACATAGGTGGTCATATGTATCCAATCTGGAGTCACTCAACAAATAGCATGGCATCATTTTACAATGCAGCCAATCAGATACTGCTGTCTAATGAAATGACTGAGGACAACATATGGGCAAGAATGTGAACATTAATGTGAATACTTTCTGCAAAGGGAGGGTTTTTTGGGGGGTGGAGAGGTCAGTTGACACTGCTGAAAACATCAGGAACAGTTGCAACTCATCTCTAAAATAATGCTGTTGCAAAGACTTCTCTGAAGTCTTTTCCTGTGGCTGGTGCCAAATGGTAGTCTTCTCTGATGTCTTTGCAACATTAATTACTAGTTTTTCAGAGAAGGAATTGCTTTGCATTCCAGAAATGTTTTTCAAAGAGCCCAATCTATTCAAGCACCTCTGTATGTCTTGTTTGTTACTGAGGTGTATGAATGGAAACACTCTCATGGGTTTTTGATCTAATCTTCAAGCTGCCCACAAGGTATTACATATGCAAGTGAACCACCAGGTTTCTTTGTAGAGGCATTTACTTGGTGACATTTTTACAGAGCTGCTCAGGATGATGACTTGAGCAAGGTGAAAGCAGCTTGCTGTGTTACTAGAGATACTTCCCCATATGCCAAGATTTCCCGTGGCTAGTGCCAAATGCTAGTCTCTGAACCAAGCTTCTGAATGACACCTGGACAGACTAGAGCATACAAGGAGAAGCCTTAAAGATCTTTTTGGAATATAAACAGGAAGTACTAAGAGGAAAAATGAATGGGAGAAAGTTGCCAGAGGGTCTCTATATCAGCTTTGCTTTTTGAAGGTGCACCGTTACTAGCTTAATTGTATTAATTTGTGTTGAATTCCCCTCCCTGCCCATATATTTTAAGGAGACAATAAAAAACGCTATCTTCACAGTTATGTTGCTAAAAAAAATCTTAAAAGGTGGTGGCTTTACAGTTAATGCTCCTGATAGTTTTCAGGAAATTAGATTTTTGTGGGTAAATTGTAAGAATTCTCCAGTGAATGTCATATTATTGAATTTAATAGGGCTGCAGCTGGTGCTGACCATGGGGGTTTGCAAATGCAGGGGTTTTTTGCAGGCTTCATGTTGTTCTCTACTATCTTTCCCCCATCTCCCTCATAACCTTTTGGCTTTAATTGGCACTTTGAAAGTTCAGAAATAGTATATAGCTGGCTTTTTCTCCTCTTGCGCAAGCATCTTTGTAGTTATAACAAAGTGGATTTGTTGGGGGAAGTGGATTTATTTCCATGGGAGCTAATGTGATCTTTTGACATAATTGGATGACAGCTGGAGTTAAATGGGTATTAAAGGTTGGCAAACTGAAGATGAATGGGTATTAAACTTCGTTTATCACCTGTTAGTCTATTTATCACCTTTTCTGTTGAAGAATGGAGAATCTATAGAGGAAGAGTCTATACGTTCAAGGATTACTTGGATGCACAAGCAGTACTGAAAGGTTTGTCCATCCATAAGGCAGAATGGGGCAGGGGAGGCCTCTGCCCTGAAAGATGTTCCTGAACTCCCATTCACATAGGCCCTTGGCAGTCTGTTCACTGCCATGGCATGATAGGAGAAATAGTTCATCAATGTCTGGAGGGCTGAGGCTCTCCCACTCCACCATTGAGGTACAGTGAGACCATTGCCTCAGGGTGGCTGCTGGCAGTTGGGAGGAGTAGAAAGTCCTCCCCAGCTATTTTCCCTAAATTGGTGCCCTGGTGGCAAGGATACTGGACTATTGCTGCTCTTGGCTGGCCAGCTGCCTTGCCTAGTTGCTTTTTCCCAAAGCATCAAAGCCATTAAGGTCAGGAAAGTCACCTGATTGAGTGAGGAAGCAAAGAGGTAGGCAGGCAGGCAGTCACTCTGCAGCAGGCATTACTGTCTGATGTTTCACTGTGTGCATGGGATGCACAATAATGCTGCTACTGTTGTATTTCTCTAAATAGTCAATTCGTAGCTCTGGATGGTATGGTGAGCAGAGGGCAACAAATAGAGACCTATATGGGCCAGTAAAGTTTGGCTTCTTGCTCTTAGCCAAGTGGAGAGAGCTGCTTCTTTGCCAGTGTTGTTGGTGTAGAAGTAAAAGTCAACTGCTAGCTCAGACAGCTTTTCTCCAGGAAATTCATGGGGAGCACCAACTTGTCCTTGGTTCAGATAACAAAATGTCTTGGACCATGTCTGTGTGGGAGGCAGACACAGCAGTTGCAGATGACGAGGAATGAGTTTGGGCATTTCTTTTTGTACTTACTGTTGAAGTAAACATCTATGTCAATGAACTTCTAGTGCTGGCTGTGCTGCTGTGAATGTCAAGTCTTGAACAGAGGAGACATTTGGCAAAAGGAAGCACAGATACACCAGCAGGACCTGAACTAAGAGACACAGTAGGACAAGTAGGAGTAAAAGAAAAGACTGAGTGACTGGGAGCAAAAGATAAAGGGAAAGGCTCACAGAAAGAGACTGCCAACAGGCTGTCTGTTTGACAAGAAATTGCCAATGACAAATAGGCCAGATACAAAAGCCTTTTAAATGGTGCAAATTAAAGCACACAGCTACAGTTGTTGGGGGAAAGGGGTCCAAAATGGAAGTAGAAAAATCAAGACAAGTGTAAATTGTGCAGTCAGCACAATTAATGACCAGAACTGGCAAAGGTTTTGCCTTTTTTTACTTCATTTCTCAGAAATGTTCATTCTGGCTGGGGGAATTCTTGGAGTTGTAGTCCAAAAAATAACTTGAACCAGGTCTTTACATTCCCATTTCCCCACTGTAACTGTGACAGAGCTGTTCAGAGCACCGGTTGGCATTGCAGTTGAAGTTAGGGATGGATTAATTTGTCATGTGCAGTTTCTTTCAGTTTCTTATTTTCTAGTTTTATTTCAGCACAAATATTTAGAATTTTGTTTTCTAAAGTTGGAGTGCATAAAAATTTGTACAGATTTTTGTGTGCATTTCTTCAAGTACGTGCATTTTTGTGCATACAGTTTTGCCTAATGTAGACATTTCTTGCCAGCAATTTGACAAACATAATGAATTGATAAATGTTAATTATACGTTTTTCTCCACATTTGTGAGCCTTTTGGTGAGTGGAAGATGTCATACAAAAGTTCAGAGATTTGTAGATTTCAAAGGAGAATCAAGTTTCAGTTGGCATATTGTTCTGCAAGTGTGAAATAGGAAAGTCTGCATTAAAATCCAAACTGAACTTGCCCATTACTTTTTGAAGCCCAACTGAAAAAGCATGTGGTGGTATAGCACCAGAATGTTTGATTCAGATTCATTGTCAGAAACTTGAATTGTAGAAATTGTTCTCTGAGTTCATAGCAACTTAGCCCATTAAGGAGAGTATAGCAATATGACCACAAAAGGAGACTGTAACACACTACAGAAAAAGAACAAAACTGAACATTTCAGTTTCAAAAAGGCTTTGTTCAAGAAGAATGTACAATAAAAGGATAAGGCCACAATGATACAATTCAGAGATAATGCAAGGAGAATGGTTGAGGGGGGTGCAAAAAGATAAAATTCAGAGATAAAATTACCCAGAAGTTACATACAACACATACATAGTCATGTATAAGTCTAGAAATTTTAGTCAAAAAAAATGACCCCAAAAATCTGAGTTAATTTATCCAGAAGTGAATATAAGTAAGTTTTCCAAATTCTTTGGCATCATTTTTCCTTTACATTCATGTTTACATTATTTGTTATGTGCCCCTATATTTTACCCTTGACTTATCCACAGGTTATATCAAAATCCATAATTTTAGCTCCAAAACCTGCCCTTGACTTACACATGAGGTCAGCTTATATGAATATATACAGTATGTCTTCTAGCTGACAGTTTATTAGAAATACTGTAACCAAACAAATTAATGAGATGGTTGGCATGTAGAAGATATTGCAAATGCCAGCAGTATGTGAGAACAACTTACCCATCCCTCTTTTCTGCAGTGAACAATCTCATGAGTGGAGCTGCATCTACTTCAGAAATAATCCCATTTGACCCCACTAAGGGGGGTTGCAGACTGCCAGAAATAGTGTGAATTCAGTCCACTTTTAGGGTTAGGGTTAGTGCTAGGGAATCATGGGAACTGTTATTTTTCTGAGACATTGAGCCTTCTCTGTCAGACAACTCTGATGCCACAATAAAATACAGTTCCCATGGTTCCCTAACTCTAACCCTAACCCTAAAAGTGGACTCAATTCACACTATTTCTGGCAGTCTGCAACCCCCCTAACTGCCATGCTCCATGCTCCAGGAATTGTAATTTGTTGTGGCACCAGAGCTTTCTGGTAGAGATGGCTAAACAAAACTATAATCCCCAGAATTCCATAGCATGGAGCCATGGCAGTTAAAGTGGGATCAAACGGGATTATTTCTGCTATGCAGATGCAGCCTGGGTCATTACTCACATATGGATTTATAGAGACATGCTATATTGCCAGATTAATGCAAGACAACTTTAAAGATTATCATTCCTAATGAATGCTCTGTAGTACAGAATGTCAATAGTGACCATAAATGTACATGGCTGAATTCTTCACTCCTACTTGTCAAAATCTAGGGCTTTGAAATGTGCTTGAAAACATCTTTTATTTCATATACATCCCTGTATCGGACCACTATTCTCAAGTAACTCCCATGGTGGGTCAGTGCATTGAGGGATTTGTGGTTGATGGAAATAGCTGCTAAAGATCATAAGAAAGATTTAGACCATAATGTTCTTGACTCACTTAATATCAAAAGAAGTTAATGGAATTTCACCCTGTTATAACTGGAGTGCAAGAGTTCAGGCAGACATATTTAAGCATGCCTATTCATTTAAACCCTATAAACCGTACAGCTACTGCTATGCATTAATTACATATCTTGTGCTTTCCTCTGGCTCATTCTGTGAGAATATAATGTGACTCATCAGCAATTCTATTTATCTTTGGTTAGAAACAGTTAGGAACAAAATTAAATAGGTGAAATGAATTAAAAGGAAGAAGGCAGGGGAAGTATTTTAGGTTTTCTTTTTTTCAACATGTTCTCCTCCCCACCCTCCACCTTTTAAGTAGGTTATGCATCATCTAGGAGTTTGCAATGTCTTGGGATGGAAAGAGAAGGGGGAGAGGCTGACGTCTATGTTTGCATTTCCGATATGACCCTTCCTGTCCTTGCCCTTTTACTGCCTCTTTTACTAATGAGGAGCACCAAAGAGCAACCCAGTGGGAGCTTGAGAGAAAGTGAGTTTCATCCTTCAGCAGCTGGAAATTTGAAATGGAGTTGGGTAGAAGTGTAAAGCATTTGGGAATCATTCCCAGCTGACATGGAGGGAGGACTCCTACCTTTTGAAAGAGGTGTTCCAGTAATTCATTTCATACACAATACCTTCTCCTTACCCTTTTAGGCTATTCAGCACATCTCATTTACTCATTCCACATGAAGCCTGTGTCGTATGCTAAGAAAACCAAGGATTTTCTTCTAGTTAGCAATTTGGCAGAAGTAGTTTCTTGGCACTTGCTAATTCTGATGTCTGTTCTGTTAAAGATCTAAAGTAAAGTTTTGGGGGCTGACTGTCACAGCATTCATATGCTCCTTTTAAATGTTGCTAATTCTGAGTTACAATAAATTTTCAAATAATGTGAATTATCTTACCACCACTACCCCAGTTCATACTTGACTTGTCACAGTTGGCATCTAGCTTGTCATGTCCATCAGCAAACAGAATCGCTAAAGCAATCATCCCACTTTATTTGTTGAATGGAATGGCAAATGCTACTTCATTTACAAACCTTAGTTTTGTTTTCATTTTGCTACAAGAGCAGTACTAGCATTGCCGTTCTGCAGCTGAGCTCCAAGAAACATCTGCACATCAACATTGTAGCCTCCCAATAACCCTGTGATAGAGTTCAGAAAATGGATGTTCCAGGGCCAAATCTGGCTACATGAGGACTACCAGCTTTTGTTTTTCAGTTGCCAATCCAGATGTAAGAGAGGTGGGTAGGTGCAAAAATGTAGTGTGGCTAAGACTGACATATTTAGGGTGGATTTAGGATGCAGTCCTGGGCACATTTTATAGGATTAAGTTCTGTTAAATTCAATAAGACTAAGGAGATTATTGCATCCCACTTAAAGTGTCTTATCACTGACGAGATAGAGGTGTATTTAATTTTAAAAATGGCTCTTATCACATTTGCCCATGGGCAGGCATATGCAGCCCATATACAGCCCAGATGCCTGCCGGGCTTATTCTATGGCTTTTCAAGGACAGGAAAATCCCATCCTTGGAAAGCGACATTATAAACCCAGCTGGCATCCAGGCTGTATATGGGCTGCATTCGCCCAGCCACAGGTGAATGTGATAAGATCCATTTTTAAAATTAAATGCTCCTCTATCCCATCAGTGATAAGGCACTTTAAGCATAATACGATAATCATATACAATGTCTTTGTTGATTCCAAAAAATTCAAGCATGGCACACAGTAATGATTTGTTGTTAGTTTTTTGTGGGTTTTTTTGGGCGCTGTGGCCATGTTCTAGAAGAGTTTCTTTCTGATGATTTGTTGTTAATTGCTGTCAAGTCCACTTGAAAATGTCCTGTATTTGGAGGGTTGTCTGTCCATCCCAAGGTCGGTTTGAAGATCAAGAAGCATACTGGGTTGTTATTTGTTGTCATGTCAACTTTGACTTTTTGGCAGACCTGTGAATGAGTGATATCCAAGTCACCCTATTATCAACATCCTTGTTCCAAAATCAGGACAGTGGCTTCCTTGATTGACTCTATCCACCTGTAATGAGTCCACCTGTATCCACCTTTTACTTTCTTCCTGCTGCCTTCTACCTTCCCAAGCATTGTTGTCTTTTCTAATGAGTCATGACAATGATAGGGTCAAAATATGACAATCTTGATTTAGCCATTTTGGCTTCTACTGATTTGCTCTCAGATCCATTTTTTCTCTTTTTGGCAGTCTCGGGTGTCCACAGGCCTCTTCTCCAGCACATTTCAAACAAGTTGATTCTCTTCCTGTCAGCAATAGAAAGGGGAGCCTTTTTGCATGAAGGCAGTGTTTTCTTACCTAGCTCTGTAGCAGCAGTCAGAGACCCAGGTACCTCCATGTAGAATCCAAATCAGTGATTGGACAGGCAGTGCCTCACTTGAGACCTGTTTGGTTGCTGTTGTGTCATTTTAAGAAAAGTGTTACACAGGGGAGATAATGAATATCTTCTTGCACAGTGCCTCCCCCCACCCCACATACATATCCAAGGATAATTGTGTAGGCCAGACAGCAAATTACAATAACACCCCAAATCCACAAAATACTGATACCTTTGTTGGGCCAACCAAAATGCACATAATACATGACACAAGCTTTCAAGGCTCCACTGGTTTCTTCATCAGGTAAAGGTCTTAAAAATCAAATAGGAGAAAGAGAAGGGGGGAATGACAATGTTGACAAAATGTAGTCCTGTGACTCCAACATCATCAATTTCCTCCCCTATCTTTCTCTGATTTAATTTTTAACAACCTTGCCTTATGAAGAAGTTATCAACAATTGGTCAACCTTCATTTCCATTTTTCCCTAATAACATCAGCAAACTTAACATGTGGTAATGGGGAGCAAGAAGAAGAGCAAGAAATCCAGTTGTTGCTGGTTTTTTTGTTTTTTGTTTTTTAATTCTAAGAAGGGCTGAGGTTGGAATAAGGAAATGGGGGAAGCTGTTGAATTTAAATCAGAAACAAATGCTCGGTTTACCTAAACCTCCCGAGAATCAGCAGAGCCACTAAGAAGTAATATATCTGGCATTTCATATTCATCTATTTATGCAGCACAAGAGGGAGGCAAATATGTTGTTTAAACTTGAAAGCACCCAGGTGTGACAGATTTACCACTGTAAAGAATTCTGTTAAAAAAATAAATATATATTTTAAATATCACCAGCAAAATAAGACTTCCTTGTGGCAAATCATTTCAGGATGCTGTCTCAGATGAAACTGCTCATTATTACAGTGATAAGAGGAGAAGGAATGAGATTACATAGGAACCTGGAATGGAAAGAGGGAAGAAGCAAAGAGGAAGTTAGGAAGAGGTCCTAGTTATGTGATAGAATACATATTTTGCATGCAAAGGTCTCAGGTTCAGTCCCCAGTTGTGGGAGGGGATGACTATTTTGTCCTAAGGTGAACATTGGCACCCAGAATGTGTGTCAGGCCAGATGCCCCACTTTTGGTAAGGCCAGAATGCTCAGAGTGTGCAGGGTCATTCCCACATTCAATCTCTCTCACTCATTTCCACCACATTCATAAAATTGACAATGAAGGATGATGAAACCCTATCTCTTCCTCCATTAGTCTCCATTAGTCTTTTCTACCTTTGCTGCTTGTGTGTGTGTGTGTGTGTCTATAGGGAGAAAGAGGATAGCACTTTTTCTGTGGATAGAGTGAAAATGGAGTAATCCAGACATGGAGAAAGAGTCTTGGTCTCTTCATGAGTAGCTCACTTATATGTTCCCTTTGCCTTCTTGGTTTCAGGAGGTTACCAGCAAGATATCAGATTGAAACAATTATATTGGAATGCTCTCATCAATCTCTCTCTTCCTCCCTCCACCTTAAAACCACAATGGAGTTAGAATTATTTTGACTACATACCTAACAATATGCACCTAACAATAATATTGGTCCTCAGTTCAATAACATTCAGTGAGATATTGGTTGGATGTGCCTTGAAATGTAGCATTATTTTGATACAGGATGATCTGTTTCATATTTTGGAACTAGTTTGCTTTTCCTGTTGATGGCTCTGATAGTGACTTCATGATCTGTTTCATATTTTGGAACTAGTTTGCTTTTCCTGCTGATGGCTCTGATAGTGACTGCATTCAAATATAATTAACCTAGAAATGTGTATTAGTGAGTTAGTACTTCACAATGGCTCCAAAGGAGCTATTACAGAGAATTTCATATTGTAAATATATAATTATGGACTTGTTAAAGCAGACATTTACTCAGTTGTCCATGTAGGCTCCTTAAAGTCTACTCTGCAAGCAAATCCATATTTAATGTAACATTGATTAGCAACTGAAAAGCATTAGGATGGTAATAATGAAATGTATCATAAACAATTGTATGCAAGAAACTTTCTGTGTGGTTATTCGAGTGCTTTAACCTAACCTCTCAGCTCATAAAGCTGTCTTTTGGTCCAGGTTTGCTTTTATTTAGAAATGAC
The DNA here is from genome assembly GCA_026167975.1 of Phrynosoma blainvillii. NCBI lineage: Eukaryota > Metazoa > Chordata > Lepidosauria > Squamata > Phrynosomatidae > Phrynosoma > Phrynosoma blainvillii. The sequence continues at coordinate 189,618,562 of JANUYF010000003.1, read as the reverse complement.
TCCTCTGATTAATTTCTTTTAATTGGCAATAGAATATTTTATACTCTCAGCTGAAAACATAGGGTAGCCAAGAGTGGGTCTTTTAAAGCAGACTACTGATACAAGGTGAAGACAGATCATGACCAAGGAAACCCTGTTAGTCCTTACATCATTGTGGTTAAGCCTTTTGCCCACCAAGGTCAGGCAAGCTAAGCCCTTTCTTTACCACTTGTGTTGCTGGTCTTACCTGAAACTGTTTTCAAATGACTGGGAGGGCCTTTATTTGACTTCTTTCTTTTCCCCTGTTGGATTACAGTTGGAACAATTCATTTCTCTTAATTTGAACAATTAACTCAGTTTCTACCTGACCTTTCCACAGGGTTCAGGGAGTGAGGACGGTTAAATTTAACAAAAGTGCCCACTTACTGTGGTTAAAGTTCATCTTGTTCAATTATTTCCTATCTACGTTCACTGAAAGCAAATTTGAACAAAACTGTACATGGTTGAATTAAATGGTGTTAACTTGGACATAAACATGGTCTCTAAGGCCTGAATTCTATTAGTGGTCACAACTAGAATACACTCATTACATCAACTGTTGAATGGGTGCAACAGCAATCTGTAAATCTTATTGACTTCCATGGGGCCACCAACAGAAATCAGGATTTAGGCTGTGCACTGAAGAAATAATGCAGTTTAACACCACTTTAACTGTCATGGCTCCATGCTATGGAATCCTGTGGTTTATAGTTTGTTGTGGCACTAGTGCTCTCTGGTGGGGAAGGCTAAATGTCTCACACATTTACAAATCCCAGAATTCCATAGAATTGAACCATGGCAGTTAAAACAGTGTCAAATTGCATTATTCTGCAGTGCAGATTAAGCTTTAGTCTGCAGAGGGCAAACAGTGGCATGAGGATTGAAGGTTTATGGGATCTTTGATCCAAAAAGGTAATTTTTTCCAAGCTCTGCTTTTGTTTGTTTGTTTCTTATAGAGGTGCTTCCAGAAAGTATCTAATGCAACCAATCAGAAGCAGCATGTAGCTGTTCCATCTTTCCCTCATCAACAGATTGTGTGTGTGTATGTGTGTGTGTGTGTATATATATATACAGAGATAGAGATAGAGATAGAGATAGAGATAGAGATAGAGATGGGGGAGAGTAGAAGAAGAAGATGGTAGCAAGTATGAGTGGGACACAAAATGAAGGCAAAAACATGTGGAGCCTCTGATCCATTAACAGATCAGGACAGCACAGAATAAAAACTTTGGGCCTAAGCAGATGGCGCAAAGCGCCGTTTTCAAGGCCAGGAAGGGGAGGAGCAGCCTCACGCTGGGCACCCCAAACCCTTCCTGAAAACGTCATCAGAGCGGCCAGCCCTCCACACGGCTGGCGCTCCAACGACACACTTCCGCTGCAGCGTCCGCACATGCTGCAGCGGAAGAGGTGCCGAAGGTGTGCCGGAGGCCTTTTGCGGCACACCTTCAGCGTCTTCCTGGGCCTGGGATACCTGGGACGCGGCACATTGGGGCCGAGGAGTGCACCTCGGCCCCGATCCGCAGCTTCCCGGGGCAGCCCTTTGCTGCCCGTCTGCTTCCCCCCTTTGTCTGGGAGCACCCAGCCTCCCAGGTTCAGTCACTGCATCTCTGCTGAAAAGATTCTCAGGTGGCATGGCTGGAAAGTGCTGAAAAGTCCTGAGGATACCATGGACAACTAAAAAGACAAACAAATAAGTCCTTGACCAGGTCAAGCCTGAATTCTCCGTGGAAACAAAGATGATGCAACTCAGGCTGTTGTACTTTGGCCACATCATGAGGAGGCATGACTGAACAGAAAAGACAATAATGGCGTTTATCACACGGGGGAAATCCCATACGGAAACGGGGGTTTAAAGTAGGAAAAAACGCAAAAGCGGATGTTTTTTCAGACGACGTCGCTGTTAAAAGGAGGTTAAACTGGGGTTAATCCGAACAGAAACCCCTCATTGACTGCTTCTTTTTACTTTCGGGTTTTTCCAAAAGTAAAAAGAAGCAGTTTCCGTTCGGATTAAACCCAGTTTAACATCGCTTTCACTTTTCACACTGGGGAATCCCGTTAATAAATTGCTTCCGCTTTTCCGGGGTTTTTTAATACTTAAAGCGGGGTTTCTGCACAGGACTCCCCGTTTGATAAACTCCAATATTAGTGAAGATGGAAGGCAGCAGAAAGAGAGGAAGACTGAATGCCAGATGGATTGACTCAATCAAGGAAGTTACAGGCCTGAATTTCCAGGACCTAAGCAGGTCTTGGAGGTGCCTCATCCATATGGTTGCCATGAGTCAAGGTCCACTTAAGGGCAGTTAACAATAACAAAAGTCTGGAAAATTTCCCTTTTCCTTGAACCTGGAAAGGTTCTGTAAGTCAGCACAGACCAGAGGTCTGCAAAGTGCATCTTGCATCTCTTTCTGCTGCACTCTATTCCTCTGGTTCCGGAAGCCTCCATCACTCTTCCAAAAAACCCCTCAATTTTAAAAAAAAAGATTGGCACAATTTTCAGGCAATATTTTGCCGCCAAATCATGTGAAATCCCCCATGTATTAAAATACCCCACCCCACAAGAACCCCAGAATTCCATACCATCCTCTGTTTTCTCTGCAACACCTTTCAAAATGGTTACAGGGGAGGAAAGTCACTTCCTCTCACCATTTTGAGGACTACACAGGAAAACTGTGGTAAGAGCTTTGTAGATGATTCCCAGTTTGTTTTTGGAAGTCTCCAGACAAAGTAAATTTTGCTTTTGTGTTTGTTGCTGTAACTCTAATTTATTTTTTAAAAAAACAGAAAATGTTTCTGTTGTGCTGTTGATCATTCAGTGGCAATTGCCCACACCAGCTACTACATTTTAGTCCCACCCAGAGGATTTATCTCTTGAAAAATACTAGGATAAATCACAGCCAACAAATACCCCAACTCTCATATTGTTCCATACTTCTGATTCAGATCAGGTTCTTTCTTTTCCTCACTGGATTGGGAGGGAGAACACAAGCAGTTTACACTCATTCTGTATGATTTTTTTGGAATACTGTTCTTTTAACAAAGATAGGACGCCCATTCAGGTCTCCAGAGCCAATAGTAACCAAAAATACTGAAAAGATATTATGGTCAGCCAGGTATCTATAATGTTAGGAGATGTGTTGCTTACCATGCAATACATTACTTTATCCTTCCATCCTATTTCTGCTACCCTTTACAAACTCTGTGTAGCAGCAACAAGAGGCACCAACCATCAATATGTGTTGTAAGAGCGCTTGCTGCTTTGAATCACTGTGGAAAAACCTTTTTATGAGAATTTAGTCCATGCTGTAAATTTCATCATATACAGGATGGAAAGAACTTGAAAAGTGAAAGTAGTTGAAACTGAAATATATGCCCAGGTTGAGAATTACAAATGTTTAACTCTAAAAAAAAATAATCAGGTTTTGAATTCCTGTGTTTTCAACCATGTTAATAAGCAATTGGAGTTTCTTCATTTTTTTCTAAGAAGCTGCTCATCTTTCATTAATATGTAGCATGGTCCTCTCTTTGCTGAAAGAGCGTAACTGTTAAATTTGAAGTTGGAGGAGAATTTTGTTTCCGTTAGTTTTGATTTTTTGATTTTTATTTTTACTTTTTTACATAATTCATAAATTTCTTCATGATTGGGAGTGGGGAAACTTGAGGTTTGAAAAGTCTGGATGGTTGAGGAAACAAAACTGAAAGATTGTCCCATTTTGAATCATCTGCAAAATGCACAGAGCTAATATCCTCCCATTTGACTCTTTAACACTATTTTATTCCAGTTAGCCTTTTATAAGTTTAGCCTTTGATGTGGTGTTAGCTCTCCTATCAATATGGGATTATGATGACATGTGTTGCAGTTTTCACTGTTGTTTTTGTTTTTACTGTTACTGTTAGTTTAATTTTTGTGATTTATATCTTCATTTGAAAGAAGCCTAGAGTCAGCTTTTTATTTCATCAATTAGTTTATGCACCAAACTACACAGAGAGAGAGAGAGAGATTTGTAAGTCTTTTCTATTTAGGTTTATGAATAATAATAATAACAATAATAATAATAATCATAGCAATAACAACCACAACAATAAAACAGATCAGTCTTCAATGAACAGAATTCTACCTTGAAAATAAAAGAAGTAAGGTTCATCTTCTATGCCATTTTAATTAAAATGACTACTTGTAAACAATGTGTTTGGATCATTATCATATCAAGAGCATATTTTCTAACTGTCCCAATTTGGAAGGGACATTCCTAATCAATCCTCTGTCATTACACTTTTCAACAATTTTTAAAATGCCCCCATTTCTTTCTCCTCCTCCCACTTTCTCCTGTTGTCCTCAGCTTACATCAATTACTGCAACTGGAGTACAAAGGACAGTAGTCATTTGCATTCAATTAACTCAGCAAGGGGAGAGCAGAGAAGTGGGAAGGTTCTTGATCTTTCCAGTAGACTCAGGCAAAAGCAAATTGCTGCAGCCTCTCCTAGCTTCTTCTTCATTCATAAGTTTTGCCATTTTGACCACATTTTGATGTTGCTTGGCCACAAAGGTCACAGCTTTCATCTGTGAAATGTTGGAGCATCTGCAAGAGCTATTTCCATTGTGAATTAAAAATAGCATGGACAATATCACCTATGTGAAGTCAAAGGCTTTCATGGCCAGCATCCATAGTTTTTTGTGGGTTTTTTGGGCTATGTGGCTGTGTTCTGGAAGAATTTATCCCTGACGTTTTGCCTGCATCTGTGCCTGGCATCTTCAGAGGTTGGTGGAATGGGAGTGAGTGGGATATATACTGTGTGGCCCTTAGTTGGTAGGAAGTGATTTACATGTTAATCTGTGTGTTGGTCTATTGTTGAATAGCAAGGTTTCACCCTACTCACTTCCATGCCACCAACCTCTGAAGATGTCAGCCACAGATGCAGGCAAAACGTTAGGGATAAATTCTTCAAGAACATGGTCACATAGTCCAAAACCCCCACAAAAAAACCCTACTAATATCACTTATATTTTTGTCATGAATTATTCATGATAAGCAATGATAGTCTTTGGATGATAGTAAATTCACACAGATGAAGAATCAATAGTGCTAATTTACAAATGATTTAATTTTTTACCTGTAATGATATTGTACTGAAGTCTACACTGTGGTCCAAATGTGTCTTTTGATTCCGTTACACTTGTTCTGGTTACATCCAGACTTTACTATTGTAACATAGGGCCTAAGCAGACTGCCAGAAATAGTGCACATTAAATTGAGGCACTGCCCTGGCTCAGTGCTAGGGAATCATGGGAACTGTAATTTATTGTGGCACCAGAGCTCTCTGACAGAGAAGGCTCAATGTCCCAGAAAAAAATACAGTTCCCATGACTCCCTAGCACTGAGCCAGGGCAGTGCCTCAATTTAATGTGCACTATTTCTGGCAGTCTGCTTAGGCCTATACTTTACCAAGGAGTATGTTTTTAAATGCTTCAAAAATATCTGGTACAGTATGGAATCACTGGAATGCTTGTTGAGATCAAGCATTCAGAATGTTTACAAAATATATTGGATCAGTTTCTTTGGCTGCCAGTTTGTTTCTGGGCCCAGTGTAAGTCCTGATATTGACCTTTAAACCCTAAATTATTGGGCCCAGTTTATCTTAGGGGGGTTGCAGACTGCCAGAAATAGTGCAAATTGAGTCCACTTTTAGGGTTAGGGTTAGGGTTAGGGAATCATGGGAACTGTAGTTTATTGTGGCACCAGAGCTCTCTGACAGAGAAGGCTCAATGTCTCAGAAAAAAACAATTCCCATGATTCCCTAGCACTAACCCTAACCCTAGAAGTGGACTCAATTTGCACTATTTCTGGCAGTCTGCAACCCCTAATAAGTGACTTTCTATGCCCATATGAACCTGCCTGGGCCTTAGAGGTCCATTAACAAGATTTACGCAATGATTTTGAAAGTGGAGAAAATCAGGAAATAAATGTCTTCCCTTCCAAAACCAACTGAATTGTTTCAGGTCTGTCCTCTCCAAGAATAGCAAAACCCTCTTCGCCATCTAATGCCAATTTCCATCTAATAATGAGGGAAAGCATGTTTCATTTACAGGTTCAAGGGAGAGAGAGGAGAAAGGAAAGAAAGAGATTTTTTAGTTATCTTTTTTTTAATCAGTATAAGGAATTTTTAAGTATCTCCCCCCCCCCCCACACACACACACACACCTAATTGTAACTAATGAATAATATGGCATCAGTAGCATGATCACAAGCTCTCAAAGGATGGAACAAACATTGTCTTGCTAATAAAATTGGCTATTATTTATATATCACTAAGATGTGCTTTTCAAAAATGTCTTTATTGTGGGACATTCATTGAAAAATAAGGACCGCTATCTGTTTTTGCATAAGTTACTGAGGTATTACCCAAGATGTTGTAGCTTGTATTGCCCATTTGCTTCTCAATAGATCTTGAAAACAACACAGTTTACTCACCCACAGACTGTGTTAAAGAGGGATGTTCACTATGTTGTGTGCCTGTTCTTCTAATTGTTCCATTCTCCACATTAACATTAATTAGTAAATTCATCTTTCAAGCTCTTACATGTGGGACAGCTTCAGTCAGGGTTGGGTGGGTAGGGAATTTAATTAATCTATCAGCAAATTGGAATTTCATTAGGTGTCCTTGCTTTCCACTCCCATCCCCTTTCTGAATATATATTTTCCACTCTGTATAGTTTTATGAAAACATGGTAGCTTTTATTTGAAGTAATTTTCTTCACGCTACTCATCCCATGTATTTCTGTACAATTAAAAGTTATCACAAATCAGGACTTCACTAAAAAAAAAACCAAAAAGAAAAACAAAAACAAAGATTTGGAACATATGAACACAACAATTCATTTCATTCAGTTACACACACACACACACACATTTATAAACAGGATTGAGAGTGAGTCTTTGCCCCCCAGCTAACTTGGTTCTTTTCTGGGGGCCCTTTCTCCTGTCCCAGGATGGCCAAATGGGAATTCTAAGTTACAGTAAAGCTGCCAATAGTTAGATATATAAAAGCCTGATATTTATGGCTTAAGAACAAAGGGTATCAGTGTGTGAGAATTCAATTCAGCAAGGCTAATCTCAAATGCAATTAATGTTCACATTCTTTATGTGTCCCTATGGTGGTGTGTTTGCCCAAGGAATTTATTGGAAGTGATACATTTAATTAAACTCCTTGAAACACTTGGGCAATGATATATTATTTGGTCTATAAGGCGCTGCTTATGGAAGGCAGATCATGGGACAAAACAATAGCATTTCTTAAAATATTGCTCTATTTGCCTTCCCTGGGAGCATTTCAGAGGTGAATGGGATGGAGAACAAAGGGCTACTAGAACAACACTTGGAGGAACTCTATGTAAATTGTGTTCATGTTTTGGAGCATGTCATATCCATATCCATTTGTTGCTCCTCCAGTCTCTCACACACGCACATATAGAGGCGCATACAGTTGCTCACACTGTTCACATAAAACAGAGACATATCCATGAGATATACATATTACTCATATACTCACAGTGTTCTGACTCTTGAGCTCTATTCAGGCATAATTGCAAGTTACAAAGCCATCATGCAGTTGAAGATGGCCAAGTAGCCCATTTTCTGGTTGTTGTATATCATGAACTTTCAGCTTTCACAACTGCATGAAAGCCTGCACATGTTTATATACCACCCAGCATGCAATGTCCTCAGGGTGCGCTACTTTCAATTACACCTGAATAAAGCTATGGCCTAACCATTATTGACTAAAACTTAAATTCTGTTGCTGCAGTCTCCCCAGGTGAACCCTTCACAGAAACGGCACACAGCCTCTCTGCTTTATGTTCTGACACATCACACTTGTTCACTCACATGCTGTCAAGAACTTCTTTCAAAACAAGTAAAGCTAATTTAAATGGAATAAACTGACTGCTTCAAGAAATTGCAGCAGCATTGAAATGCAGTGGGTGTTCATTATGTGTCCTGTCCCCCTTCTCTTGTGATCTTCTTGTCATTCTGTATTGACTGTATATAGAGGAGAGTTGTACTCTTCCTGAAATTTGCTGCACAGCACCTAGTTCTTTTTACAATATTGCAAAATGTTGGGTTGAATACAAATTATTGTACTTATAGGAGTAAATGGCAAAGTAAAACTAACTGCAAAAAAAATGGAGCATACTGTATATAGTCAACTATGGGGGGAAGCAGACGGGTGGCCCTGAGCTGCCCCGGGAAGCTGCACTGCGGGGCCAAGGTATCCACACACCTCGGCCCCGCGGCGCAGCTTCGCTGCCCCTGGAAGGAGCTCTAAAATAGCGCTCCTTCCACAAGTCGGCGAAGGTGTGCCGCAAAAGGCTGGCGGTGCACCTTTGGTGACTCTTCCGCCACAGTGTGTGTGGACGCTGCGGCGGGAAGGCATCATCGGAGTGCCGACCGTGCGGAGGGGCCAGCGCTCCGATGATGCCTTCGGGAAGGGGTTTTGGCGGCCACCGTGCGGCTGCCCTCCCCTTCCTTGCCCCCAAAACGGCCCTTTGCGCCGTCTGCTTCCCCCCTATAAGTCAAAACATTTATGCCAAAAAATTGAATTTATATACAGGTCAATACAGTAATGCTGCTTAGAAAGGCCCTGATAGATATTCCATCCCATGCCCCACTCTCCATGCCTGGTAGCGAACTCTGAAAGAGCTGCCCAGGCAAGGAGTGTGTGTGTGTAAGAGGTGATTCCCTCCTCAATCTGGATCTCTCTTCCCACCAAACAGCCCATTTAACTCCTTCTCAACCAATGTTAAAGCCTTCTCTCCCTAAAATAAACACCCCATTTAACTCCACTTCTTTCCTTTCCCAATCCAATGTTAAAACTTTCTCCTACAGCACCAGGAAATAATGTTAGTTGGTCAGAAGAGGTCCAGAGAAGGAGAAGGGAAGGAGAAGGGAAGTAAGTTGTCTTCCCCTTTATATCTTTTGTTACATGCCCCTAGGTTTTACCCACAACATATCCATGGGGGATATCAAAATCCATGATTTTGGCCCCAAAACCTTCCCTTGACTTATACATGAGGTCAACTTGAACACATGTATATATGGTACTTACATTCTGGGTGGGGAAATGATAGGGTAACCTTTCCACTGCCATAGAATGGGGAGTGGCGGGTATTCCTTTCTTTAAAACTCATCCTGGAATATCCAGTACAACTGATAAGATCACCAAGTGTTTTCCAACTTTTCTCAAGTCTCCCAATACGAGGTTTTTAAAAAGAAGAAAAATAAAGAAGAGTGACAAAGGAGACAATAACGAATGAGGATTTATGTGCTAGTTGCAACCCAGCATGGATCCATACATCTTTCTCCATGTAGGTGTGCTAGCACTTCATCAATCCAAAAAGCTGCACTGACAGGAGGGTTATAAGGTATCCTTCAGCTCCATTAGTTATACTGTCGGCTCATCATGCAGGAATGTCGAAGGCGGGATGTGAAGACAATATTTTCAAGATCCCAATAGGCAAACCGAAATGATTCCCGACTAGGCTGTTTTTCTGTTGTCTCATTTTGGGATCCAATAAAGTAAAACTGCTGCTTTAAATTAACACACGTACAAATACATGCCTCGCTTAATTAAAAGAGCTGGGTCCTCAAAGTATGTGTTCATTTTAACAAAAAAATCTTCCCATCTTTCTAATGACTAGCATGGAAAATAAAATAAAATGTGAACTTGAACCCTGCCACTCCTCAGTTGTCAGTTGCCTCTTTCTCTCTCTCTCATTCTCTTAAATTGAATCCATACTCCTCTGTCTCTCTCACACACGTGCCAGAAAGAAAGAAAAAGTGGCTGCAGAAGAAGAGAATGGTACAATTAAGATAGTATTTTCAATCTCTACTCCCCTTACCACTACCCATACCTGCCAATCAACTCACTCAGGCATATCTGCTTGCTGCTTCACCCTATGGAATAGACTGGGCACCATGTTAACACAAACCCTGGCATGTGCGTTTCACATCATTGCCAAGGGTTTCAGAGCAGGGAGAGAAATGCACTGACCGGACAAATGTGGTCCCAACAGGTTTTGTCTTTTTTTCCAGTAGCAAGCTAGAGGCCCTGCTAGAGCCAGAGTTGGAAACATTATTTAAAAAAAAAAAGTCAATTTCCAGACCCTCCCCAGTCAGCATGGAATGCTACCATGTTCTGGTTAGACCAAACCTTGGGGTCAGTTTTGGTGACAAAAGTAGCCAATTTAATATGTGAGATGTTTTCAAGCAAGACATATGGGGAATAGCTTACCCCTGGTGTTTCAATTCCCAATGAGAGCTATACTGCCTGAGAGATTCCATTGAGCTGCCATGCAAATTGCTATTGAAAAACTCAAGCTGCAATCCCATGTGCCCCAGTAGTTAGCCCCATTGAACTGCCTTGGAGTAGATTTTGAAAAATTAACTTTTTGGATTACAGTTCCCAGAATCTCCTAGTTTGCTTGAAAAGTAAGGTGGAAAGCTGGGAAAGTAACTTCAGCAGGCTCTGCTTTTAAGTAACCTCAGCAGAAACCGCTGCCATTTACTCACTGCCATTCATTCCAGAAAATGCCATTTTTCTGCCTGAGATAAGTTAAAGAGCATAGTATCCAAAAGCAATTAATTTATTTTTGTGCAGGGGTCAAAAAATACCTCAAACACCTCTCATCCTTAGCAGTAAAAATATAATACTGACAAATTCAACAATTTGCACTTTGCTTCCCTTTCATGACATCTAAAATCTGCAGTTTGAGGCAAGTGCTTCATGATAGAACCAGCCTTAGGCAGGCAGGGCCTCATAAAAAACAATAATCCTGCTCTCTCCAGCTGCTTAGAAAGTCTTGTGAATTGTCCATTGATTTTAATGCCCCCAACTCCTCCCTCCTTAAAATAAAGGAGTTAGACTGGGTTGGGGATGAGGGAATACTCATTCCTGAGATGTATATTTATTGCCTCAAAGGATGAGATCTGGAGCCCTTTCTCACTACACAATTAAAGCACTATGATTTACTTTAAATACCATGGCTGCCTCCTATGGAATCCTGGGACAGTAAATGGAAAGGAGGGGCATTTAGGATCCTCCTCTGATGCCTCTGACCAAACTATAATTCCCAGGATTCCACAGGATGTAGAGCCAGGGCAGTTAAAGTGGAATCATAGGGTTAAAACTACATAGTGTGAAAGGGCTCCTGGACTCTCCTTGGTGAGCAGAGTCAAGGACCTGATGATGTGAGCTTGATGCCTATTGTCATCATCACCATTACCATCATCACTATCATCATCATCACCATCATCTATACCACCTTTTCCCCAGATTGGGACTCAAAATGGTTTACAACAATTTTTTAAAAATTGTTAAAAATTCACAAAATGCCAAAGTTAAAACACAAACTATCAAAAAAAAAAAAAAAACAGATTAAAACACATATCATTAAAATGTACATCCATGCACACCAAGATGTCCTGGCAAAACAATGAATCTTTCTAACAAGGACAGCCCAAAGGTCTAAGGAGATTATCGCCCACCCAAATAAAATATCCTTTCCCTGATGGGATAAGGTTATGTTACAGGTTGCTATCAGATGTTATTCTATGCTAAAACACCAACTCTATCTCAACTACAACCGCCTTGGGTCCCACTTTGGGAGCCGCCTTGGGTCCCACTTTGGGAGAAAGGCAGGATAAAATAAAATAATAAATAAATAAAACCCATCTCCCAGCCATGCTTAATCTGCCAATGTTCAAGAACGGGAAGCTTCTGTACTTGAAAATCAGTGGGCTAAGTGTGGCAGAGAGACTGGTTGTAGACGCCCTGCGACAGAGTTGCCATTTTAGCATGCAATAACATCCAATAGCAACCCATAACGTCACCTTATTCCATCGAGGAAATGACACTTTATTTGGGTGTGCAATAATCTCCTGAATCAGGGTTGAGGTGCCTTTGGCCCTTTAGAAGTTTTGGATTACAGTTTCCACAGTTCTTTATTATTGGTCATGCTACTGATGAGTGATGGGAACTATAGTCAGGGGATCAAAAGATCCTATCCCTAGCCTAAACCTGAATGGCTTGGATGTCTTATGCCAAATGATTTCAGCTTCCAGTGGTCCTGCAAGCAATCAATGAGTACAGGCATGGCCGATGTAATAAAAGAAATGGGATCTGACATGTGGCTCACTTATGGCAATTGGTAGGAACATAATTCTCTGTTTGTTTCACCACAAACAGTAGAGTCAGACTGCCTACTTTCCTGCTAGCCCACTATGATAGAATGCGCCTGCTTTTATGCTGATGAATAATACTGCTGTGTGAAGAAAAGCTTAGGTGTCTGTCTCTAGCCTTCCAAGATAGTAGCTTTGCTGTAGTCTAGGGAATAGCGCTTTCTGCTGATTCAGATCTTCATGTCCTTATTTGAGTAGCTGGTTTTACAACCGTGCCACAGTATGAGCTTTTCTGTTTTCTCCTATGTAGGAGTTGTGTGCCTGCAGCTCTGCTGTATCCATTAAGAGTAATGGGAACCATTTGTTTAAATCATCTTGTGCACACTGTGGATTTTTTTTTAATAGCCTTTCTAGTCTTGTCTTGTATGGAACAATATGCAATGTTATCATCAAGTCATGAAGGGAAGCTATCAAATATTAACTATAGATTGATTTAGCTTACTCAGTTTTTTTTCTCTCTTGATATTGTACATGAATTATTTATTTTGAAGAGGGGGAGATGGTAATCTTAAATAATGGAAGAAGGTGAACATTAAAGGAATTCTTAAGAGCAGAGGTGGAAATGTATGTGATTGTGGCATTCCTAAAGGCTGCAGTTCAAAATCTGAACTTTGCGAGCTATCTATCCATTGGGTAACAAATATTTGTTTAGATCCTTAAAATAATAGACATTCGAAATCTTTGGATACTGAAGTCCACTAGTCTAAGATGGCAAAGCAATTATGGATTGTTTAGTATTTCAGATGACCTTCACAGATGTTGAAGAAATATTATAGTCTTGTTTGAAATCATCCTCTTTAGACCCATATGCTTGATGTCTATTTTGCTGGAGAGGTGCCCTTAAAATACACGTAAGCTCCTGGGGGAACTCAAACCTTGGAGCTTTTTATTGTGATTTCTCTCTCCATCACAGAGTTCTCTCAGGGCTAAACAAAATGTTATTTTAATGGCATGATTAACAATCATGTCTGAAGGCTTTTAAAGTTAAAAATGAGGCATGTGGGGTGGGAGACTTTCATTGTGACCCCCACTGTACTGGGAGAGGAAATTTAACCCTTCCCTCCACAGCTGTAAACCTATTTTAAAAAAAAAAAAAAAAAAGAAAAGAAAACTACAGAGCATTTAGTGTTAGGGGAAAGCTTTTTTTAAAAAAAATTCTAATTACCATGAAGAATGGGAGGGGAAGGTTTGAATGGTCTTGGGTTTCTCTACTCAGAATCCACAAAACTCTCCAACTTCATATTCTTTCCATACCAAAAAAAAAAAAAAGCCCTGGATGGTGACTAAAATGTCTAATCTGTACTGCAGAAATAATGCAGTTTGACACCACTTTAACTGCCATGGCTCAATGGTATGGAATTCTAGGATTTGTAGTTTGATGGAGCACAAGAGCTCTCTGTCAGAGAAGGCTAAATATCTCACATGACTACAAATCCCAGAACTCCATATCATTGAGCATGGCCATTAAAGCGGACTCAAACTGCATTATTACTGCAGTGCAAATTAGATCTAAAGCTATTGCTACACTGCAGAGATAAAGCAATATAACACCACTTCAACTATCATGGCTCAATTCTGTGGAATCCTGGGATTTGTAGTTTGGTGAGGTATTCAGCCTGGTCTGTCAGAGGGTTCTAATAGTCCCAGGGTGCCACAGGAAGGAGCCATGACAGTTAAAGTGGTGTCAAACTACTTTATTTCTGCAGTACAGATACACACTAATTCTCATCACACACATGGAGACCTTAGGCCAGGGGTCGGCAACCTACGGTCCAGGGGCCGAATCCAGCCCCAGCCCGGTCCTGCCACCGCCCGCAAATCACGGCCACAATTTTGTTTTCCAAAATGGCGCTGCGACTCGTTTGCGCATGTGTTGGATTACCGTGAATGCGTGAATGAGTCGCGGCCGCCATTTTGGAAAACAGAATGGTGGCCGCAAGTCGTTTGCACATGCGCAATACTCCGGCTCATGCGCAAACGAGTCATGGTGCCATTTTGGAAAACATGGCATCTTTTCTCACAGAATGGTTTCCCTCCAATACACTTCTGGTGTACTGCGCATGCACGCACGAGCATGCATGCACAGCGCCATTCCCCCCCCCTTCAGCCTGCAGAAGACCTTGGGAGCAGCAGACCGGCCCCAGGTAGGAAAAAGTTGTCTACCCCTGCCTTAGGCATATAAAATACATTCAGCCCTCCCTATCCACATATATTTTTATCCATGGATTCTAGCATCCATGGCTTAAAAATATTTTAAAACTATATAAATTTCAAAAAACAAACCTTGATTTTGGCATTTTATATAAGGGACACCATTTTATTACCTCGTTGTTTATAGTGAGACTTGAGCATCCACGGATTGTGGTATCCATGAGGCATCCTGGAACCAAACCCCAGTGGATACCAAGGGACCACTGTAGCAACATTGGCTGTACCATGCACAATGTCTAAAATGGTTGATCAGCTCCATAGAAACTGACAGATTTTTCCAACTGGACCACATCTTGTGGTAGCCAGCAGCAAATGGCAGGCTTTTCATGTGTACACATTTATGTATCCATTGACTGTCTTTAAATACTCTGTTTCAGTCTGAACAGTCAAGATAATTCACATCTGAAAATATTGGTTGATTGATACATTGTATTTATTAGTCATTCCATAAACTAACTTCTCTGGATGGCATTCAGTTAAGGAGTTAAAGACAACTGAAACATATAAACCAACCGTTCTGACTTAATACTTAATTCCAATGAAACAGAACAATCAGTATAAGATAACATGGAGCCCTTTCACACTACACAATTATAGCACTATGATTCAACTTTAACTGCCATGGCAACATTCTATAGAAACCTTTGGTTTGCAGTTTAGTGAGGCACTTGAGTTCTCTGCCTGAAAAGTCTTAATACCTGCCCCTGTATTACAGGGCTCTTTAGGATGGAACATAGCAGTTTAAATGGAATTGTAGTGCTAATAATCGTGTGTGTGCTCCATCCTATGGACTCCTAGGATCTGCAGTTTGCTTTGTGGTACAAGAGCTCTCTGACAGAAAAGGCTAAATATCTCACATAACTGCAAATCCCAGAATTCCATAGCCTTGAGCCAGGGCAGTTAAAATGGCATCAAACTGCTTTAATAAATTTCTGCAATGCAGATGCAGCCAAAGTTGATGTGTTGCTTGGGCATGACTTCTTTATCAAATAATTCTGTACAATGAGAGAGAGAGAGTGTGTGTGTACCTTTGAAGATTTATCTAAAGAAGAACCAAGTTCCTTAACTTGGAAGTTATATGTGTATGTTGTGTGCCTTCAAATTGTTCCTGACTTATGATGATCATGGGTTTTTCTTGGCAAGATTCGCTCAGAAGAGGTTTGCCATTGCCTTCCCCTGAGGCTGAGAGTGTGTGACTTGTCCAAGTTCACCCAATGGGTTTCATGGCAGAGTGGGGAATCAAACCCACGTCTCCAGAGTGGTAGTCCAACACTCAAACCACTACACCATGCTGGCTCCTACTCCCATGTACTACCTATGAAACAACTTCAGACTTTTTTGTTGTTCTTGTGTGTCTTCAAGTCCTTTCCGACTTATGGTGACCCTAAGGCAACCTTATCATGGGGTTTTCTTGGCATGTTTCTTCAAATGGGGGTTGCCATTACCATCCTCTGAGACTGAGAGTGTGTGACATGCCCAGCGTCACTTACTTGGCCTCAAATTGTACATACCCCAGAATGCATAACCTAGTATATTGGCAGTCCTTCCCCCCAACAACACTTTCTCATTTCCCCCCAACCATCTCATACCTGGGAGATGGAAATAATTTTTAAAGCAGCATTTAAATCTGGACTGTTTTTTAAAAAGTAAGGTCCAAAACACACTGCAGAAATAATAAGGTCCAAAACGCACTGCAGAAATAAATGCTAGGGAATATGGGAGCTGTAGTTTGTTGTATTTATAAGTGAAAGTTTTTCTGCTAAGTACCTGCATGTCATAAGCATTTAAATTAAAATTACCATATTGAAATCAAATCTGATGTTTTAAAAATTTTATTTGGTGTGCATTGGAAGAGGGGAAGTCTTATACGGCGAGTATATCCCAAACTCTATATTTTAATTGGAAAAGTTGGGGGTCGTCTTATACTCCGGAAAATACGGTTTTTGTCATTTTCTGAATATTTTCAAATAGGCTTTCCATCTGAGACCTTGGAGGAATTTGAAAACTAAAACATGAATATTTTAATTCAGACATTGAAAACTAGTATATTTTACTCAGATTATAAAAATAGCAGACAAGTAAGATTTCCTTCCCATTACCACTTTTCAAGAAAAGAAACAGACAGTTAGTGGAAGGAGCTTCATGAACATTCCAGTAATTTGTTGCTAAGTATAAGTGGGGTTTCATAAGTTGTTTGCTTATTTTATTACAGGCTTGTAAAATATGCACACAGTAATAAAAGAAACTGTAAAACTCTTTTGGGAGCATATATATATATATATATATATGCCACCAAGGAAATGTATTTTGGCAGTGGGTGGGAAGGAAACATTATGAAGATGTATGACTGCCATCAGAACACTGTTCCCACAAAAGGCTACACAGTACAGAGCATAGTCCAAATCATTTATTATTGTTGTTGTTGTTAACTTGCTTTAAATCTGATTTTTTTTCTTGCCTACATCATTTTGCCTGAAGGAAAAAAATTCTCTCTCTTTTCACTTTAATTCACTAAATAAAAGGGTGGAAAGAGCAAATGAATAAGCCATATTTTTAAAGAGGAAGCCAGAAAAGCTACACAAATCTACAAATTAACCAGAAATTTGGGCTGTGGATGAGACAACCCACAGCTTCCTCCCCAAAACACTTAATCATACATAGTGCAACCTGTCTGAAATAATAGGGAACTTCATCAAAAGTTTTAGCCAGAGCACGTATTCCCTTCTTGGACTTTGCCTAACCTTTTCCGGTATTTGCCTTATAATATAGCTAATTTAGGTTCTCCATCTATGCCTGCCTCACTATGATCTGGGAACACTGGCAGAATCCCATAACCCTTTTGTCTCATACCTACACCCTCAGGGCTACATGCGTTGAGGCCTCACCACAGGTTTTCTAGATTAACCCCCTTTGCAGATGGCGCAAAGCGCTGTCTTCAATCCTAGGAAGGGAAGGGGCAGCCGGACGCTGGGCACCCCAACCCCTTCCTAAGGACGTCATCAGAGCGTCCGTCATTGCACATGACAGGTGCTCCGATGACATCCTTCCAGCTCAGCGTCCAGACACGCTGAGCCAGAAAAGACGCCGAAGAGGTACACGCCGCCTCTTGTGGCGTCCTTCCTGTGCCTTGCGGAAAGAGCGCTATTTTAGTGCTCCTTCGAGGGCCGGAAAAAGAGTGGATCAGGGCTGAGGCATGTGGCAGCCTCGGCCCCAATCTGCGGGTTCTCGGGGCGGCCCATGGCCACTCATCTGTAGAGGCCCTAAGTCATGGGAATGGTAGAAGGCACTCAAGAGTATTGTATTCTTTTCTGCCTCCAGCCACCTACCTGCCCACCTTTGACTTGCCCAAGTAACCTATTTGTGTGTATTCTTGAGGAAACAGAAGCTGTAGTGAAATGGACTGGAAATAGTGGCTGACTAAACAGACAGGGACACTATCCAGAACAAGTCTGCTCCATTCAGTGCTTGTGTAATGTAGAAGGAGGAGCAACAGAGGCTTCTTAGTTTTTCCTTCCCTACATCACCCTGCGGCTCAGGGTCTCCATAGAAGCAGTGGCTCGGAGTGCCTCTGAAAAGTGATGGCAGCAGCAAGGGTTCATGAGGAGTGCACATAAGCCCTTAGGGGCCTGTGTGGTTGTGCATATCTGGAAGTGTGATGGCGTTGGATGGGAAAACTTGTCTCACATCCACATTTAGCTAAGAATACTACTGGGCTGATATGGGCATGCTAGTTTATCTTAGCCTAACTGATTCAGTGGATTGTTGTGACACCAAGTAGTATTGTGAACTATAAATCGTACTGTTCTTTGCATCCAAGTCATTTTTTACTTATGGTGACCCTGAGGTGAACCTATTACAGGGTTTTCTTGGCAAGTTTATTCAGAGGGGATTTGCCATTGCCGCCCTCTGAGGCTGAGAGAATGTGACTTGCCCAAGGTCACCCAGTGAATTTTATGCTCCAGTTGGGGAATTGAATCCTGATCTCTACAGTCATAGTTGAACACTCAAACCACTAAACCACATTGTCTCTCTATACAAATAGCATAGAAATGGTTGAAACAGGTAAGCACAAAGCCTTTATTTGTGAGAGCTGGGTTTGGAATCATCGACAAAAGTCCATCTTCAGTGAAATTATATTCAGTAAAACTACGGGCCTTTGCAGACTGCCAGAAATAGTGCAAAATGAGTCCATTGTGGCACCAAAGCTCTCTGACAGAGAAGGCTCAATGATTCCCTAGCACTGAGCCAGGGCAGTTAAAGTGGTCTCTGTTTGCACTATTTCTAGCAGTCTGCAAAGGCCTGACATTTTAGGGAGAGAGAAAAAGTTTTCCACAGCAGTTTACAACTACTCTGGGTTGTAATCCAGACTTTAAAAGATGTATCCAAGGTAATAAAATCTATCTCCACAATACACTCATGACCATGGATAGCTCATTTCAAGTTTCGACTGAAAAACCTGGAGTGGATTCATTGCCCCACATATAATGGGAATTACCCGCTGTCACTGATCCCAACAAATACATAAAATTTATCCTAACACCCAAATGCATGTAGTACTTACTGAGTTTGTGCTCTTGTGTTTTATTTGCCATGCTGAAGTATTGCACTGTCTTCCAACATTTTCTTATCTTTTGTCCACACAAATGAGAAATTAATATAGGCTGTATTTATCATTAAGTACAGTATCACTAGTTCTTTTTTAAAAAACAAATTGTTTGTTTAATTTCCTTATGATTAGGTTTATAATGAATTTTTCTGTGATAAGTATGAAAGAGTCAGCTTAAACTATTTGAGGCAATTAAAATGTAACATCCCCAAACATTATTTATCTTAGTGTTTTGCTTATCTTCCCCGTATTAGAAAATGCTTACTGTTACACCTTGCTAAATATTTGCAGTCAAAAGGTTTCTTTATTTAAAAAAGCTTGTGGTAATTAAACTGCAACGTAGGCATTATGGTAATGCATGCTCTTATGTTTTCCAACCAGTGTTTGCTGAATAGGAAAAAGTCAAAGGGATGAGTTCATAAATAGAGAATCAGAAGCAAATATTCCAAAATAAACCAACACTTGGGAATAGACCTGGTTGTGACAGAACTAAGGCCTAGTTCATATTTGGTAAACACCCTGATGCAACAAAGACCCTTGGCCGAACTGCATAAAGTTATACATAAGCACTGGGTAGTTGAAGGCCTATTTTGGGATGTTATAATGGCCACTACATTGTCTATTTTGGGATAGTATAATGGCCATTAGTGGCTCAGTTTCTTTCCTTAAAATATAGTGGTGTGTGCTATACACCCATGATTATATTGTGGCCACAGTAAGCTCTTTGGTGTGCTTCTTGTTTTGTCCCAAGTTGGACTTATTTACATGAAACACTAAGGCTACATACACACTGCAGAAATAAGCCAGTGTGACATCACTTTAACTACCATGGCTCAATGCTGTGGAATTCTGGGAATTGTAGTTTTGTGAGATGTTTAGCCACGTCTGGCACAGCAAGCTACAATTCTCAGAATTCCATAGCATTGAGCCATGGCAGTTAAAGTGGTGTCATACTGGGTTATTTCTGCAGTGCAGATGCAGCCTAAGTGGGATTGCTTAGAACTCTGGCCTAAACAGCATACTGCCGTGAGCTGTTGCAGTGCCTTCACTCGGCTCCTCCTGCCAACAGCCATGAGAATTATGCACCCCAGGGGTTGTCTACAGCTACCTAAGCTTTCACCAGAACCACACACCTCTTTTCATGGCAGCTTTCAATGTTTTAGTTGTGTAGGATGTTTTTATTCCCAAGTGATCCATTGCTGCTCTTTGAGGCCTCCAGAAGAGGAAAATTGACTTTGGCCAACACCATCTGAAAACCAGGTGAGTAAGTTGGAGCCCTCAGCAAGAGATGACTGTGGCCCAGAGTGTTGCAGTATGGCATGGTAGGCAACCTTTCCCCTTTAAGGGCCGAGGAACTTCAGCTCCCAGAATCCCAGGAGCTATTGGCCGACATGGGACTATTGGCCAACATGGCTGAGGCTTCTGGGAGCTGAAGTCCCTCGGCCCTTAAAGGGGAAAGGTTGCCTACCCCTGCAGTATGGTCTGCTGCAGGGTTGCAAGGCAAAACCTGCTCCAAGCTGCCCACCCCTGAAGTAAAGTAACTAGAAACATAGAATGGAAGAGTGCACTGTTAGTTTGAACTTATAGCCTGGGTGGCCACTCCTCTAAGAAGCCATAAAATAAGTTCAAACCTTGCTTTTGACTCTGACTTGCTAGAGGAGAGGTACACAAGGAGTCTGGATTTAGATGCAACACTAACCTGAAACTGCCACCTGGTACTGGAGTTTGGGGAATATCAGTTAATAGAATTTAAGTTACTAAGAAAACGAATGCAAAATGGTTTCTCCAGACTAGAACAATACACAATAAAATAGGAAATGACAAGTGTCAAAGTCATAGGTATTGAAGCTCTCTCTCTCTTTCTATATATATATATATATATATATATATATATATATATGGTCAACACAAAAACCAAATTAATTATATAATTGGAAGTAAGAGATGGCGAAGCTCCATACTGATAGCCAAGACTAGACCAGGCGCTGACTGTGGCACAGATCATGAATTACTCATATCAAAAATAAAAGTAAAACTCAATAAGAAAACCCAACCAGTCATGATACCAAAATATGATCTAAACCAGGGGTCGGCAACCTATGGCCCGGGGGCCGAATTGGGCCCCCGAGGCCTTTGGACCGGCCCCAAGCCGGTCCTGCCACCGCTGCCACCGCCCCCCACTGACCCCCACTGCCGCTGCGAGCACCGCCGCCACCACACCGCCGCCGCACGTGCCATGCCGCCATTTTGTTTTCCAAAATGGCGGCCGTGATTTGTTTGCGCATGCGCTGAGTACTGCGCATGCACAAATGAGTCGCAGCCACAATTTTGGAAAACAAAATGGCAGCCGTGACTTGCTCGCACATGCACAGTACACCGAAGTACTGCGCATGGTCAAGCACGCATGCATGCACAATACTTTGGGTGCACCGTGCATGCGCACGCATGCGCTCCCACGCACGGCACCATTTACCCCCCACACCCTCTTCGGCCCGCAGAAGACCTGTTGACCAGCGGACTGGCCCCAGGTAAGAAAAACTTGCCGACCCCTGATCTAAACAATATCTCAATAGAATTCAGTGATAATATAAGGAACAGATTTTCACTACTTAACATAATAGACCGAGAACCAGAAGAACTATGATCTGAAGCCAGGGAGATAATAAAAGAAGAATGCAAACAGACACTTTCAAGAGCCAAAAAGAAAGAGAAGAAACCATGGATGACAGATAAATCTCTACAAGCTATAAAGGAAAGAAGGGAAGAAAAAGAAAAAGGGGATAGAAACAAAGTAAGAACCATGAATGCAATGGTACAATGGCTAGTGTGAAAAGACAGAGAAAACTACTACAATGACCAGTGCAGAGAAATAGAAGACAAGAACAAGAGACCTATTCAACTCAATCTGGGAAATTAGGGTTGCCATTCCCCAGTTTTTCCAGGGACAATTATTGATTCGAGTGTCTAAAAAATGTTCTGTCCAGTTGGGCATGTTTAAAGCCACAAATCCCAGATTCCTGCTTTGCTCCAGGCCACATTTTGTTAGTCTCCAGTCTTTGCACTGAAACTTCTCTGCAAGGACATAGAGCAAGGAGGAAAAGCAACATGATAACAGGCCTATTGTCACTTAAGTACTCTTTAGCTACTCTTGACAGGGATAATTAGAGTGTAATTCCAAATCTCTGCTTTGATGGGGAGATAGGTTGCCTTCCCTGTTGGATTCTCTTTCTCCTTCTGGGAGAGAGATGTGGAGAGAAGGAGTTAAAATAAATAAAGGCAGGATTGGTTTTGTGGACAAAAAGTGGCAAAAACAAAGAAAAGAAAGAGAAGAAAAAAGTTGTACGTATGAAATATCCACTTCTCTGCACAGTATGAGTAAATTCTCCAGTTCTGATGGTTTAAATTTATGGGGTGGTGGTTTGGATTTTTTTAATGAGACATAGCCAGGAATGGGGGACAGGGTCCTGAAATAGGGGTAGGGACAAGAAGAATAAAGAGACAAGATCTCAGTATCTATGAGTTCTAATAATAATAATAATAATAATAACAACAACAACAACTGGAAAAAAAGAAGTTGGCAGCACCAGCTTTCCTAGATTAAAATCTACTTCCTCAGATGCATTTAGTCTCAGAGGTGCTACAAGATCTCTATATCTTTGAATTCTACTTCCTCAGATGTATTTTATTATAATTGTTGTTGTGTGCCTTCAAGTTGTTTCCAGAGAGGAGGAGCTACATTTCAACCCTCTGTCCAGGAAGAATGTCAAAATCTCCTCCATTTTGAACATGACTAAAAGGCATGGATTTATATTAATGTTGTTTTTTTTAAAAAAAAAAATTAATGTTTTTGGCTTTTAGTTGGTTGTGTCCTCCATTTTTCTTGAATGTCCTACATTGTGTCCCAGTTTTGTGGAAAAGAGTTATGGCAACCCTATAGGAAACCAAAGAAAATTCAAACCAAGGACTGGGATGCCCTATGACAATAAAAATAACATAATTCAAGACCAGGAAGGAATAAAAAGACATTAGATGCAATACACAAAAGAGCTATATAAAAGAGATGACAAAATGAAGGACACATGGGATGAAGAATCATATGAAGATGAATCCCAAATTCTAAAAAGTGAGGTGGAAGCTGCAATAAGAGAAATGGCAAAAAACAAATCACCAGGAACAGATGATGTTCCAATTGAACTGCTGCAATCCACATTGACAGAGTCAACTCTAGTGTTAACCAACATATGTCAACAGATATGAAAAACAAAATGATGACCAACATATTAGAAACAATCAACATATATCCCCATCCACAAAAAAGGAGACACAAATGACTGCAGCAACTATAGCACCATAGCACTAATTTCCCATGCAAGCAACATTATGCTCAAAATATAGACTCCAACCATACATGGAGGGAAAAATCCCCAATATCCAAGCAGGGTTCAGGAAAGGAAGAGGCATCAGGGACCACACTGCAAACATGTGATGGCTAATGGAGCATACCAGGGAATTTCAAAAGAAAATCAGCACATGCTTGATAGACTATAGCAAAGTCTTTGACTACATAGATCATGAAAGGCTACAGAATGCCCTTAAAGGCATGGGAGTGCCAACACATCTGATAGTCCTGATGAGGAATCTGCACTCAAGACAGGAGGCTACTGTCAGAACAGAACACAGAGAAACAGAATGGTTCCCAATTGGCAAAGGGGTCAGACAAGGCTGCATGTTATCACCCTACCTGTTCAACTTATATGCAGAACATATTGTAAGAAAAGCAGACTTGGACACAGAAGAAGGGGGAGTGAAAATAGGAGGAAGGAATATCTAAGATATGCAGATGACACCATAATACTAGCAGAAAATTTACCAGACTTGGAACAACTGCTAAAAAAGATCAAGGAAGAAAGTTCAAAGGTAGGCCTATTGCTGAACATAAAGAAAACAAAAATAATAACAACGGAGAATTTTAACAAATTCAATCTAGACAATGAAGAAGTAGAAGTGGTAAAAGAGTTCTCATACCTGGGCTCAAACATTGATAGAAATGGGGACTGCAGCCAGGAAATCAGAAGAAGATCAAGGATGGGAAGAGTGGCTATGAAAGAACTAGAAAAGATTCTAAAATGCAAAGATATACAACTAAACACAAAAGTGAGAATTGTACAAGCCATTGTTTTCCCTAATTCCATGTACTGATGCAAGAGTTGGACAGTGACGAAAGTAGATAGAAAGAAAATCAATGCATTTGAGATGTGGTGCTGGAGAAGAGTGTTGAGGATCCCATGGACAGGAAAAAAAATGAATGGGTCCTGGAGCAAATCAAGCCAGAGATCTCCCTGGAAGTCAAGATGACAAAACCGAGGCTGTCATACTTCAGGCACATCATGAGAAGGGAGAACTCACTGGAAAAACAATAATGCTAGGAAAGGTAGAGGGAAGTAGAAAGAGAGGAAGGCCACATGCTAGATGGATGGACTCTATTAAGGAGAACATGGGTATGAGTTTACAGGAGCTAAGCAGAGTGGAGGACAGGGAGTCTCGGAGATGTCTCATCCACAGGGTTGAGATTGACTCGTGGGCAGTTAACAAGAACAACAAATATACACAGACACACAGACAACTTTGCATATGCCCTGTTGGAATGTAACTGGCTGTAACTAAGTAAGAGATCTTGGATTTGTGGTAGATGCCTGTACTGCAGCCACTTACTCATAAACCACAAGATTGCGAGTTCAATAGTAGCCAGGGCTCAGGCTAGACTCAGGCCTGCATCCTTCCGAGGTCGCTAAAATGAGTACCCAACTGTTGGGGGGCAATGAGCTTACAGTTGTAAACCCTTAGACATCCCATAGCGCAATATGAAGCGGTATATAAATGAAGCTGCTTTAGATAGCTCATTGAAAATGTTGAGCCAGTGGCTGGAAGTTGTACAAAAGGGGGGAAGCAAATTCCATGTAGGGCATACCTAGAAAAGGAATTGAATATACTACTGGTAATATCATATTGTCAGTACACAAAACAATACCTAAACGCATTTGGAATACTGCATATCTGGTTAGAGCAACTATGTCCAGTTCTCATCACTGCACATAAACAAAGCATGCTGTAAAACTGGAAAAGTGAAAAAGATGGCAACCAAAATAATCAAGAGACTGCAGCACATGCACATGGTAAATTTTGTAGGCTGTTCAGTGTAGAAAACAGGTAAGTAAGGGAAGACATGGTAGAGTTAAAAGGAAAGGAGATAGAGAGAATCTGTTTTCCATCTCTTATAATACAGAAAGCATTGAAGCTAAATGGCAGAAGATTCAAGACATATGAGAAGATGTGTATAGTAAAACTATGGGATTCATTGCCACAAGATATATGGTAGTTATAGTTGAGAACCAGTATGGTATAGTTATTTGAGTGTTGCACTAGGACACTGGTAGAGAAGGGTTTGAATCCCTGCTCAGCCATGGAAACCCAGTGGGTGATCTTGGGCAAGTCACACTCTTTCAGCCTCAGAGGAAGGAATGGGCAAACCTCCTCTGAACAAATCCTGCCCCATGATAGATTCACCTTCAGGTCGCCATATGTCAGAAGTGACTTGAGAGCACACAACGTGAGTTATAGCTGTCTTTCAGGATGCCTCTAAAAGGAGAATAGATAACTTTATGGAGGATGAGGCCATCAGTGTCAACTAGTCAAGATGGCTAAATATCACCATCAGTGTGAAATAGAGTATGCTTCTGTGGGTGTGTAGCTACTGTGGGGAGATGAAGTCAGGCCACTGCCCCCAAATAAGAATTCTGCACTCCCATAGATTTTTTTGTCAGTCCCCAAACTTCTAGCATTGCAGTAACTTAAAAATTCAGTTAAGCATTAAAAAATACAGCTTAGGCAGCCAAAGAAAAGGGGCAGGCAAAGTTACTGAGGGAATGTGAACGTGGTAATTAGAGCTTTACATATGAATGATTTTCAAATGTCTCAGTCTTTGCAATGCTAAAAATTTTGGGACTGAAGGAAAATTCCATGTAGCTGGGCAACATTTTTACTTTGGGTGCAACTCCCTCATTTCACTTCCCCATAGCTACACCCATGTGCCAAGCTTCCCGCTGGCAACTGACTAGCTGCTGTGTGAGCAGAACTTTGGATGAGATAGGCCTTTGTCTGGTCCAACATGGCTCTTAGATTCTTATAATGAAAACTGCTGCAATTTATTTTTTGGTATGGATCAACTCAAGGTCTTTGTAACCTCTGTGGGGGAAGTATGGTTATGGGAACTATCACAATCAATGCTTGCACCTTAAAATTTACCACTACATCTCTGACCATAACCATTTAAATAATCACCTTCAAGGGTTTATGCAAGCCATGAATCTCCTTGAGAATTCCAGAGAGTTCAATTAATCTGAAGTCAAGTGATATGAAGCATCCAATTTACAAAAAGAGGGATTTAAAATGGGGCAAGTGGGTAAACAATCACATTCAACAATGTTGCTTTGGACAATTTATTGAATGCTAAATTTCCTGGGGTAGAACCAAAGCTACAAAAAATCAAAATCATGCTAGGATGCTCAGAACCTGTTAATATTCTGGTTTGCTGTTTTTAATGTTTTATTTTAAAAGCTATATGAAGTGTACCTAGTACTGGCCAGGCCTATGCCTAATAAGTAATGTTTTCCTGACATTCTTTTTTAACCTCAGGAATCTGGAGAATCTCAGAAAGCCCTCTTAATTTGTCCCCATTTTTAAATCTCGGGAATTTCAGAAGCAGTGTTCCTCCCCAATTTTCTAGCTCCCCATCTGGAGAATTTCCATTTAAAATAGGCCACTGGAACTTTGATGTTAACTCAAAACAAACCTGCATTTTTGAGATATTTATCATGATTTCCTAATGAGTTATAGTTTGCTCCATTTTTGCTTCTTAGCAGGCCCCACATTTGGAATTCTGACATCACAAAAATGGCGCTGCAACTTAGACAGCAATCAAAAGCACTGTCAAACTTTGAAGCATCTAGCATGATGCCCTAATAATAATAATAATAATAATAATAATAAATATTTATTTCTTACATACCTCTCCCCATTGATCAAGGTGGGGAACAACACCAATTAACAGGCATACCACATCAGTTAAATACACATTAATTGAAAAGGACATGCATACAATTTAAAAGGACAAGATATACACATATTAAAACAATCCACCTTTAAAATTCATCATTTAAAACTCACTCTTTAAAAATCATCTGGTTAAGCCTGCCTGAAGTATGAAGTACGACATTCTTTTCTGTTATGTTTAAGTGCATGAGCTGTTATCAATATCACATTTTTAAAACATCTTACATCTATCTTTCATACTTTTGTTTTTAGATTAAAATATTATTTTAAAATAATTCTAAACAAGCAAAACAATGCTTTTTGCCATGGCAGTTAGTAAGAATATGAATACGTTCAGTTCTTCTGGGACATTGGTGACTGGGCTTTTGATCAAATATGTTCATTATTTGGCTGTGACCAAATTCAATTTTCTCACTTTTTTAATCTTTGATATGGGATAAGCAAAGTACTCCCAGAGGGCCCAAAAGACAATTAACAATGAGTAATTGCTTTGTGCATTTGTATTACCTGAATATTTAGAGGCAATTCCTGCAACACTTATATACACTGACATCAAGGAATTATCTTTTGCCATATGGGTATGCTGTATGGAAGAATCTGTACAGCTGCCAATGGGTTGTTTCTCCCACACTTACTTTGTCCTAGTTAGCTTCTCACTTCCTATTGGATGGAAGTTATTCAATGGCAGGATACATTTCATTTTTCTTCTCATGAAACTTGTGAAGTGCTGCTCTAATAACACCAGCAGTTGTTTGATGAGGGTTGATGAGGTTTCACATTGTATTCTATTCTATTCTTAAACTTCTATTTGCCATTGTTGAAGCTGAAGTTGGAGAATCTCATTGCTCATTCCTTGTATGTATGTGTTTGAATCAAATGTGATTATTTGCAAATGAAATTATAGTTTCACCCTATAAATATAAAAACAAGTACAACAGCAACTAAACATACTTACAGTTGTACTGTTAGTTCTTACTGAAACACCAATAACTCACACCTCAGGTAGGTGTGCAGCTGTAAAAGAAACTGTGAATATGATCAGAAAAGAAAGACATGCAAGCAAGACCTTTTGATCAAAAGGGTCAGACCCACCCCATGCTCCTCAGCTAGAGAGCGGGTGAAACAAGTTTATTACAAACCCACAAGCCTTATATATTTTTAACAAGACAAAGAATTGGAAGTTCCTCCAACACTACTGCACATGCCTATCTTTACTACTTGTACGAGGGGGTATCATAAAGTTTTAATTATCACCTTTCAAATTTTTTGACAGAAAGCTTGTTCTGATTTGTAGTTATTAACTTTTCTCTACATAGTCACCATCCAAATTTACACATTTTTCCCAGTGTTTCTTGACTCTCTGAATACCATTATTGTAGAAGTCTGCAGATTGTGCCTTAAACCACTCTTCCACTTCATGAATGGTGTCATTTGTGTTGTCAAATCAGCGACCCTGCAATGGATTTTTCATTTCTGGGAACAAGAAAAAGTCACTTGGTGTAAGGTCAGGAGAATAAAGTGGATGCTGCAAGATCTCAAAACCACATGCCCTTGCTTTGTTAACTGCAACTTGAGATGAGTGAGCTGGTTCATTGTCAGCTAGGAGATGAATGCCTCTGGAGAGCATACTGTGGCATTTCTTTTTCTGACCATTTTGCAACTTGTCCAGGAGATTGCTGTAGTATGTGCCAGTGATGGTTTGTCCCTTTGCAAAGTAATCTGTGAGAATGACTCCATGACAGTCCCAAAAAAACTGAAAACATGACCTTCCCTGCTGACTTTTGCACCTTTGCCTTTTTTGGAGGGGAGGGGAATCTGCATGCTTCCACTCCATGCTCATAGTTTTTGTCTCTGGATCATACTGATAGATCTAAGATTCATCCATGGTTACCAGACAACCAAAAAAATCCTCTTCATCCTGTTCCAACAGCGTCAACATCTGTCCTGAAAGGTCATACCGTGTTTGTTTCTGGAAAAGGGTTAGCAAACGTGGAACCCGATGTGCAGACACCTTAGAGATGTTCAGTTCGTCATGAATAATTTTCCACACACTACCTTAACTGAGACCAGTTTCATTCATGATAATTTGGATGGTTGTTCATCTGTCTTCCAGAATTAAACACTCCACTTTCTTCACTGTGGCCATATCGTCCATCAGTGATGGTCTTCCAGGTCCTGGCTCATCTGTGAGGGCCATTTGACCAGTTTGGAATTCCTTTCCCATCTCATAATAGTGTCATAAGATGGGCAATCATTTCCATAAACTACCATCATCTCATCATGAATTTGCCGGGCACTATTACCCTTCAAAAGCAGGAACTTTATCACGCTGTGAGCCTCAATCTTCTCCCTCTTACTATTTAGTCAATTCTGGCACAACCTGTAACAAAAATAAAGGGCATAAAGAGTTGATTTTCACAACATCATGCACTTAGGGACCAATGATGATACTGACAACATTCCATCAATATACCATAAAAACTTCTGGGTGATAATTATTACTTTACAATACCCCCTTGTATAGCTGGGCTAAGTCACCTTTTTATTGTTTCATGAACTGGCTGAAACCAGTCAACCAACTTTATGGTCACATGGGCCTCTTATCTGTGCTCTACAGAAAAAGTTCATGGAAAGATGCAAAGGAAGTAGCTAAAGGTATACAAAATGGAGACACTTTGGTTTAGTGTTTAAAGCTCACAGTATTACAAAAGGATCACCCTTGCCTCCTAACTCAACTGTAGAAACTATGGCAATATATCTCAGACTCATAAAAAGAAGAACTCCACATGGACTCCTCCTGATGGCCAGTGCACAGAACTAGACTTCTACTTAGAATGATTAGGCAGTCATGCCCAGACAGAACTAATCAATCAGAAACACAATTTACAACAGAACCTCAGCTGCACGGAACAAGATGTCATACACAGTCTCAAGCAAAACCATAATATTGTCATCAAAGAGGCTGACAAAGGTGAAGCGGTAGTTATCATGGACAGATCTGCCTACATACAGGAGGCTGAGAGGCAACTGTCCAACACGACATTTTACAGAATCCTATCTAACGATCCCACAGAGGAATACTGGAAGGAATCATACAAGCCGCTCAGGGAATTTCCCATGAAGGCACAAAACCAAATCCTTATTGACAAACCCCAGGAGCCCCAACCAGGCACATTCTACCTATTATCCAAAATACATAAACAGGGCAACCCTGGATAACCTATCGTCTTCAGCATTGGAACACTCACAGTCAGTACCTCCAAATATATGAACAATATCCTTAAACCATATGCCACCGACACCCTCAGCTATGTGAAGGACACCATGGACTTCTTACAGAAGATACAATCCATCCACAACCTTCCAGGAATATACCTTCAAGTTAATGGCACTGCCATGAGCACATGCATGGCACCACAATATGCCAATATCTTCATGGTCAACCTAGAACAATGCTTCCTTAACTCCTGCACCCAAAAACCACTCCTCTACCTGAGGTACACTGACCTCACGATATCTTCATAATTTGGACTCATGGAGAAGGCCCACTCATGACATTCGCAAACCCACGGACCACAAATGACAGTACCCACCACATGAAGTGAAAAAAAGAAAACAAGGCAAGACATGTACCCAGGAAATATCTCTTACAGAACAGATTGAAGAGGGAAAACAACAGAACCCCACTAGTGGTCACATACAGCTCCCAACTGGGACCACTGAGGTGCATCATCAATGAATTCCGACACATTCTGTACAATAATGCTACTCTTTCAAGGACTCTTGGTGGCAGACCTTTATTCATCTACAGACAGCCTCCAAACCTCAAACAAGCATTCATCCACAGGAAGACACATGACACAGGTACTAAGCCTTGCCACAAGCTAAGATGCCAACTCTGCCCACACATTTATCCAGGAAATATCATCACAAGACCTAATGGCATCACCCACAATATTAGGGGGATTGTCATGTGCTCATCCTCCAATGTGATTTATGCCATACTGTGTCATCAATCCCCATCAGCACTCTGCATCAGGCAAATAGTCTAGTCCCTGCATCAGAGGATAAATGGACATAAATCAGACATTAGAAATGGGAATGCACAAAAACCGGGGGCAGAACATTTCAATCTCCCTGGGTATTTCATCTCAGACCTCAGAACAGCGGTCCTTGAACATAAAATAAAATGAACTAAATCATGGTACTAGTCTAGCTTTCTCTGAGTATGGGGGGAAATTGTGAGAAAAAGGATGCTGTATATAGATGGCTCCAATTTTACATCACAGATAATAGGAAGAGTTACAGTTTGCAGAATCAAACTGAAATGTAAAACTCACTTTTTATTCTTATTAAAATGATGTGTATTGGCAGAAGTGTAATAAATACATAAAGGTAAAGGTAAAGGTACTCCCCGTTGACAAGGTTGTCAAGTCATGTCCGACCATAGGGGGCGGTGATCATATCCGTTATTAAGCTGAAGAGCCAATGTTGTCAGAGACTACTCTGTGATCATGTGGCCAGCATGATTACCCAGAACACTGTTTACCTCTCCACCAAAATGGTACCTATTTATCTACTTGCATTTGCATGCCTTCGAACTGCGAGGTTGGCAGAAGCTGGGACTAGTGATGGAAGCACAACCCATCATGCGGCACCTGGGCCTCAAACTGCCAACCTGCTGATATTGCAATCAGCAGAGTCAACATCTTAACCACTTGAGCCACTGCATCCCTAATAAATACATATTTTAACAAATAATAAGCATATTTGTTCACTACATTGGCCCTTCCTGCTTTATAATCAAAAAATATGCTAATAACAGTACAATAAAACAAAGTTTTAATGGACAGAAGAGCTGGTTTGGCAAAAACTATAAAGCATTCCCTAGACATAGAAAATATATGTGTATGCAAGTGTTACTTCTGAATTCTTCAAAACTACCTGTAATAAATATTGCAAAGAAAAAAGAAACAGCTGAAGACAGCAGGGTGCCAAATCTCCAGTCTCCATCTTGACATCCAAGCAAACAGGTTCCAGAATATGTTAAGGATGGAGTAAGTAGTAGGGAGGGGGATCAAGAAAGAAAAGCACAAAAATAAGAGAAAAGATTGGAAGGCAGTGGGGTTGGAAAAGCTGCCTGCGGAAGAATAAGCACCTGGGAGGGAGACTTCTTATACTGATATAAGATAAAACTTTTCATTTCCCAAATGAACTTTTTGCCAGGAAGTGGCACTAGCAAAAGCATACTATCCAATTGTCCCAATTTGGCAGAGACAACCCTGATTAATCTTCTGATCCCCTTTTCCAGCTGCTTTTTAAATGTTTTGGTTTTTCTTTCCTCCTGCCACAATCCCCCTTTGTTCTTGCCTTATATTTGACCAGACTTTAATGTTGGTTCAGTACATGTGTCCTGGTTTTTTATCTGTGAAATGCTGGAGGGTATTCCCTGCCTAAGAAAAGAGATTCCACCTAAACACTAGGATGAACCTCCTGATGCTAAAAGCAGTTTGACAGTGAAATATGTTGCCTTGGAGAGTGGTAGAGTCTCCTTCTTTGGAGTTTTACACAACAGATGCCCATCTATTGGGAGTGCTTTGATTGTATATCCTGCATGGAAGAAGGGGATAGGAGTGGATGGCCCTTGCAGTCTCTTCCAACTTTATGATTCTGTGATTCTAAGAAAAGCTTATGAATTTTATGAGGTTGTCATTGGTCAACAGGAGACAATATACAAAAGTCATGGGTAGGTGCAAGCTTATCCTGGAAAAGGTTTGGGTAGGCCTGGCATAACTGAGCCTGGTCTTAAATTAATCTCTACCCTGAAATTAATTGCATATTGATTTATTTTCATAATCTTCGGAGGCATCCACTTAGCTGTAGCCTCTGTTTTCATTAGAATGGTGGACGGAGAAGAGATTCTTTGGCAAAGGTTAACTCTTGTACATATTTTTTTTTTGCCACTAGTAGCTGTGTCTTCATACCTCATACGTAATTTTTTTTAATGTGTGTAAATCACTTCAACATACCCTCCAATATTTCGCAGATGAAAACCAGGAAATGTGTTGCCAAACAACATCAGAGTGTGGTCAAGATGGCAAAAGTGATTAATGAGGGAGAACCCACAAACTAGGAGAGGCTATGACAGTTGGCTCCCAGCTGAGACTATTGGGAAGGGCAAATTTTCATACTCTCCTCTCCTATCCCCAGTGTGGAGTAAACGAAATCCAACCTAATTTCCACTTTGAACTCAGGGTGTGTCTACATGGGCTGAATAAAATGCTCTCACCTAGTTTTCACAGAGATGTTCAAACAATCTATGGGATGATTAGTCTGAATCCAGGCTTTTTCGTTGCCTTAGGGCTTTACTCCGGGGGGGGGGGGGAGTGGGGGTTTAGTCCAGTTTTGAGTAGAAAATCCAGATATTTGCATGTATGTGTGGACTATGCTCCAGAGTGACATTGGTGTGCGATCAGGGGAAGAATTCAGAGAAATGTGAATAAACTTGCATACAGGAGGGAGGACTGGAGCAGCCACAGTTGTGTGGCCGCACATATTGTAATTTATGGGACTGGAGTGAACTTGAAAGGAAGAACTGTGTGTGGACAGTTTTCCAGAACTTGCCTCAGTGTGTGTAGACAAGCTGGTGGTCACTACGGATTGGAGTAACCCAAAGGTAAACAGGATTTTCCTGTCAGTGTAAACATGCTCTCAGTTTTCAGTAACTGAAGTATACTGAGGACAAACCAGAGAGGTGGGATTAGGAGAGAGATATAGACATTTTAAAAGCAGCTTAAAAATGGAATGTCAGAGGACAAAAATTGGGACTGTCCCTGCCAAACTGAGACCTTTGGCAGGTATACTTCAATGTTGTTTTGATCTGAATGCAACATAATTAATTTTAAAAATAAATTCTAGCCTAGCAATTACATTTGCAGTCACATTTCAGCCTTCACTGGTGGCTTTTGAAGTCCATTTGAATTAGGGGTGCCAGGTTCTCTAAACAGCAATAAAAGAAATAGAGACAGTCCTATATGAGGATTTCTCAAGTCTGATGAGATGGGGCCCTCTTGCAAGATCTCAGGGCTTCTGTGAGATTTCAAATCTTACAGGAGCCCCCAAATCCTTGCAAATCTTGCCCTGGCAAGGCAATCTTCGCAACATGAGAACTTTACTCTGTTGTCTGCAATCGGCCAAGATGAATAGAGATGAGGGATAACAGCCCCATGCTAGCCACAATCCCAGAAATTAGACCTCCTGCCTTTGGTATGTAAAGTCTGCTCTGTCCATGTATACAAAATTCTCAGAAGTCAGTCAGTCTGGTGGGAGCGTAGCTAGTACCTGCTCCCCTATGGGACTACGGGCATCCTGGATGATCCCAAAATGTGATTCCTGGGAGCCCTATATGAACAGACACAGCTCTGCTTGGAGCTCAGACCTGATTCTTAATCCACAATGGCTACCTTAATCCACAATCAAAGAACTCCCAACAGATGACCATCCAGCTGCTGTTTAAAAACCTCCAAAGAATGAGACTCCACCACACTCTGAGGCACCGTATTCCATTTTTGAACAGCTTTTACCATCAGGACATTCTTCCTAATATTTAGGTAGAATGTCTTATATCAGGGGTAGGCAACCTTTCCCCTTTAAGGGCCAAGGGACTTCAGCTCCCAGAAGCCTCAGCCATGTTGGCCAATAGTCCCATGTTGGCCAATAGCTCCTGGGATTCTGGGAGCTGAAGTCCCTCAGCCCTTAAAAGGAAAAGGTTGCCTACCCGTGTCTTATATAATGATATAAATGATATAAATGAGCTTGAGCTATAATGATGTTCTGGCCATAGTTGTTAGAATTTACACTTTGATCACACGTTGACATTCCTTTAACCAACATTGTTAGTGGCCATACTGATTTGGAGATTCATGGAGTCTTAAACCAAAAACAAAAGGAAAAATTTGCATATTCTGGTGCTGAAACAAATATCTGTGAAGATTTCTGAAGTGGGAAAGCTGATAGCTGTGCAAGTGAGAGATCTGGTTCAGTTCTGTAGATCAAGAACCAATGAAGCTGAGGAGTTGTAGATAGAGTTTTGCAAGCAGAGAGCAATTTGCAGGCTGTGTGTAAGAGAGCGAGTGTGCGCTGATATATGCTGACATATCTGACATAATAAAATGGAAAATGTTAATAGACTGCTTCTTAATATTTCTCCTATTCCTGCAAGTTTACTCCTGAGGTTTTGATACTCCTTATCATTCCTAAGAAGGTGCTTTTGGTATTCAGTTTTTAAATTGTCTGAGGACCAAAAATACGTGCAGCATGCCTTTGCAAATGTTGCTCAAAGTGACCTTCAGACAGAGGAATAAGCACATAGAGAAGGAGGAGGGAGAGGGAGGGAGAGAGAGAGAGAGATGGAGAGAATCCTCGCTGAAAAATGATTTCCAAAACTTGGTTCCAATTCCTGTCAGTTTTTCAGTGCCACATTGATAGCCTCTTACTCACTGACCCCTCCACTGAGAAGTCTAGAATGTGATCTAATACCTTTGGACTGGTGAACAGATCATTGCTCATTGCTTGAGAGTAAATGAGACCCTGATACTTCCAAATCATTGTTCATTGCTTGAGAGTAAATGAGACCCACCATATTCTTTGTGTGTGAGTGCCCTTACAAAATGATTTAAGCATCAAAATTATTTCCCTCACAGAATTCACTGACACATGCATGTACACATATCCTTTTCCACATGTAGCATGAGGCTGGATACATTCACTATTAGCCCAAAAGACTTCTTGATAGATTTGGGAAGAGGTGCTGCCAAGGTTGCTAGATTTGGGAAGAGGTGCTGCCAAGGAACTCCACAGGCCAAAAGCTCTCCAGAGAGGGTCCCTCACCACAAGCCTCCCTCCCTCCAGCCTCTCCCTGCCTTAGGCACTTGCCTCACCATTTCCCCTTTTTTATGCTGTCAGTGGTTCTCCCTGCTTTTCTTTATTTGTTTATTCATGTGTTGCCACCTCTTGATTCCTGCTTCTATTTGAGATTTCTTCCTCTGCTAAGCAACATTTAGATTGGGATGGAAAATTTGTTTTGAGCAAGGGATAAAGTCACTCTCAACAAGCACTTCAGGGGAATAAAGGTGATCAAGACATGGTCCTTGAAGAGTTCTTCTTGTACCTATGGCTTATCTGTGGGGTGGAGACTTGGGAAGAGAAGGTTCTCCCTGATAGTTCCATAGGCCAGATAGGGTGGTCCAGTGGGCTCAACTAGGCCTGCAGTCTGAAGGGAGTCCATCTCTGATTCTGGTAGCTGTTCAAACTTTGGGGAAAAGGCTGTAGTATGATAGGAAGTGTGTATTGAGAATAGTCCATTACATTTGATATACTTACGTCAAAGAAATCTGATGAGATAAGACAAATGGTATTATATTGGCCATATATTGCATGTGTACTTGATTGTCCACCAACTTGTGCATAGGGGAGTCACTGATTTAGGGTAACCTGTCAAACCACTAAGTTCTGTCAGCTGGTCCCTGTGACAGGTCAGGCTCCTATTATTCTCATACCATGGCCCGAGTTTCTGTTTTGATTACAGATCCAAAACATTCCACCTCTGCTTAGTTTCTCAGCATAATTCAGGTTTCTCTGCCAGCATTTTCTTTATTGCTGTAAAAAAGTTGACTTTCTAGAGAAAAGTCTGAAGGGATGCTGATTGGATAGCTGTCGGTAGCTTGGATACCAGTTCTTCTGGTTTATCTCTACTGACATAGGATTCGGCAAGTTAAGAAACCCTCACATGAGGGTCTTTATATTTTAAGCTGCCAGCATGTCATCTGTCCTTCATTTTGCCAGGATACAAACCTCTAGCATTAACTTAGAATTTCATTGGTATTGACATATTAGTCATGCCTTTGTCAATGAAGAGACTAAGCAGAAGAATACCCCTACCACCTGGTTCCTTTCCTGATCAAGAAACTGTTTTATTTACCAACTAAACTGTTTTATTTACCAATTAGTGCATTGAAGTTTAAAGATGTGCAACACAAGTGAACATATAAGAATTAATTTCCTCCAGGAATAAAATACACAGCATTAAATTTTGGAAGATCTTCAAATCTGCCTGTGTCCTAACTCGTTCTTATATTTCATTTATTGATTAATTAAATGATTGGATAGCCACCTGTAAGCTTTGTTTCTCAGCGCAATATATTATTTATTTTGCTAAATGTCTATCCCACTTTCCTGTCTAGAATTGTGTTTGATGCAACTTAGCATAAAATGAGACATTAACTTCAAAACACGGAATCCAAATGTTAGTCTCACTGAAATAAATGGGGCTTGGTCACTACTTATTTCAGCCTCATTGGGTTGTGTAGGTCTAAATTAGTTGGCAATAGCATTGGATTTAGGCCAGAGATTGTAGAGAATACGTTAATAGGAGTATATCAAATTAACTAACCTCCAGCCTTTATTTTAACTGTTGTTAAGAAATCTGGGCAACTGAATTGGTCCTAGGATTTTTATCCTAATTTATTTATTTATTTATTTATTTATTTCAAAGATTTATATCCTGCCTTTCTCCACAATGGGGCTCAAAGCAGGTAAGTATTTGCTTGTTGTTGTGTGCCTTCAAGTTGTTTCTGATTTATGGTGACCTTATCACAAGGGTGTCATGGCAAGATTTATTCAGAGGGGGATTGCCCTTGTCTTTCCTTGAGACTGAGAAAGTGTGACTTGATCAAGGCTACCCAATGGGTTTCCATGGCTGAACAGGGATTTGAACCCTGGCCTTCTGGAGTACTAGACCAACACTCAAACCACAGCACTACATTGGCTCTCATCCTTAGTATACAAAAGTCTCATTGAAACCAGTTGATCTTTCTTTTGAACTTGTATGGTAAGAGTTGGGTTTCTGGCCAGAGGTCTGGCTTTCGCATAGTGGATATGAGAAGGCTTGTTTGTGTTTTGCACTATATGTTACTGCATCGATTTGTATGTGTCCTTCATCCAAGATATGCATTTTTTTCAAAAGCTAAAAAACACCTCATTTTGAATAGCTTGGGTTATTTACAGTGATGTCATCACTTTCTAATATCTGATGGCCTCATCACACCATTCAGACATAAGTTTCCAGAGTTGTTGCAGAACAAAACAAAAGACGCTGGTTACAACAGGGATGAGACTGATCTAATTTAGCTGTGTGTCACATGATTTCTGAATCAGAAAGTACAAATACCCATGCACAAACACCCCTAGAGATGCAACAATTAAACAAATTGTATCACTGCAAATGTGGAAGCTCAATGTTAAAGGACACTAAAACTGTGAATAACAGGGACAGGCATGGGAAATGGGGGAGAGTAGCTTGCTGGAATCTTTCATCTCTCCTTTTGTGTCCATTTTTCCTCCATAGCAAGATACAGATTTGGAAACAGGTCAGCACAGTATTGGTTCTGTAACAATAGATGGTCTTGTAGTGATCTAGAGGCATCCCAGTTTCTATCGGGAAGGATATTTTTGTAGTATCCACCAAGTTTGTAATTAACATTTTTCCTCCTGGAATTGTCAACATTATTTTCCCAATCCCATGCCACATGAGCCTGCTCAGTTTTGCAATTCAGTCAAGAAAAAATGTCTCAGTCATAGCAGAATGCACCATCATCTGGTTTTGATGATTATATCTGTCTCCAATACGACAGTTGTTTTTAAAAATGGTGTCTGGAGCTTTCCAAAATACTGTAGCTAAATTATCTCACATGTGCTCATGCC
This sequence comes from Phrynosoma blainvillii, assembly GCA_026167975.1. Lineage (NCBI taxonomy): Eukaryota > Metazoa > Chordata > Lepidosauria > Squamata > Phrynosomatidae > Phrynosoma > Phrynosoma blainvillii. The sequence goes on along the minus strand of JANUYF010000003.1, from coordinate 189,579,628 downwards.
ACAGAGGGGAAAAAACAAAAATGTTTTGTGGCTCCTTGTTTGGAACTAATCTGTCCCCAGGACTCATTTATGATATCTTCTCACAGTGCATGAAATGTTCTTCTAATCACTCAGAGGAAACCAAGAAGCTCTTGTTACATCCTGTTAGTAGTTTTATCTGCCAAAGCCCCTCTAAGAGATACAGAGTCAAATAAAATTATCCATAGAGCTGAAACAATCCCAGGAGGCTATCTAACTTTCTGTACTTTTCCCTCCCTCTCTTTTTGCAAGGCATTGATCAGCATGCATCATTATCTCTTCCTGTTGGATGGGGGGAGGAAGATAAATCATTTATTTTCAGCTAGATTGATTTATGTGCATCTTCCATTTTAAAGGTAATTAATTTCATATGAAGTCATTCGCTACGTGTAGCATGCAGACGGTTGAAATATTGGTGCTGTGTCTCACTGTTATGATGGAGGCACTGCCATTTATCATCTGAAGATTCTCAAAGTTTGCAAACATAAACAAAAGGGGTTGAGGGATGAAATATACTAATGTTCTTAGCTCACTTTCCTTCTTCCACTGTTCTCAACTATCATATTTTTAGTTAATGAATTGTTGGAAGTTTTTTCTTTGCTTTCTCTGGATGTGTGAGAGTGTATTACTCATTTCTTTGAGTTAGTTGGATACCCTCACTTTTTAGGTTCACTTCTATAAAGCAATCAAAAACAAGAGAGAACTACTTTATTTTACTCTCATTTTATGTAAAGGAAGATTTTTCCAGATCTCATTTTGAATTAAAAAAAAAAAAAAGCATTGTCCCCCTTGATGTTTTCTCCTTGGGCCTTTCACAGTACACAGTTATAGCATTATGATTCCACTTTAACTGCCATGGTTCCATCCATGGAATCTTGGGATTTGCAGTTTAGGGAAGGATATTTAGAATTCTCAGCTAGAGAGCTCTAGAGCCTTCCCAAATGACCAGTCCCCAGGATTCCATAGGATACAGCCATGACAGTGAAAGTGGAATTGTAGTGTTATAATCAGGGAGTGTGAAAGGGTCCCTTTGTTTTTGTTTTTCACTTTCTTTAGTGGCCCAGATGGTTCTCTGTTTTTAATGCTTGGGCCTCTACAGACTGGCCCAAAGGGCTGGCCTGGAGGCAGGGATGGGGAGGGACAGCCACACGCTGGGCACCCCAACCCCACACCGAGGACGTCGTGACAGTGCACGACATTACGCATAGCGCGTGACATCAAGATGTCCTTCCAGCCCAGCGTCCTGACACGCTGTTCTCGAAGGGGTGCTAAAGAGCCATGCAGCAGCTCTTAGAGCCCCTTTTTGCCTGCTCTGAAAGGAGCAGCATTTTCCAGGCTCAGTATAAGGTGTTGGTTATTACCTTTAAAGCCCTAAATGGCTTGGGCCCAACCTATCTTCGGGATGGCCTCCTCTCATACAATCTTCCCCGCGTACTCTGGCCCTCTGGGAGGAACTTACTCCAGCCAACAAAATCTAGGCTATCTGTAACCTCCCAGAGGGCATTCTTGGTAGTTGCCCCCAGATTATGGAATGGCCTGCCAGACGAAATCCATCAGATTACAATGCTAAACAGCTTCAAAAAGGCTGTTAAGACGGATCTCTTCTGGCAGGCCTTTCCAGAATAGATTTCCCAGCTTCAGGAACCTCCCTTAGTTCGCCCTCTCCCATTTTGATACTGCTGCTACTATTATATATATCTAGTCTATATATTGTCTATAATCTAGTTTTATTCTATGTTTATTTAATCAAGATGTTTTAATCATTGCTAGTTTAATACTTTTATAAGGGGTGGGTGGGTCTCGGGTTTCTTTGTATTTATATTGTACAAATTTTAATTGTTGTTAGTCACCTCGATTGTGTTCAGAGGGGCGGGGGTACAAATAATTTATTATTATTATTATTATTATTATTATTATTATTATATAAACCAGCAGATGCAATTTAGATATAAATATGCATGAACATTTGCCATTTTTTTTATGATGCCTTCCCTCTATTTGGTCAGGGGAGGGGTCGTTGGGTTTGGGTATTGTATATGATTTTATGGTTGTGAGCCGCCCTGATTGGGTTCCCAAAGGGCGGGATATAAATTATTATTATTATTATTATTATTATTATTATTATTATTATTTAGTACTAGTGCATCTAAACTGTAAAATAATGCCATTTAATAGCACGTTAACTGCCATGGCTCCATCCTACAGAATCCTGAGATTTGGAGTTTTGTGAGGCATCATCACTCTTTGGCAGAGAAGGTTAAGAGGTTATAAAACTATAAATCCCAGAACTCCATAGAATGAATGCCATGTCAAACTGCATTATTTCTACAATGAAGATACACCCTATATCAGGCATCATGCTAAGTAAAGGCAGAAAAGCAGCAAGAACAGTGTATAAACACTCTTCCATACCATTCCCCTTGGACAAGGTTTTCTTCCTCCAATGGGATTTAAATAAACCGTGAATTTGTGACAGTAGTGTGAGGTAGAGAAACAGCAAGTCCATTAAAGCATAAGGATAGGCTCTGCTCTACAGTCATCTAACCCAGACTGCTTTTCAGATTTTTTTAAAAGGCATTAAATATTAGGTGAATTTGTAATTAATGTGTATGTAGTACTTGAGATCTGGGAAGGCATCTGCTAGATCAGGGGCAGGCAACCTTTTTGAGCTGGGGGCCGGATTGCTGTCCCTCAGACAATTGGGGGGCCGAAGTACCAAAATAAATAAATAAATAAATAAAATTTAAAAAATTAAATATATATATGCATGCACATTTTCTCAGCCTCAGAAAAGCCATGGCAAAACCCCTGTGGAGATTTTGCCAAGAAAACCCCAAGAACAAGTAATAACAACAATAATCAATATCATCATGGCGGGCGGCGGCGGGGGTGGCAGCAGTGGCTGGACTGGACTGGGGCCGGTCCAAAGGCCTCGGGGGGGGCGCATCCGGCTCCCGGGCCTTAGGTTGCCTACCCCTGTGCTAGATGATGCATCAGTCCTGGCCTGGTTGCCAACTAATCTTTTACAGAGGCCAAATTAGGAATTCAAATGTGGCTCTAAGGCACATCAGATGTGTTTGTTCTGTTTGTTCCTGTAGTAAATTCAGGTATGCTACCCCTTACACTGGATGCATATCATTCCTACCCTCCAGTATTTAGTTCATCCTCTAGGCAACACATTTACTGCTTCAAAATATTCTTCAGTTTCTAGCATGTGTCAATGCTGCCATATTGTTAACCAAATAAACATGGAGTTAACAGGTTTGAATATACAAATTTAAAAGTCTGTTACAATATATAAGCAACATCTGCAATTTGATAAGAATTGTCTATTTGTCTAATAGTTAAAGGGTAACCACTTTGCGAGAATGGACAAAGCTGTTTCCTGATTTTCTGTTTCTTACCAAATCTGCAGAAATATGTCTTATGATCTCTATTGCAGTGTTGTATTGTTGAGTAATTGGGTCTCCCACTCAGTGGCATCACTAGGTTTGGTGTCACCCAGTGTGGTAACTCATGGTGTCACACACACACACACACACCATTGACCTCCTCCTATACCACATCATACAGTATCCTTAGGGGCTAAGCAGACGGCGCAAAGTGCAGTCTTCAGAGCAAGGAAGGGGAGGGGCAGCCACACACTGGGCGCCCCAACCCCTTCCCGAAAACATCCTCGGAGCAGTCAGCCCTCCGCACGGCTGGTGCTCCGAGGAGGCCTTTCTGCTGCAGCGTCTGCACGCGCTGCAGCGGAAAAGCCACTTAAGGTGCGCCGGCAGGCTTTTGCAGCGCACTTTTGGTGATTTGTGGAAGGAGTGCTATTTTAGCGCTCTTTCCAGGGGTGGCGAAGCTGCGCTGCAGGGCCGAGGTGTGCGGATACCTCAGCCCCGCGGCACAGCTTCCTGGGCGGCCCCGTGCCGCCCGTCTGCTTCCCCCCTTAGTAATGCTTTTTATACTAATTTACTGATAAATCGTAATTCCTATATATCACTAAATCTAATTGTAATAGTTGTGACATAAACAACTGGCAAAATTAAAATTATCTTTAAATTACAATATATGCTCAGAAAAAATGTGTTTGCATATACATAGTTTCATGTGATTAAAGTGAAAATTTGATAAAATGTGATGCTTTTAAAGCAATTTTTAAAATTTAATTTTTTTAAAAAAATAAAAATATATTTTTTAAAATAAAAAGTTAATTTTGACATTAAATTTTAATTTTAAAAAACTGGAGCCTCTCCTTTCTCCTCGCATTGAGACTCACCCCACTCACACCATCTCTTCAGCATTTAAAAAAGATACAGGCAAATGCCACAGCCTGTTTATGCCAAAAAACGTGTTTGAGGAGCAATGGTGAGACAACTTTAGGATGTCACCTGGTGTCATCTGCACCCCCACACACACACCCCTAGTGTCACCGCTGCTCCCACTCCTGTGTACTCCTATGTAATTGTATGTATATGTGAATTCAATTCACCTGTCAATTTACAGCAACCTCATTAATTTCATAGGGATTTCTTAGGCAAGTAGTTTCCCATTACCTTCCTCTGAAATACAGCCTACACAGCACCTGGTATTCCCTGGTGGGTTAATCACTGTTTAAACTACCAATCTTCCTCCATGTGATAAACTCCTATGTCCCATACTTGAGATGTATTCCTAATTCTGTGGAGGAAACTGAGGCCACTTTAACTGCCCTGACTCAGTGCTAGGGAATCATGGGAACCGTAGTTTATTGTGGCACCAGGGCTCTCTGACAGAGAAGGCTCAATGTCTCAGAAAAAAATACAATTCCCATGATTCCCTAGCACTGAGCCAGGACAGTTAAAGTGGACTCAGTTTGCATTATTTCTAGCAGTCTGCAAAGGCCCTAAGTCTTGTTAGTCTGCTAGTATAGTTGACTGTTCTTTGGTTGTGGGGATAATTGGGGAGATGAAGGGGTTTAGGATCCTGTGGATGTTCAGCTACTCCCAAGATGCCCCATTCCACTATAGACATCACTGGCAAGACAAAATAGGGCAAAGAACCTCCCACTGACATATCAGAAGCCTCCATTGCCCATCACCTCTCATGGAGAGCAGCTTCCTCCAATGACCCCCTCAGCAGGCTTTTGGCCCCTTAGTCACCATCCCTAATCTTCAATTTTCATTTTTTTTAATGTATAGATGTTTCATGGAGCATTTCATCTTACATTGGATTCACATCATCATAACAGAACAGCTGTATCTCAGACAAATTCAGTAACAATTATTCTCTGGGTATATAGTGAAAAGGGATGGAAGGGAAACTAGTGCACTCTAGTGCAAAACGTTTGCTACAGCATCCCTAACAGCTCTCCAAAACACAAAACAATGAGTCTAAGCAAGTGCAGCTACAAGAAAGCCGAGCCTGTCCCTAATAATAGGAACAGTATGAAGGCCATGGTATGTAATAAATTATCACATATGAGCTTTCTTCTTAAGGTTTGTCAAAAGGAACGTGGAGGGGTCAAGTCTGATGCTTAACCCTGTGCTTGTGGTAATAACCTATCAATGCAGGCCAGAAGATATAAATGCTTGCCGTATTCCCTGGAAAGTTGTACAACCCCAAGATTGTAGAATGCTGCATTTTTCTTATTTATCAGTTCTGTTTTCATCTTAATAACATCATTAGCACAGTGAGATGTGTGGAGAAATTGTTATTTGAGATGGCTACCCCCTCCTGCAAACACATAGACCCTTCTTTCTTCCTACCCTCTCCAAGAAGAGCTATCAAAATAACAAATAGATAAAATGGTATCACTCATATTGATCTGTGGCTGTCTTAATGTACTATCTCCCCTGGGGATACAAAATGTGCTTTTTAGAGATACAGTTTAAATAGCTGAGCACTTAGCTGGATGTTATCCCATTTTTTTAATTAAAAAAAAAAGAAAATGCTTTTTTCATTTGTTTAAACCTCATGTTTATTTGTGGTATTGAGCTCTGTAGAGAATAAATGTGGCAAACAGGCTGAGAAGACCAGATTCTGGATTGCTCTGAGCAATGTGTTGTAGGTTTCCATATTAATCAAAAAGTTACAGGTGGGGGGGGGGGGATCAATATTGCCTTTGCCCCTGGGTTTGATAGTGCTTAACAGTCATGCCATTGGAATTTATTACATACCAGGAAAGCTGGCCATTGCATTGTTGGCTATTCTAGAGAGCAAAGCACTAGCCAGCATGGGGACTACTAAACAGCCTACATCATTTTTGTTTATATGTGTTGTTGTTTTTTTAAAAAAAGTAAGCACTCTCCCAGAGGTAACACAAACCCATGGGCTTTAAACAGCACCAATGCAGAAGATTCAGTGTGTAGATCGGAGAGAGCATGGCAAGCATCAACTCAATGCTGTGGAGATATCGACAGTGAAGGAGATCTATCAAGTAAAGCTCTTGGGCAGAGAACTCAGGGAACGTATTATTATTTCTGCTCTTCAATACCAGATGTCACTGCTACAAAAAGCATTTTGCTGCATACTCGGTGGATTAAGGGGATCTAGCTAAGCTAGCATTAAGGTATGAACAATATGATTTAGGCTCTACAATCCCTCTGCTAGCTCAGATCTCATTTTCCAATTTTCTCTGAACACGTTGACATTTCTCCAGATATGTTGACTTTGGGACTCAACGTAATGTTCTCCTGAGAACGCTGTTGTCATAAAAATTGTGAGGGGTATGTGTGGAAAAATTATATGGAGGACCTTTTCCACACACAAACACTCACTTGTTTTATTTATTTTTGCAGCAACCATCCCACTACAAGAAGAAAAAATCAACACAACACCCCCCAATGGGGAGCAGGGAGAGGAAATCTTCCTAATTCAGTTTAGTCCTATTTGAATTCCACATATTTTATTACACTGTCTTTTTTCCCCTCTTTGCAGTGGGGGTATGCACATTGCTGCAGTGAAAACGGATGGTCCAAGTTTCTCACTGAAATAAACGGACAAGTTTGTTATGACTGAATCCCCATTGAGACTCAAAAGCAAGCCAAGGCAGTAAACTTTATTCTTCCTTGTTAGAAACTTTGTTTGAATATATGAAACTCCATCAAAACAAAAACAAAAAAATGTACAACATTCTGGTAATACCTCAGTTAGGTCAACCAAAAGCTGCAAAGTATAGGCCTAAGCAGACTGCCAGAAATAGTGCACATTAAATTGAGGCACTGCCCTGGCTCAGTGTTAGGGAATCATGGGAACTGTATTTTTTTCTGGGACATTGAGCCTTCTCTGTCAGAGAGCTCTGGTGCCACAATAAATTACAGTTCCCATGATTCCCTAGCACTGAGCCAGGGCAGTGCCTCAATTTAATGTGCACTATTTCTGACAGTCTACTTAGGCCCTATATTACACATGCTTACATAGGATTCTCCATCAGGCACGGGTGTTAAAAGTCACTAAGGGGAATAAATGTGAAGAAGCTCACATTTTGTGTCTTTTGGTTTGCCTCATTAAGGGGGGTTGCAGACTGCCAGAAATAGTGTGAATTCAGTCCACTTTTAGGGTTAGGGTTAGAGTTAGGGAACCATGGGAACTGTATTTTATTGTGGCATCAGAGTTGTCTGACAGAGAAGGCTCAATGTCTCAGAAAAATAACAGTTCCCATGATTCCCTAGCACTAACCCTAACCCTAAAAGTGGACTGAATTCACACTATTTCTGGCAGTCTGCAACCCCCCTAAGTTGTCTCAACAAAGATGTGTGTGTGTGTGTGTGCGTCCATGTGTGTGTGTGTATACAGATGTGTGCATGCTTGTGTGTGTGCAGAGTCTGCTGTATATCACTGCATGGTCCACATGGCTTCCCCTCAATGTACATCATTTAGTTTTGGATAGAGACAACCATGTTTGGGCTTTTGCAGACTGCCAGAAATAGTGCAAATTGAGTCCACTTTAAGGGTTAGGGTTAGGGTTAGGGAATCATGGGAACTGTATTTTATTGTGGCACCAGAGCTCTCTGACAGAGAAGGCTCAATGTCTCAGAAAAAAAAATCCCATGATTCCCTAGCACTAACGTTAACCCTTAAAGTAGACTCGGTTTACACTATTTCTGGCAGTCTGCAAAGGCCCTTAGTCTGTTTTTGACATCAAAAGTCATAAAAGAATCCAGTCATACCTTTGAGATTAACTGGGAAGAAGATATTTCTTTCATCTGGTAAACTGGACTGGACCCCACAAAACCTTATGCTAGAAACTTCTTTTCAGATAATCTGAAATGTGCTACTAGATTCTATTATGGCTTCATTTAGATACCATCCAGCTTGACAGTAAGATTTTGCCTATCATATCCCCAACACTCATCTTGTTTTCTACAACGTGTAAAGCTACACACAAATTCAAACCACCCACACTGTCCTTAGCTATCTAAAAGAGAAGCTTGAATCCCATTTGGGAGAAAAGAAGGATATAAATTAAAAGCTACTCCTGCATCCATTCTCAATTATTTGTGCACTCTGCAAGCTATAAATTGATTTAACCCACTTAATGAAGTTCTCTCCCAAATCCATTTGTTCCAGCACTTTGAAATGTCCAGTTCAAATTATCAAAAGCCTTTTCAGCATCCAAAAATAACAAAGCCACCTGTTTGTCATTATGAGATTCTAGGTATTTGATACATCCAAAACAATTCTGACATTATCCCTTAAATGTCTCTTAGGTAAAAAGCCACACCAATCATCATAAACATAATCCTGTAAGATTATTTTCAATCTTTTGGCCAAAATCTTTGTAAAAGGTTTATAATCATTATTCTGCAATGAAATTGGTCTATAATTTTTAGTCAAAATCCTACCTTGAGAATCAATGCCATATTAACTTCTTTCTAACCTTCTGAAATCTACCCTGTTTAAAGAACTTTGCCATCTTGAATATTATAGACATTTGTTAGTTGACACTATACAAAATAACATCTAAACAATCCTCTATATTCAAAAACATATAGATGTATAGCAAATAACAAAAACAAAAACAAGACAAAACAAAAACATACATTAAAATAATAAAAACAACTTCCGTGTTTGGTATAACTTGCCTTTTAGCCTGATTCTTATGACTTCTAAAGCGTTGATTAATTCTATCAATGCCAAACACTTTGATACCTTAACTATAAGACAGTAGCTTTATAAGTATCTCTATCAAAGTACTGTCAATGGGAAACATACTGTTGGACAGTACTAATTTTAAAGATAACATGTTAGTCCTCTCAAGGACTAGAGCATTTCTGGTCTTAAATACAGCTGAGTGAAAATACGAAAGGAATGGAACAATATGGGAATGTACAAATGACAAACCCGAACAAAGATGCATATGGATAAATAGATTTTTATCACACTATAATTATCCTGCATAAATAAAAGAGCTGTTCAAGCATACAAATAAGCAATTAATCCTCATTAAATTATATTCAGCATATATATAATGGTGTTTATTTGCCCTTGACCATTTGGAAACTCCCATAGGATAAGCATCTCTTTTGAAAGTGACTATGGGCCTTTACAGACTGCCAGAAATAATGTAGCTTCAGGTCACTTTAACTGCCCTGGCTCAGTGCTAGGGAATCATGGGAATTGTATTTTTTTTTTTTCTGGGACATTGAGCCTTCTCTGTCAGATAGCTCTGGTGCCACAATAAACTAAAGTTTCCATGATTCCTTAGCACTGAGCCAGGACATTTAAAGTGGGCTCAAGCTGCATTATTTCTAGCAGTCTGTAAAGGCCCTATGTGTATCCAGCATGTGTGAAACATTTGTCAACATATCTGGATTATCAGCCCCTATTTTTCTCTATTTGGGGTAGGGGGAGAGAGAGACTGTGATGGTATAATACTTTAGGAATATCAAGTATGTTTAGGTTTTTGCTTTTCCCCACTGACATCCAGTGCCCTCTTCGGTATACCCTCAAACACTTGTCATAAAATGTCTGACCTTCTATTCCTCCAAAAGAAAACAGCAGCTTGGAATGTAATTAATCTTCTGCCTCATTGCAAAGCTCCACAACCATGACTTTTTATCATTCATGTTCTATGGTTTTTTATACTAGTTCATTATGTTACTTATTGCTTATTTGTGGCATTTTATTTCTGGGGGGAGAAAAGGGTTGATTTGATTTGGAGATGAAGTGATTCTAATATAGTGACATCTCCATAGCTACATCTTCCAATGTTTTTGTTGTTGTTAACTACTCTTGAGTCGAACTCGACTCATGGCAACCCTATGGATGAGACATCTCCAAGACCGCCTGTCCTCCACTGTTCTGCTGAAATCCTGAAAACCCATACCAATAATAATAATAATAATAATAATAATAATAATAATAAATTTATTTCCATCCCACCCCTCTGCAGCGCAATCGGGGCAGCTTACAACAAATAAAACGCCCATAAAATACATCCAATCCCCCAAACCCCACCTACCCCATAAAAATTATTAAACAATGGGGGGATGCAGAGGGCGAAAAATGGTGTCTTCAATCCCAGGAAGGGGAGGGGCAGCTGGACGCTGGGCGCCCCATCCCCTTCCTGAGGACGTCATCGGAGCGACGGCCCATCCACACGTCAGGCACTCCAATGACGTCCTTCCAGGTCAGCATCCAGACACGCTGAGCCAGAAGAGATGCCAAAGAGGCGTGCCACACCTCTTAGGGTGCCCCTTTCATGGCTTGTGGAAGGAGCGCTATTTTAGCGCTCCTTTCGCAGGCAGTGAAAGGGAGGATCAGGGCCGAGGTGTCCAGCAGACTCGGCCTCGATCCTCCACTTCTAGGGGCAGCCCAGGGCCACCCATCTGCATCCCCTGTAAGACAGTTTAAAAACATTAAAATAAATCAATTATAAGCGGTCAACATCCCAACAATACAGAACAATCAGCAGCAGCAAGAAAGGGAGGGGAGTAGCTGACTCTTCGGGCCAGGCTAGATTATTCGGGAAAGGCCTGCCAGAAGAGATCCATCTTATCAGCCTTTTTGAAGCTGTCTAAGGAGGTAATAAGACTGATCTCGTCCAGCAGGCCGTTCCTTAATAGATTCCATCCATCTAGCATGTGGTCTTTCTCTTTTCCTACTTCCCTCCACCCTTCCAAGCATTATTGTCTTTTTTAATGAGTTTTCTCTTCTCATGATGTTTCTGAAGTACAACAGCCTCAGTTTGGTCATCTTGGCTTCCAGGGAGGCTTCCAGTTTGATCTGCCCTAGGACCCATTTGTTTGTCCTTTTGGCTGTCCATGGTATCCTCAGCACTCTTCTCCAGCACCACATCTCAAAGGAATTGATTTTCTTCCTATCATCTTTCTTAATTGTTCAGTTCTCACATCCATACACGGTAATAGAGAATACAATGGCTTGTATGATTCTAACTTTTGTTCTGAGTTGTATTTCTTTGCATTTCAGAATCTTTTCTAGTTCTTTAATAGCCACCCTCCCCATTCTTAATCTTCTGAATTCCTGACTGCAGTCCCCATCTCTATCAGTGTTTGATCCCAGGTATGAGAATTCTTTTACTATTTCTATTTCTTCACTGTCTAGGTTGAACTTGTGAAGGTCCTCGGTGGTCATTATTTTTGTTTTCTTTATGTTCAACATTAAGCCTGCCTTGGCACTTTCTTCTTTGATCTTCCTTAGTAGGTGTTCCAGGTCTGTAAGGTTTTCTGCTAGTATTATGGTGTCATCTGCATACCTTATATTGTTGATATTCCTTCCTCCTATTTTCACTCCTACTTCTTCTGTGTTCAAGCCTACTTTTCTTAAAATATCTTCTGCATACAAGTTGAACAGATAGGATGAAAGTATGCAACCTTGTCTGACCCCTTTGCCAATTGGGAACCATTCTGTTTCTCTGTGTTGTATTCTGACAGTAGCCTCTTGCCCTGAGTACAGATTCCTCATCAGAACTATCAGATGTGTTGGCCCTCCCATGTCTTTAAGGGCATTCCATAGCCTTTCATGATCTATGCAGTCAAAGGCTTTGCTATAATCTATAAAGCATATGCTGATTTTCTTTTGGAATTCCCTGGTGTGTTCCATTAGCCATCATATGTTTGCAATGTGATCCCTAGTGCCTTTTCCTTTCCTGAACCCCAGTTGGACCTCTGGGATTTCTCTCTCCAATGTTACCCCCAAGAAAGCAAAGCAAAGCAGCTTCATTTATATACCATTTCATACCACACTGTGGAGTGTCTAAGTGGTTTACAATTGTAAGCTCATTGCCCCCCAACAGTTGGGTACTCATTTTAGTGACCTCGGAAGGATGCAGGCTTGAGTCTAGCCTGAGCCCTGGCTAGTCTTGAACTCGCAACTTTGTGGTCTATGAGTGACTGGCTGCAGTACAGGCATTTAACCACTGTGCCACCAGGGCTCTTCTGAAACTACTGGTACATTTTAAACAATGCAGACCTCCAACAGAGGAATTTCTGAGGAGCTGGGGTGATAAACAATGACACATCTAGCATTCTCCCAGTAGTCCTGCAACAGGACTCTGTGCAAACTGATTCAGGAGTGAACCCCATTAAATTAAGTTGTATTTACATCTGACTAACCACTTTTTAGATTGTACTGTAAACCACTTTCAGGTCCTTCTATCTGCTGTGTATCCCAAGGAATGCTGGGGACTGCGAGTTCATAGTAATCTTAGGGAGGCCCAAGACTAGGAATCCTGTGCCAAGTGTGAAGGCTCCTAGAAATATATTGGTCCACTAGATTATATTTTGAGTCTGTTAAAACCCTTCTGAACATAATCTGTGTACCTCACTTTGTTGTCCAAGAAAATCTGCACTTGGCATGTTGAATTTATTCACTGCTGTTTTTATGCTAAAAAAATTTGTGAACAATTGCATCAATCTGGTTTGGGAACTTTAGAGAAACTCTCCTCGTGCACGTATTTCATGTTTATTGTATTCTTCCCAATTCAAAAAGGATGTTGAGAAGCTGGAGCATGTCCAAAAGAGGGAGACTAAAATGGTGAAGGGTCTGGAAACCATGCCCTATGATTAGTGACTTAGGGAGCTGGGTATATTTAGCCTGCAGAAGAGAAGGTTAAGAGGTGATATGATAGTCCTGTTAAAATATTTGAAGAGATGTCATATTGAGGATGGAGCAAACTTGTTTTCTGCTGCTGCAAAGAATAGGACCCAGAACAATGGATGCAAACTACAGGAAAAGAGATTCCACCAAATCATTAGGAGGAACTTCCTGACAGTAAGAGCTGTTCAAGAGTGGAACACATTCCCTCAGAAAGTGGTGAAGTCTCCATCTTTGGAGGTCTTTAAACAGAGGCTGGATGACCATCTGTCGGGGGTTCTTTGATTGTGAGTTCCTGCATGACAGAGGGTTGGTCTGGATGGCCCTTGTGATCTCTTCCAACTCTATGATTCTATGAAGTCAGGAATGTAATTAATTTCCTGGAATGTATTTAGCTGTTTAAAATGTATGGATAGATGATTTGAAAATATATTTTTGCTGCAGAAGATTAATTTCACAAAATTCAATAAAAGGTGACTGCTTGGTTATGACAGTGTGACAATGTACCATTTTTTAAACTATTTTGTCTTGTATGATTGGTAAATGTAGCTCTTTGGTTATTATTGTATGTAGCTCTTTGGTTATTATTGTATGGATAAAAATACTTATCAAGGGAACTAGCTACAGTGGACCATTGTAGATGGTAAGCACTCTACTGCCCCGAACTAAGAATACATTCCCCAAAATTGGAATTTTTCTTCACTCTCCAAGGTTCTAGCATTTCAAAGAGTTTGGCACTGGCAATTGTTCATGCCTAGGACCAGTAGCGTCACTAGGGCTTGTGACACCATGTATAGTAACTCATGGTGTCACCCCCCCCCCCATTGATCTCCTCCTAAACCACACCAAACAGAATCCTTAGGAATGTTTGTTGTACTAATGTTACTCATAAATTATAATTCTTGTATATCAGTGAATGTAATGGCAAGATTTGTGACATAACTAACAAAATTAAAATTGTACCTTTAAATTGCAATATCATACACACAACCTAAATGTATTTACATGTACAGTGGTTCATGTGATCAAAGTGAAAATTTGGTAAGATGTTATATTTTTAAAGAGAAATTTAAAAGAATTAAAATTTTAAAAAATTAAAAAGTTAAATCTGAGGCCTCTCCTTTCTCTTCCCACTGAGTCTTACCCCATCTGTTCAGCATTTTAAAGAGATGCAGGTGAGTGCCACAGCCCATTTTTGCCAAAAGATAGATGTTTAGGGATCAGTGGTGTCCCCCTTTAGGGTGTTACCTAGCGCAGAGAATGGTGACCCTAACTAACTTCAAACACTGTTCTGTCCCTCTTTTTATACTCGCCCCTGGGAGCAGCCCCCACCTTTTCTTGGCTTGGCTCCCATTGGCTGTTGCCAAGGTTCTAATCTGCCTGTTGTCTCCACAATTACTCAACGGGGAAAGATTTCCAAGGATCCTGGGTTGGATTCAGATACAGCCAATTTTAGACAAGACCATTGAAATCAAAGAGACTTAAATTAGTCAAGGCTAACCTAAGCCCAATTGATTTCAGTGCTTCTACTCTGATTATATCTGGCTCCAACTCCCTGCCTCTCAAGCCAACACATCTGATTAACCTTAACAGCAAGCATGAGAATGGAGCTTTCAGGCCAGTCTTAAGGGCGAATGTCATATCTTCCAACATTTGACAGATGAGAAGCAGGGCACCTGTGGCCAAGCAACACAAGGGTATAGTCAAGATGGCAAATGTTATTCATGAAGACAAATAAGTCAAGCTAGGAGAGGGTGCAGTTTGGCTTTGCTGACCTGACTGGGCATGTCAAGATCTTACCCAGCAAGACCCTATCCTCATATCTCATCTCTCACCTCCTGTATTACCGTAACTGAATGAAAACTACTTTTGTACTTTGAATTCAGATTGCAGCAGAAGAAAACTGAGGACAAAGGGTATGAGAGTTGGAGGAGTAGAGGGAAACCAGTGACTTTTTAAAAGCACTTTAAAAAGTGGGATGTTAGAGAATTGATCAGGACTGCCAAGCTGGGATAATTGGAGGGTAAACCCTGTGGCTTATGCAACTATCTAGAGGACGGATGATGGCAGTTCTAGTCCAACATGTCTGAAGGGCCAGCCTTCCTCCAGCTTTTCCATAAAAGAAGGGAACAAACCATAGCTGGATCATGATGAGAACAATTTTCTATGTGAAACAGGCCCTGCACCACCCTGCACACACTTGGACCACAAACTGCTACTGGCCCAAGCAAATCTCCCAGGGTGATGTATACCAGTTCTCTCTGTTTTTCTCACTTGTGCTGACACACTCTGCTTCTCTCTCTTTAATTTGCATTACACAGGCTACAGACAGACCCCACGGCTGAATGTCAGTCTTTCCTGCTGTGACTTCTAAAGTCTAATCATGGCCACTCATGGCCCTTGTTCAGCCAATGGCAGCAACACATTAGCCATTTGGCAGTCCCCAGTTAGCCAGCTGGGCCTAAACAGACTATAGAATACTAGCAAGGTAAAAGAGGCTTCCAATGTCGTATAGCTGCTGCTCTCCTTCCAATATTGTACCGTTCAACTGTCCCAATTTGGCAGAGATAGTCCTGATGAATCTTATGCCTTCTCATTTTTTCAGTTGTTTTAAAATGTCCCAGTTTCTTTCTTCTCCTCCCACTTTCTCTCTTTGTAATGGGCTTCAAATTCTGCAAAATGAGTTTAGAGGGGGAAAGTAGTTTACACTCAATTAATTCAGCAGAGGGAGAAGGGAAGAGAGAGCAAGATCTTCTCCTTCCCAGTAGGCTCTGGCAAAATCCATCTGCTGCAGCTTCTTCTAGCTTGTTTTTCCACCTTAAAATGTTTATCATCTTGACCACACTCTGATATTGCTTGGCTATATGTGTCCCATTTCATCTGAAATAATGAAGGGTGTACAATGTGGTGCAGCTGCTGGTCTCCACCCTACATACACACACACACACACACAGAATCTTAACTTCCTTCACATTTCCACTTCAAGAATGACTATATGTATGAGTCCTAACAAAGCCTTGCAGTGTCATGGGCTTGGTTAAATTGTCAGCACATTTAGTTTTTGCAAAATACACTTCCTTTGCCATTTCCCTCCTGCATCCAGGAATATCTCATATATCACCCCATGGAGCTCAATTGGTAGACTATTTTGGAACTAAGCCATTGTCTTTAAAATTGCCAGGAGTCCTTTCTGGGAGACATCTGGCAAATCTCTTACAGAATCACCTTTAGAAAATTACTCTGCAACTAACTCTGAAAGGAAGGGAAAGATTGAAAGGCAATGTCAAATGTGTTTTTTGCAAAATGAGGAGCTAATGAGATATGAACATGTGAGCAGTGGCCCAAGGGTATTTTCACCTGGCCTTTATTTGACACTAGGTCTCATTCACACAATTTGTTCAGGGGCTGCAATGCATACATTTTGAGGTCCTTCCTCCATATAGATTACTGGTAGAACTGTGGTGAAGTCCAGGTCTGATCCACTGTGATGCTGCATGTTCTGGGTTGCCCTATCCAACCATCATTGTCTTTTCTACAGAGCCAAACTGGACCTTGTCATGGCTGTAAGTCCTTTAATTTGCAGATATTCACTAATTCCCCTTACAAGGTAGGAAGTTTACATGAAAATGGGAAACTTTAGAAGTGTCCTTTGATGAGAAAGCTTCCAGATATCAGAAGGGTAGGTACCAGAACCAGAGTTCCCTTCCCTTGCCCCTCACCACTATTGTGTGGTTTACATGGGCAATGGCACACATCCAGGTTACTCAAAATAGAGCAAATTCTCAAGGGAAAGTAGCATAAAAGAGATAGATTCAGCCAAGAAAGTGAATTGATGGCATGAAGCAAGGGAACAGATTATCACCCAGGACAAGTCCAGAAAGCTGGATGAAGCATTCTATTTCCTGATGTTATCAGACCTTCACCAACCTGTTGGAGATCCTTGCCCTACTTTTTTCTTGCACATAGAAGTACAAAAAGAAGGGTATGGCCAGTTCAGCACTTAGAGGAGCTCTTTGTGCATCCCAAATAGACATGACGAATAATCATATTTGTTCTGCCAACATTTCCTTATAACAGCTTTCCTTACCCTGATGGTCAGCTAGCTGTATTCAGCTACAGCTTCCCCTTGTGCTGCTTGGATATAAAACAAAGCATTGGTTCAAATAGTTAGTATGGCCTACACTAATTGGCAGCAACTCTTCATGGATTAAGACTGGAGTCAGTTCCAGTCCTATGTACAGATGCCAGAAATTGAACATGGTGC
The DNA here is from genome assembly GCA_026167975.1 of Phrynosoma blainvillii. Lineage (NCBI taxonomy): Eukaryota > Metazoa > Chordata > Lepidosauria > Squamata > Phrynosomatidae > Phrynosoma > Phrynosoma blainvillii. The sequence goes on along the minus strand of JANUYF010000003.1, from coordinate 189,562,320 downwards.
CTTCTGCATACAAATCACATGTCCTGCCACTTGCCTGTGTTCCTTCAAAGCCTTCTGTTGGCTCCTGAACCCTGTGTTAGTGTTCAAAGATGCCCACAACAGCCACATTTGGCCACTTGGTTTCCTTTCATGGAGCTAACTGCCTCTGATATCAGTGGAACCATGAATCTGCTCTGGGATTTTTGTCTATTCAAGATGTTGAATTCTGTCTTCAAAATAACTTCAGCAGTTTGGATTGCTCCATGGAAGTTTGGACTAAAATCCCAAATGGATTCACCATCTCATTGGCATCAGATACAGACACACACACACCTGCACTGGTTACTTTTAAAAAGGAGTGAAGAAAGTGTGGCCACATGCAGCCCTGGGGCCTTTTTTTCACATTTATAACCCTCGAGATTTTGGGGAATTTAAATTAGCTCAATGGTAGCAATGTCTACTGGCTGGGTTACATAGCCTTGGGACAAATCCATATGTAAACCAAGCCTAGAGACACAAAGAATTCCAGATGTAGGGTCCTAAACAAATAATGAGTTTTATTTTAAAAGGGAGAATCAACAATCATACAAAAAACCACAACCACACACACTCACAGGGACTAAGAAATTCAAAGGTGTTGTGTTGGAACAGAGTAGACCAGACTAATGGAGATACTACACCTGAATAGATAGTTGCTCCTATTGTTACAGGTCCAGAGATGAAAGGGAACTCAATGACTCCTGAGGCAAATGGGGTTGGTGAGCGATAGAGGAGCTAGCCAAGTAAAACTGGCAGCATGTATGCCTATTAATAGACTAAGCCAAGGAAACAAAGCAAGGACACTGATATTTATAGTGAATTTCAAGCCTAGGGCAAAATTCAACGTATTGAAAAAGGCCAAATGGTGGTGCCTTCTTGGAAAGGGGATTGGATCACTTTGAAGTCAGTTTTCTGAGGTGGTAACATTGTGGTGTGAATGTGAGTGATGGGTGCGCATTTCCAGGGCAAGAGGGATTAGCACACAAGGCTACCAGAGTTGTTGACTCTTTGACATCAGCCCATTGTTGGCATTTCTCACTTCCTCCAGAGTGCCTGGAAAAACAGAGCCCAAACAACTCCTAGTGCTAGCCTACATGTGATGGAGGAATCCTAGTAATGGCATTCACAGCTGGGTCACAGAAGGGCCACTTAGCCTGTATTTTATTGCAACTCTGATATCAAAAGAAGAGAGGTCTATCCAGTGCTAACACTGAGGACAACTCAACAACCTCTCCCCATTGGAAAAACCGGGGAACAAATTGCCCCTAAGCTATTGGCTTCCAGGTCACTTCTTATTTCAAACCAAGGCCTTTCCATGGTTTTAAGATGCCTGGGTGGCATACAAATCTGTGAAATTTCCTCCATGTCCTCTGTGGTTCTTTGGTGGCATGTGGGACCAAAATTTGTTCATATTTATTTGTTTATTTGATTTATATCCCACCTTTCTCCCTATACAGGAGCCAGGATTTCAGGGTAGGTCAGTGGGGAACTGTGGCCCCCAAGATCCCGCTGAGCCAGTCAGTGCAGTCCCCTAGCCTTTGACTTTTGTTCAATCCAGCTATAAAACCTATTTCTGTATTACCTGCAGTAAGTGGCAGCCTCTGCATGGTTTCAGCAAGGAGAATTGTCTTCCAGTTCTGGCAAGAAAAGACAGGCATTGAACTTGGGACCTTGCATGCAAAGCCAGCATTCTGTCACTAAACTGTTAAAGGAGTTTCAATAAGAAACAGTGGTATTGTGCCAAGTTTTTTGCATGTACAACTGCAAGTTCTTTCCATATATAACTGTAACAAGGAGAGAATCAGCTGAGTGAAAAGGCTTGAGAAGCAATGATGAGACTCAAGAAAAGTGAAAGGTCGACTTGCCAGATATAGAGTTATGACAAAGGATTTGTGGAGATAAATATGTATTCTTTGAAGAAATATTGCCTTCACCTGTATGTGGCTGGTGTTTACAAAATACTTGAAGGATGGAAACATTTTTTTTAAAAAAGGTCCAGGTGTACATTGTCCTTATAAATGGGGGATATCTGGTCAAAAAAGAGGCCAAAGGGAATAAAGAAATATTGAAGTAAAGAACAGAGAGGATAAAAAGCTGAACATTGAGGTACGTTTGATACTGAAGTGGAATGATGGCAGCCTAGGCACCTGAGTCATTTTAAAATTGGACTGGAAGGAACTCCAGAGAATATATATATAGCAGGTAATAATTCTATACTGCCAAGGAAATGAACTGGCTGAGTGAAAGGATTCTTTTCCCTCCAGTTCTGATATCTGTGATCAGAAGAAGATGAAATGAACAGTAAATTTAGAGGGGTTTTTTCCAAGGAAAGCAGAGATTAAAGTTGAAATTTCACACGCTGATTTGCCTTTTGAGCATATCTCATCAAACAGAGAGCTAGACTCAATCTGTTAGTATGAATTATGCTAACTCCAGCCTTTAGATGACATGTGGGAAATATTCATATAAATAAGGAGCAATAAAAAATTTTAAGTGGGGGAGGTTATAACAAGGGCCAGACACTCGCAGAATCATCAGGGTAATTATTTACAAGTATATGACTGTCTGTAGTTTTTGATGAGGGCTTTTCATGTGGTCAGACAGCTTCTGAGTGCATTGTCTAAATGAGACAATGCCTCATTTAGTGAAAGCAAAAGTTCAATGATAATTAAGTTTTACAAAACCAGTCTGACAGAACAATACACATAGTTTTCTGTCATAGAGTTAGAAGGAGGCCAAAGGATTTCTGAACCAAACAAGGATAGTACCAGTTCCCTTATTGCCAGATTCATATATTCAGCAGAATAGGGAAGGGTTTATGTTCTTGCTCAGTTTTTAGTTTGTTCTGGTTTCTCTCTCTGATCAATCTGTTCCTTTAGAATTTCACTTTTCCTCATTTTGGATGTAATGTGACTACTTTTTGTTGTTTAGATGTCTCCTATATTTTCATGGCTACTAGCCATAACAGATAGCCATGGTAACTACCAGTTGTGATGACTGTTGCCTTCATTTCTTGATCAATGCTGCAAAAGCATGAGTAGCGCCAGCATATGACTCACAGACTAAGACATGACCAAGACCCAAGTGAGACCCATTAATGGTTCACAGTTCTTCAATTTCTTCAAATTTCATTGTCAAAGAGAGTTCATTTCCCTGCAGTTCTCATGAGAACACGTTTGATGGATGCCTGATAACCAACCAGTACATTCTCTGGCTATTTCCCAGATGACATTAGGCACTTCTTATGAAACTGTCAAGTCTTTCTTTCACATAGTGATTTCCACCAAGACATCAGATGTGGTAATAAGAGTGAGGGAAAGAGGGAGAGGTGACTTTCTCATCAAAAATACCCAATGTGGGGAGGGATGCTGTTTAGTGTAAGTAGTGATGGGGGACAGGGCCCCCATCACTGCTTACACTAAAGCAATTGGAGACTCCCACCAAGATGTAGGATGCTCATTTGTAACTCTTCCATTGCACCATGTATCAATCAGAGAAACAGTTCTCCTTTCGATGAGGGGAGAAATCATAAATATGCATATAATCCTTTAAAGAACACATCTGTGTTTGACATCAGAAGCAGTGTGTTCAGATTGAGCTGATTGGAGTTGGAATTTAGCAATATCAAGAAGGCCACCAGTTCCCCCACCCCGCCACTAGCCTAGGTTTTAGTTCTATCTCTACTTGAAAACTATAAAGTGGTGATGGTTTTACATGATGTAGTGGACTGGGACTCCAGGAGATCAAGGTTTGAATTCCTGCTTGGCTGTTGAAATCCCTCAGTCACCTTAGGAAATCACACTCTCACAGCCTTAGAAGAAGTTAATGCACACTTTCTTTGAATAAAGCTTGCCAAGAAAACCCTATGACAGGATTGCTATGAGTCTGTTGACTTGAAGAAAAACAAGAAAAGGTATAAAAGGTAAAATTGAGCAGGACTTTGGGTGTTGTTCAGTAGAGTGTCACTAGAGTTGGTATCACCTGGTGCGATAACTCATGGTGTCACTCCCCCCCCCCCCCATTGACCTCCTCCCATTTCACACCATACAGAATCCTTAGTAATGCTTTTTTGTACTAATGTTATTCATAAATACTAAGGGGGGATGCAGACCAGGGCGTCAGGGACGCCCTGGGACGGTGCACCGCTGGAGCGAGGCACTCGCATGGCGGCGCACCGGCGGCGTCCCTGAAAGGAGCGCCAAATTGGTGCTCCTTTCATAAGACAGGGAAAGTGCACCCTAATTGCGTCGGGCGCACTTTCCCTGGCTTTTCCGCCACAGCGTGTGAGGACGCTGCGGCGGGAGGTTGCCCCCGGAGCGCTGGCCGTGCAGAGGGCCGGCAGCTCTGAGGGCAACCTCGGGAGGAGGAAGGGGCGCTGCTTGTGCGGCTGCCCCTCCTCTTCCTTGCCTCGGAGACGACCCTATTAGTCGTCTGCCAAGGCCCTAATTCTCATATACCACTGAATGTAATGCTAATAGTTGTGACTTAAACAACTAGCAAAATTAAAATTATACCTTCAAATTACAATATCATATGAACAACCTAAATGTATTTACATATGCATAGTGAAGATTTAGTTAAAATATGATGGTTTTAAAGAAAATTTTAAAAGAATAAAAAATTCAAAAAATTCAAAAAAATATTTAAAATTAATTAATTTTAAAAAAAATTCTGGGGCCTCTCCTTTCTCCTCTCACTGAGCTTCACCCCACTCTTACTATCTCTTAAAGCATTTTAAAGGGAAGCAGATGAATTCCACAGCCCATTTCTGCCAAAAGATAGGTGTTTGAGGAGCATGGTGTTATACACCACCTTAGGGTGTCACCTAGTGCAGTCTACACACCCCACACCTCCCTAATGACACCACTGGTGTTCTTAGTGTTGGTGTTGTAACTACAGTGTTTAATCAATCACATTAATCAATCCAAAGCCCTTTTATTTAACTAAATTACCACCATTTGGTCTACCACACATTTACTCTATTTTTAGACATATTTTAACTGGTTTTTCTTTAACTGTTAATACTTATAATAAGCAAACATGGTCCTAAAAGATACTTCCCCTCCACTCTCAGATAAAAGGAATAACTTTTCCAAAAGGACACATGTTGTTACATATACATATACCACCTGAAATCAATGAAGGTATGAGGAGTTCTTTCTGTTTTTCTATTCTTATAGTTCTAGACAATTTATCACACACTATCAACTCAGAAGTAAGTCCCACTGAGTTCAATAGCATCATTTTCCAGGTAAATATATGCAGTGGACCCTTGGTATCTCTTGGGGTTGGATACCCCATGTGGATACCAAAATCTGTGGATGCTCAAGTCCCATTATATACAATGGTGCAGTAACATGGTGTCCCTTATATAAAATTCCAGAAATCAAGGTTTGGATTTTAAAAAATATATATTTTCAAGCTGTGGGTGGTTGAATCCATGGATACAGAAAGCTGTATAGAATTTCAGCCCTAGCTGGTTATATCATTTAGTCAGTGTAAAAAACATGCGTATGTAGAGAGATCTTGTAGCACCTTTGAGACTCACTGAAAGAAAGATATTGGCATGAGCTTTCATAGACTTCAGTCTAGTTCCTCAGATGCATTTGGTGGAGTGGAGGCCAGGCAAAGACATATATATGTGAGGATGGTAATTCAAATTACTAATTCTTTGTGTCAGAAATGAAGTGTCAGAATGCAAAACATGCTTCAAAAGGGCCAAAAATGCATTTTTAGTTCCTAAAGCACAATTTTTGGTCAAGAGATATGCAGATATCTACACAAAAATATTGTTTTGGGAGGCAGAAAACAGAGATTCTGCCAAAATCACTTTTTTCTGCATAGGAAGACCAGGTACCTTTTTGTCTAAATGATTTTTCCCCAGTGAAGTCTTGAAGTGCAGATCATGGTGAAAGACACTCACAATACCTTGTATTCTTGTGTTTGTTGCTGTTGTGCCTTCAAGTTCTTTCTAACTTATGGCAACCCTAAGACAAACTTATCATGGCATTTTCTTGGCAGGTCTCTTAGAGGGGGTTTGCCATTGCTATCTTCTGAGGCTGAGAGGGTATGACTTGCCCATGGTCGCTCAGTGGGTTTCATGTATTCTCAGTTAGCACAGAGAAATTTGCTGAAATTATTCACTTGTGGATGCAGGAATGAAAATGTAAAGATTTGCATTTGTTTTTCTGCATCACTGTGTGATTCATAAATGCATTAATTGATAGTCCTTTCTGTCATGTCAAAGTGCTTGACCCTCCAGCATCTTTCCTCTCTATCAAGATTATGAGACTGGAATGAAGTTATGTTACGTAGGTAATGCAGTGATAGCATATTATTAAGTCGTACATGTTTGTTTGGCTTTCTTTTTAAAAAATGTATGTAATTCTACAGACAGGGTGTCATTTTGTCAAACATGTAAAAAAGTGTATGTCACCATGTCCACGCTACTGCAGGGAACCCACCCTGTTCCTCCCTAGAAACTCATTTCCTTGCTATCACCTACTGCAAGACTGTGAAAGCCTTCCAATATTTTTTGCTCTTTATGTCCTGTGTAGTAGGAGAATGAATTCTTGAACTGCTCTACGCAGAAGGCAAGAGACAAGCACAACGGGACTGACTGAAAATCTTTCTTCACTGTAGTCAGACAGAGGAAGCAAATAACCTCTTTTGTATTATTCAGCTCTCCCTTCCTTTTTTGGTGGCCTCCTCCCTGCAACCCAAGCTGCTCAGCTGATAGTGTTCTTGACAGTTCACCAGAGAATGGAATGTGCATACAAAAGTTAAGCCCATTTTCACATTCCACTAACAGTTCCTGAGGAGAAAAAAATTGAATCAATTTTGGATGAGGGGGGAAAAAGACATTAAGTGGATATTGTGCCAACACTAATCATGAATCTTAGAAACCATAAGACTGGCAGGGGTAATGGCATATAATAGTTTGATTGACACCATTGCCTGAAGTTCCCAGTTGCTGCATTACTTGTTGCCTTCTTACACTCTTGTTATTAAAAGAAATGCATTAGAGGTAACTGCATTACTTCACTTCCGACCTCTGGAGCTCATCAGCCTATTCACGCTTACTTTGAGAGTTGCCAGATTATAGCCACTTCTTGAAACTGTAATCCAGCAATCCCTGTGCATAAGAATAAGAGGAACTCAGTGTCTACATATAGCTTTCATATAGCAATATGTTCATTCATTTAAACAAGTGAGACCTACAAAAAGTGCTGCATTGCTGGTGCTCTCCTCTTTATGGTTCCAGCTAGTCATCCATGGCCTCTTGCAGGCCTCTTCACTCAATTCCAATTCTCCTTCCCTTCCCCTCCCTTTCTCTTCCATGTGGACCCTAAGTCAACTAGCATTCTAGTACCACTGAACATACTCACTCCTCATTGGAAGTTTCTTTCCCCCTGCATTTTCCTACTTTTTATACTTTATGAATTCTGGGGTTACTCCCTTAACTATTTGCACCCTCCCTCTTTGGTATAGTAGATGCTCTTTTAGCTACATTTGAATCAACACTTGGAGAACCCAGTTTTGTATTTGTGGTCTACTGCTTGGTTGCTCCATGTGATGATCACTGGTGGGAGAAAAACAGAGCAGTATACCCCTGTTGGATCTTTACCAGCTCTTGGTGACTTTCAGTACCATCATTACTGATATACTTATTGAAGGGCTGTCTGAATTGAGAGTTAAAGGCTATTTTAGCCAGCATGGTGTAGCAGTTTGAGTGTTGGACTCTGGAGATAGGGTTCAAATCCCCGCTTGGCCATGGAAACCCACTGGGTGACCTTCAGCAACTCACACTCCCTCAGCTTCAGAGGAAGGAAATGGCAAACCTGCTCTGAATAAATCTTGCCAAGAAAATCCCATGATAGGGTCACCATATGTGGAAACAACTTGAAGATAAACAAGAGAAACATCAACACAACATTTTATAGTGGTTCCTCTCCTATTTGGACAACTGATTGGAGACACTGATGTTGGGAAACTGCTCTCAAGGCCTGATTTCTCCCCTCAGTGTTTGGGAACTACATCATGGTGACATTTATCTGATGTTCCATAGGAAGGGAGTACACTTTCATTTAACGATTTTGTGACCATTGTGTGATTGATGATGAATATTCATTTTTCCAACCTTGGAGTATAAGTTTTTTTTAATAACAATAAAAGTTTGCATATCCAACCACAGTGATTAGCCATTAAATTCCACATCATGGGGATATAATCTAAAATAACATATTCACTTAAAAATGCCAAAGATTTTTCTAATACAAAATTAATGTATTGGAATACTTCCAACCAAAAAGGGATAACCACTGAATATGCCCATATCATATGCTACAAAAAGGACTATTTATACTACATCACCAATGTTTACTTGAAGTAAACAATCGAGATTATTGCTCTCAGGAATCCTGGTGGGAGAGACATGGGATCTAAAAGACAAAAACGGATGTTATCACATTTACCCATATTCGGGCTTTAGACCGTATCCACTCGGACAGCCCTTCTGCAACCTGGACTTCTCCTGTGGCTTTTTCAAGGACTGGAAAATCTAATTCTTTAAAAAGCCATAGGAGAAGTCTGGGTTGTAGACGGGCTGCCTGAGTGGATACGGGCTGCCTACAGCCTGGGCACAGGTAAATGCAATAACATCCATTTTAGTCTTTTAGATCCTGCGTCTCTCTGCCAGGATTCCTGACTGCAATAATATCATACTCTCTAGCTGTCCCAGTTTGGCAAGAAGAGTCCTGATTCATCCTCTATCAACCCACTATTTCAGCTGCTTTTAAATGATTCCAGTTTCTCACTCTTCTTCCTACTTTCACCCTTTGTCCTCAGCTTACTTCATTTGCTGCAGACTGAATTCAAAGTGCAAATGTAGTTTGCACTCAATTAACTCATCAGAGAGGAGAAGAGGAACAGAATCTTGCCCTTCCCAATAGTCTCAGGCAAAAACAACTGCTGCATCCTTTCCTACCTTGGGTGTTCTCCCTCACTAATAACTTTTGCAATATGTCCTAGTTTTCATTTGTTTCCTAGTTTTCATTTGTAAAATGATGGAGGGTAAACAATTTCTTTCTTCTTTTTAAGCCATAATGGTGTCCAATATACTCCAAACACTGAGTTTTTCTGAACCAAGTATAGTTTTAAGTTTAAAGAAATTTTAGATATTGAAGCTAGAGCAATTGATTTGCATAGGAGACTCTTATACTTTATTCTGCTGTTGGGAAGCCAAGACCTAGTTTTGGGGAATTTATAATTAGCTCAAATGAGAGAGGGAAGCACCCAACTTCGCTTCTAGGACCTTATCCAATTGTCTATGGGAGACGTAAGAATTCTGGCTGGGAAGACACTGAAACGGACCAAGTTCCAATTAAAATCTAAAATGTTTATTTGGTGACAATAAGCAAACATCCAAATGCAGCGCACACACACACACACACACGCTAGAGGAATGAGCTGGGAAGAGAGAGCGGGGAAGGCAAAAAGAGAAAGACCAGGACAGAGGATATACTTACACCTGAGCGACTCCTCTGGGCTTTGGCGGCGAATGAAGATGAGCTCTGTGGAAGGGGCACGACCAGCAAGAGGGGGGTCGCGGGAACTATTTCAGAGTACAGACCGACAGAGTTTCAGCATGCACTTCCAAGGTAGCACGTTGTCTGCAAAAATCCAGGGGTTTTTAAGGGCGATTTCTGCCTTCCAGCCATGGGCTGGACAATAGCTAGACAAAGGCGTGATGGACTTTTCATTGTTTACTTAAGTCTGGGCATAGTCTAAACAATGCATGTGGTATCAAAGTAATCAAGGAAAGGAAGCTGGAGAAAGGGGGTGCCATCAGATCTAATCACTGTCTCATCAAGTGTAAGACTGAAACAAACAAACACTATTAGGTATCTTTTCCAACATAATGGGATATTCCCCAGGGCAACTCCCATAACCTGCCTGTTCTGGTGGTCTTTAGCAATTCTGAGCTTGCTTACCTGACCTCACATCTAGGGGATTATGGCTGCCATCTCCCAAGGGTCAGGCTGGGGTCATGGGGAACTCCACATGGCTAAAATATATAATAAAAATGGAGGACGTCTGCTAACACTGCTCAGTTGTAACTTTATTAACATCAAAGTAAACATATTAATTTTACTTTAACTGTTGTGGCCATGTTCTATGGAATCGTGGGATTTGCAGTTGAGGGAATTCATTTAGAATTCTCAACAACAAAAAATGGTATTGTACCTAACCAATATTAGCATTTCAACCTGTGGTCTTCTTCAGTGGCTAGGGTATCAATAAGTATCCACTATTATAACAAACAATATGTGGAGTAAATACCATGGAGAGAGGTTGGTGAATTATTTGGATGGTGATCATTTGAGACTGAATTCACAGAACTTCTACCAAGAGATACATTGGAGTACTTATCCAGGACTATCAAGCCTTTGGCATGGGCTTTGTTCTCTCAGGACTTGTGTAATTACAAAAATTGATTATTATTTTCAAGGCACACTGTAGTTTCATTCTTAAAGTGTGAATTTTAGGCTTTTTATGTAAGACATCATGCTATACCTTTGTTTTTAGTGTAAATTGAACATCTAACAGGCATTGTTGATATCCTTGTTATAGAATATATTACTTGTACTATTACCAAACATTTTCCCATTTAAAATTCTCACCCAGAGAGTTCTAGTGTCTTCCTGAACTTCAAACCCCAGGAGTCCATAGACTGGTTGCCACAACAATTAAAGGGGAATCATAATTATGCAATGTGGAAAAGCCCCAGCTGAGATGGAACCCAACAATGCATGCACATCTTAAAGAAAATACCCAGATATCTATTATGTTTCAAATAATTCCATATGGAACTAGAGGAATGATGTTCCAGATTCCTAGGCCCAGAATCACATTCCCTACCCCATTTCCCTGGGTTTCAATCTTCAACAAAGCAATGTAAAATGTTAGGCCTAATAGTGAAAATATGTAGGAAAGTGCATGTACTGCAGCCAAATGTTAACTCTGTATTTATAACTGTGTTTAGAACTGGGGGATAAAATGATGGGACATGTGCTGAAACTTTTTATCTTTGTTCCACACAGAAACTGAAGCATCCTTAGAAGTTAATGATATTTGTGAATGTAGGAAATGGAACTGACTTCAACTTTTTGTATTTGTGACTACCACTAACACTCAAAGCAGAGGATTTTTTTCCCCTCATCTACTAGGCACGAGAGCATATGTGGGTACAATAGGGATACAGCACACACATCCCCCTGTGCATCAGACATTAATTATATCTGTGAAATAAGAAATCATAAGTTTCATAATAGCACTGGCTATAGATTTGACTTGAAAGTAAGTCCCATTGCATTCAGTGAGACTTTCTGCCAGGAGGATGGCTATGAAATTGCAGCCTTATTACCTGTATTTATATCAATTATTAATACTGAAAGTCACATTTATTCAGATGAAACATGGACAGATTTGCAGGAAATGCACTGAAAAAGGATCAGGAGGGAGAGCCAAGCATAGATTGTGATATGTCTTGTTTTCATAAGAGAACTCTGTTTGACTGGCCAGTCCAAGCTAGATTTGAAGCCCAGTTGTAAGATTGGAGAACAAGGATCTTGGTTGACCATTAGGAGGAAGTTACAGGACAGCAAACTGAATACAGAGCTCACCTGGGGCACTTTCACACGATGAGGTATAGCACTATGATTCCACTTTAACTCTCATGGCAATATCGTATGGAATCCTGAGATTTACTCTATGTGTGTGTGTCTGTGTCTGTGTGTATGTATACATGTGCACCTTCAAGTCACCTGTCAACCTATTGGTTTTCTTAGGCAAGGAATACTCAGAAGTGGTTTTGGCAGTTCCTTCCTCTGAATTCAGCAGGAGTATTTAAAATTCTCAGCCAGAAAGCTCCTCTAATATGGGGCAGAGCAGACGGGCAGAAAGAACCAGGCTGGTACTGATTTATACGAAAGCAGGTGGTAGCCCCACTGTCTGCATGGCCAGCCCCAAATACTGGTCAAACACCCATGGGCTGTCCACACCATGCAGAGTCAAGTCGCACCACTCAGTTTTTCCCCCTGCCCACATGCATACACACCATTGCAGGAACACACCGACTATAACCACAAAATATCTCCCTCTTCCCACCCAGCTGCTATCCCATTGGACACTACATGTGCTTTTCAGTGCATCGCTGCACCCAGTAACACACTGGCAAAGCATACTCATGGAGGGCCCCCATACATGTCACTTCCCCCCCCCCTTTCCCCATGCCATCTGGTGGACTGTCTTGTTTGTGTATGTTATAATTATATCCATTGCATGACTGGTGACCTGCTGTGTTTGTCATACTTTTGCATTTTTGCTTTTCTGCATTCCCATGCTCATGCCATGCTGTTAATATGCGGGTGCGATAATGCACATTTGCAAAGTATCAGAGCTTCTTTTTGCTCCAATTATTAGTCCCAGAGTGAAGCTTCGAGTCAGTTTCCACCCAGTTTTGCATCATATGTCATCTAAACGGCTTGGCTTCAAGTCGCTTTGAAGCTGCTTTATTTTGCCAATGCAGACAACCCCTACCTCTCCAAACTACATACCCCAGGATTTCATAGGATCCAGCTGTAGCACTTAAAGTGGAATAATAGTCTTATAATTCTAGAGTATAACAGAGGCCCAAGTCACAGTTTTTTCCCCTCTCATGTTGAAATGTATATTCTATTTCTATTTAAATTCTAGTAATGGTTATGAAATATGCACTTACCCATATAAAATTATCAGATCCAGTTTTTATGCAAACCTGTCCCCTTTAGTTATATTTTTTAAGTGTTAAACTTTCTTTCATTGGTCGGAGCATGTCTGGCTATCCAAGCCTGCAAAGCTGAAGGTCAGAAAAACTTTTTTTAAAAAAATATGCTGGTTTTATAGGAATTTGGTGTTCAAATCCTAAAATTACCTCAGATTTGCTCCATCATGTATAGTTCTTTTCACAACTTGCTTTGACCTTTCTACATTGTAATACATGACTGAATGAAATGATCCTGCAAATAATTTTGCTGCAAAGAGTGAGAAAGGGGGTAAATCTTCTAATAGACTTTCAAAATATTTTAATTCACTGATATGAAAAAAAAAACATTCAAAAGCATTAAAAGGAATCACACTGGAACATCAGTGTTCGTACTTAATCAAAGTGAACAACTGAATTTGCAGAAAATATTGAATTTGTGAAAGAATGGTATATGGGATGACATTTTTATTATGGTTTGGGGTTTTTTTCAAATTCAGCACTCAAAAATACATTAAAAACAGTGACAGTATTGAAAACAGTTTTCTCAGAGCAGGCCTGTGCTTTCTTAAGCAGGTATGTTACCATGAATTCCATGGAGGGGAAATGGAAGGGAAAGTTAATAAATAAAATATCTGTTTCAGCCTCTAGAGGTTCTCATCAAATTTCTAAGAGCCTCAGCCACCAGGCAGCCCTGATTCTGCAATGTGCCACTGTAATTGGAGAGGAGTGAGAAAGCCTTGACTTGTGATCTTTCCTGAGAAACCTCAGTTCAGGCCTCTGCTTTGCAGAATGTCAAAATGTGTAGCAATTATCTTTGTTAATTACTCTGTAATTATTCAGTTTAGCAGTTATCTCTGTTAATTACACCATGATTATTCAGTTTGGCAGTTTGCTCTGTAATTACTCTGTAATTATACAAAATTATTCAGAAAGTACTGGGAAATTGGCATGGCTAAATGGTTGGATTGGGACTTGGGTGCTCCAGATTCACATCCCCTTGTAGGTGAGCTATGAAATTCATTATGTAAGCCTGGGATGGCGATTGTCTACCAGCTGGACCTAACTCACAGGGCTGTTATAACAGCATGACGCAGGGAGTAAGGGTGGAGTAGGACACATTGAAGACATATTGGGTTGTGAATGTAAATAATAAATACATAAAACTCCATCTTTGGGTCTGATATAATATGAGTTCCTCAGCATTAAAACAACAACTTGAAGCTAAAAACAGATAAGGATAAAGTAAAACTGTGGCATTGATATGTACCATTCAAAGTTTAAATACAACAATTTAATTGTTAGCCTGGTATGGCCCTGCTTGCTTTAAGAAATAAATATCAGTCGCCTGACTCTTTTGTGACTGAAATCATGCCGGATTCACATGCCAGAATTCAACCGTGCAGCAGCCATGTGCTGTAAGTGCTAGTTTTAATTGAAATATAAATTATGTGCCCTTTAAAAAGTCTTGGAACAGCTCCCAACAGTGAGTCTAGTTTGTGCAAACAGAAAACAGAAAACACATTAAGTATAAAGGGGAGATGATCTTTGAATCTCTTCTTGAGTTCCATTTGCATTTTTTTAGAAACAAGAAAAGTCTTGGAAGGTTTTGATAGTTTCAGTTTATTAATTTTTAAGCAAGCAGTTGTAGACTAAGGGCCTTTGCAGACTGCCAGAAGTAGTGCAAATTGAGTCCACTTTAAATTGAGGCACTGCCCTGGCTCAGTGCTAGGGAATTATGGGAACTGTAATTTATTGTGGCACCAGAGCTCTCTGACAGAGAAGGCTCAATGTCTTAGAAAAAAATACAATTCCCATGATTCCCTAGCACTGAGCCAGGGCAGTGCCTCAATTTAAAGTGGACTCAGTTTGCACTATTTCTGCCAGTCTGCAAAGGCCCTAACTGAATTATTTGATTCAAATTATTTTTATTCATTTACCCAGCATTCTTTGTTTTATATGCCATAATTTTTCATTTTAATTCATTTTTTACTTAATCATATTCTGCAAAGCCACCATTAATGACATATTAATAATTTTGTTAGTTGCCTGCCCATTCCATTCTAAATCTCAGGTTAGATACAAACTTTGTAGAAGCAAAAACACAAATGTAATAATATTTGAAAGTTGAAAGCATGATTCACCCAACGTTAAACAAGCAAATGCTTGTTTATTCAGAAGTAAATCTCAGTTAGGGCCTCGGCAGACGACTAATTGGGTCGTCTTCCGGGCCCGGAAGAGGAGGGGCAGCCGCACATTCGGCGCCCCTTCCTCTTCCTGAGGTCGCCCCTGGAAGCGCCGGCCATCCGCACGGCCGGCACTTCCGGGTTGACCTCACGCCGCGGCGACCGCACTCGCCGCAGCGTTTGAGTCAGGGAAAGTGCACCCGCCGCTTTTGGGGTGCACTTTCCCTTAAATCTAAAAGGAGCGCCAGTTTGGCGCTCCTTTTAGATTCGGCGGGGAAGCGCCGCGGTGAGAATGCCTTGGCCCCGCGGCGCTGCGGATCAGGGCGTCTTGGACGCCCTCGTCTGCATCCCCCCTTAGTTCAATTAGACTTACTCCTAGGTAGCTGTGTGTGGGACTGTATTTTCCTTCCACAGAGTTTAGGAAAGTTGCTTTTTGACATGCAATTCCCAGAATGGCCTAGTGACAAACTAGTGAGGGTTGTCATTCAAAGAAAGTAATTGGGCTGTAGAACTACAGAAATTACATTTGGTGGGATCAGGTATTTATTTGCTTTTTCTATCCATTTCATTTGTGTTTTCCCCCAGTCTTTTGACCTGAAAGGAGCCCCTATATCCTGTATCACATCTGGATACAAGTAATAACCAAGACAGACTTATATTCAGAAGGATGGCAAAAAAATAAATAATACATTTGAATACTTACTTTCAGACCAATGGAGCTGATTTTAAATAAGACAATTAGTATGCAAAAATTAAAGCATTACTAGAACAGGTTTCATATAACTGGGTGACTTGTTTCAAAGGCTTTTTAATGCCAACACGTTAAACAGGAATTACATGTGTGTTGTTTGCACAGCAGTAATCTATGGACCAGATGCGAGCTAGAGAGTCCTGTCCTTGTAGGTGCCAGCACAGAGATTAAGGGCCTATGCAGACTGGCCTAAAAGGCCAGCCTGAGGATGGAGTTGGGGTGGGGTGACCACACGCCAGCCACCCTGACTCCACCCTAATGCTGCCATCACACTGTGCGCCCAAACTCAAGGCGTGCAGCATCAAGGTACCCCATTGGCACACTGTGTAGACACGCTGCACCAAAGGGCACAAAAGAGCCACAGCAGCGGCACTAAGGGTAGCTTTTGCCGCCCCAAAAAGGAATGGCATTTGCCAGCTCTTTTTGGAGCAGCAAAAAGCCGGATTGAGGCCACTGCATGTGGTTGCGGCCCCTAAGTTGAAATACTGGTCTATGAGGAATTGCTTCCAGAACACCTTGTCACTGCTAGAACTACAGCTCTTTTCTTTTCTCAGAGGTGCTGGGCATGTTGTTGTCATTTCCTAATTTCAGGCATAGCATAAGCAATTACGCTAGCTCGGACTTTGACATCATTATTATTATTATTATTATTATTCATTGTGTATGAAGTGGTTTACTAATAAGACCTTAGATGAAGAATTGATTATTGCTGCCAATATGTTCTGGAAGTGAAAAGGAATTGTGTATTTTGTGGAAAAGAAAGTTCCTTTTTTATACATGCACTGGGGAAAGGAACACCATCTGCACATGCCTGAAGATTAAAAGGCAAGATAGCATTTACTTTTGGATGACAGATTATCTGGCAGAGTCTGAAGTGGTCAAAGGTGGACTGTAAATATGATGGCATATACATCACCATCTTTTTTACTATTGTATATTATGGAACACCCAGTGTACAGCAACCAAGTAATTAGACAAACGAGCTCCTGTAACCCCAGCAGAACCATAAAATATCTCTTTCAACAGACAGCATCCAGCTGTATTTTGTAAAATGCACAGAGCATAAAACATGGGTTGTACCTGTACATCATGGCAGGAATCCAATATTTATCCCCTGTTTGTATTGCAAGGAAATGGGGTCCTTGGGGTCAGTACAAACAGCTGGTTTAATTATAAGATCCTCGTATATCATATCAAAGTTTTCTCTCTTCTTGTGCAAAACTTCAGCATATACCCCAAGGCTTCATTCCAATCAGCTTTCATTTTTATGATGGATAAGTTTATGTAAGAATTGTCTGGCAAATTATCTGTTTCTGGTGTCAAGATAAAAGGGATTCTTCCCATCTCTGCTGGATGAAGCAATAGTATATGGCATCCATTATTAATGTAGTTTTTAAAATCTCCACTTCCTCTCTCTCTTTCTTGCTTACTCTCTCCCTCCCCTTTGCTAATGATGACAGGAGGGGACTTTTGGGGAGAAAGTCTTCATCCTTTTTCTAGGTTTCTTCAGTTACAGCTTCACACGTACACATCAGACTACATAGTGGTCACTGCTTGCCATCAGTCCTTTCTGCTCCATCCACATAACCTTCCTGCCCACTCAAGCCATGCAAATTAATACTGCACATTCAAGCAGCAAAATAGACATGGAAGGCAGGAAATGTCACCCAGATCTATTTCTCCATATCTCGTTCATTGGCCTCGAATTCCGATGGCGTCTCCTCTCTCAATGAATGTCTACGGGCAGTAATGGGCTGGATGAGGAAAAACAGATTGAAGCTGAATCCGGACAAGTGCTCACAGTAGCGGCCCCAAAACCAAGAATTGGGCTGCAACCGCTAGTCCTGGATGGAGTCACACTCTCCTCCAGTGACTGTGTTCGCAGCTTGGGGGTGCTCTGACTCGTCGCTCCTGATGGCGAATCAGGTGAATGCGACAGTCAGGAGCGCCTGTTATCAGCGTTGGCTGATATGCCAGCTGCACCCTTTTCTGGAAGTAAGGGATCTCGAGACTGTTGTGCATGCGCTGGTAACCTCACGTGTAGATTTCTGTAACACACTCTACAAGGGGCTACCCTTGTGCTTGGTTTGGAAACTGCAGCTAGTACAGAATATGGCGGCCAGAATAGTGTCAGGAACATCTAGGAGGGACCATATTACTCTGGTACTAAGGTCCTTCCACTGGCTGCCTATTAGTTTCTGGGCCCAGTACAAGGTATTGGTTATCACCTTTAAAGCCCTAAATGGCTTGGGTCCAAACTATCTCCGGGACCGCCTTCTCCCTTACAATCCTCCCCGCGCACTCCAGTCCTCTGGGAGGAATCTGCTGCAGCCACAAAGATCTAGGCTCTTGGCTACCTCCCAGAGGGCTTTTTCTGTTGTCACCCCCAGATTATGGAACAGCCTGCCGGACGACATCCTTAGACAGCTTTAAAAAAGCTGTCAAGACGGATATCTTCCAGAAGGCCTTTCCAGGATAGATAGTCCCCGCCTCAGGAACTCTTTTGGAAAAGTCCTCCTAGAGTCTCCCCTAATGCAGTATAATGTCGCCGTTTTTCTTTATTTTTTTCTTTATTTTATTGTTATTATTACTGTTGCAACTAATTGCTGCAGTTTTATTTTGTTTGGCTTTTAACTTCTATTTGATTTAATATTCTTTTAAGGGGGGGTAGGGATAGGGTTGGGATGTATTGTACTTTTAACTTTGTTAGTTCCCCCGATTGATCTCAGAAGGGCGGGATATAAATAATTTTTTCATTGTTATTATTATTATCATCCACAAAAGAGGGCCCTGTCAAACACATCTCTCAAATCTGGATTAGGATGGGAGGAATGTGTACACACATCTGTTTACATCTGTACACATATGTGGCCCTCAGTCACCCCCACTGGTGGCTGTGGATTTCTATGTCAATATTGGTGGTAAGCCTGCTATGGGTTTTACTCCAGACATTTAAACAGCTAAGCAGATGCAGAAACTTATCTGCAAAACACAGTTGGATGCTGAGCGCTATCCCCAAAAGAATGCAGTACCTCGAATAGTTCCCTGAAAGTTCAACCAAGCCCAGAGTGGATTCTTCCATTGGCATGGAAGCATTTCTGAGAGAGGTGTTTCCCAGGGCCTGAAATTTTTGCATGCATATCATGATCTCTGTGGCTGAATTGTGGTCATCCCCCAGAACACCATGTGCAGCTGAAACCACATTGCTACTATAACAGTGGTTCTCAAATGCTGGGGTGGGACCCCCTGGGGATGTGTGAGAGTTGCTCAAGGGGGATGCAAGACTTGTAGGCCCTGATCTCTCCTCCTTCTTCTTTTCCCAAATGTTTTAATTTACTTTAAAGTTTACTCATGCGTTGAGTTAAATATTGAATTTACTTAAATAAAACTGTTCTAATGTGAACAATATTATTTCCTTATAAAATGCTAAAATATAAATTTACATGAATATTTGAATGAAAATGTCACTAAACAAACAAAATATTTTCATTCATAAACTATGCTGATGGGGGAGTGATATCTGCATGTAGATGTAAATGGTGTCACAAAGGTAAAATGTTTGAATTCCACAGTACAATAGCATTGGACCTAGACAACCCAAGTTGAAATCCCTGATCAACTACGACATTTACTACCTTTGGGATAGTTCTGTTCTCTCTTCCAGATGAGGCATATTACATAGGCACACTCACATGTACTTGATTTTTTTCATTAGTTACATGACTTTGTATTCCTTAGGTCTATAGAGGAGATATGCCCAATTTCCATTGTCTTTCTGTGAGACAAATGCAAGATTCTGAAACAGAATGATTTTCTAGAACACAACATATTGTACTGTGTGACACTCCATGGTTACTTATTATTTGATGGCTGCTTCCTTATGTTTTAACAGATGCTATGCTTTTGGTAGCAGACAGATTAGAAGGACCATTCAACATTGAATCGGTAATGGATCCCATTGATGTCAAGATTTCTGAAGCCATCATGAACATGCAAGAAAACAGTGCACACGTGACAGCAAAGGTATCAAGCAAAATTTTGCTACTAAATGCCTTGAGTGCTTAACCAATTGTGCTGCTGTTTTGTTTTGTTGCTTTTTTTTTTTTTTTTTTTTTTTTTTTTTTTTTTTTTTTTGGTTAAAGAAGCTTTATTTTCTTACATGTGAGGTCTAGCTTGAATTCTAACAAAGATGTTTTTCCAACTTTGTTGGTCACACATAGATGGTACAATATAAGGGTGGCTGAGAAGTGTCTTCTGGGTTTTTGATTTTTAATAAGAACTTACCAAACTTCATAAACATGTTCATAAACAAGACTGGGAGAAAACTTGACATTTTAAAAAACAATGAATATGAGGGAAAGCAAAATTAACAGATTCATCTAGCCTGAAAGGCTTTTGAGTATGTAGGTCTTAAATATCTCACAAGGATCATGAATTGTCAGACATAAATACAATGAAGCAGGTCCATCACCATAATTACATCTGACAATACCACCTCCAAAACCTACCTTTCAGCAAGGCACAACAGCATTCTCCCAGTTGTGGGGTGCATCGAGAAGAAAAAATAATAACAAATCAAGGAATGCATGGTGAATTGGTCTAGGAATGTGAGGCATAACATACTTTTATGGAATTGGAAAGAAGATGTGGACCAAGGACATCAAAAGTTTGATATGATATGATTTAAGAGAAAATGTCTATAAAACAATTTACCAATGGTACATGGCAAAAATGTATAAAGAAGCCACCAACAAATGTTGGAAATGTAACAAAGAGGCGGGGATCTTCTTTCACATGTGGTGGAATTGTCCTAAGGCAAAGATGCTTGGGCTATTGATAAGAGAAAAAATGCAGAAAATTTTGAAAATTTAACTTTATACCTGAAGCATTCTTAACTGGGCTTTTTTGCTTTTGATAAACAAGAAAAGAGATGGGTAGACAGGCTCAGCATATGGTGGCAATGGTGAGAATGACTTATTCTAAATATTGGAAGATAGCAAAGACCCCCAATGAAGATGAATGTATATGTAAATTAGTAGAAATTGTGAAAATGCATAAATTAACCAACTAATGAAAGCTAAACCCAGAAAACAGTTTTTACAAGAGTGGAACCTGCTTATAGCTTATTTGCAGCTGAGAGAAGGAGAGGTGGCATCTGCAGCCTTTGAAGTTTAATTGATTGTATTTAGGTTAAGAAAGAGATTGTGTTATATGGAAAGGGTGGTGTTTTCATTCTTCCTCCTGTTTTAGTTATAAAGAGTTGAAATTAAGAGTGAACTGAATACAGGAAGTTTATATATGAAAGGAATTAGGGAAAGAACTAAGGGAATATGCTGTTTGACTTAGCAAATGGAAAGTCAATATTTGTGCTCTTTTATTTATTCATTGTTTTGTTTCATTCTGTTTATTTATTGTTTGGGTTTTTGTTTTTGAGAGAGGGATATATGTGTGTAGGGGAATGTTGTGGGTTGTAGTGTCTTGTGCTTCTATTATATTATTTACATGTTTACAATTATGTATGTGTTGATATATGACTAAACATACACTTTTTAAAAGAAGCTGGACTCCTGCCAAAACTGTCTCACCCCGTAACCAAAAGAATGCTGCAGACACAATTTCCCAGTCTTCAGTTCCTCACTAACTCTTCAACTGGGTGTAAAGATAGGTTTTTGGGGGTCACATTCTGTCATTAACAACCACAGATGTGGAATCCCAGCAGTTACAAGATTCTAAGTCCAGTTTACAATTTTATAATTGCCGAAAAAGACACCAGTCATCTCACTTTGAATTCTTATGCATTCAACTATGCTTGTGGCACTAAATTAAAGTTGCCCTCTTTTTTTCTGAAATATTTCTCAACTATGGCCCTTTGCAGACTGCCAGAAATAGTGCACATTAAATTGAGGCACTGCCCTGGCTCAGTGCTAGGGAATCATAGGAACTGTAATTTATTGTGGCACCAGAGCTCTCTGACAGAGAAGGCTCAATGTCTCAGAAAAAAAATAAAATTCCCATGACTCCCTAGCACTGAGCCAGGGCAGTGCCTCAATTTAATGTGCACTATTTCTGGCAGTCTGCAAAGGCCCTTTATCACAACCAACATGTACAACATAGCCGTCTCCAGGATGGAAGTGTTTGTTCTTGTTTGTTCTCATGGAGCTGATTGGTTTATGATTTGATACATCCATTGATTATATCAATGAGATTGACTTCCTCTTCACTTTTAAGCCTCCTATTTTGTTTGTTCCACTTTGTTCCACCAACACTAAGGCTCCTTCTGAGCCATTAGCAATCTACCAAAAGTGTCTCCTTCAGTTTAGGTGGATCAGGATTCTTTGCTACGCACATAAAATCAAAAATGTTGTTAATCTACCTTCCCTGTTATCCAAGTATAAGCCTGAGCATCATGTATCTGTGGAAGTAGGCTCAACTGTATGACAGCTCATGCTACAAACTTTTTTTCTTTCAGTTAATTTCAAAGGTGCTACAGATCTCTTTACATACTCTTTTTCCAGACTAACATGGCTACGTCTCTGAATTTTGTCCTGTGTAATGCCAAAAACATTTTCCCAAATTTTTTGATGTTTGCCTCAAATATTGCCTTTTTCTTGAGGAACATGTTTTTCACTGGAAAAACTAAGCAGGTGGAAAAGGCAATATTTCAAAACTACTTCATTTTAGGAAGGGGAAATTTGCTGGTCTTAGATATTTGAAGGCTGGGTGTCAGTCCTGAATGATCTTATTTGAGGAAAATATTCTGCCTTTGGACAAGTCTCTTTAGTCTCCAAACTATCATAAAAGAACACAGTCCAGAGAAGTTCTTAAGATTTGAAAAGAGAAGTCGAGTGGTACTTGAGGTAATCCATATCAGTTTCATGTTTAAGTAGATGTTAACATGCTGGACAACTGGATTAAAAACAAAGGTCTTCTTCAGCCTATATAACTAGGGCAGGCAAAGTACAGCCATGGGCTACAAGTGTTCTCCACCACCACCCTGGCTGTTTTTGTAGACTCAACCCCCTTCAGACTCCTCGGGCATCCCTTTTCCTGGTCCAAAAAGGGCAAGAGGGGAAGTGGCTCCCCTTGAAACCTCTAAGGCTGCATCCACAGTGCAGAATTGATATATTTTGACACTGCTTTAACTGCCACAGCTCCATCCTATGGAGTCCTAGGATTTGTTGTTTGTTCTGGCACCTGAGCTCTCTGATAGAGAAGGCTAAATGGCTCACAAAATCTACAAATCCTAGAATTCAATAGCATTGAGTCATGGGAATTAAAGCAATGTCAAATGAATTATTTCTGCAGTATTGATGCAATCCAGGAGTGGCAATTCACTCTAAGCAGGGGGGGGGGAGGGAGCTGCATTACTTAACATGATTTAAAAGTGCATTTTTCAAACTCAGAAGTGACCTTCTTGTTTTATTTGGGGGTCATTTTTGGCACTATGACAATGCCCCCAAAGATCTCAAGGGCAGAAATTTGCCTCAGGACTCACTGTTGTTGCCTCTCTCTGTTATATAGAAACTTAATTATTTTTGACTCAGTCTTTGTTACTGCATCTGTGAAGCAACTCCCATTGGGACACAGTGGAGATGCAGGTACAAGTTGGATATAAATGATGCAACCTGAAAGCTCTACTTAATTTATATAGCTTGACCTTTGGTAAATTAATCTACTAAAACACTGCACAAAAATCAATATCAAAAAGTCTGTTTATTTGAGTGCTGACGATGACATCATTGACAGATTTTTTTTTTACTATGTTATCAAATATATCATGCTTCCTGTCCAGGAGGAAGATGCTGTTAGGATGTATTTTAAGCAACTCTTCACCATAGCTTAACATGGTCCTTGCAGGTCTTTCAAGGGTGTGGACAGCCCAAACCAGCTCCAGGTATAAGAACTTCACGCTCCATTCCTGATAATTTTAATACCCGCTTTCGTCCCTATCATCCTGAGGAAAGACCAACAACAGCTGCGGGTACAAGCTTGGATAGGCTGGTAAGTAATTGTTTGTGGTAAAGTGAAACAAATAGAAAGAATATTGAATTTTAAAAAAAAAAAATCAAAAACATGTTTTTCAGATGTTGGGAAACCCTAATGAGGAGAATCTAGGACTGTTGAGAATCTTTGTAGTTCAGGACATAATCTGTACAAATTTTACATGGTTTTTTTTGGGGGGGTGGAGGCGGACTGGTTTTGTTTTTTTGTGTTTTTTGGGGGGGGTTGTTTTTTGTAGAAAACAGTATTTTCTGTGCAGGAAACAATATTTTCTGCACAGAAAATTTTGTTTTCTGTGCAAAAAGCCTACATATGAATTTTGTGCAGAATAAGCCCTAACCTGTGAATAATTTTCAAAAACTGCAGTTCTCAAAGTCTTTCTTGCCAAGGGAGAAGAATGCTTAAACTACTTGTTGCTTCCTTTAAGAATGAAATTATTCAAGACTGCAATTGCATCCCTATAAAGGGAACATGGCTGCCATTAAAATGAAAGAATTTAGAGTTTTAAACTTGACCCTTGCCACATTGGATTTGTATGGTATTTCCAAAGAAAAATGTGTGATAGCAAAAGAGTTGAGTAGAGTGAGGATTTCATGTCTGTTTGGGTTTTTTTACTAGAATTTAGCAAATATCTCCAGTTTATTCATATTTATTCATATTCAGATTGGAAAAGAATTGAGATCATCCATCCAGATCTATAGCTTTGGGGGGATGCAGACGGGTAGCTCTAGGCTGCCCCGGGAAATGGAGGATCGGGGCTGAGGCTGCCGAACACATTGGCCCCAATCTTCCCTTTTGCTGCCCAGAAAAGAGCAGCAAAATGCTTCTCCTTTCAGAGCCGGCAAAAGGGTGCCCTAGGAGCCGCCATGCAGCTCTTTGGCACCTCTTCCAGCGCAGTGCATCAAAACGCTGCACCAGAAGGATATCCTGACACCGTGCACTGTGTGTAACAGCGCGTGGCATCAGGGCATCTTTGGGGAGGGTTGAGGCGGCCGGCGTGCAGCTGCTCCTCCCCATTCCTGCCTCTAGGACAGCCCAAAGAGCCCATCTGTAGAGGCTCTATCAGTGCTTAAAGTCTGCATTTAATCCTCTTATATTCTACTCAGTTTGTAGCACTGAATTAAACTTTTCACTTCATTTTTTTCTAAAAGGCTCATCTTTAATAACTGTATGGCAAGTTAGGTACAACACGGATTCCCTTCATACTAATAACAATTATGTCCATTGAGTTTGGCTGGAAATGTGGGAGGAGTTCATGTCAGGTCAATTTTTTAAGCATTTACAGCTGGCTCTCCTTATCCATGGATTCCACCATCCACAGTTTGAAAGTACCCCTGCCCCCCAAAAATCCAAAAGGCAAACCTTGATTTTGCCATTTTTGTTGGGGTATAAAGACAAGCTGGATCTAGCATACATACATGCAGATGCACTTAGGCAGGAACGCCCAGAAGATGGTCTTCTATGAAGAGTCTTGCTCCAGAGGGCACAGAAAAAATCCTCCCATACAGGCTGCTGCTTTCAGCTTGGAGAAATGAATCGCTGGACAGAGAGACTTCACTCAGTGAGGGCTTTAATCTTTGTTGCAGATATTTACAAAGATACAAAGAGTACCAGACATCCATCTTGAATACTCACAACTATACAGACCAACAAAGTGCTTCGCCAACCACCAACCACAACTAACCAACAATGGAGATTCTGACTCTCTCCCATATATAGGCAGTCTTCTTAGGAACATGTGACAGCCATGCATGAATGAAACCTGACTGGTTTCATCCCCAGTGCCTGTTCCATCAGGCCTCCCATGATGCATACCTGGCTGGTCTCACCCACTGTGCATGTTGCATCAGACCTCCCATGATGCATAGCTTGCCAAATGCTGACTCATGCACCTGCCACTTGAACTCTAGTAACCCTATTACCATTGTTCCAGTTCTTTTCAGTGGCCACATCCATGTCATTTTCCAGACCAGAGTGCCACATGGTCTTGACAATTTTATACAAGGGATACCATTTATACAAGGGTCATTTTCCAGACCAGAGTGCCACATGGTCTTGACAATTTTATACAAGGGATACCATTTTACTACACCATTGTATATAATGGGACTTGAGCATCCATGTATTTTGGTATCCAAGGGAGGTCCTTGAACCAAACTGTACCAATATTTGCAAATTTCTTCATATTCAGAATGGAAAGATCTTAGGGTTTAAGAGGAAAGTGAAAATGATAGTTGATATTCTGCATAGCTGTGATATCATGGCTATGTTCCTCTCCTGATCCAACCCACCAAATACACCTTAAAATCCAGGCAGCCATACTGAAGGGCAATGTTCTCCAGCAAGCAATCCACTGAAGAATGAAGGGCCCAAGCCCCCTCTCATAAACAAGCCTCAGTACAATGAGCAGAAGCAGGGTCCCATGAAACCTTTCATCACATCTGGTGGGAGGGAACTGGACATGCCATCCTATAGCTCCCACTTGCCATTGCCACAGAACTCTGTCCCTTGGCATGGCTACCTGGATTCTAAGATCTGTTTTAGAGGCATCTGATGTGATGGCAAAGGTGCCATGATCATACAGTGAATACAAAAAAGTTACAAGGTTGTAAGTCTAACTGACTGCCTCATAGGATGCCAGCTTCCATTTATTCCCTGGTGAGCTGAGTGGTTTCAGTGCCAGTGTGGGATGGTAAATCTACTTTGGGTTTTAGTCTGAACCTCAAAGAAGCTATCCAAAGTACTGAAAACAATAGGTTCAGCTCCTTCAAAACTTTGGAATAAAACCTGGCATGGATTTGCCAGCCCAGTGACATTGGATCCACCAATCTCTCCTCCAATGGCCAGCTGTTTTCCTCTCAAAATGAGGAACAATAAAACAATTCTATTCTTTTAGGTGCTGATAAGATAACAGTACTGAAAGTGATGGTGCTCTTTTAATAATAATAATAATAATAAGAAGAAGAAGTAGTAGTAGTAGTTTTATTTTTAACGCGCCCCTCTGCACAGCAACCGGGGTGGCGTACAACAGAATTTAAAACAGACAATAAATTAAAACAATCCTTCAGCCCAATCCCTAACCCTCCCACCCCTTAAAAATGAGTTAAACTTATACTGTATTAAAATAGCGGTTAAAGCCACATACAATAAAACAACATATGAAAACCAACCAACAGCAGCAGTGGGGGGGGGGGGAGGCAAGTAGCAGTCCAGACATTCATTGGGCTGGGAATCATTCTGGGAAGGCCTGCCAGAAAAGATCCGTCTTTAGTGCTTTTTTAAAGCAATCAAGAGTCGTAACAAGACAGATCTCTTCTGGCAGGCCATTCCATAGTCTGGGAGCGGTAGCAGAGAAGGCCCTCTGGGAGGTCAGCGACAGTCTAGTTTTCATGGGCTGTAGCAGGTTCCTCCCAGAGGACCGAAGTGCACGGGGTGGGGGGGGTCGTATGGGGAGAGGCGGTCCCGGAGATGAGATGGACCCAAGCCATGTAGGGCTTTAAAGGTTAAAAGCAACACCTTGTACTGCGCCTGGAAACTAACTGGCAGCCGGTGGAGGGATTTAAGCAAGCCATTCAAGCAGCATAGATTCTGTGAGTCATGTGTAACCTTTTAAAGCAAGGCAAGCTTTTCTCTCTTTTTTTTCCCTCCAGAACAGCTGGCCCCAAATGAGGAGGCATGCTATAGCAGGGGAAATCTGCTGACTTGTAGGAGTCAAAGGAAAGTTGTAAGCCAAATTTGGCCAAGGAATTTCATATTGCTGACTCTTGAGGTGAACATATGTATGTGCATAATCACTTGTGCATAAAAGCAATCCACCTAATAAGTTTATTTAAAAATAAATAAAATATGTTCAAAAGCTAGCTGTAGCAGAATTCTTATCTCTATTTATTCTTGCAGTATATAGCTTCTTTATAAATTCACAGATTGCATATCATTTCTTTTATTTAAAAACTGAAAAAATAGAATTCTGGTCAGCTAGATTTTTTTTACAAATCATTAAACTTATCTCCTTTTAAACTTGGGCTCTGTTTTTTGTAACAGAATGACCTAAATCCAATCTAATCTCAATTATAATAGACCAACAACTATAGTGTTTTGGCTGCCTACTGTACTGTTTGTAGAACCAAATGATACTACTGAGCCCTACTCTGACAGGATGTGAAAATATTCCCCCAGAATTCATAGATGAACCATTTGGATATGCATTTGGGTAGAGAGCTTATTATCTCTTCATCACCCTGTTTTCAATGAGATGTGCATCCTATTCCCATTCTGCAGCAATTCCAGCACTTGAAAAAGTTAGTTTTTGAACTATAAAAGAAGGAAGGAAGGAAGGAAGCTAGCTCTGACCACATCAAACATAGGTACTAAAACTGGATCAGCACAATGTCTTCTCTCTCCCTAATCATGGCATTTGCTGGATTTGCTGAAACTGAAAATGATATTACCAAAGATAAAGGATACTTAAATTCAGTGGTGTACTCACCCAGGGTGTCACCCAGTGTGAGGGGCAGGGCTTCTGGGGGGTGGAACTTCCGATCCCGGACTTCCTGTGGAGTTTTCGGGGCGAGGGTGCCGAAAAGTCCCTGGGTGGGCCTAGGAGGCCCAGAAAAGTCCCTGTGTGAATCTTGGAGGCCCTGGGCAGCCCAAAAAAGATCCCACCTGGACTTTGGAGGCCCCGGGTGGCATGGAAAAGGCCCCGCCCAGGCTTTACAAGCCCCGGACGGTGAGAAAAAGGCCCCACCCAGGCTTTGGAGGCCCTGGGCAGTGTGGAAAAGGCTGCACCCAAGCTTTGGAGGCCCCAAAAACACCCTGGGGTGCCAAAAAAGTGCATTCGGGGTGCAGGGAACTGACCTAGTATCGGCCTCTGCACCCCCCATGACACTACTGCTTAATTTCACTATTATTACTTTGCCAAATACAGGCCTGCAGAATTTGAGGAATTTCCTGAAACATTTGAGGGGTTTTCTGAAACATTTGAGGGATCAAACAACTCATTGGGGATGGGATAGTATCCTCCACCATGCCAAAAGCAGCAGAGTACTTTGGGGACCCAAGACAAATTGGTAGGGCCAGACTTGGCATTTCTCCAAGTTCTGGTTGCTGTCCAAGTTATGGTTACTGTCCAAAATCTAAGAAGGATGAGCATCTCATAAGTTTGTTTGAGGATCTATCATGATTCACGTAGGGGAATGGACATCTCCCCAAATAATCTGTCCCCCCTCAACAAAGCAGCAAGTAAAATCCTCTGCCAATGCATAGTCAAGGACTACTTTGACAGCAGCAGGCAATTGACTAGCCTTACCCTCTGCTGGTGTCCATGTTGGCTGGGGGACTCAGAGAATTGTAGCCTAAAATAGTATGTCTGGTAGACATACCAGAAACTTTTCCAGTTTCTGCTTTTGCCTTCTCTACAATTTAGAAATCTGATTCAAAGCATTCCCAGCAGTTGGCATGTGGATCAGTTGTTGTGATATATTACCTTTAAAAGAAAATGGTGAAAACAGCTTTTCAACAGACAGAACATGCCTACAATTCACATAAGTAATCCTGTGCCTGTCACATTAAAGTGCAATCACTTCAGTTCCAAGTTAACTTTACAGTACACTCATTTTACAGCTCCACTCATAATTAAATAAGCACTTATTGTTCTTAAGTGTCCCTATGCATAATGCATCTTTCCTTGCTAAAGTTTAATTAAAGAATTCACATTTCATACAAGTCAGGAAAAAAAGCATCTTTTTTATAACTACATGAAACACATGAAACAATTTTGTAGCAATCAGAGCCTTCAAACATAGTATTTTGTGGGGTCCCTTCAGACAAAGGTTCTACTTTTTCCCCATTTGGACAGATACTACACCTTCTACAGATTATCCTGTTCAGGTATTTTTGTGAAAAACTATTACAGACTGACTCTTTACATCCAAATTGTAAAAAGTGAAGCTGCTGTATTTAGGACCTAAAAGCAACTTTTGTCTTTCATTGTAAATCTCTTGCTTCCTTTTTCTCTTTCTCTTTTTAATGTTTTCTAGTTCTGCAGCCCATTGAAGGATTTATGAAAGAAAACATTCCGATAACAATTCATGGCTGTTGTGTGCCTTCAAGCTTTTCTAATATTTGGTAACCTGAGGCAAACCTTTGCTGGGGTTTTCTTAGTAAGAATTGTTCCAAGGGGGTTTGGCTTTGCCTTCCTCTGAGGCTGAGACAGTGTGATTTGCTCAAGGTCATCCTGTGGTTTCTATGGCAGAGCATGGATTCAAACCCTGTTCACTGGAGCCATAGTTTAATGCTCAAACCAATACACCATACTGGCTCTAACAATTCATTACAAATGCTTAAATATTAGAGGCCTTTCTAAAATATAGAGATCTTAGTTGTCAGTAGACACCACACTTAAAGAAAACATGTTGTTAGATGCAACCTCAGTTAGCACAGGCATGCATACTACATTTTGAGAAGTTAAGGATTGGTGGGGGGGACTCCAGAATCATCAAATGGGACGGTTTATTGGCCAGCTAATCCTTGTTTGATGCAGGCAATTCAGACTTGTGGCATTTAAAAAAATCTCCCTTATCTGAAATGCTTGGGACCAAAAGTGTTTTGGATTTTAGATATTTATTTATTTATTTATTTATTTATTTATTTATTTATTGAATTTTAGAATATTTGCATACATATAATGAGATATCTTGCAGCTGGGACCAAAGTCTATAACATGAAATTTATTTATGTTTCATATACACCTTATACACATAGCCTGTAAGTAATTTTGTGCACAACATTTTTAATAATTTTGTGCATGAAACAAAGTTTGTGTACAATGAACCATCAGAAAGCAAAGGTATCACTATCTCGGCCATCCATGAAAAAGGGGTTGGATTTTGGAACATTTAGGATTTTAGAATTCTGGAGAAGGGAGACTCAACCTGTAGTTCAGCAATTGTCTTAATGGGGTGATACGTTTCATCCACTGGAATCTTTAATGAATGCTAATGATTCATTATATAATGAATGATATATTTTTCATTTAGGCAAAGATAGGGTGGTTGGACTGCAACTCTGGAGACCAGGATTCAATTCCCTGCTCAGCCATTAAATCCACTGGTGACCTTGAGCAAGTAGCATACTCTCAACCTCAGGGGAAGGCAATGGCAAACCTCCTCTGAACAAATATTGCCAAGAAAACCCCATGATTGGTTCATAATAATAATAATAATAATAATAATAATAATAATAATAATAATAACAACAACAATAACAACTTTATTCTTATATCCCACCTTTTGCCAAGGCAATCAAGGCGGCTTACAAATATAAGAAACAATTTAAATAAAAATGCACCTACAGTAAACAGTAAAACAATAATAACAATTAACCCCCCTTTTCAAAGAATAAATACATATTAAAATAGAACATGAAATTAAAAACAGCATGCATTCAGGAGTACCACTAGGTATATAAAGAGGATGTATAACGAGGGAGGAGCACAGATTAAGGTGGAGCGGTCTATTCTGGGAAGGCCTGCTGGAAGAGATCCATCTTGACAGCTTTTTTAAAATCAGAGCATGTGAAGATCCAACCAATTACAACCTGTTGATAATAAAGAATATTACCATTTTTCTCCTCATCTCTTTTTGTTGAGATAATTTGAAAAAAGCTCAACAACTATGAAATATTTTAAATGTGGAGCTTGTTTGCAAACAATTTACAAAGTTAGTAGGTAAATTGATTTTGTAACACCTTTGAGACTAAGGGCCTTTACAGACTGCTAGAAATAGTGCAACTTGAGGCCACTTTAACTGTCTTGGCTCAGTGCTAAGGAATCATGGGAATTGTATTTTTTTTTTTCTGGGACACTGAGCCTTCTCTATCAGAGAGCTCTGGTGCCACAATAAATTACAGTTCCCATGATACCTTAGCACTGAGCCAGGACAGTTAAAATGGCCTCAAGTTGCACTATTTCTGGCAGTCTGCAAAGGCCCTAACTGAGAAAGAAACTGTAGTATAAGCTTTTATAGAGTTAGGCTACTGCAAAATTAATGCAGTTTGATACTGCTTTAACTATCATGGCTCCATCCTGTGGAATCCTGAGATTTGTAGTTTGTTGTAACACCAGAGCTCTGTGTCAGAGAAGACTAAACATGTCACAGACTTACGTACAAATCCCAGAAATCCACAGCATTGAGCCATTCAGTTAAAATGGTGTCAAACTGCATTACATCTACAGTGTAGATACAGCTTCTGTCTACATCTGAGGAGGTAGTCTATGAAAGCTTATGCAAGAACGTCTTTCTCTGTTAGTCTCAAAGGTGCTACATGATCCCTTTGGCTGTTTATATTCCAGACTAGAAGAGCCATTGTGGTGTACTGGCTTGAGCATTGGACTACGACTGAAGTTCTTGGTTCAATTCCCCACTCCACCATAAAAATCTATGGGTGAAGTCACCTTAGGCTCACCATTAGTCAGAAATTACTTGAAAGCACACAACAACAAAATTCCAGACTATATCTTTGAATTTACAAAGTTTGGTTCCACATAAAGGTTGGGGTTTGCACACAAAGATGTGGGTTTATTCTAATAATATTGTATTTTGGGCAAATTGTACTGTTGCTTCTTTACCCCCAATCTTTTTTGCCCAAAAACCTTTGCCAAAAAAAATCACAAAAATCCCCAAAATGCAAATGCAAAGAAATCATAATCATCACTATTAAAATTGGACTAAACCTTTCAGACGGTTGCCCAACAAGAAGAAACAAAAATACATCCCTAATACAGATACAGAGGTCCATCTGTATACATAGATCAATCCATATTATGGGTACTAATCTGAGCTCCTTTGAAATTGTAATTGATGCAAATGGAAATTATTCTCCATTCAGTGCTGCTTTGAGGTTGGACTAAGATAGTAGTCCAACCATATCCCCCAAGTAGGACACAAAGCTGTATTGATCCCTGGACTTGGATAAGAAGGTACCACACAAAGTCTTTGGCCAAAGGATCCACAGAAAAGCAGAAATGCTTTCAGTCCAACTTACAGCAATGCCTCTGATGGACAAACTTCATTTCACAGCAGCAACCTCATATAGACAGTTTAGAATTATACAAGACCGGTGTAAGATGTATGTGCAATGTTGAGCTTTCCCTCCTTTACTTCCTATGTGGCTGCCTACAAGGCATTCCTTATGTTTCTTACACAAAAGGTCTACTTGACTAGTACAACATGCACCAACAGATTGTTTATTGAGGATGCTGTCAGAGCTGAAGGATTGAAGTCACAACTGTTCTCAGCTTCTATTTAGCAATTACAACAACTTTTGCAAATATAAACTCAGCATTCTAGTACAAAGGTCAACATATATTATAAAACACATAATTTATATTAGATGTTTTAATTAAAATTAAATTGGACAGAATAATTAGATAAAATTATTGTGCAGTTAGATTTTTCTACCCAACACTGTTTCAATGAGAATCGCACTGGAAATGTCCAACTGGGATCCTACTGGGTATATCCCCTAATGGAAGAAGCAGCATCAGTGACTTCATCAGGGTGGGGTGATTTCTTCCCCATGCAGTAGCTGCACCCCAATCACAACTTGTTCTCCTTCTTTTCCTCCATACCTTAATCCTACACACCACTCCAAATTCTGCTTTGGCAGTATCTCATTTCCCAACTTAATAACTTTACAGCTTCTAAAATTTGGCTGAGGACATTTTTTTTTCTTCAGTATGAATCTATCTTAATTTGGCTTTATGGTCAACCTCTGATTTTTCCCTTCAACCCTACTAGATCTGGGCCATTGAGTTAGACCCAGATTTAGGGTTGACCTATTTCAAGGACAAAATATGCATCTAGCACAACAGTTTAATACTATGTTTCTAATACACAGAATTTTTGAAGGAATTCCAAGCATATTAACATCTGTAAATAAAACTGAAAAATTAGCATTTATATCTCTATCAGGAACATTTCCTAATATACCTTAAAGATGGTAGCTAGAACACTATATGACCTACTATGTTACATCAGGGGTCTCCAAACTACGGCCCGCTGGCCGAACCAGCCTGTCGAGGCCTTCTAACTGGCCCGCGGCCGGTCCTGCCACTGCCGCCGCACACATGTGACACGGGGCACCATTTTGGACGACAAAACAGCGCTGGCGTAATGCACATGCGCGCGCGATGCCAGGCACCATTTTGTGTTCCAAAATGGCGCCCGGCATCATGCACTCATGCGCACTACTCCGGTGCCATTTTGTGGTCCAAAATGGCACCCAGAGTTGTGTGCATGCACACGTGATGCCGGGCGCATGCACACAACTCCGGACGCCATTTTGGAACTCAAAATGGCACCCGAGTAGTGTGCGCGCGGCTCCGACCACCTTTTTTTTTTTAATTTGGCCCTCCAATGAGCTGGGGGATGGCGAACCGGCCCCCGGCTCAAAAAGTTTGAGGACCCCTGTGTTACATAATTTTACATATACCTAACTAACAGGATTCCAGACCCCTTTTCTTGTGCTACAGAAATGACAGCCAGTATTAAAATATGAGAAAGTGCTTTTGTACATACTAAATAAATAAGATCCTTTGGGGGTCTTATATCTTTATAAGTGGACTTACATCTGTGGGAATTACAACTGGGCAGTTCTGTAACATTTGTATGCAGCAGAGGGCTTCTGTTACATGGCAGAGCTGAAAAAGTGACTGATGAGCAAGGAGACCAATGCACAATGGCATCATTTTTGATGTACATTGTAACAATCCCAACATGCATTGGGCCAATGTGCATTGGACACTGTTGTTGGTGTCCTATTACATGCCTTTGCAATTCAGTAAAGGGGTTTCTTAGCACCTCTTCAACGTAACTAGGTATACGTATAGTTACATAATGTCATACAGTCAGCCCTCCATATCCACAGATTTTTTAATCCACAGATAAAAAATATCTTTAAACTAGATAAATTCCAAAAAGCAAGCCTTGATTTTGCCATTTTATACAAGGGACACCATCTTACTCTGCCATTCTGTTTAATGGGACTTGAGTATCCACAGATTTTGGTATCCACAGGGAGTTCCTGGAACCAAACCCCAGCAGATACCAAGGCCCCACTGTATAGGATTCTGGCTAACATATTCTTTGAGTATTTTAGCCAGACAGAGGTCCACATCATAAATTCTTAAAATAGATCAACAAATTGAGTTAAAGTGATGGTCTGAAGCAATTTTCTTACCAGCAAGTTGAATTCAGAAGCAGCTATTTTAGATACAGAAAGCATTTTAGAGCAACTCATGTCTGCCTATACTAAGGTTTTGCAGCAGCTGTTAATGGTGGCTAGTCCTTGCTGTCTGAGATGTGAGCAAATCTCAACATAAGGCAATCGGTCCTGTGTTCAGTCCCATTAACTTGTTGTGGCAAATCCCATATTTCTGTCTGCCTTTCTGCAGAAACTGTAAGCAAATGACCGTATTTTCCATGTAGCCATATGCTGCAGCTAATGGATATTGCCATTTTCCCCCCTCTGGCTAGAGGATAAGTGGAATAACTGTGGGTTCCTATTTTGTTTACTTGTAAATTTATTTGTCACTTTTCCAAGCAAATAATGCTCATCATGACAGATCAAGGCATGATACAATCATTTCTTACAGTTGATTGCATCCTGCCTTTATCTGTCACCTTTGAATTTAAAAAACAAACAAACAGCTACTATGGCCTAAATCCAGTTTTTAATCCAAAGTAGCCACTGAATCAACAGGAACTTTGTAAGTCAATATTTATAAG